>JAGIQG010000029.1:13757166-14957166 GCA_024679065.1 Sphyrna mokarran | reverse complement strand
GCATACCCAACATGATGTGGGGATGATGGCAGTGGGGGTTAGGGTGGGTGAGGGAGATGCCATATGGGCAGTATGAAAAGCAAAACCTGTCAGGATTGCTCGAAGGGAGGGGATCCTTTGTTGAAAAGAACTCCATTCTGATTGAGGGACTCGGTAACAAGAGGGAGTTCCTGCTCTCCTGCCCTTGCTGCCGCTAACTCCCATTCTCCCCCAGCCCCCGCCATAGTGGGCCACAGAGAGACGATGGCCTAATGGTATTATCTCTGGACAATTAATCCAGAAACTCAGCTCACATTCTGAAGACCTGTGTTTGAATCCCACCACGGCTGATGGTGGAAGTTGAATTTAATAATCAAAAACCAATCTGCAATTAAGAGTCTACTGATGACTACAAACCCATTGTCAATTGTTGGAAAAAGCCTTCTGGTTCACTAATGTCCTTCAGAGAAGGAAACCTGTCGACTTTATCCAATCCGACCCCCTCCACCAGGAGTGTTTTACTCCAGCAGGGTTTACAACAGGGTTTAAGCTCCCCACTTCCTGAAGGAGGGTTCATTGAGGCCTCCCAGAGGGTTTGGGGGGTAAACAGGGAAACCCACTAGGCATTTAAAGCTTGGCCAGCCCTATGGTACTGCCTAAGAGGCAAAGTAGGGGGCATCTTGGCACTTCTCACCAGGCATTGGGCAGTGCCAAGGCAGAGGGCCTGATGGTGACAATTGGTGGAAGTGGGGAGATTTGTTTATTGGAATTCATATTCAGCATGTTAACAGTTTGGAAGATCTGTCTTAACAAATGTGATTTCCTAAGTCATGGATCAAGCTGGAAATGTTGCTTCTCAATCAGCATACAAAGACTTGCCGTTTTCATGATAGACTTCTTCTGTACTGGCAACATAGACCTCACAGACTCTGCGACATCCGCTTCAGCAAGGGCATTTAGGAATTTGGAACCATTTAATTTTTCAAAGGTTTTTGCACCAATGCCAGAAACCAGCATACCCAGATTCTTCAACTTATCAGCTGTAACCTGCAAAAGATAAGCAGTAAATATCATTTCAAATATGCAGTTCAGACTCTGTACATTTTAAAATATTGGAACAGAGGACATTTGGATGAATCATTCAGCTGGGAGTCCAGGTTGAAAATATTTCCATCATTGTAAAGTTTTCTTCCTGTGTGGAATTATATTAAAGGCGTGCATCATCCCATGAATAATTTGGTGCAGTATCTTGTGCTGTTCAAATGTCGGAGAGCACCTTTTGAGCTCTGTCCACCTGCACAGATGAAATGCCTTGGGATACCCTGAGGATATCAAAGGCATCACATAAATGCCAACTTCTTCATCTTCTGCAACTCAATACCAATCCTGCGAGCTCCATTTGGCTGTTTGAAAGACATGAAAGAGAAGCCAAGCCGCTTTGAAACGAACAGCCTGTGAGATTTGTTCAACTACACGTATGACGGTTGATTACTTTCCAGTGTTTTTGATAGCAGAGAGAAGGAAGACTTGCAATTATATTGTGCTTTTTGTTGAAGTTTCCCATTTTATTGATCTGGGCAAGACCCCTCAGTTTGTCACCCTCGGACTAGAGTATCCTCAAATCATTACAAACCTGGGTGAGAAGGGATGACTGTCCCCTTTCCTTTATTTAACACCACTCTCTGCAGGTAGAAACACAACTTAATCTCACATAGTTCTCTTTCCCTTGGGCACCTTTCCCAGACCCAATACTTACATTAAAAAGGAAGAAATTTAACCAGACATTCTAAGGTGAGTTTATTAATTGTTAAAAAGTAAGGAGAAACGACTAAAAAGTAAGGAGAAAACATACACATATTCATTCATACAGCTTAGAATTGAGTTCAATTATAAGGAAACATAAATAAAAAGGTATATGGAAAAGACGTTGACTTGCAAGTGGTAAATTATGAAGTGTGTTGTCATTGCAATTTGATTCCAGTCGAGTTAACTTCAGCAGGTGAATAGCTGGTTCTTAGATCCCAATGTTCTGTAGCTTGGCAGAGAAAATCCTAAGTTCCCTTTTTCAACTACAATCTGTTTGTTGGCTGGGCTGACATCCACAGTCAGAGACAGGGTGATTCAGGATGTATCAGCAAAAATTGTTATTTTGCATAGATGTTGTTAGCTGCTTCTGTTACTGTGTTATACACCTTGAGCTTGAACACTGTCCAGCAGCTTTTCCTCATAGAGCATACACAGACACAGCTGTGTTTGCTGGCTTCGAATCGAATCCACACTTTGGATATTCCAAATAGGTAGTGAATTCACAAGTCTCTCTCGGCATTAGTCACAGGATCTTTTGTGATGAGATAGCCATTATGTCCCCTTGCCTTTACTGGATGTAGTAATCACTTTCTGGATGCTTTTAGAAGTACCTAGTCTGTTAACAGGGAGGAGTTCTATTGTCTTTTAGAGAATTGCTCTGTAACCGTTCTGTTTGAGCTAACTGTATATTTTAGCCATTGTTATGATTTATGTCCAGTTTGAAAAATAAAACTTATGTCTTATTAAAGTCCAATTTTTCAGTGTGTAATTCCGTGTTTTCTTCCTCCACCATCATGACACTTTCATGATCTTATGAAATCTCAAAACATTTTGCACTTAATGAAGGGTTTTGTGATGTAGTTACTGCTGTAATATAGGTGTGGAAGCCAATTTGGATATAGCAAATGATGATGATCAGACAATTTTTTTTAGTGATGTTGCTTGACAGATGAATATTGACCACCACACTAGGAATTGTCCTTCTTTGATAAGTGACCTGTAATCTTTTATAGCCACCTGAGTGTGGAAGGTTGGAACTTTGGTACCTCCGATTTTACACTGGCCTTCAGTACAGCATTGCTCACTCGGCCAACATTTATTGCCCATCCCTAATTTCCTTAAGGTGATGTCTAACCACCTTCTACTGAAGGTCTTCAGAGTCAACCACATTGCTGTGGGATCTGAAATCACATGCAGGCCGTATTGGGAAAGGTCAGCGGATTTTCATATCTAATGGGCATTCATGAATCATGGGGTTTTACAATAATCCAACTGTTTCACAGGCACAAGTTAGTGACATTGGCCTCCGATTCCAAATTTTATGTAACAAATTAAAGTTAAATTTCCCTCAATGCTATGGTGGGTTTTGATCTCTTATAGAATCATTGAACCCCAGTGTGCAGAAGGAGGCCATTCGGCCCATCTAGTCTGCACCGACTCTCCAACAAAGTTCCTTACCCAGGCCCTCCAACAAAGTTCCTTACCCAGGCCCACCAACATATCCCCGTAGGCCTGAGCATTTCCCTCATTAACCTACACATCTTGGAACACTAAGGGACAATTTAGCATGGCCAATCCACACCTTTGGTCAGACCCTCGATTAAGTAAATAATAATATACCCACAATGAGCATGCATTTTAATGATGACTACTTACATTTTCAGCTTCCTGATACTTTTTAACAATGGCTTTGATTTGACCTTTGGACCATCCTTTGATTTTCTTCAGTTCTCTGACAGCACCAACAACAGTCTCATCTGAGAGATTGGATAATTGACTGATTTTAAGCCCAATTGCAGCAGCTCCCAGCTTTTTCAGATTTTCAGCACTTGAAATGTTGACAAGAAGAATGTCTACCAGTGCCTCGTAGATCTGCAGGGATATGTCCATGTTAAATAATTTGAGAAGAACACACACCATTAGTTCTCTAGGTAGGGATTTTAAATGGCATTGGCTTTCAAATAAGTCTCAACATATAACACAAGTCAGAGCAAACAATTGAAGTAAGGTGCCACTGGTCACCAGCAGTTTAAAGTATCTCACTCATTACACTCACCCTCTTTATATTCCTTCTGCAGTTCAGTAACTTGCCCTGCAAAGCTTCTATTGCTGGCTCACCAAGTGATTTCAGTTCTTTAACAGGGTAGAAACATGCCAATTGACCAAGGCTGCAGATAAGGGAGGGAGAGAAAAAAGATCAGAATTACATTCTGAATTAGCTGGATTTTATGACAAAGGAAATGAATCTCGCTATCAGTAATTAATAAGCAACATTAATTTCAAGATCAAACCAGCAACATAACATGAAATGGATAACTTTTATAAGCAATTTATTTTATGATCCAAAGCCTTGTTCCTTTTCATATTAATTATGATGGTAAATTAGCATTGAAGACATCAACATCAATGTTAAAGGTGACAAATTTGCAACTTTGAGTCATTGGAGCTGATGCACTGGGCATATTCTCTAAATTTTAATACCATAGAAGTGCAATGCTTGGAAAAAAAAAATCATAATCTGAAGGCATAAATCATTACTTTTTTTATTTGGTCATGGGATATAGTGCCACTGGCTTGCCAATATTTATTGCCCATCACCAATTGCTCTTGAACTGAGTGGCTTGTTAGACATTTCAGAGGGCAAGTAAGAGTCAACAGCATTGCTTGGGTCTAGAGTCACATGTAGGCCAGGCCAAGTAAGGGCGGCAGATTTCCTTAAACAAAAGACATTAGGGAACTAGATGGGCTTTTTCAATAATCAACAACAGTTTCATGGTCACCAGTAGATGCGCAATTCCAGATTTTGTTGTTGAATTCAAATTCCACCATCTGCCATGGCGGATTCGAACTTGAGTCCCCAGAACATTAATTGAGTTTCTGGATTAATAATCTAGTGATAACACTACTTGGCCAATTGAGAGAAGTCAATTATGTCCCAGCACAACTTTACTGAATCTGAGGGAACACTGTTTTAAAAGGCAAATCATATGAAAATGATATAATTCTCATTGTATGCATGGCAGCCTTTTAATATAAAAACACAAATTTTAGGTTTGACAGTGGTGTGTCTGTCTTTGATATCTTGTCATTTTGCAGCAGCTTCTACTGAAATGTTCACACTGCTGTTTCACTGTCTCTTCATGGAAGAGTAGAAGCCAGTTTGTTTTTTGAGGAGGAAGAAGATCTAGAAGAACCTGGCCATCATGATGAAATGGTATGCAGGTGGGGTACTGATGTACTTTAGAGAGAATGAGTTTATCAATGTGTAATTGCAAATAAAAGTGGAAGAAACATTATGTCAAATACTTTTACCCAAAGCCAGTGTCCCGACGAATGGCGTGGTGGCATAGTCGTTAGCACTGCTGCCTCACAGCGCCTGGGATCTGTGTTCAATTCCCAGCTTGGGTCACTGTCTGTATGGAGTTTGCACCTTTTCCCTGTGCCTGCTTGGGTTTTCTTCAGGAGCTCCAATTTCCTACCACAGTTCAAAGATGTGAATTGGCCATGGTAAATTGCCCTTCGGGTCAGGGGGATTGACGGGTTAACTACATGGGGTTGTGGGGATAGAGCCTGGGTGAAATTGTTGTTGGTGCAGCCTAGATCTGCTGAATGGCCTCTTTCTGCACTGTCAGGATTCTATAATCTGCTGCGTTGTTATTGTTAAAACCATAAACTGAAAAAAAAAATCAATATCCTTACTTGGCAATTACTTTTTCATTGCTGAGATCAAAATTGACACATTGTTTAAGTCCTCTGAAGAATATAAGAGCTTGCACGGGTGTGAGGTCAAACAACTTGTCCAAAAGATCAGAAGTGTTGAAAAACTGACAAATCTGTAAATCATCACATTTGACAAATATTAGGCAAAATATCGATAGTCTAAATGGTTTAAACAGTATGCAACATTTTATTTTACAGCTATGCTTTCACATAACATTCAATTTTCACAATACAGCATTCGATTACTCATTTCCCAGATAAAAATCCCAAATCTACATTGGAAAACTTGACTCATGGAACCCGGATAACTATCTCTCTCTGTGCCCCATTGATCAAACTCCAAGAACAAAAATGAGAGGCCACATTTAGAATGCAAAATAAACTAAGTGTTAACTTCATTATTATAGTCAGATCATTCATGTCATCTCGACAACACATGAAATAAAACCTGGAAAACAACGTATTTCCTAATCGTTAGGATGGGTTTTACAATAGTTTAATGGTATATATATGACAAGCATCGATTGTTAATATATCACACGTTAATATGAAAAACAGTAAGTTAGACAATTATAATTGTGCCACAATGCATTCTTCGTATTAACGATTTCAAGTTTTGTGCCATTATACATAGCAAATGAAAGCCAACATGAAACGGAAAGCAATGTTATTAGACTATAGAGATCCTGGGCGGAATTTTTCCATCCCGTCCATCATGGGAATCGTAGTGGCCGAGACATGGATCATGCAAAGGTCTGTTGACCTCGGGTGGGATCTCCCTGTTTTGGGGGGTGCACGCGGCTGGAGATCCCTCCCCAGAAGAGACCTACTTGGAGGAACCTTCTGATTGAAGGGACACAGTGCCTCGAGGAGAGCTGACAGCAAGAGGAGGCCTGGAAAAGGAGCCTGAGACAGGATTACCAGTGATCTAGAGTCCAAGGAGTAAAGCCTCCCCCTGGAAACACCTGCCAAGTGTACAGTCATAGACTGTGGCTTTAGAATCACGTCTATCACCCACAGAACCTATGACCAGTAAGAGCAAAAGAACTAGTAGCAGGAGTAAGTCATCTGGCCCCTCGAGCCTGCTCATTCAATAAGATCATGACTGATCCTTTTCTGAACTCATTTCCATCACCTTTGTACTCACCATAACCCTTATTCCTTTACTATTCAAAAATGTATCTATCTTTGCCTTCAAAAAAAACATTCAATGAGGTAGCCTCAACTGTTTCAGAGGGCAGGGAATTCCATAGATTCACAACCCTTTGGGTGAAGAAGTTCCTCCTCAACTTAGTCTGAATTCTGCTCGCCCTTAGTTTGAGGCCATGCCCCTTAGTTCTAGTTTCACTTGCTAGTGGAAACAACCTCCTGGCTTTCATCTTATCTATTCCCTTCAGAATTTTATTTGTTTGTATAAGATCTCCCCTCATTCTTCTGAATTCCAATGAGTACAGTCCCAGTCTATTCACTCTCTCCTTATAAGCCAATGCTCTCAACTCCAGAGTCCTAGTGAATTTCCTCTGTACCTCCAGTATTAGCATATCACTTCTCAAGGAGACCAGAAAGGAACACTGAGTAACACAGAGTTTCTTCGGTAGACGATAGAAACCATAGAAACGCTACAGTGCAGAAAGAGGCTGTGTGGCCCACTGAGTCTGCACAAATCCTCCCAGGCCCTACCTCCATATCCCTACATATTTACCCATTAATCCCTCTAACCTAAGCATCTCAGGACACTAAGGGGTAATTTTAGTACGGTCAATCAACCTAACTCGCACATCTTTGGACTGAGAGGGGAAACCGGAATACTCAGAGGAAACCCACACAGACATGAGGAGAATGTGAAAACTCCACACAGGCAGTGACCCAAACTGAGAATCAAACCCAGGTCCGTGCAACTGTGAAACAGCAGTGCTAACCACTGTGCTTCTGTGCCGCCCCAATTATACTTCTTAGCAAGTGATCAGCGAAGCAGAAGAAGGATTATCTGTATGCAATTCAGTGCACCTTCGAATGTATTATGTTCTTATTTTTATACTTTATTCTCAATTCCTATGTGTACCATTAATCATGGAAACCATCAATTTATCACATTAATATTACATCAATCTTCCAGGACTGCAACAGCACTGGAGGAGGATTGTAATGCAATATACTTGAAGCATGTTGCAGTTAGCAAGCTTTCCACAGATAATTTCCTTTAAAAATCCTGTTACAGAAATTCATAATGGAGAAAGTGGAGAGGAAGTGCATGCAGATAAAAATTTCTTAATACATCACTCATCATCTGTAACATTGCATATATCATGTCAAGATTGAACATAATCTTCACTGCATCCCACAACTGCTAATTATTGGTGCTCACCAGTTAAATATTAGTTAGCATTTCAAGCAAACTCCCATTTTGCAAACTTTCCTCAGTTCAGGTAACTTAATCTCTCTGCAATAAGCAGCACTGTGGTCTCCTTACTGCACTCCTTCCAAGACTGTGCGGTAAACTGAGGAGAATTCTATCTACATTCTCTCATCCAACTATTGATAGGGCAGCTCTTGGGTAAATATTAATTCCCCTACTGCCTTGAACCTCGTAGAGAATTTGTTGATGCCCCACAGAGCATTAAAATGGACAGTGCCAAATTGTTCCCCTATCATCTAAAAATTTCTCCATTCCTCTCCTTCTTTGTCCTTATACTCTTCAAGCACTCCACTTTTCCCTGACCAGATACCTCACTGAGCTCCTCACTTCCTCCAACTTCTCCCTATTTTTTCCCTCCTCTCCTCTCAAAGTCCAAATTCCTAATCTCCCTACTGCTATTTTTCTTTGCTTTTCTCATTCCTTTTTCCTAAAATGGGAAGTGGTCTTTGGATATATATAAAACATTCTATTTGTTGCGAGGAAACATTTTTTCATACTATGAGTGGTTCCGGTCTGGAACGCACTGCCTGGAAATGCGGTCGAGGCAGGTTCAATTGAGGCATTCAAGAGGGCATTAGAATTCGTACAGTGCATAAGGAGGCTATTCGGTCCATCAAGTCTGCAGCAACTCACTAACAGAACATCCCACCCAGGCTCAATTCCTGTAACCCTATCTACTTACCCCACAAATCCCCTAACCTACACGTCTTGGGACACTAGTGGACAATTTAGCATTGCCAATCCATTTAACCTGTACATCTTTGGACTTTGGGAGGAAACTGGAGCTCCCAGAGAAATCCACACAGACACAGGCAGAAGGTGCAAATCCCACACAGTCACCCCAGCTGGAATTATATCCAAGTTCCTGGCACTGTGAGACAGCAGCGCTAATCATTATACCAACTACTTGATTAGTTGAATTGGAACAATGTGCAGGAGCGTAGGAAAAAGGCAGGTGAATGGCACTAAGTCACGATGTTCGTATGGCGAGCTGCTGTAGATAAGATGGACCAAATGGCCTCCTTCTGCACCGTAACAATATTATGATTCTGATTCTATGATTTGCATTTGTTGTGAGCCAAAGCTTTTTCATATACATCAATCTAAATCTTGAACATATGCATGGCTGACAAATCATAACAATTTTAGATCAATCTCTTGGAGTTTTGAGAAAGCTGAAAAACAGAAATCTTAAAACTGATGAGCTGCTGTTGTTATTAAAATATCCATTCAGGTGTGCACATTTGTGCACGTGCATGTGTGGGGTTTGGGGAAAGTCTGGGAAGTGAGATGGAGTGATCACCAAGCACCAAGTAATGCAAAGCAACATTTTGAAATCATAGACTCCCTACAGACTAGAAGGAGGCCATTCTGTCCATCGAGCGTGCACTGACAACAATCCCACCCTATCCCCGTAACCCCTCATATTTACTCTGCTAATCCCTTGACATGAAGGGATTGTTCAGCACAGCCAATCCACCTAACCCACACATCTTTGGAGTGTAGGATGAAACTGGAGTAAGTGGAGGAAATGCATGCTGACGCTGGGAGAACATGCCGACTCCGCACAGTCACCGAAGACTGGAATTGAAGCCTGGTCCCTAGTGCCATGAGGCACTGTGACACCGTGGAACTTGAATCTAATTATTAAAAGTAACCAGATCTGTGAATTCTTACCATGCTATTTTTACCTCCTGCAATACTCTGGAGAGTAGAGACAGGTGCTTGGACAATGAAACGGCCAAGTATGTTCAGAACATCCAGGGTGATCCAACTGCCTTTTCCTTTGAAGGAAGAGAAGAACATATAGATACTGTTAATGATTCTGATTGCTGCAATCAGCTTAGGTAGAATAGAACCTGACTTATCAATACATAATGAACACATTTTATTTCAGGCAAATAGCAGAAGGAATGTAAAGAGCTCTACACTAAGATATTAACTGATGTTATGGGAAGGAATTCTTAAGACAGAATATCATCTTAATCAGTACCCCTTTTACAAATATTCACTTTCTCCACCAGCAACAAAGAATGCACCTACAGGGTGTACTGCAGGAACTCACCAAGACTCCTTGGGCAACACTTTCCAAAACCCGCAACCATTATCAGCTAGAAGGACAAAGGTACCAGGCACATGACAATACCACTATCTGAAGCTTTCTTTCCACATCACTCACCATCCTGATTTGGAAGTATATATCACCGTTCGTTCAGAGACGCTGGATCAAAAACCTAGAACTCCATCCCTAACCACAATGTGGGTATACTATACCAGAGACACTGCAGCAGAAGAAGACAGCTCATCACCACATTCTCATGGGCAATCAGCCAGCAATGCACTCACCTCTTAAGTATTTTTTTACTCAAGAAAGGGTTTTAAATGGTTTCATTGGCCAACAGGCCTTATTTTGATTTGGATTTCATTGTGTTCCAAACAAAACACTTAAAATTATTTGGTGTGAAACATGATACTGTAATCTATGAGGAGGAATTACTATATAAAGTCTTTTCCAACTGTAATTGGTCATTTCAAACTGTTGTATCAAATGTTAAGAATATAAGAGAAATCTAGAATATCTACAAAATAAACAAGGAAACTGAGATCATAAGTTAGTGCACAGGATTCACTTTGAAGAAGTTACTACTGTTCTGGGCAAGTAGCATTCCTTTATTCTCATCTTTGTTTGAGATGATATAACCCCTGGACTTTATCCATTTCTAAAACCTTCAGCCACCATTTTCAATGCAAAAGTGATGCACTACTTGCTGGCCCAGAGTCTGAGCTTCACCGCTTCTCCAACTATAATTTCTCGGAGAGGGAGATTGTTGCAGTCGAAAACAAAGAGCTTAGACAGAAAAGAAGGAGGAGAAACAACCAGAAAAAAGAAACAATTGCGATGAAACTAATTGTAACACGTAGTTCTTTAATTGGGAAAGGGTGGAGGAAGAGAGGAGAACAATGTAGAAGATGGATGAGGAAAAGTGAAAGGCTGGAAGAGAATAAGAGCACAGGAGGAAGGATGAAGAATTCTTAGATGATAAGTAATGGGGGAACAATTTGTCACTGTCTATCTTGATGTTCTGTGGACCAGCAACAATTCTTTATAAATATTGACTTGTAAGATCTTGTAAAGTAACATAACGATGGGGATACATAATATTGTGAAACACTGAATAAATGACATGAGCTGAACTGAGAGGAGATGTACTACTTCTCACAGAGGATGCTGAATGTATGGATCTCACTGCCCTATAACATGGTAAAGTCTGAATCATTAAATGATTTCAAGAAGGAGATAGATGTATTTCTAATTAAAGAAAAGGGATAAGGGGATAAGGGAGATGGATTTGATACAGGTTGAGATCAACCGTGATCTGACTGAATGGCAGAGCATGCTTGAAGAGCTGAATTTGCCTACTTCTGCTCCTTCTGTTCCTTAGCTCTTAAGTATTATTAGGGGATTTTCTTTTGTGTGCTCATTTGGACTGGCAGATAATTCTTGAGCTAACAATTCATTTAAAAATTTGCATTTCCCTCAGTGTTGCACCGAGGTGTCAAAATGATCAAGTCTATGAAGTGCGACCAATGAAACCAAGCTGACAGGTTGAAGGATTCGATAGACTGCAAGCACGACATGTCAAGGTAATTGGTAGGTGAAATTTCAAATCCTCCAGTCCCTTGAAAAAGTGAGCAAGTAATTCATGAAGGACTAGCTATGGAGCGAGCCAAATAAAATATGTACTGATAACATCTGCAAGTCTATGAGAATTATTATTCATATGATTACATCTGTGCAAATATAATTACTGCTTTTATTCCAATTATGATGATATAGAGGAGATCTGAATTTTATCAGACAATGATATAAATTAGATTATCTTAGCTCCAATTGCTCACTGTGGCCTGGAATATTTCAGTGATCTTTAATTGCTAAAATTAAATTGGCCTGTCCATGTAAGGCCAATATTTAAGTGGAGAAGTGGTTTGAATTAACATATTTTGCAGTCAACTGGAAGTTAATTGCTGACAACTATTTCATTGGATACACTTTTAAGGCTATCCAAAACCATCAACTCGAATAAAGGTGGCAGAAAATGATTCCGCCCCCTCCCCTCAGTTCTTTTCCACTTGCTCAGCTGAAGGATGATATTTTAGATATCCAGAAATACGATGCCTGGAAACGATACTGAAGAATAACATATGTTGTGTACAAGATGATTGTTTACAGATATTTTCTCCATCTTTGATCCAGTCCATAACAACAACAGCTTATATTTATAATGCAACTCAAAAGTAGCAAAATATCCCGAGGCATTTCACTGGAGTATTATAAAACAAAGTACCTCAGTCATACACAACCCGAGTATTGCTGAAAGAAGAGACATGCTGTTGAAGTTTTTCCATCTTGCACGTATCAAGACGTGCAAGAATGCCAAATTTCAAAGGGAGCAACAATTTATAGTGCATGGGAAAATGGCATTGATTGGTTGGCAAGTATACGTTGGTTGGTTAGAATTGTCATGGAGAGTGCACCAGGAAACTATTGTCCCCAAAATTTTTGTTCAATTTGAAAAAGGTGCAGCATTTGGACATATTATTTTTGCCGACAGAGCACAAGCCATTGCATATATACTTGATTTGATTTATTATTGTCATATGTATTAATATACAGTGACAAGCATTGTTTCTTCCGCGCTATACAGATAAAGCATAATAAACATATATAAGGAAAAGAAGGGATGCGGAACGTAGTATAACAGTCATGGTTAGGGTGTAGAGAAAAATCAACTTAATATAAGGTAGGTCCTTTCAAAAGTCTGATGGCAGCAGGAAAGATGCTGTTCTTGAGTCAATTGCTATGGGACCTCAGACTTCTGTATCATTTTCTCGATGGGAGAAGATGGAAGAGAGTATGTCTGGGGTTGGTGGGGTCCTTGATTATGTTGGCTGTTTTTGTTGTTCCTAGCTAAAAAGTAAGTATAAAAGTAGGTTACACTACAAGCCCAATCTTAAGTTGGAACACTCAGGGTTGGTCAGCTGCCCAATTGTGGAATCACACCTGACATTAGCCATTATGTACTGAGTTCTGTAAGCTCAGTTGGTTGTCTATGATCTGCCCTCTGTCTATTATCAACAGTTAAAGAGACATGCTTGTATGACACTGTCAACCAATGGTTTAGGAGGTATGGCCAATGTAACTATCATGATCACGCCTCAGCCAGATTTTCTTTAAATCCACATGATAGAAAGAGCTTGATTTGCAAGTGAACAAATTTGAGAGAGGGAGATGCAGAGAAGAATGTTAAGAGCTAACCCACAGGCTGAGGCAACAGGGGCAGCAATGGGAAAGGGTGAGTTGGGTAGAAAGAAGATTGGCAGCATTAGACCCCAGCTGGCACATCATTCCAGTGATAGTACCTTTTCCATGCTTGTCATCAGATGGCTTTCCTGGTCTTTCCTTCTCAGGTTTGTGATTTGAGATTTCCATTCCAAACTGTGGCATCTTTGTGTAAATATCTTCAACCCACTCATAAATCTGCTTCCTGGTGCCTGGATTAAGATCCTCATATTTCATGTTTAAGAGTTCCATCCTGTAATAATGTGTGAAATAGTTAGTGAGAAAAAAAATTGAAATACTTATATAGTAAAATAATTGCTAGAATTGTCTGCCATTCATGCTCCGCCGCAAGCGAGGACAGAGAATTCGGTGCTCAGCCAAATCTCCATTCATTGCAGTGGGGCAGGAGGATCCCAATGGCATGAATGGCCAGAAAATTCCAGCCAATAATTTTAAAGTAGATTATCTGTGTATTTAGTGACAATAAAGTGACCCTAGTCTCAGATGATCACAGGCCTCTTATCCTTTTGAGGGGAAAGCAGATTGGTGGCAATTTTAACTTGAGGATCACCACACCTCAGGCAAAGGATAAAGTTATAAAGGTGGGACCTTAATCATAAAATCACACACTGCAGATCCCGCCAAGTACAGGATCTGCACCGAGCAAAATTCCACCAAGACCCTATCTCCTTAATTCCATGTATTTATCCCATCTAGTTCCCCCCGACACTAAAGGACAATTTAACACCGCCAATTACCCTGAGTTGCAAATCTGTAGATGATGGGAGGAAACTGGAGCACCTGGAGGAAACCCACATAGACATTGTTGCCACAAAGACAGTGACCCAAGCCGAGAATTGAATGCGGACCCCTCGCGCTGTGAGGCAGTTGCAACTATATTTCTAATGAACAATTTCATTTAGAGACTCCTCCATCACTAATATGGAAAATGATTTCTCCAAGGTACAAGTCAGGAGTGTGATAGAATACTTCCTAGTTGTCTGGATGCGTGCAGCTCCAACAACACTCAAGAAGCTTGATACCATCCAAGACAGAGCAGCCACATGATTGGCATCACGTCTACGAACATCTACTCCATCCGTCACTCATGCTCAGTAGCAGCAGTCTGGATTATCTACCAGATACACTGCAGAAATGCACTAAAAATTCTTATTCAGTATCTTCCAAACCTACGGCCAATTCCACTTCGAATGGCAAGGGCAGCAGATACATGGCAATACAACTGCCTCCATGTTCCTCTCCAAGTCACTCAACATCCTTCGCAGTCACCACGTCAAAATCCGGGAGCTCCCTCCCTAACAGCATTGTGGGACATGTGGATTGCGGCAATTCAAGAAGACAGCTCACCACCACCTTCTTGAGGGCAATCAGAGAGGGGCAATTGCCATCCAGCAATGCCCATGTTCCATAAATGACTAAAAAATAAGTTGGCGGTGTGCAAATTTACAACTTATTTGAATTTTCAGGTTGAGAACATTACTTTTCATCAATAAGTTGCCTTCTCAGCTAAGTGATGAAAATGTAAGATGTAATCATGCATGCAACGTTCATTCCGTACATGATAGACCATGGAACATACGGACATGTTTTACACTGATCTGGTTTATTCGCTGCTGCCAGTGATTCCCTTTAGATGTGACATAGAATACAGGATAGGAGTTTACTGGAACACATAGACTTCAAATTGCAATTTGTCTTTCAAAATCTACATTTGAACACTGTTTTATTTCAATATAACAAGGCCTACAATACTTACAGTTCCACCAAATTGTAATAAGTGATGTTATGACTGAACGACTTGACGCATCCTGGACTCAGGTCACTGATAGTCTCATTAAGGCCTTTAAGGTAATCTGTGATATTCCCTGGAGCACTGATGTTGTTCTTTAGATCATTTTCCCATCCTCGACATCTTCCAGCTCCCTGCAAGTCAAAGTGTGCAAACCATTCAAGAGCCCTGCAGATGTTAATTGACATGCAAACCAAATCTCAAAGGGAAACTTGGCCCATGTGTCACAACCTTTTTCTGTCTGACAAGGAAAGTCTAGTGAACTCAGAATCCCCAAATTCCAGAACAACTTTTGAGATTTGAAACACTAAGTTAACACGTTTATTAATGAAGGAACAGAAAATGTAAACATATAAAATTACAGTTATACACAGTCAAAATTTGCCTAACAAAACATTCCTCCCCAAAAGACCTCTTATTTGTTTATACTGAAGTTAACACCATCCTGGCAAAAACCCAGTACAGATGTTTAATGATAAAAATTCAGTAATATTCAACCCAAGACAAAGCAACAGTCACTTTAGAATTCCTACAGTGTAGGAGGCCATTTAGTCTATTCAGTCTGCATTGATGTCTGAGAAACCTTCTTAATCAGAACCACCCAACACCCTCTCCCCATACTTAAACATTACCTCACTAATCTTCTGAATCTACACATCTTGGGACACTAAAGGGCAATTTTGCATGGCCAATCCACTAACCTGCAAATCTTTGGCCTTTAGTGAGGCATAGCACACAATCTCCCATTCCCTACCAGCACTCTGCTGCAGAAATTCAAAAAACTTCCAAGCAAAGCCCGACTTTCTGAAAAGCAGGCTGGAAGGCTGATTACCAGGCTGAATCCAGGAATGGCAGGACTGAAGTATGAGGAGAGATTGACTAAGTTAGGATTGTTTTTGCCGGAATTCACATGAATGAGGGGGGATCTCAGAGACTTAAAAAATTCAGACAGGACTAGATATGGTAGGTGCAGCAAGGGTATTCTCAATGGTGGGGATGTTCAAAACCAGTGATCACAACCTGAGGATTCGGGGTAGACCATTTAGGATGGAGGTGAGGAGACATTTCTTCACCCAAAGTGTGGGGAGCCTGTGGAATTCATGACCACAGAAAATAGCTGATGCCAAAACATTGAATGTATTCAAGGGGTGGCTGAATATAGCACTTGGGATCAAAGGTTATGGGGAAAAAAGCAGGATTAGCTATTGAATTGGACAATCAGCAATGATTGTAATGAATGGTGAAGCAGGTTTGAAGGGCCAAATGGTGTATGTTTCTGGCGCTGTTTCAATTTGCCTCTCCATCACTCTTTTCCCAGGTCAGAGAGACACCCTACACACCCTATATCCAGCCACATCTAAAAGCTCACAAACAAGGAGGTCAAGATTTATCTCATAATTTATTGGAAGGGAATGCATAAATTCTTCAGGTGAGGGTGGGTCGGGGTCCAAATAGTGCATGAGTATCAAGTAGATGATAGGCTCAGGGAAAGGGTGTTGAATTAAGGAACAGAGTCCATTTTGAATCTGCTAGCTTTTTCCTTTTGCATTGATAACATCTTGCACACTCTGGTGAAGGCAAGTAGGCTGACATCAATGTGCTGGACTGATGTTCAAATGTAAGAACATTAGAACATGTGCAGTTGGAGCAAGAGTAAGCCATCTAGCCCTTTGAGCCTGCCCCGCCATTCAACAAGATCATGGCTGATCTGAAGTGGATCAGTTCCACTTTCCCTCTTTCTCCCCATAACCCTTAATTCCCTTGCCTATCAGAAACCTATCTATTCGTGACTTAAATATATTCAACGGGGTAGCCTCCACCACTTCAATGGGCAGATCAAATGTGATCCCTGCGAATCAGCTGCCAAGGGGTTTGGAGAGGAACATCCTATGCATAATTAAGGGGATTCTAATCACAAAATCTGGCATGGAATCGCACCAGGCTGGCCACTGGAGAGCCTGTCACTGCACATAGGCTCAAAAATGGAGAATTTCATTCTGATTGTCCACGGGATACTTGAGCGTTATAACCAAGTCTTCTGCTCTCCTTATTTTCCCTGCAATTCCTTCAAATAATCACAATGGGAGCAAAAACAAAAAAATGCTGGAAAATCTCAGCAGGTCTTATAGTATCTGGGCAGACAGGATGGAGCCAATGTTTTGAGTCAGGATGACTCTTCATCAAAGCCGCATTCCAGCATTTCAGATTCCACTATTTGCAGTATTTTGCTTTGGCCATGATGGAGACTCGGGCTGGTTATCCGATCCCTATCCTTGGAAATTTTGTGCAGACCAGGAACTGGACTGGGGATCTTCCCAAGGGTAGCAATAGTTATCGTGAAAAAACAGAAACTTATTTATGATGAAGATGTTTACGATTTATTTGTGGTTACTGGGACAGGATTTCTTTCCCCTGGCCTGTACATGGGAGAGGTGGTGTAATTATCAGCACAGTCATGGCTTGTGAACATTTAATTACATCCTTCCAAGTAAACTATGGCAAACATTCACCTCCTGAGAAAAACAAGTCACTGAAGTGCAACACTTGATAAGATCTCGCCTGAAGACTATCATTTCCATGATCGTTTCTGAATTTCTTTTTCAGAAAATACTTGACTCATAGAACTAGATATTGTTTAGACACAAAGCTTCAACTCATCTTCACAAATCTATCGATGACTTGAATTGTAAGCTATTATTATGCTATTAAGCTGGCACTTTTCCCGATTTCATGCACACAACAATTACAAAGTGAACATTCACTGTGACAACACTGTAATCATTATATTATGATAAATGCAATCAGACCCATAAAAGGCGAAACCAATAAGTAGAGCATAGCTGTGGATGACATCAATAATTAACTCAGGTTAATAACCAATTAAATGATTTAATTATTAAGAGAAACATTTTCAGTCTGAAGTACGCTCCTGAAAAGTAGCCCAACATTGGGAATGTCGATTGCATTGGGGTGGGCCAGTAGCCCCTGGCAGGAATCACGTTAGCCCAGGAAAAAGGGGCATCAAATCCCTGCTCACTCTGCTCACTGCACCAGCCCTGAACAGTTTCCCAACTAGAATGAGCAGACAGGAAATGATCAATCACAATTGCTCATCTCAATGTCTCTGGTTCCACTGAGAAAAAGAATGTGGACGATCAGAACCAAAGAATCCCGCCTGCATGAATGGCCAGAGAATTCAGACCTACATGTGCTTGAAGACAAATAGCATCAATCGCCTGTAACTGTTAGTCTGAACAATGGAATTGATAATATATTACATCCTTGCACGCACTCTTAGCTTTTACTTATCATTGCCTTTGCCCATTTCATGCACACAATGAGTAATTCATTAAATGTCGTCATTCCATCTTTGGCATCACCATCTATATTTGACACTTCTTAAACTTTACTTCTTTGACCAAACATTTGGTCACCTCATCTAACATCTTGGGTCAAATGTTTTTCTAAATCATATCCCTATGAAATGTTGTGGAACGTTTCTCAATGTTGAAATGGCCAAATGTCATTAAAAAAACGTAATGGATTTGAAATGCCACAATGGATTAACTGATGAGACATGAGAGGATTCAGTGTGCTGCTAGTCATAATGTGAGAGTTGGGCTGTAGGATTAATCTCTATGTTGACCTTAGCCAAGGCAGCAGTCAAAATGCTGCAGCTGTTTATTGAGACCCCTGGCTCAGGGCAAGTAACTATCAGTCAGAGTGTCGACTCCTCTGTCGATACTCCTGTAAATTGTCTGCACACGAATGTCTGGTAAGGATAGTATGGAGCTGCACCTCAGGACTGAGTGGGTTATCAATGCTATGCACGTTTACACATGAAGAACACCAAGGTTCGGAGAGCTTGTGCAAACAGATGTGGGTGAATTTTGCAGTTCCACTCACCCACTGTGGGAATCATCGTGGGTAGGATGGAAAATTTGATAGACCATCGCAAACAGAAAATCCTGCCTATGCAGTCAGTATCTTTAGAAGGAGCAGAGAAAAGAAAAGTAATTGGAGCAGGGAGATGAAGAACGCAAAGGAAATGTCACCTGTAAATAAAAGACCTCCACATTTTTATTCTTTTATTCTTATTTTATGGGTGTCACTGGCTGGCCAGCATTTATTGCCCATCCCTAGTTACCCTTGGAGGCAGCTGAGAATCAATCATATTGCTGTGACCCTGGAGTCACATATAGGCCAGACAAGGTAAGGACAGCAGGATATCCTTCCCTAAATAAAATCAGATGGCTTTTTCTAACAATTGACAATGGTTTCATGATCATTAATTGATTTTTAATTCCAGATATTTTATTGAATTCAAATTCTACCAACTACCATGGAGTTAGATTCGAAGCCAGGTACCCAGAATATTAGCTGAGTTTCTCAATTAATAGCCTAGCAATAACATCACTGGGCTGTCACATTCCTTTGCAAAGATCTCCTCACATGGTGTTTTTAATTAGGATGTGGAGATGCTGGCGTTGGACTTGGGTAAGCACAATAAGAAGTCTTACAACACCAACTAACTGTCCTGGCTGGAGATAATACACATCTCTTTAACCTGTGTTTGGCCTTCTCTCCACTCACATTGTCTATATCTTTAAGACTTGATTACCTGTAAAGACTCGCATTCCAATCATTATCTTGTAATTGAATTTGTATAAGACTTGTTTGTGAACACAAGTCCTCACTCACCTGATGAAGGGGCCTGAGACTCTGAAAGCTCGCACTAAATAAATCTGTTGGACTTTAACCTGATGTTGTGTGACTTCTTTCTGTTTTTAATTAATTCATCTTTGGTCACTGAGCTGGAGTCTGAAATCCTTCTGCATTTTGCTTGCTTATCAAATGTTACTGAGAAGTTCATTATTGATAACAATCAAGTGGATTGTTTTTTGCACAGAGACCTCAACTGATGCCAGTAAGAGAAAAAAACTTCTTCAAAGGTCTGTGCTGTCTCCCTTCAAATTCCCTACTCACTGTATAAATTTATAGCATAGTGTCTTACCTTTTCTGAGGGTCTATCAGGTTTCTGAGGGATCCCTTTGAATGTCAAACAAAAGCAAATGTTAATAAATCTGTGAATAAAGTTAATGTAATTCATGTTATCCATTGATGTATTAGTAATGCATAAACAGATGAAAAATCGCCTACTGAGTTTCATGTTGAAAAGATTTTGAGAGTCTTTAATCTCCTTATCCACAGGTTAAATAATCGAGTATTCTTTAAATCCTGTGGCAGTTTGATGGATGATAACATACAATTTGAGAAGTGGGCTGAATATTTGTGTCTTATTTGAGCTAGCTGCATTTTAGTTCAAAAATCAGATTCTGATGATAACATCGACCAATATCAAAACAGATCATCCTTTGAACACAATTCAAAAAAACGAATAGAAACCAGCCCAGAGCTCTAGTTTCTGTAAAATTTATTTCCACACCCATCAGAGGCAGAGTCGTTTCAACTTCCTTCACTGGCATAGTGGGTAGTACTGCAGAAGGAGGCCATCTGGCCCATTGTGTCTGCACTAGCTCTCCAAATGAGTATCATGGCTTAGTGCCTTTTCCCTTTTTTTAAAAAAAAATAATGTAAAACGTTTTACTGGTTTCAATTCTATAGACTAATTAGTTTCTTAGTAACTTCAACGTTTTTAATATTTAAAAACTGCTAAAATGTATCAAAAATGTAACTTTCTTTATTATTTCACAGAATGTGGATATCATTTAATGTCTCTTCATAATTCTCTAGGACAATGTGGTGATGAGCTGCCTTCTTGAATAAATCTGAACGACAACCTGACCGAGGTCATTTCAGAGAGCAGTTCAGAGTCAACCACATTCAATCATAGAATCCCCACAGTGCAGAAAGAGGCCATTCAGCCCATCAAGTCTGCACCAACTCTCCAAAAGAACATCTCATCCAGACCCAACCTCCACCACCCTGCCCTATCTGTGTAATCGTACGCATTTATCATGGTTAATTATCCCAACCCATCTTTAGATAAAAAGGAGCAATTTACCACGGCCAATTCATCTAACCTGAACATCTTTGGATATTCAGGAGCAATTTAGAATGGCCAATCCACCTAACCTGCACATGTTTGGACACTAAGGGGCAATTTAGTATGGCCAATTCACTAATCTGCACACCTTTGAATATTAAGGGGCAATTTAGCATGGTAAATCCATCTAATCTGCAAATCTTTGATATTTGACTCCAGACCCACAACGATATCCAATCAGACTCAGTAATGATGGCTGTTTCCCTTTCCTGGAGAACATTAATGACCAGATGGGTTTTTACAACACACAGGGATTATTTTGCCCACCATTAAAAATTCTAGCTTTTAATTCCAGACTTTAATTGATTGATTAAATTTAAATTCCACCAGTTGTCATGGTGGAATTTGCTAAAAATGGAGATTTGAGGATACATGTGACAAGACATATCAGGAAATGTTAGCTGCACCAATCATCAACACAATTACAATTTTACCAGCAATTAAATACTGAAATAATCCTCAAGTCTCTTTGAGTAGATTGTTTTTCTGTTATGAGTTTACCTGCTGTCTGGCCAATCAGGCATAAGCAGGAAATGAAAATGATAACTTGGAAGTTGCGCCCCATCCTTATTGGCTGTTTGAAAATTCTTTGCCGTTAGCAGTGAGACCTTTAAAAAAAGAAAAACATTATTGGTTAAGCTGTTGTATACATTTTGATTACTACACGAAGAATGCTAAAAAATATTCGCAAAGAATGGACAAACATATTTACGTTACAAAAAAAACACAGAACTTTGAAGTAGAATTTCATTTCAATTATCATATTGAAATATTGAAGCTTGATAATAAGAGGATTAATTATATAGTGGGTGGGATTTTATGGCTTTGCTCATCCTGAAACTGTAAAATCCCACCCAAGGTCACTCCTATTCCCATGGCATTAAAATTCTGGCCAGTATTTCTAAAATTTAAGAGCGTGGATTTTTGTCTTCAAGGCAGGAGTCAAGAATTTTCTTCTCAATCCTCTCTGTGCCTTGGTAGTGTCTACCTGCCAACTGTATTTTCATTTTGAGGAGACAGAAGGGTTTGCCATCTCTCAAAAAAATCCAAGGCCGCAATGGATGTCAATAAATGTCAAGATGGCCAAATTAGACGGCTCACTTCCATTCATTAGGATATTGAATTTTATTTGTTATTGTCACATGAGTTAATATACAGAGAATAGTATTGTTTCTTGTACAATATACAGGCAAAACATACCCTTCATATAGTGCATAGGGAAGAAGAAAAGGAAAGGGTGCTGAATATAGTGTCAAAATCATAGCTAAAGGATAGAGAAAGATCATCTTAATATATCAATCCAGTTCTCAATACAGTCAGTCCCCAGTCCTCATGCATCCTCACCCTTCCCATGCCCCTTAGTGTCAGGGGGATAATACATGGGGTTACAGGGATAGGTCCTGGGTGGAATTGTTGTCAGTGCTGGCTTAATGGGTTGAATGGCCTCCTTCTGCACTATAGGATTCTATGACTTTTGGCATCTAACACTAGAGATGTATTATTTTATTATTTTTAAGTGTACAGGAATGAAAAACAGAAATAGAGAGCAGGAAAGACATAGAGACAGAGAGAAACTGAAAAAAAGTGTTTGCCTGCTAGCAATTCAAGAATTGTTATTCTTTGTTACCGAAGCAGTTAATTTAAATGTTACAGTTCTTCTCTGCCCCACCTAATTAATCCCTACATCTCATTTATTTCTTTTCTGATTTATTTCTTTGCCACGGTGGTGTCTTTTGCATTTAAAATTCCTAAAGTCAAAGAAAAGCAGTGTGAGAAAAAAGGATTACTACCCCATGAAATGTTCTCCTGCTAGTTGCGAGAATCCATCACAAAATATTTCTTTCTAAATAAGTCCTGTTTACCAGTTGTCAAGGAGCTGTCAAAACATTTACCCAGCTATGGGTCTGACTCAACTTACAAATTTATCAATATGAATAATACATCACTGCATGTTCATAGTTTAGCATACATAAATTAGGAAATTGGAGATTAATATGTGTTGTTAAGCAAAGTCCAGATGACATTTTGTTTGGTGATTGAAATTCAGAAAGTATCATTATCTTTGAATAATGCTGCCCAGAATCAAATCAATCTCACTATCTCCCAAGCTAATGTGATTCATCAGTAAATATGTGGAAACCGGTTTCTCAAACCTTTCAAACACATCATCAAGCTCATCATCCTTCCTAAATCTTGCACATGTCCTGACTCGAGTAAGTTTCACTGTTCCTTTATCTGGGTTTCAGCCATTCTGTTGTCAGGGCAACAAGGTATGGGCAATAAATTCTCACAACACTCACATCCAATGAATGAAATTTAAATGTTTTTTATCTGGGAATTCTGTGTTTAACCATATGGATGGTTACCCAATACCAAATGGAAAATTAGATTTGAAGAACAATATACTTTTATATCAAAATTCTGCCAGCAATTTTTTGACGAACTCAATTAAATTCAGCTGCTCTTCCCCCACCAAAGACTCAAATAATTGAGTCAAATAATTTTACTTCAATTAAAAAAAAACAGGAATTTCCACTATGCACAAAGCAGGCAGTTATAAACCTGTTAAAATAAAGGCTATCTGGCCAAATGTGCACTTTATGTGACCTGTGTATTATCAGACTTTTGAATGGGTCTACCTCACACTAAGTTGATCTTTTTCTCAATGCTAGCTATGACTGTAACACTACATTCTGCAATCTCTCCTTTCTTTCTCCCCTATGTACTCTGTGAATGGTATGCTTTGTCTGCATTGCACACAAGAAACAATACTTTTTGTACTAATACTGCATATTAATACTAGTGACAATAATAAATCAAATTTGATGGTTTGAGAGCATATTGTGCAATAATTAATAATATGTTGATGCGTTTGGCAAAGGTGTTAAGGACATGAAGTAAATGAGCACAGCAATTTAAATTTCATTTACAACTTAAAGAATCATAGAATCCCTACAGTGTAGGAGACATTCAGCCTGTACTGACAATAATCCCACCCTATTCCCAAAACCCCACACATTTACCCTGCTAGGCCCCCTGACACTAAGGGGCAATTTAGCATGGCCAATTAACTTCTTTGGTGTGGGGGAGGAAACTGAAGCACCTGGAGGAAACCAACGGGGCAAAGATGCAAACTCCACATAGACAGTGACTCAAGATCAAAACTGAACCCAGGTCACCACTGCTGTGAGGCAGCAGTGCGAACCATTGTGCTGCAATCTGTTTGTGAACTACTCACAAGTATCCTCAAAAATATTTTCAAGGACAGTTTACCAAGATACATGGGAGTTCATTGAAAAGCTACACTAGCGTATCATCCCACCGTGAGAAAAATAAAAAGTAACTTGCCCAATCGCAAGATCTTCACATGGAGATATGCACTAGGTTTTCAAAAAAGCTCACACAATTAAAGGTCATTTGAACCTCTTTTTATTCATGCATACAAGTTTGTGCAATGGAAGAGAGAGGGAAGGGGAGACCAGTAAAGACTTTTAATGCTGGATGTGATTGGCTGCAGTATGATATCGGGAACACAGGAAATAGGAATATAGGACTTCACAGTGGTTGAGACCATTCAGTCCCTCAAGCCTGCTCTATCATTCAATAAGCTCATAGCTGATCTATTTGTGATCTCAACTCCACTTTGCTGGACTCCCCTGTCTATCAAAAATCTCTCTCACCACACTTTGAATAAATTCAATGACCCAGTTACCACTATTTTTTGGGGAAGAGAATCCTCGAACCGAGAGAAAAAATTTCTCATTTGCACCTTCTCTGTGAATCCTCTGGTTCTAGTTTCCTCCATAAGGAAACAACATTGTGTTATCCACCTTATCAGTCCCCTCAGGATGTTTCAATAATATCACCTCTCACTTTTCTAAACTCCATGGATACAGTTCCAAACTGTTCACTCTTTCTTCATAAAATAATGCCATCATCCCTGTCCCCTAAAATGCTTTCGTTTTTTTATTCATTTCTAGCACACGAGTGTCACTGGCTGGCCAGCATTTATTGCCCAGTTGTTATTATCATCCTTAGTTGCCTTTGGAAGACAGTTGAGAGTCAATCATATTACTGTGGCTTTGGAGTCACATGTAGGCCAGACCAGGTAAGGAAGGCAGGTTTCCTTCCTTAAAAGGACATTAGTGAACTAGATAGGCTTTTCTGACAATCAACAATGAATAAAGAACAAAGAAAGTTACAGCACAGCAACAGGTCCTTTGGTCCTCCAAGCTTGCACTGACTATGCTGCCTGACTTAAATAAAAAGAACAAAGAAAATTACAGCATAGGAACAGGCCCTTTCATGGTCATTACTAGATGCTTAATTCCAGATAATATTTTGTTGAATTCAAACTCCACCATCTGCTGTGGTGGGATTCAAATCCAGGTCCACAAAGCATTAACTAAATTTCTGGATTAATTGTATAGAGATAATTCCACCATCGCCTCCACTTGTAGAGCAATTATATATATATTTGTTCAAAATGCCTACACACACTAAGGCCTGTGCGGCTGCAGTAAACCTTTTCTATCTCAGTCAGCAAACGGGACATTGCAATCTACCTGACATAACATCATCAATTAACAAGCTATTGAATTTGTTAGAGAGATAACTAGATTTTTCAAACCTTGAACAGGAAAAAGCTTAGGGAAGTCTTGTGGTAGAGATGATGAGATAGAACACAGAACATTACAGCGCAGAACAGGCCCTTCGGCCTTTGATGTTGCGCCGACCATAATAAAAAAGCAATGACCCTCCAAGGTAAACCATTCCCTTCTCTTCCATAAACTTATCAACTAACCTCTTAAACGCCACCAAACTTGGCGCATCTACAACTGCCGCAGGCAGGGCATTCCACTCCCTAACCACCCTTTGGGTAAAGAACCTACCTCTGATATCCGTCCTATAACTATCACCCCTTAATTTAAAGCTGTGTCCCCTCGTGCTAGCTTTCTCCATCCTAGGAAAAAGGCTATCACTGTCCATCCTATCTAAACCTCTAATCATCTTATATGCTTCGATAAGGTCTCCTCTTAGCCGCCTCCTCTCTAACAAAAACAACCTCAAATCCCTCAGCCTCTCTTCATAAGACCTGCCCTCCATACCAAGCAACAAAAAAAGGTTCAAGAAAGGCTTGCTACTAGCATCTGCTTGTGAAGCCAGCAGTCCCTGTATATTTTTTTTGGACTTTGTTTATTAATTTTTGAACCTTCCACATAAAAGGAGAGTTTGGGAGAGCAAGGAGCCTTCGAACCTTTCACTGTGATTGACTCTGCGCAATCTCTCATAACACCACTTTCATAACCCGTCTGCTCCATGATGTCCAGTTTGGACTCCCAATTAGACAGAGAATCCCTCTTTGCACCACTAATTGAGCAGATCCTATCAAATTGCCATTAATTGGTTGTTCGATGTTTAATTAGCCAAGGTAAAAAAGCCGGGGTGGAAGGGATGGGAACAAGTCGACCATTCACTTTCTGTTTCATCTGCCTCAACCCACGGAAAATCCAGCCCTAAGTCTCATTTCTGAATTTTGCAAGACATTGACATCAATTTGAAGGAGTCAATGGTCAGTTGACCGAAAGCTGGTAAATTTGATATCCAAATTCAAAAACAGTGAAAGTACAGAACAGTATAGCTCTATTATCCTCATTTCACATAAAATGATGAATATTAAGAAATATCTGTGCAAGATTTAGAGAATCACATGCGTCTAATCCGTAGACAACAATCTTCTAGATGAGCAAAATTCAGCAGATAAACGTCCTGTTTGTCCAATTGCTTGATTTATTTTCAGAAATGAAAATTGGACTGAGTCTTACTGTGTTGCCCATAGTGGCTTTCAAAACATGTTTAAAGATGATTAATTTAGCTCAAAATAGAAGAAATTAGAAGCACAAGTGATGTTGGTAATTAGTGGAAGAATCGGTGCCGACTCGACGGGCCAAATGGCCTCCTTCAGATTTGTAGGGTTTCCATAATTTCTATGATTGTTCACAATAGGCATGGGAAGGTATGAGATAGGGAGATAATATTATCCTCCTGAATTGCATCATCCAGGAAGAAATGTAGCATCATTCATAATTTCCATAGTTTTTTTCAAAGTATATTAATAATTTGGGTACGAGATCACAATGCAAAATAATCCAATTTGCAATGCAGACTGGGAGAAAGAATGAAGTCACAAACATTACCAAGCATGCTAACTAGCAAATGAAAGTCAGTAAAACATTGGTGGATGTAATTAAGGCAGGTAAGTGTGAAGTATTGCACACACATACAAGGATGAAATTGAAAGGGATCTAATAGTATTAGGGGGTTTGGACAGGATTTTCCGGCTGCGTTCGCCCCAAGATTATAAAATCCTGCCCGAGGTCAATTGTCCACCCCTCGCACACTACAATTCCCGTGGCGGCGGGACTCGAAAATTCCGCCCTCAAGCTTTGGCTCAGATCAAGCTAAAGGTAAGGTGCAATTCCCTTACTTGTCAGCTTCAATCTTGTGTCTCTCTCTTGTGGGGACCATGAATTGGATTCATTTTGAATTTGGTTTTTGCAGCAAGCAAGGATATGAATTCATACTTCCTCAGTGACTATAAGACTATAAGAATGGAGTATTTTTTTTAATTGAGGCAACATAGAGCAGTGACCAATACTATTAAAGGACATAGATGTTATAGTTGGGTAGGGCAGCAAGGTGACACTGTGATACACACTGCTGCTTCACAGCGCAAGGAATCTGGATTCGATTCCAGCCTTGGGGAATGTGTGAAGTTGCACATGCTCCCCGTGTCTGTGCGGGTTCCTCCAGGTGCTCCAGTTTCCGCCCACCGGTAAAAGGTGCACAGGTTAGGATGATTGGCTGCACTTAATTGTCTCTTAGTGTCAGGGGGATTAGCAGGGTAAATGTGTGAGATTACACGGATAGAGCCTGGGTGGATTGTTATCAAGAGCAGGCTTGATGGGCAGAATGTCCTCCTGCTACACTGTCAGGATTCTATGAATACAAATCAGACGAAATGATAATCTAAGCACATTGGGTCAACACTTTCCCTGTTCTATTCACTGAAAAGCAATAGAGACAGCGCAGAGAAGAACTGAAAATGTGTGTCTCAGTCCAAAGTAAAGACTGGGGATGTCCAATAATTGTTTGTAGGTCTTGAGACTTGGACGTTTAAACCCAGAGAAAAGGTACGTCAAAGCTCATCATAAAACAATACATTGGTACATTTTGTGGAAAAGATTAAGATAATATTTTAGATTTAACCAGTCAAATTAGAAAATGTGGCACAGCTTTAAATTAGCAAACAGTAATGACCATGGATTGCAGTGTATAAGTTGACCTGGCATTTAAATGACCTTGTGTTTCAGCACCAAAGTACATGTTTAGACCTATACTCAACATATAAGTCAACCCCTATCTTTCAGCTAATTAATGCACATTTAAGTCGATATTGGTGCTCGGAGGCACTTTTTCAGCTCAGAAATACTTGCTTAGGGTGATCATAGAAACCCTACAGTACAGAAAGAAGTCATTTGGCCCATGAAGTCTGCACTGACCACAATCCCACCTAGCCCCTACCCCCATGTCCCACCTATTTACTCACTAATCCCTCTAACCTATGCAACTCAGGACTCGAAGGGACAATTTTAACATGGCCAATCAACCTAACCTGCACATGTTTGAACTGTGGAAAGAAATCAGTGCACCTGGAGGAAACTCATGCAGACACAAGGAGAATGTGCAAACTCCTCACAGACAGTGACCCAAGCCAAGAATCAAACCCAGGTCCCTGGAGCTGTGAAACAGTAGTCCTAACCACTGTGCTACTGTGTCGCCCCTAAGGTGATGCTCACCTTAAAACCTGAAGCATGGGAACAAACAGCAGAATACGAGAATGTTGCCAAGAAAATGCATGGGAGTTTAAGATGCACCCACACAGTTCAAAATAGTGGCCAGCTGGTTCACATCTTATTCTGAGTGTAAGTCAAGCCCTGTTTTTGAATGGATTGTCCAAAGCTTCAGAGAGTGACTTAATGTTTAATTATTAGTGTCACAAGTAGCCTTACATTATCACTGCATTGAAGTTACTGTGAAAATAAGTCTACACTCCAGTGAATTTAGCATGGCCAGTGCACCTAACCAGCACCTTTTTCCGATTATGGGAAGGCACTGGGGCACCCAGAGGAAAACCCTTGCAGACACAGAAAGAGATGCAGATTCCACAAAGACGTAAGCCGGGAATCGAACCCAGGTCCCTGGCGCTGTGAGGCAGCAGTGCTAACCACTCTGCCACCGTGCCAACCCTCACAATCTGATTGATAACAACATCAGAACACTCTTTTTCAGACAAAGAGTAGTCAACATTCAAAATGGACAGGAGGACAGAGGCCAGCAGTCTGGAAATGTTCGGATGCAACAATGCAGAATTATCCAGACAGATGTTTTATGATGGGCTCAATAGCCTTCCTCATCCATAAGTATTACATTTCCTACTCTTCAAAATCCTTCAGATCTGAGAGAATGGAACGTGTACTGCTTGAAGGGAAGGACATCACAGTTCAGAAATGGAAAACAGTCCACTTTCTACAGCTCCTTAAAGAAAGTACATCACATCATTCCATGTCAGATACAGAAGAGCAAAGCTTCCTTTATAATGGGCTAACAAGGAAGTACTCCGGCTTAGCTGCAAAGCAATGCCACGAATGCAGAAGTAGCAGCATCCTTTGCCTGATATTTCTAGAGATACCATAAAAATGTTCTTTCAATAGGTTTAGCAAAGATATGTAACAGCAAAACTTAAACAGTGTGTTGTAACTACACACAGGGACCAGCCCCACCCTCCTATACAGCAAACATTCCACTTACCACGAGCCATCTTTAAGGTAGCCCATGTGTGCTAAATTGGACGTCTTGTGTGCAACAGGTTCACATCCTCAAATGATTAGTTTACTCAATTAGACTGGGAGGTCAACAAGAACTCAATATATCAATCTCAGAGGACTCAGGACGTAGGTCACACTCCCAAGCTCTGAGTTTACTACTGAGTTTGTAAAGCAACATTTATTCAGAATTATATTTGAAATTAAGTACTTCCTCCTAGTTCCACCAACAGATATTGCTCTCAGGTGGGCATGACTCATTTTAAGAGTGAGTATCAACAAATTAGTCAACTGCAGAAAACGTTACAACCAAGCTAGATCTGTGGCTCATCTGAAGTGACACAGGGACAGCATGAATCATTGAACAGAACATAGAACATAGAACATTACAGCGCAGAACAGGCCCTTCGGCCTTCGATGTTGCGCCGACCAATTAGGAACAAGCAGTGACCCTCTAACCTAAACCATTCCACTTTCATCCATAAGCTTATCTACTAACCTCTTAAACGCCACCAAACTTGGCGCATCTACAACTGATGCAGGCAAGGCATTCCATACCCTTACCACCCTCTGGGTAGAGAACCTACCTCTGACATCTGTCCTAAAACCACCACCCCTTAATTTAAAGCTATGTCCCCTCGTGCTAGCTTTCTCCATCCTAGGAAAAAGGCTATCACTGTCCACCCTATCTAAACCTCTAATCATCTTATATGTTTCAATAAGGTCCCTCTTAGCCGCCTCCTTTCTAACGAAAACAACCTCAAATCCCTCAGCCTCTCTCATAAGACCTGCCCTCCATACCAGGCAACATCCTGGTAAACCTCCTCTGTACCCTCTCCAAAGCCTCCACATCTTTCTTATAATGCGGGTACCAGAACTGCACACAATACTCCAAATGCGGCCGCACTAGAGTTTTGTACAGTTGCAACATGACGTTGCGGCTCCGAAATTCAATCCCCCTACCAATAAACGCTAAGACTCCGTATGCCTTCTTAACAACCTTATCGACTTGATTGCCAACTTTCAGGGATCTATGCACACATACACCAAGATCCCTCTGTTCATCAACACTATTAAGAGTCCTACCATTAGCCCTATACTCTACACACTTGTTATTCCTGCCAAAGTGAATTATCTCACACTTTTCCACATTAAACTCCATTTGCCACCTCTCGGCCCAGCTCTGCAACTTGTCCAAGTCTCTCTGCAAACTATAACACCCCTCTTCACTATCTACCACTCCTCCGACTTTGGTTTCATCCGCAAATTTACTAATCCATCCTTCAATACCCTCATCCAGATCATTTATAAAAATTACAAACAGCAGGGGCCCCAAAACAGATCCCTGAGGTACACCACTTGTAACCGAACTCCATGATGAATATCTCCCATCAACCACCACCCTCTGTCTTCTATCTGCTAGCCAATTCTCAGTCCACTTAGCTAAATTACTCTCAATCCCATACATCTGCATTTTCTGCAGAAGCCTTCCATGTGCCACCTTATCGAACGCCTTACTAAAGTCCATATATACCACATCAACCGCCTTACCCCCATCCACCTCTTTGGTCACTTTTTCAAAAAACTCAATGAGGTTAGTAAGGCATGACCTACACTTCACAAAACCATGCTGACTATCCCCAATCAATTCATTTCTCTCCAAATAACTATAAATCCTATCCCTAATAATTCTCTCCAATACTTTGCCCACAACAGAAGTAAGAATCACCGGCCTATAATTCCCCGGAAAGTCTCTCTTCCCCTTCTTGAACAATGGGACCACATTCGCTATCCTCCAGTCTTCCGGCACTATAACCGTAACCAACGACGACCTGAAGATCAGAGCCAGAGGCTCTGCAATCGCCTCTCTCGCCTCCCAGAGAATCCTAGGGTAAATCCCGTCCTGCCCAGGGGACTTATCTAACTTCAAACCCTCAAGAATATCTAGCACATCCTCCTTATCTACTTTAATACTTTCCAGTTTGCAACCCCGTATCCCAGTGTTCTCCACAACTACATTTACATCTCCCTACGTGAATACCGAAGAGAAACATTTGTTCAGTGCCTCTCCAATCTCTTCAGGCTCCACGCACAACTTCCCACTGCTGTCCATAACTGGCCCTAATCTTGCCCTAACCAATCTTCTATTCTTAACATATCTAAAGAAAGCTTTAGGATTCTCCTTGATCCTATCAGCCAAAGTCTTCTTGTGTCCCCTTTTAGCTCTCCTCAACTCCCTCTTTAGCTCCCTCCTGGCTAATCTATAGCTATCCATTGCACTAACTGAGCCTTCAAGCCTCATCCTGACATAAGCCTCTTTTTTCCTTTTAACCAGCGAATTAACTTTTTTAGTACACCATGTTTCCCTTACTCGACCATTTCCTCCATGCCTGACAGGGACATACTTATCAAGGACTAGCAGTAGCTGCTCCTTGAATAAGCTCCACATTTCAGATGTGCCCAGTCCCTGTAGTTTCCTAGTCCAACCTATGCACCCTAATTCCCTCCTTATGGTCTCATAATTACCATTCCCCCAGCTATAACTACTGCCCTCAGCTTCATGCCTATCCCTATCCATCACTAAGGTGAATGTAAACGAATTGTGGTCACTATCACCAAAATGTTCACCAACTTCCAAGTCTAATACCTGGTCTGGCTCATTGCCCAGCACCAAATCCAATGTAGCCTCACCTCTAGTTGGCCTATCTACATACTGAGTCAAAAAACCTTCCTGCACACTTTGTACAAAAACAGACCCATCTAACGAGCTAGAGCTATAGCTATTCCAATCAATATTAGTAAAGTTCAAGTCCCCCATAACAATTACCCTATTACTTTCACTTCTGTCCAGGATCGACTTTGCAATCCTTTCCTCTACCTCTCTAGAACTTTTAGGAGGTCTATAAAAGACTCCCAACAGGGTGACCTCTCCTCTCCTGTTTCTAATCTCAGCCCATACTACCTCAACAGACAAGTCCTCATCAAACTCCCTTTCTGTCACTGTGATACAGTCTTTGACTAATAATGCCACTCCTCCCCCCCTTCTACCTCCTTCTCTACTCCGACTGAAGCATTTGAACCCCGGAACCTGCAACAACCATTCCTGTCCCTGCTCTATCCATGTCTCTAAAATGGCCGCAACATCGAAGTTCCAGGTACTGGTCCAAGCTGCAAATTCCTCCACCTTATTGCGAATACTTCTTGCATTAAAGTATACGCATTTCAAACCATGCCCTACTCCACCCGTACGCTGCTGTGTTTTACAGTTCTCATCTATGTCCCCCCTGTTCTCATCCCTCTTAACATCCAAACTACTCAGGATCCCATCCCCCCTCTGAATCAGTTTAAAGCCCCCTGCATAGCTTTTGCAAATTTTCCCCCCAAGATATTGGTTCCCCTCTGGTTCAGGTGTAACCAGAATAGAAATTAGTGAATAAGATCCCGAGACAAAGTTGCTGTAGGTGACCCAGTTTGCTTAGGAAAGCCAGCTACCACACCTCAGACAAGGAACTCAGTTAAGGAAGTTCCTGAGCATCTATGAGACAGCAATAGGACTAGGAAACAAAATGGGCATCTTTTTTTTCCATAAAATCATAGAATCCCTAAAGTGCAGAAGGAGGCCATTTGGCCCATCAAGTCTGCACAAGACACAATCCCACCCCACAACACCTTGTATTTAGTCCTCTGAAACTAAGAGCAATTTGGCATGGCCAATCCAGCAATCTTTGGATTGTGAGGGGAAATTGGAGAAAACCTATGCAGACACAGAAAGAATGTGCAAACTCCACACAGTCACCTGAGGCCTGAATTGGCATTGTGAGAACAAAGAACAAAGAACAAAACAGCATGGGAAACAAGCCCTTCGGCCCAACGAGCCCACGCCACCACCTCGGTGTTCCCACTTCTACCCATGATCCCTGCCTATGTTTATTGATCAATGCTTTGGAACCAAATTTGCAAGGCAATTTAGAGAGAATTTGTTTTGCCAATCAGCCTAAGAGCACACCTTTGGGGTGTGGGAGGAAACCGGAGCACCCGGAGAAAACCCACGCAAGCACAGGGAGAACGTGCAAACTCCCACAGATACTGGCCCAAATCCATGTATCTGCACAGCATAGCGATAATCACCGAGCTGTCGTGTTGCCCATCAACCGGTCCAGTTCAAGCGTACACTAACGGCGTGAAGCACGAGGCTACTCACTCTCGAAACATTCAAGAGCAGCCCTCTCACGACCCATCGCGTGTATGCCCCTTGTTAGACAACAAGGTGGACCCAAGTACCTGTAGGTCACTGTGTTGCCCTGTTTTTTTCATTCTATTCTCTGAAGTAACTTCGCTTTCATCTTGCAGGTTCTCTCACTGGGAGAAAGTAAGACAGGAGCTTACTGAGTTAAACGTTGTAGTATAATTCGACTCCGTACCATCATGAGGTAGTCTGTTGATGCCAAATTCAGTGATAGCCTCGAGCTACTTCCATTAAATTATTGAAATCTAAAGTTTTATTCAGCCAACACTGAAAGAAGAACGCAAGTTTGCTCATGGGAAGAAACAGGATTTACAACATTAAAAGGAAAGCGGAAATAATTTTCTTGGAACCATTTTAACAGAGAAAAGGTTTGGATATTTAATAATGAATAATGAATGCAAACATAGAAAATATCAAGACTGGGCTTGTTTGAAAGTTAGATTAGTTCAAGTTTCACAGGTTAGAAGGAAAACAACAGTCTACAAATGCAGCACTGTCAGGTACAGTCCCTGAAGCTAAAAAGGGCAGTGCTTCGTTAATGGCCTAAACACCACATTCTTGAACCTTGCTGAATGCTGCAGGGCCCTTGCACATACCATCTACTGTCTGATAAAGAACATAGGCATCTTTTGCTTTGGGAAGGATGTTGTCCAGGTTTAAGTGGCTGGCAAGAGAAAACAAACCTCTTGATCCTTTTTAATCTATGATTAATGAGCCGCCAGCACTTTCCCAACATCTGTACTAACAAGAATAAAGCCAACAATTCTGAAAAAACGAAATGCATCATGAAGATTTGATGCTTCATGTTAACATGTGCTTGACCCATCTTTATTGCTCCCCTACAATACTACGCTCAGTCACAATCAGCAACTATTATATGGTGAGGAAAGAAATGTTATCATTTCTATAGACAAAACAAAAACTAAAAAGCTTACGTAATTAGGGTTTTCTCTTATTACTTAAAAAAGCAAATAAAATTCTAATATATAATCATAGAAATATGCAGCACAGAAGTCCATTGTTAATATTCTATCACTTTAGTTGATTTCTCTGTTCTTTTTCTGCAGCTTTGGAAGTAATACATTTTTAAATCATTACCCCGAATCCATTTTGGAAGTCAGTTAATCTCCTTCCAACACAGTAGTTTCCACATCAAATCAATGTGCCACTTAAAAAAAAAATTTTTGTGTTACCTCTGCTGACTGAAATCTCTATTCTGTAGTTATTGACCCTACATAGAATCCCAATAATGCAGAAGATACCATTCAGCCCATCAAATCTAGACTGATTCACTTTACTCAGGTCGTCTCCCCACCCCGCCCCGCCAACCTTATCCCTGTAACTTCACATATTTATCACGGCCAATCCTCGTAACCTGTATATTTTTGGACAGTGGGAGCACCTCGAGAAAACCCATGCAGACATGGGGGGAATGTGCAAACTCCACACAGACAGTCACCCAAGGCTGGAATTGAACCTGATCGCTGGCACTGTGCCACCACAGAAACAAGGATTGCCTACACAGGTAATTTTAACTGGCCAGTAGCAAGATCGAACCCATGACTTTGACATTATTAGCTCCATACTCAGAATTAACCAGCCTTCTCTGTCTGGAGTTAATTTTTTCTTAGGTATTTCGAATCCATTCAAGTTTTTGAATTCTATTAATTGTCCCTTTGCTGGTTTTGTTCTTAGAACAAAAATGCCAGTTTCTCTACAACTGAAGTTCCTCAACTCAAAAAGATACATCGTTTCTTCATTGTCTCTTATGCCTTGACATCATTCCCAAAGTACGGTGACCAGTTTGAGCAGAACATTGTAGCTGAGAGCTAACCAGCACTTTATAAAGGTTTCGCAAAGTTTCCTTGCTTTTGTACTCGAAGGCCAAAGTTTTCTGACCCTGTCCACCAGTGGGATTATCCTGTCCTATCCGCTGACAATAACGTACTTCTCCTCCCACCCACCCACCCTCCCCAACCCCACATCCCTCATGATATGTTCCTCTGTGGCAGAGGGTTCAGGGTATGCAAAACCCTGGAGGTGTCAACGGATCAGAAGATCGCACAGCCGGCCAATAGAGGGCTCCCCCTCCCCACTAGAAAACATGCTGCAGGGGGACATAAAATCTCACCTCCTATCTGTATGTTGCTGAAGGTCCCACATATTTTCTACCGAAACAGTCTTCCCAGTTTGCCCAATTACATTTAAAGATTTCTGTGCACATCCACAGATTCCTCTGTTCCTACATCCAACTCCCTATCATAAGCAAACTATGTCAATCATTCTGTTCCTATACCCAATTTACCTCCAATAAGCAAACATTATATGAAAGAATATATTCTTAATTCATTGGAAGAATTGTAAAAAGCCTAAAATTTACAATTTACATTACCAAGGAACTCTATATCTGATAATGCAAATATTCCTCAAACTCCTTAAATTAGGATCTTTACAGATAGTCAGAACCATTTTTCCAGAGTGGAAGTGTCAATTACTAGGGGGCATAGGTTTAAGTGCAAGCAGCAAGGTTTAAAGGAGATGTAGGAGGCAAGTTTTTTTTACACAGAGAGTGGTGAGTGCTTGGAACCTGCTGCCAGGGATGGTAGTGGAAGCGGATACAATAGTGAGTTTTAAGGGGCATCTGGACAAATACACGAATAGGATGGGAATAGAGGGATGTGGCCTCTGGAAGAGCAGGGTGTTTTAGTTCAATTGGGCAGCATGGTTAGTGCAGGCTTGGAGGGCCAAAACTGTGCTGTAGTTTTCTTTGCTCCACAATGCAGAAGAGGCTATTTGGCACTGACTCTCTGAGACGGGTTACCTTACCCAAGTCTGCCTAATCTCTTTAACCCTATACATTTAACATGGCTAATCCTTTTAATCTACACATTTTGGGACACTAAGAGAAAATTTAGCATGGCCAATCCATCTAATCTGCACATCTTTGGTGCGTGAGAGGAAATTGGAGCACCCAGAGGAAACTCATGCAGACAGTAGCCCAATTATTGGACCACTTTAATTTATTAACCCTTGTGAGCAACTTTTAATAGAAGCACATGAGACTTTTGCTAAGTTCAGTAGAGCTTTAGGAATCACATGTGAAACTCTGCGATTAGAACAAAGACATATTCATAATCTAGGGAAATGCACGATAGATTACATAGTTGTCAGTGAAACTTGTTGACTGGTTTCCCCTTGAAATCATTTTTTTTGTTTCTAGGCACAATTTAGAATGTGGATTAGAAGAGGAAGAAGATTTTGCTTTTCCCTTACAAGCAGGACAAAAATACAGTACCCATCTTACCTTTTGTTCTCCCTTCAGATCGAGTGTGTATGTTCAGAACTTGTTCAATACTCAATCTTGGTGCGAACTGATGATATATCAGTGCTTACCTGCACCTACCTGTCTGGATATGGGTGGGGCGCTGAGAGGAGTGCTTTATATTCTCTCGCTGTATTTACGCAAACTTAGCTTACAGTCATTTTTTTTAAAGCGTCAGTTTCCTGTTGGAGCCTCACCTTGACTGAGTGCCATTGTGCAATTTTAAAACATGAAGATGACCTTTTATATAAAATGTTGAACAATACAATCAAAAGAAATCAGAGTTTCAGTAACTTGTCTTTCACTGAGGTGTGGCCAAGAAGAGTTTGCAAAAGTTCCGATTTGTTAAGCTGTGGAACAGATTTCTCAGTGCACTCATTGGAATTTTTAAACTTTAAAAAAATAAGCCCGAGAGCTCAACATTTTCTCCTCCTCTTTGCTCCATAAGCAGGGAGCGGACTTCTGTGCACCTTCTGGATACCCCTTAGAACCTGACTGCATTTCTGCCTCAGAGAACATCAATCAATGGGAGACTGTCGCCCTGGCCTGTGGCAGAGAACTGGGGAGAAGCGTGAAGGTGAAGAACAGGCCTTAGGGGCATATCACTGCAGGAGTAAGAGATGTGTGAGGTGCTAAAAATAAAATCACTGTAGAAGAGACACTGATATGATCCAAAATATCAATTCACTAATCAACATCCACATTTTCACAGATTTATTTTTGCAAGGGTCCTTTAAAAGAATCTGTTTTGTGGCTATCAGCTGGCAAGTTCTTCAGCAAAGATAGTGAGGCCTCAATTTTCTCATTGGCATCCAGATCACCAACAACCTGACCTGGCCCCTCCATGCCAACATCATAAGAAAGCCCACGACCTCTGCTTTCTCAGGACACTAAGGAAATTTGGCATGTCCGCTACCATTCTCACCAATTCTTTCAGATGCACCGTAGAAAGCATTCTCTCTGGTTGTGTCACAACTAGCTACGGCTTCTGCTTTGTCCAAGACTGCAGCAAACTACAAAAAGTCATGAACGAAGCCTGGTCCATCATTCAAGATGTGGAGATGCTGACATTGGACTGGCTTAAACACAGTAAGAAGTCTCACAACACCAGGTTAAAGTCCAACCAGTTTATTTGATAGTAAACCCATAAGTTTTTGAAAATGCGGTTCCTTCGTCAGGTGTGTGGAAAGTTCTGATCAGAGAAAGGCATATAATGACACACACAGTTTACAGAATTTTGATTATAAGTCTTTACAGCTAACTTGCTACTGAAGCCTTAATCTCCACTCACATTGTCTGTACCTTTAAGACTTGAATAGCAGGTTAGTTGTAATGATTCGCATTCTATTCAATATTCTGTAAATTGTGTGTTCCTTTATATGCCTTTCTCTGATCAGAACTTTCCGCGTACTGATGAAGTAACAGCGTTTTTGAAAGCTTGTGGGTTTACTATCAAATAAACTGGTTGGAGTTTAACCTGGTGTTGTGAGACTTCTCATCATCATTCAAACCAGCCTCCCAACCATTCAGACTGTCTATACAGCACACTGCCTCGGAAAAGCAGCCAGCACAATTAAGGACCCCGCACAGTCTGGAGATTCTCTCTTTCACTTCCTTCCATTGGGAAAAAGATACAAAAATCTGAGGACACATAGCAACCAACTCAAGAACAGCTTCTTCCCTGCTGCCAGACTTCTGAATGGACCTACCTCACACTAATTTGATCTTTCTCTACACCCCAGCTATGGCTGTAGCACGATAATCTGCACTATTTCCTTTCCTTCTCTATGTACAGTATGCTTTGTCTGTACAGCGCACACAAGCAATGATACTTTTAACTGTATACTGATACATAAAATCAAATCAACAGGGAATGCAGATGTTGAGAGAGAGTGAACTATTCATTCCTTACTGGAAATCGTAGATTGCAAATTAGAATCTGGAGTTGACCGCGTGGCTCCACGAGCCAACATCACCATTCAATACACAATCCTTTCAATGCAGAAGGAGGCCATTCAGCCCATTGAGTCTGCACTGACAACAATCCCACTCAGTCCCTATCCACATATCCCCATATATTTACACTACTAACTCCTGACATTAAGGGACAATTTACCTAAGCCAATCCACCTAACCTGCACATCTTTGGAGTGTGGGAGGAAACTGGAGCACTCAGAAGAAACCCACCCATCACAGGCAGAACATGCAAACTCCACACAAACAGTCACCCAAGCCTGAAATCAAACTTGGCTCCCTGGCACTGTGAGGCAGCAGTGCTAACCACTGTGCCACCCTCCCTGCGTTTGCATGGATTTCCTCCAGATGCCCCAGTTTCCTCCCACAATCTGAAGATATGTGCATTGGCCATACCAAATTGTCCCTTAGTTGGTAGGTTAAAGGGATTAATTGCATCCGTTAGAGGGATTAGTGGGGTAAATATGTGATAGGGATAGGGCCAAGGTGGGATTCTTGACAGTGCAGATTTGATAGGTCGAATTGCCTCCTTCTGCACTGGAGGATTTCTATGAATAGACAGAATGGTTTGCATTTCCTGAACCCACTCCCCAAGAATGGGATCTCATTATGCACCAGCTGCCCAAGGCAATTAGGGATGGGCAATAAATGCTGACCTAGCCTGAAACAGGAGTGGGTTAAGATCCTCAGCATCGATACGCAGCAGCCAGAATTGAGAGCAGATATTGTGAAGTGTGAGTTCTTTATAACTTGTAGCGTTGAAAACATATTTGTGCACTTGAGCTGAGAAGAGACATGTCTAAACATGATACCTGGTCACAGCTCCTCCCTCACACTTTAGCAGAGGGAGTGCTCTGGTAAAAACCAGCTGTGTTGAAGAACAGAGTAACAGCAGCGAACATTGTAGCTTTTAAGCAGGTTATCTTCTCTCACCCCAAGCAAGGTAAATGAAATAGCGCTTTTGATCAGCTCAACGCATCTTGCCTCTGAAACAATGCAAAGCTGCCAGTCTGATTTTATTAGCATAACCATTCCATCAAACAACTCAATCATTCTCATTTTTAAAGCAAAACAGGATCTCTCAAAAATTGTAGCAATAATTGTAACCAAACTTCAAATCAAACTGTAACAATTGCGTGGATTGATGTATGTAAGGTGCTATCTATCTGGTATGGAATGTCAAACATGAAAGAATTTGCTGCTCGCAGGAAAATATTACATAAAAAATAACCAGAACAAAAGAAAGTTTTTCCTTTCATACATTCACTCCTACAGATAAAAAGGAATCAAAGGTTTGGATCTTGAGACTATGACGAATGATGTTTTCCACCATTATCACATCTCACCTGATCTGAGGAACATTGACGTAGTATTCAAATTAAGAGCTATTGTCATGAGTAAAAACACAAACAGTAATGTACCCATGTCCGAATCATCTGAGTTTTTGTTTGGTAATGTTAATTGAGGGATAAATATTGACCAAGACAACAGGCAGAAACACCCCTGTTCATCTCCAAAATGTCACGGTGACATAGGGATACAGGTTCGATTCATGCCTTGTGTCACTGTCTGTGTGGAGCCTGCACGTTCTCCCCGTGTCAGTATGGGTTTCCTTCGGGTGCTCAGGTTTCCTCCCACAGTCCGAAAGATGTGCTGGTTAGACGCACAGGCTCGGCTAAATTCTCACTCAGTGTACCCAAATAGGCATCAAAGTGTGGCAACTAGAGGATTTTCAGAGTAAACTTCACTGCAGTGTTAATGTAAGCCCACTTGCCGACACTAACAAACTTTAAATCTCTGAGGGCATTTAAGAGTCAACCGCGTTGCTGTGGGCCTAGAGTCACATGTAGGCAGACCAGGTAAGGGCAGCAGTTTTCCTTCGCTGAAGGACATTAGTGAACCAGATGGATTTTTACGACAATCGATGATGGTTTCATAGTCATCAGTCGATTCTTAATTCCAGATTAATATTGAATTCAAATTTCACCATCTGTCATGGTGGGATTTGAATGCAGGTCCCCAGAACATTACCCTGACTCTCTGGATTACAGTCCCAGTGACAATGTCACTAATCCACCACTTCCCCCTAAAACCATTATAAATGTATTGAAACAACAGTGCAGTGTTAACACATCAATGTAAATTTTCAATGTCATTATACAGATGGTAAACATCCTGACGCCAGTTCTAAACTGGTCTTCCCAGACAAACTTTCAAGACTGTTTTCTACAGTCTGTTCACACTTTTCTCCGCCAATGTTGGTGATAGTGTTGCATCATTGTTATAAACTGATCTAATCAAATCACAGTAAACAAGATATGATCCAACCAAAGCAGACCACAGTTTGAGGATAACCTAACTGATGATTTACTTGAATTAGCTCTCTGCATTTTCCCACTGTATCATCTGGAGTATTACCTCACTGAGTATAATTATGGACGGCATGGTGGCATAGTGGTTAGCACTGCTGCCTCTCAGTGCCAGGGATCCAGGTTCAATTCCCAGCTTGCATCACTATCCATATGGAGTTTGCACATTTTCCCCATATTTGCATGGGTTTCCTTTGAGTGCTCCAGTTTCCTCCCACACTCCAAAGATGTGCAGATTAGGTGGATTGGCTATGCTAAATTCTCCCTCAGTAAACCCAAACAGGCGCTGGAATGTAGCAACTAGGGGATTTTCATAGTAACTTCACTGAAGTGTAAATGCAAGCTTATTTGTGACTAATAAATATACTTTTTTTAAATTTTACATGAAGTATTTCCTGGGAGATAGGAAATGAATATTTGAACAGCCAATCAAATAAAGCTCAGTTATACCAGATTTTATTGCCCATCCCTAATTGCTTTTTGAGGGAAGATAAGTCAGCAGCATTGCCTTGGATCTGGAGTCACATATGGACCAGGCAAGGATGTCAAAGCTCTTCCTTAAGGAAATTAGTGAACTATAATGTTTAAAGCAATTGCTGATGGTTCCTGGTCATTCCTGGACGAGTTTTCCATTCCAGACTTTTTTTGATTAATCAGTTGAATTTAAACTCCACTAGCTTCCTTGCTGGTATCCGAACCTGTATCACTTGAGTGTTAAAATTAAAATACTATGAAGGCTGGGGGTCTGAAATGAAAAGAGAAGGTGCTGCAGGTCTGACAGCATCTGTGGAGAGAGAAACATAGCTCATATCTGAAGGCCTGTAAGGCTTTTCTTTGCAGTTTTCCATGTTGCACTTGATGACAGGCACAAAAACACCAAGACTGGAATATTACCATCATTTGTGCCGGTAGGAATATCCCATCCCATTGTAGTGGAGAGATTTAGTTGTGTGTCAAATTCTTCGACGAGCAGCATAGTGGCACAGCGATTAGCACTGCTGACTAACAGTACCAGGGACCTGGATTTGATTTCCGACTTGGATCATTGACTGTGCAGAGTTTGCATGTTCTCCACATGTTCGCATAGATTTCCTCCAAGTGCTCTGTTTTCATCCCAGAGTCTGAAAGACATGCTGGTTCAGTGCATTGGCCATGCTAAAATTCTCCCTCAGTGTAACCTGGAGTGTAGCAACTGGAGGATTTTCACAGTAACTTAATTGTTAATGTAAGCTTATTTGTGACACTAATAAATAAACTTAAACTAAAAAAAAACCGTGGGAACATGATGTGAATGGTCGATAAGATCACACCCCAAATCTTTCTTGATGAATCCAAGACAAAAAGCTTCACCAGTATGTCTCTTTTACAGTGTGACAAATGGATGTATCTTTTAAATATTTTTGTTATTATGACACTATTCTGTCAAGAAAGCTGTGTGTGCACATGTATATACATGATTAAATAAATGGGGGAGGTTAATAGAGACAGCTTATCTGTGAGAACTGAGAGATAAAGAGTAAAGATGTTTTGTTCATGCATTTAAAATAAGGGATTTCAGAATGTAGAACATTACAGCATAGTACAGGCCCTTCGGCCTTCAATGTTGTGCCAAACAGTGGAACCAATCTAATAACTCTCTAACCTAAACTATTCCAATGTTATCCATATGCCTATCCGCTGACCATTTGAACGCCCTTAAAGTTGGCAGGCAGGGCAATCCACACCCTTACTACCCTCTGAGTAAAGATTATGGTGTGTTTGATTTACGAGTAAATAGGTTAGATCTAAAGTCTGCATTATAAGTGGAGAATTGGTTGCTTAGCTGTTGAATTTCAATAGTGTGTTCAGGGATGAAATGGAAATGTTACATCTTACAAAGATTTTATAGATAAAGAGGCGAATGTATATTATGGTTAATTGACCCAGAAGTAGAGTCAATAGAAAATACTATAGATTTTTATATTTGAAGAAGTTGAGTTCAAAGAGGTGTTTGAAGACAATGGAAAAGGAGGTAAAAGAAGAAAAAGATACTGAAGGAAAGATGTTTAGCTGAGTTGTCCGTGGCCATATGTCAAAATATCTTGAGACCTGATCTGCGTGCTGAGGTGGTTTGACAATTACTCAGTTTCAAACTAGCAGAAATCTTTGTATTGCAGGAAACAGTTGGTTCCAAACTTTCTTTTGGATTTCCACCATTAAGTGGAAGTGTTTGAGGAGTTGAGTGGTGCACTTTTATTAAACTGATGACAATACTTTGCTTTGGTATTATGATTGGATTTTTATGGTTAAAATTTTGAAAGAAAGTAATTGCCAAGATGGGTTTGAAAATCTCAGCCTACGTTTTATTCTTTTGCATAAATCATTCATTTTTTTTAAATCCTGAAGGTATTACTGGAATCAAAGCTCTTTGCTTTTAGGGTCAGTAACTCTACCCGCTCATTTCCAAAGTACAAAAAAAACACTTTGGATCAAGGACAGGTTTCCCACTGAGATCTGGTTTGCTCAGGAATAACATGGACAGCACAGTGGCAAGCATTGTTGCCACACGGTGCTAGGGATCCAGCTTGGGTCACTGTCTATGCGGAGTCCTGGATTTCTCCTGGATTTCCTCTGGGTGCTCCAGCTTCCTCCCACAGTCCGAAAGGCGTGTCAGTTAGGTGCCAAATTCTCCCTCAGTGAACTGGAACAGGTGCCAGAGCATGGTGACTCAGGGAATTTCGCAATAACTTCATTACAATATTAATGTAAGCCTACTTGTGAAACTATTAAATAAACTGAAAACTTTAATTGGTGTGGTCCGAACAACAGTAATACTCAGGTTCAGTGTGACAATGTGTGCACCTTATATTCCTTTTTCTTTCTGCTTGGAGGTGGGATCGAAGTTAAAACATATGACCTGTAACTGGCTGAATCAAATCTTTCAATCTATGAACTAAAATAGTCCTATTATAAACCAAACAAAATCAGTAATTAGTGTAATTTTCTTACTGTACAAGGGAATCTTGATTTCAATCACTATCTTGTGTTCTTCTGATTTTGGCATTTTACTCATATTTTTATTCTCTTTGGCCCTCCATTATTGGCTCTGGTGTAGGTATATCCACACTGTTGATAAGGAAGGAGTTCAAGGATTTTGACCCAGCGACAGTAAAGGAACAGTGATCTAGTTCCAAGTTTTACTTCTAAAATTTATTTATTAATATTAGAAGTAGGGTGACGTTAACACTACAATGAAGTAATTGTGAAAATCCCTTAGTTGCCTGTTCGAGTACACTGAGGGAGAATTAGGTATGGCCAAGCCAAGATAGTGATTAGCTTGGAGGTGGCTGGGGAAGAATTTGCAGGTGGTGCATGTTTCCATGCATCTATTATCCTTGTCCTCCTTGGTGGTAGGGATACAGATTTGTTAGGTGCTGTCAAAGGAGCCTTGGTGAGTTGCTGGCCAACTATTATGTGGCCTTATAGCATTCCTTAATAAAAGCAAATTACTGCAGATGCTGGAAAGTTTCAGAAGGTCTGGCAGCATCTGTAAAGAGAGGAAAGAGCTGATGCTTTGAGTCCAAATGACCCTTTATCAAAGTTTTGACAAAGTGACTTAGATCACAGAACATAGAAAAGCTACAGCACAAACAAGCCCTTCAGCCCACAAGTTACACCAATGATATCTATACCTACGAGGCTTACCTATAACCCTCAATTCTATTAACTCCATGTACTCATCCAGAAGTCTCTTGAAAGACCCTGTCGAATTTGCCTCCAAATTGAAATTGAAAATTAACTTGAAACATTAGCTCCTTTCTCTCCTCACAGATTCTGACAGACCTACTGAGAGTTTCCAGCATTTTCTCTTTTAGAATTCCTTGATTTACTGTGTTAGACTTGAAGGGTTAATACATTCTGCTGTCCGACTTGTCAAAGTATTTGAATTAAAAATTCTGACTAATAATTAAGGAATTTTTCAGTTACACTTTTTTGGTTAAGTCTTCATTTATGGGCCCCCGCACTCCCCCAAAGTGAACAAAATTCCATCATTAAGAGACCCAGGATCTACAATTTTTTAAACTGGCCCTCTGAGTTTCCAGCTGAACACACAGGGTTTCGGTAAATGTCTTGTCTCACCGAGGAGATACTGAGACTAATTGTTGAGCCTCTTTATTTTTGTTCCAGCTGAGATCAGAGACTAATCATGTGAGAGGTTCCTCTCCAATTTAATTGTACTGAGAAAATTGTTCAATATTAAAATAACTAAACTCCTCAGAAAAAGCTCCATGCAATTCAACTGTCGTATGCCATGCTGAAACCTATTACTCATGCTGAGAGCTGAAGACAATTATTAGTCTGAAATTTAAGACCTCTAATCAGCCTAGAGCAGCCACAGCAAGGCCTCTGGCAGGTTAGACAAGATATTGAGGCAGTCTAAAAGTTGCCTTATTAAGGTCACAAATTCCTTATGAGCTTCCAAATTTCGTTATCTCATTAATGTTACAACAGTGACGTTTACTCTGCACTGTCATTGAAACCAAAGGGCAGATTTAATTCTTGAGATCTATGATCAGATCTTTCCTTGCATGTGCATCAAGACGTGAAGCCAATTACAGAATAAGGGAGTATCTTCTAAATATCTTTTTGCTACTGAAGGTCTCACCTACTGACTAACACGGGTGCACTGAGTTGGAATAAGGAAAAACGTGTTTAAATTGGAAACAAATTTGAAAATATGAAGTTATTGAAACAATGTGATAACTATTACTCATCACAACTAAGCCACAAGATGACTCAAGCAACTAAATTTAGTCATCGTATCCTGTCAATTAAATGATTGTCAGGTAATTTAATATTTGTATTAAGGTATGAATGTTTATCAGGACAAATAGATACCTTATTATAAAGACAAAATATTGTGGATACTAGAATCTGAAACAAAAACAGAAAATGCTGGAAAGAACATAGAACATAGAACACCACAGCACAAACAGGCCCTTCGGCCCACAAGTTGTGCCGAACACATCAAAACCTACCCAGCCATAGACCTATCTATAACCCCCAATCCCATTGGATCCCATATACTCATCCAGAAGTCTTTTAAAAGACCCCCGCGAGTTCGCCTCGACCACCACCGACGGCAGCCGATTCCATTCACTCACCACCCTCTGAGTGAAAAACTTTCCCCTAGCATCCCCTCTGTACTTGCTTCCTTGCACCTTAAATCTGTGCCCTCTCATCGCGACCATTTCAGCCCTGGGAAATAGTCTCTGAGAGTCCACCCTATCTATTCCTCTCAACATCTTGTAAACCTCTCTCAGGTCACCTCTCAACCTTCGTCTCTCCAGGGAGAACAGTCCCAGCTCCCTCAACCTGTCTTCATAAGGCATGCCTCCCAATCCAGGCAACATCCTTGTAAATCTCCTCTGCACCCCTTCAATAGCTTCCACGTCCTTCCTATAGTGAGGCGACCAGAACTGCGCACAGTACTCCAAGTGTGGTCTGACAAGGGTCCTATAAAGCTGCAGCATTACCTCCTGACTCCTGAACTCAATCCCTCGATGAATGAAGGCCAGTACACCGTAAGCTTTCTTAACCACATCCTCTACCTGGGAGGCCGATTTGAGAGTCTTATGGACCCGGACCCCAAGATCCCTCTGCTCTTCCACACAGCTAAGACTCCTACCTTTGATAGGGTACTCATTCATCCCGTTGGATCTGCCAAAATGGACCACAACACATTTATCCGCGTTGAAGTCCATCTGCCACTTCTCCGCCCATTCTTGCATCCTTCGATGTCATGCTGCAACTTTTGACATCCCTCCAGACCATCCACAACACCACCGACCTTCGTGTCATCGGCGAACTTACTCACCCATCCCTCCACTTCCTCATCCAGGTCCTTTATGAAAATGACAAACAGCAAGGGTCCTAGAACAGATCCCTGGGGCACTCCACTGGTGACCGACCTCCATGCAGAAAAAGAGCCATCCACAACCACCCTCTGCCTTCTGCAGGCAGCCAGTTCTGGATCCACAAGATCAAAGCCCCTTGGATCCCATGGCCTCTCACCTTCTCAAGAAGTCTTGCATGTGGGACCTTGTCAAATGCCTTGCTGAAGTCCATGTACACCACGTCCACTGCTCTTCCTTCGTCAATGTGTTCAGTCACATTTTCGAAGAACTCACTTAAGCTCGTAAGGCACGACCTGCCTTTTACAAAACCATGCTGACTATTTCTAATCAACCTAAACTTCTCCAAATGCTCGTAAATCTTGTCCCTCAGAAGCTCTCCATCAGCTTACCAACCACTGAGGTCAGACTCACCGGTCGGTAATTTCCAGGACTATCCCTGTTCCCTTTCTTGAAAATAGGGACCACATCCGCAATCCCCAATCCTCCGGAACCTCTCCCGTCTCCATCGACGACGCAAAGATCATCGCCAGGGGCTCTGCAATGACATCCCTCACCTCCCACAATAACCTGGGGCACATCCCATCTGGTCCCGGAGACTTGTCTATCTTGATAACATTTAAAAGTTCTAACACATCCGCTTCCTTAATATCTACATACTCAATCTTTTCAGTCTGCCGCAAACTTGTAGTGCAACCTCCCAGATCACTTTCCACCGTGAATACTGAGGCAAAGTACTCATTAAGCACCTCTGCCATTTCTTCCGGTTCCATACAGACTTTTCCCCCTTCACCTTTTATAGGTCCTATCCCTTCTCTTCTCATTTTTAGAGAGAGGAAAGAGCTGATGCTTCGAGACCTGATGGCCCTTTATCAAAGTTTTGGTTTCAGATTCCGGCATCTGCAGTAATTTGCCTTTATCCAAAGTAATTGGGATTCTGGATAAAATGCTGGAAAATCTCCGCAGGCCCGGCAGCGTCTGCAGAGAGAGAATAGAGCAAACATTTTGAGCCTAGATAACCCAAATTCGAAACGTTCGCTCTATTCTTTCTTCACAGGTGATGTCAGACCTGCTGAGATTTTCCAGCATTTTATCCAGATTCCCAATTACTTTGGATAAAGGCAAATCACTGCAGATGCTGGAATCTGAAACCAAAAGAGAAAATGCTGGAAAATCTCAGCAGGTCTGACAGCATCTGTTGGGAGAGAAAAGAGCTGATGTTTCAAGTTCAATCTGGACTTGAAACGTCAGCTCCATTCTCGCTCTTTACAGATGCTGCAAGACTTGCTGAGATTTTCCAGTGTTTTCTCTTTTGGTTCTCAATTACTTTGTTCAACAGTATGCACACGTTCAAGTGTTAGAGTAATTGAGGGCATTCGCCAGTGCAGCATGTGTTGGGTTTTTGTTCTCAAGAAAGGTGGCAGGATTCAGGAAAATTCTTGTTTTGGTTCTCCTGGAGAGGGAGGGGGCTCTGGGTGTCAGGCATTGCAGATGGACCAGTTGACCTCGGGGAAGATTTGGAAGCAGCCACATGGGCTGCCAAGTGTGAAGATGAGATATTTCAGAGGCCCACCTCAGTGCTGTGTAACATTTATCCAGTTATAATGAAAATAGGAAGACCCTCACACCACCTCACTCTTCACACACTCCCCATGCCACATCATGCTGCCCCATCCCAATGACTCTTAATGCCAAGTTATGCTCCCAAGCAACCCTTATGGCCTTTTATGACCTGCCGCGCCAAGCTACATCACTTCCATGCCTATTCACCCATTATACACTGCATAGTACCAATGAAACCTAAGTGACAATAGGATATAGAAAAAAAGCTGCATATAAAAAAACCCACCATTCATTGATAACATTCCACTGTATTCAAAGTCATTTTTATTGTGTCAATCATCCAGACCCACTGACATATCAGTTCTAGAAACTGGAAACATTTTTTCTCATGTACGTAAATATTGTGGAATTAAGAATTGGATCAGACAACCACAGCTATCAATCAACATTTTCCCTTCAGCTCATTATGTGTTCTCAGCTAATAATTCAGACATGCATTCATATATTGAAACACAGGCAGACTATGGTTCATGACACCTCTGAGGTTTTGTGAACAATGACTCATTGAAAATTGCACATGACTATGACATGTCTACGCTTGTAATAGAGCTGGCCAAGTTAGACATAAAGAATGTGGGCTTGCGACACATATCCATCCATCACTTAAGAAGCCCTGGAAATCCCATGAATGCTTCTGAAAATCCCAGAGTTTATAGAAATCATAGCAACCCTCCAGTCCAGAAAGAGGCCATTTGACGCACCGAGTCTACGCCGACCACAATCCCACCCAGGCCCTACCCTCATATCCCTATCTTTACCCACTAATCCCTTTAACCTATGTGTCACAGGTTACTAAAGGGCAATTTTAGCATGGCCAATCAACCCTAACCCACACATCCTTGGACTGTGGGAGGAAACTGGAGCACCTAGAGAAAACCCACACAGACACAAGGAGAACTGCAAACTCCACGCAGTGACTCAAGCCTGGAATTGAACGCAGGTCCTTGGAACTGTGAAACAGCAGTGCTAACCACTATGCTACCATGCCGCTGTTAGGTCTGAGCAGTTTTTAAATTCTCCCCATTGGAAGAATACCTGTTGGGTCTGAGCAGTTTTTAAATTCTTCCCAACTGCGCAAAAATCCTGCCCTTTGTGCCGTGACTGAAAAATAGCATTTTTCTGTCGCTTGGTTTCTGCTTTTGTGCGACTCAAATTCTTTTCTGCTGTGGATGGCTCGAGTTTGCAGGAAGTCACAGCGCACAGATCAGTGGAATTCAATTCTCACTGTGACAGAGTAAGCGATTATCTATAACCGAAGCAGCAACAGCTGGAAACTCTTGTTAAAGTCGATGCAAGGCCAACACAGACAGGGGATGAATAGAATAAGAATCACTCAAATAATTTAGAGCACCTTTTTTCCCTTTGTTAACACTGAAAAAAATGATTGCAAGACAATCACAGACTCTGAAGCAAATCTTACCCCATCGCTCACTATATAATAGTTAGTTTCAAGCTGTACAAATAACAGAAGGGATTTCACGGCCTCACTCGGGCGAGATCAGCAATCTCTGCCTGAGCTCAATGCCTGAGATTTCCATTGTTGGATTCTCATCTATGCTGATTCCAAGGCAGGAAAGGTGGCAGAGTTCCAGCCAATGCATTATAAACTAATAAAGTCCAATACAGGATGAAGCACTTCTCTGAATATTCTTGTAACAGGGGGTGGAAATCCTGGCATGGCATCTTGCCTCAGGAGTTTCAGCGATCCAACCAAAAATCTTGGTTCAATTCATCAGGACAATTCTGGCAGAGGGCAGATCTGAAAAACCCTGCCCAGGGTATCTCCTAGTGGGAAAGCCAGAGGGAAAACTGACATCATCCCTCAACTTCTCCTGAAACAGTGAATATTCCCTTAAAACAGTAAATACCTGTTTCCAGATTTTCATAGATGGGAGATGATGAATTCTTTTTCACACATTCAGGAGTTTTGCGTCACTAGCTAGGCCAGCTTTCATCAACCATCCCTAATTACCCTTGTTAGGCCATTTCCAAGGGCAACTAAGAGTCAACCACACGTACGCCAGACCTGCTAAAGACAGTTAGATTTCCTTCCCTAAAGGACACCAGCAAACCAGATGAGTTTTTATGACAATGGTTTTGTCAACTTTTAATTCCAGAATCTTATTGAATTCAAATTTCACTATCTGTCATGGAGGGATTTGAGCTCGGGTCCCCAAAACATTACCTGGGGTCATCACTCCAGTGACAATATCACAATACTAATACCTCTCTCCTCTAAGAAGATAGCATTGCTCTGACTTTGTGCTTGAGCCAGTCTTGTTTGGATCACATTCTGAAGAAACCAGGAGGTAGACCCTGCACTGCCACATTTTTATGTTAGAAATGAGGACAAATAGAACATTTATGTGATTCCTGCCACAGCCTCACCAGCCAGGAGTTACATTTTGCACATTTGGGTTACCTCCAAGACTTAACAAGGCCAAAAACAATGCAAATGAATGGATGCAACAATTTTTTATACATTATTAGTCAAAACGGACAATTATAATTGAGTTCATCTGGCAATATTCATAAAAAATAAATAGTACATCGCTTTATTATACATATCTATACATATATAGTTGAAATTTATTCAGAATATTTGAAAGTAAGTTTTTAACCTTTTATCTTAGTGGCTGCTGTTTCACTGCAGAGTGGTTATTATTGCATCTGGAACACAGAGGAGCTTAAATATCTTTAAAAATGCTTCAATGTTCACCATTATTTAAGGTCACAATGGATACTTACTGTGGAAATCTGATATCCATAAGCCTTCTGTCTACACTCAGATTAAAATTCAAGTTAAAAATCATCAACACTGAGGAGGGAAAAAGCAAATGTCACACAGGAGGTAAAAGTAGCATCATTTCACTAACCTAAACGTAGCTGGTGCTATACACATATGTAGGTACACACCCTACTCTGACATATGATGCCCTCTCTTCGCTCAAAGTCAAGCAGTGAAACTAAAGAGAGATCATCCATTGTTAGAGAGAGCTCTACACTATTGTTCACAAGACCTAATGTAATTTAGGACCTATTAGGTTGCTTTTTTACCTGCAATTATGCCTCCTTGGACTCTGCTCTTGGTTGCCATTATCTAATTTCATTGCTGTTGGTAACTATGCAGTCGGTGTCAAGCATGATGATTAGCATTGCTGCCTCACAGTGCTGGAGACCCATGTTCAATTCCCAGCTTGGAACTGCGTGTGCGCAATCTGCACATGTCCCCTGTCTGTGGGTTTCCTCCAGGTGCTCCGGTTTCGTCCCACAGTGCAAAAGATGTGCTAGTTAGGTGCATTGGCCATAATAAATTCTCCCTCAATGTACCTGAATAGATGCCAGAGTGTAGCGACTAGAGGATTTTCACAGTAGCTTCATTTCAGTGTTAATGTAAGCCTACTTGTGAAACTAATAAATCAATTCTAAACCTCACACTGTTGCCTCTTTATAGCTCATCTCTTTACTCCATGTCATCATTGATATTGATCAAATCTGTCACTTCAGGAGTATGTGCAGTTGACAACATCCTTCTATAGATTAAGGAGTCGCTTCCCCTCTCAATCCATCTATCCATTCCCATATCAACAGGTTCCTCAAAGACCTGAACAGCAAAGCTTCAGATGGTTGCATCACGTCAAATTATTTACATGGTGTTTGCATTACACCTCGGACCTTCCAGTTATGTTCTCCCTTTGTCATCACACAAATCCTTTGAATTCCATGGTTACATCATTGAGGAGATGGCTGTTCATTGGTAACGTCACAGGCTGAGTAATCCAGAATCCCAGACTGATGCTGTGGGGAGAAGGCGTCAAATTCCACTATAGCAGCCTGTGGAATTTAAATTCCGGAATTGCAAGCTGGTAACAATGTGACTGTTGCTATTTAAAAATCCATCTGGTTCAGTAATGCCCCTTTGAAGAAGGGTCATCTGTATCCTTACCTCCAGACTCAAGGTAAAGTGGTTGAATCTTAACTACTCCTGAAACAGCCTCATTTAAGAACAATTAGGTTGGGCAATGCTGGCTCTGTCAGTGACACTCAAATCCCATGAAGGAATAAAAATCAAAGACCTATCAGTACAGATTCCCTTGTGTTAGCTTTCAGAATCTTCACAAAGTACTTAAAATCATAGAATAACAGAATCCCTACAGAGGAGAAGGAGGCTATACAGCCCATTGAGCCTGTACCAACCATAATCCCATCCAGGCCCTATTCCCATAACCCCACATATTTACCCTGCTAATCCCCCTGACATTAGTATAGTAGAGTGTTCATATCTTCGTTTGCAGTGTAGACTCATCAGAATGCTTTCAATCTGGCTTGACAGTCTCAAGCAACCTAGCTTCATAATCTGCTACAAGATGGCTCACTCGCATCCAAGAGACGGCATGGTAGGACTGCTACCTTACAGCACCAGAGACACAGGTTCGATTCCCAGTATGGGTCACTGTCTGGGTGGTGTCTGCACGTTCTTCCCATGTTCGCATGGGTTTCCTCCAGGTGCTCTTGTTTCCTCCCATAGTCTGAAAGACATGTTGGTTAGGTGCATTGGTCTTGCTAAATTCTCCCTCAGTGTATCCGAACAGGCGCCAGAGTGTGACGAATAGAGGATTTTCACAGTAACTTCATTGCACTGTTAATGTAAGCATACTTATGACACTAATAAAATAAACTTCACACTTTATGTAGGGAGTGAAGAAAAAGCGTGTGTGTGAAAGAACACTTAGATTTGAAGAACAAGAAGACAGGGCAATTCAACAAAGCAATGATAATATTATACAAAGTAAAAGTTGATAAAGTTACTCAGAGAGGGAGATACTTTTATCTGCTTCTAGGCAAGAGAGATGGAGTACCTTTGTGTTCTTGCATTTCCACTCATCACTGCTCTCAGTGTTACAATTTTATATTAATTAGAATTTATTTAGGAAGAAGAATAGACACTTTTCTATCAATTATATATCTGTGCCTTTCAAAGTGGAGACCAGAAGAGCCTCGTTAATATGGAAATGAGTTCCATTGAAGAGATATTGAAGAGATAATTGTTTTTCATCCATCATATAATTAGGGCAAAATAAATAGTACCAAGAATAATAACTCATTATTTCAAGCAATTAAATCATCATGAAAGGTGTTGTGTAGTTCAACAATATGCAAATAAGTTTCCCTCACAGAGTTGGAAGCACCTTTTGAAACGGTGGATACTGTTTCGGTCTTGTATAGAATTCTGAGGTATTGACCCTCTCGTTTGACCATCACGATAAATGCCGTTTGTCTGCTCAACACTCCCACCACCCTTTCCCACACATTCCAAAGAAAATCCGAGGGGAAGAAAGGTGTTGTATTAAACGGCAAAGCGAGTTGTCAGTCGTTGACAAATGGAATCATGTGTGAATCAACAATATCTAATGGATCTCACCTGCTTTTGCTGTAATTACCATAAATTTCAATGCATAAATCATGCTGCGCACAGGTTCTCATGGCTTGTGAACCTAAAAATGCAAACTGTGTTCCTATAAGGGACAATGAATTGTTTAACCACCTGCGTAAAAAGTCTCAGGTGCAACTATGTTCGTGGTCCATTTTGAACGTTAACATTGACACTGCGACCAATTTTGATTTCCCGTTGAAAAGACTCCACATTGCCTTTCATACTTCCCTTTTCAAAATAACAGTCATCTGTGACAATCATGATGATCGGCCAGCACAAGGTTAACAACAACAATTTATTAACAAATCAAACTCTGCACAGAGTGGTTCAATCTTCTCCATTCAGCTTTTGAATTGATTCTTTTTTATTCATTAGTGGGACATGGCTCAGTCAGCTTTTATTGCCCATCCCTGGTTGCCTTTGTTCAGAGAGCCAGTGTCTTGCTGTGGCTCTGGAGTCACACGTAGGCCAGACCAGATAAGGATGGCAGATTTAAAGTCTATTCATCTATTAGCATGACAAGTAGGCCTTACATTAACACTGCAATGAAGTTACTGTAAAATCCCCTAGTTCACCATACTCCAGTACCTGTTCGGGTACACTGAAGGAAAATTTAGCACAGCTAATGTACCTAACCAGCAGGTCTTTCACACTAAGAGAGGAAACCCATGCGGACACAGAGAGAACATGCAGACTTCACACAACGACCCAAACTGGGAATCGAACCTGGGGTTCCTGGTGCTGTGAAGCAGCAGTGCTAACCACTGTGCACCGTGCCGCCCATAGAAAGGAAGATTTCCTTCCATAAAGGACATTTGTGAACCAGATAGATTTTTCTGACAATCAACAATGGTTTCATGGTCATCAAGAGACTCTTAATTTCAGATATTTTTGATTGAATGCAAATTTCACCAGTGCCATGGAGGGATTTGAACCCAAGTCCCTAGAACATTAGCTGAATTTCTGGATTAATAGTCTAGCGATAATACCCTAGGTTGTCTGATGGCAAAAGCCCATGTTCAACCCCAAAGATTCACATGTTTGTGTCCTATTGGGCAGGTCACAGAACTCTTTGGGCACTCACTCGTAAAGGGGGGGCTTTCTGCTACAACGTTCTTTCAAACTTTTCTGTGCTTTTCCTTTTCATTGCTGTCATGGATTGTCTCTCCTCTTCCCATCATTCTCACTCTTTCCAGGGAAGTGCCCCTCCGCATCTTCAATCAATTAAATCATAACACATCTCGCAATCACAATCATCCTCCTCCTTATTTGGGTACAATGGCCTAACAATCGAACTTCTACTGTTTTGGTACATGATTGTGCCTAGTTGACCAGGAATTATTTGTAGGCTGATATCTACCTGCTTGGCACCTTCCTTGGCCATCAAGTTCTGGACTTTTCTATAATTCATCCATAGGACGTGTGTCATCCTTTAACTGAATTCAAGTCAACTACATGGTTTTAGGTGGGCCAGATCAGGCAAAGATGGGAAGTTTCCTTCCCCAAAGGACATTCATTGATATATAAAAACATAAAAACCCTAAAGTGCAAAAGGACAGTGCAAGACATAACAGGTTACACAGCACTAGGAACCCCAGGTTTGATTCCCAGTTTGGGTCGTTGTGTGAAGTCTGCATGTTCTCTCTGTGTCCGCATGGGTTTCCTCTCTCAGTATGAAAGACGTGCTGGTTATGTGCATTAGCTGTGTAAAATCGCCAGCTTCAAAGCACCCCTCCCTGATGAGCTCAATGCATTCTATGCCCATTTTGAGCAAGAGGTCAGCGAGAGCATGCCCTCCACCCTGGAAGTCCTGGATATATCTTATCTGGGTCACCATTGCAGATGTCAGAACAGTTTTCTTGAAGATAAACCCACAGAAAGCGACTGGCCCAGATGAGGTACCTGGACATGTACTCAGATCCTCCGTGGATCAGCTGACAGGGGTATTCACAGACATCTTCAACCTCTCTTTACAACAATCTGAAGTCTCTATCTGCTTCAAGAAGACAACCATCATCCCGCTACTTAAAAAACAACCAAGCAGTATGCCTTAATGGACTAGCGGCTGATAGCTCTGGCATCCATCATTATGAAGTGCTTTGAAAGTTAGTCATAACACGAATCAATTCTAGCTTCCCAGACTACCTGGATCTATTATAGTGTTCCTTCTGCCACAACAGGTCTACACCAGATGCCATTTCCCTGGCCCTGCACTCAACTCTGGAACACCTAGATAACAAGGGCATCTAAGTCAGACTCCTACTTATTGACAACAGCTCAGCCTTCAACACCATTATTCCCACAAAACCTATCTCCAAACTCCATAGCCTGGGCCTCAGCACCTCCTGTGACTGGATCCTGAACTTTCTAACTCACAGACCACAATCAATAAGGATGGGTAACAACACCTATTCCACGATCATGCTCAACACCGGCACCCCACCCATGTTCTCAGCCCCTAATATAGATCTTATACAGCTATGACTTTGTGGCCAATACCACTCGAATTTGATTTTCAAATTTGCTGACGACATGACTGCAGTGGTCAGATTTCAAACAATGATGAGACAGAGCACAGGAATGAGATAGAGAATCTAGTGAACCGGTGCTACAATAATAATCTTTCCCTCAACATCAACAAAACAAAGGAGATGGTCATTGTCCTTAGGAGGCATAAAGGAGAACATGCCACTGTCTACATCAAAGGGGACAAAGTAGAAAGGGTCGAGAGTTTCAAGTTTTTAGATATCCAGATCACCAACAACCTGTACTAGTCCCCCCATGTCAACACTACAGTTAAGAAAGCCCATCAATGCCTCTACTTTCTCAAGAGACTAAGGAAATTTGGCATGTCAGCTACGACTTTCACCGACTTTTACAAATGCAACATAGAAAGTATTCTTTCTGGTTGTAATGCAGCTTGATATGCAACCTGTTGCGCCCAAGGCCAGAAAGAACTAGGAAAAGTTCATGAATGTAGCCCAATCCATCAGGCAAACCAGCTTTCCGTCTGTTGACTCTGTCTACACTTCCTGCTGCCTCTATTAAGCAGCCAGCATAATTAAGGACCTCACTCACCCCAGAAATACTCCCTTCCACCTTTTTCCTTTGGGAAAAAGATACACAAGTCCGGGGTCATGGACCAACAACTCAAGAACAGCTTCTTCCCTGCTGCTGTCAGACTTACTTTGCATTAAGTTGATCTTTCTCTACATCTTAGCTATGACTGTAACACTGTATTCTGCACTGTCTTGTTTGCTTCTCAACAAATGGTATGTTTTTTTTCCATTTAGTGTGCAAAAAATAATATTTTTCACTGTATGTTAATGTGTGACAGCAAATCAAATCAAATCAAAAATCAACCTTTTTGAACAGATGTTATAAGTTTTTTTTCAACAAGCAGTTCAAATATAATAATAGTGTGGATAGGGTATAGAGAATCCTTGAAAGCATGTGTTACAGTTAGATAGTTGTGTAGATTTGAAACTGTTAATTGAGAGATTTAAGACTATTTTCTGAAGAGTTCTGTGAAGAGATTGAATGTTGTTTTTCATTGATAAAATGTTCAATTAAGTTGTGTTGTTCCCTTTATCTATCTCACTGCCTGAGTTAAAAAGTATTACTCCAAGCTGGTCAAAGTTAGTCGAGGTACATTTACCTACATTTCACTTTACAACAGTGCATAAGGATGTGTGACTAGAATCTGAAAGAGAAATAAATGCTTGCAGGAGAAAAGAAATGGCAGGGATCTGCAGTTAGTGGAACTAACAGGCTTTCTCTTTGATGGGATTAATAACCTTGGCTGTATTATTCTGTGATTCTAATTAGGTTTCTCCAACTCTATAGCTCTTACCATTTTGATGGTCGAATTTAATCTTCCCTATAATCCCTCAATAGTAGGTTTTGTGGCACCATGCATAGTGTCACAGTTGTAGTTCAAAGCTCGAGGTTCGAGTCCCTCTCAAGACTTGATGGCCAGTGAGAAGTGATGGAAAATCCTGCCATTGACACTGACAACTGGGAGACAGTCATTGTGGAGCTGTATTGGAACAGACAAGTAGAAATGAAAAGCTCAGCTGGCCAAGAAGAGGACCCAGAGAAAGCAGGAGAAAGTGTACCTTCTCTGCTCACTATCTTCCTTTGCAGCACATGCCATGGCAAAGTGGGGCTCTTGAACTATATCAGGTGATGTTTAAGGCAGAATTGACCAACAGCGCAAACCATTATCTCCTGAGATGGCAGGCTGCAAGAAGAAAACAAGAACGTCAAATGAAAATAGGCAGGGCATGAAAATTTAATTTTTCCAAGATGTGAATTTGGACTTTTATTGTTATTGTATACTTATAGCATTGAGTGAGAAGGGAACAAGACATCAGGGCAGAATGGCACTTTCATAAGCTTAGGGTGTCCTTTTGCTCCAGATTCTCGATTCCCCCTTTTTCACCTCTTATCATCAATGACATCTTTTCTTTAATCCCCCTAGAAACTCAAAACTTGTGAAGTAGACTTTAGATGTCACTCGAAGCAAGAAGTCATGCCAATTGGAAACCCATTTTGGGTATTGAGCATTTTGCTGTGAGAACATTTGCATGAAAACCATTGAAAATAAATATATTCCAACACTTTGAGTTGTAAGTCGAGCTTGACAATATAACCTGCAGTGGTAACTGTATACTTGATGCAGTGAAAATCTCTAAGTTTCTGCTGGGATTCAGCAAAGGTGAACAGTTGGTTTGTTATGTGTTCACAGGCAATATTTTGTGGAATATAATTGCCACTTTTTTTTATTCATTCATGGGATATGGATGTCGCCAGCTGGCCAGCATTTATTGCCTATTCCCAGTCATCCTTGAACTGAGTTGCTTGCTGGCCATTTCAGAATGCAGTTAAGAGTCAACTACATTGCTGCGGTTCTGGAGTCACATGTTGGCCAGAGCGGGTAAGGACAGCAAATTTCTTTCCCTAAAGGACATTAATGAACCAAATGGGTTTTTTCTGACAATCGACATGGTCAGCAAGAGATTCTTAATCCAGATATTTTTTATTGAGTTGAAATTCCAGGTATTTGAACCTGGGTCCCCAGAGCATTAGCTGAGTTCCTGGATTAATAGACAAGTGATAATACCACAAGTCACTGCCTACCTTGGTATTTATAGTGAGCTATCTTCTCCCACATATTATCAGATCCAACAGGTACTGGATAACATTAACTCTGGTTGCTTTGTCAAGGATGGGGAGAGTTTCAATTTCAATTCTCGTCCAGCACCTAATGACATACTAAGTCAGACCTTCATCTGTTTTTATCACTAGTAATTCCTGGAACCAGTTGCTAGTCTGTCACAGAGACTTCAAGCTTGAGGAATGCCTATCCAGATCAATTGTGACTGACCAGGAGCCTCTCCCACTCCTACCACCTGTCAATGGAAGGATTTGCAAATTGACACATAACCTGTTTACCGTGTTACGAACGTACCATCTTTGACCATCAAGTCCTGGGGTAAGATTTGAGCTGGGAGCTTCTGATTCAGAGGCATTGGTACCAAAACATCAGGGAGAGCTCCTTTGCTTAATGAAATGCATAATTGAATTCCTTTGGTGTTGAAAGGAGACTTTTGCTTGATTGTTGAGCCAAGTCAATATATTTCAGAATTAGAGGTTAACAGCTTATCCTTTTGATCCTGTAACTTGAATCTTTTCCATGTAAAGAGCTCTGGAGAGTTCTAAAGTGACCAGTATTTCTTTGCACCAAATACATGTAGGTGAGACACCAATATCTTATTTCCTATATACACCAAAATGGCAATAAAATAGAAAACAATCAATGATAAAAGAATGATCAAATCTCCTCTGAAAGCAAACACAGTGACATGTCTCCATATGCTGTTATGAACTGCACTAGTTGAATCCTTTGAATACTTTTGATGGGAAAAAGGGATGAAAGTCAACATAGATCAGAAATCTTGCTCACCCATGAGGATTAATAAATTCTGGCTGATGATCCTTGATTATCAGCTTGCTGAATATCCAGTGTGTATGTAAACATGTTTGGGGGCAGCCAAATGGTTAACACTGCTGCCTCACAGAGCCAAGGATTCGGGTTCAATACCTGGCTCAGTTCACTGTCTGTGTGGAGTTTACACATTCTCCCCTTTTCTGCTTGGGTTTCCTCGGGGTGCTCCAGTTTCCTCCCACAATCCAAAGATGTGCGAATTAGATGAATTGGCCATACTGCTTCTTAGTGTCAGGCAGACTAGCTGGGGTAAATGCATGGAGCCTGGATGGGATTGTGATCAAGACAGATTCGATGGGCTGAATGGCTTCCTTCTGCATTGTAGGATTCTATGAATACAGAAATTTATCTGGTGGGGCTTGGAATACCCTTTCATTGTTCATTTGTGATGATTTATTGGGCCCACACCTGATTCGCACACATTACAGCTTCTCTGTCACTTGGGGACAATGACAGACATTCTAGAAAAATTAATAGGGATGGAGTCCCAACAAAACAGTTCATTTCCCCATTATATTCTCTCCTTTATGTCAGTGGTTTGTTTGTTTCTTGGGCACATAGGTCAATGTAATGGATTCTTGTAAAACCTGTTTTTCACTTGCTATTCAAAACAATTGGACAATGGGATTCAGACCAAAGATAAAATTTATAAAGTGAAAAATGATATAGAGAGAAACTTCACAGAATAAAGCTAATCAAAATATGCCTAAAACTGAAAAGGAACAGAACAAGACAAGAGGAGGAACAAAAGTGAGATAAATACAATTGGATAATGAAGGTACTAAATTGCGGAAACTATTTCTTGGAGATTGGGGAGAAGGGTGAAGAGGAGCTGCAAGTTTGGAAGAAAATAGAGAGACAATGTATTGTATACGGTGTTTACCCTAAGGTATGATGAGTCACATTATTTCCATGACTGTGACAAGTCAAAAGAAAAAGTCTGCCTCTTGGCAGGCACTGAAACTAATGAGGAAATAACCCTTCTCTGCAGTTATGAGTTCAACCTAGCTGCAGAGAAAATGAGAATCCTGCGGGCTATCCTCTGACAGAAAAATTATACACAGTACATTTACTTTTTTTTTGCCGCGCCTGCCCCCCGTGCACTCTGACACCCTAAGTCCTTAGGTTGAACAATGGAAAAGTGTTGCTGTCAAATGAGGATTAGGTTATTGAAAGCAAAGCAACTTTAGTGGCCATAAAAGGTCACATTCTCAGATTCAGCTGATTGGAATTGGAAGAAATCTGAAGGTATTGGATTGCGCGTAGATCTGTGCTACCTAATAACGATTATAACGAATGTGTATTAGCCTGCAACAAGGATCCTAGCTGCATTGAAGTATGAACTGTAACTCTGTCCTTGATTTCAAGCCTCAGGCATAATGACACTGTCAGCTATCCACTTGTAATGTGATCATTCGACTGTTACTTCCATAACCATGGCTAATCTGTCAATGTCAATACCATGCCGTTTCAAGTACATTCATTTACACTTCAGGTTCTATTGAGAAATCTAGTGCACAATCCCATTTGTGGGTTGTGGTATGGCTCACAGTGAACAATGTAATGCATAGTTTCAGCATTCATTTTTTTTTAAACTCTGCTACGCGTCATATTAACGCCCAGGATTTTCTTCGGTTTGAAGTGACTGAGATGAATTGAAAGCCTCTTCTTCAATTGCCTGATCAAAAGGAGCTTATTAAAGTATTCCTTAAAATTAATGATAACAGACAGACATTTAGTTTATTAGTGGCCTAAATCAGAAGGATAAGGCGGGGGGGAGCATTCAGCCTTCAGTGAAACCTGCAGTTTTCCCAGCATAGCATATCCCGTCTCTAAAGTTTTGCCAGATTATTATCTACAGGACCATTACAGGCAACATTGCTTTTCTTGTGTAAAGAAGTGTTTTATGAACTTAACTTCGACATGTTTGCGTCTGTATTCTTCCGTTGTGCAAATAGAGTATAAGTTTTATGATTATAATTGATTTCTTATATTCCTCCATTAGATCCTCTCCGTTAAATTCTCAGTACTGAGTGGTTCCCCTCAAAAACTTCTCCACAGCCAAGAATCAGAGAACACCAATCTTTGTTCAGTCTACTAGGTCCACGCTCCAAATGTTGACTGCTCTGCCTGGCTAACTCACGTCACACCCTGAGTCACATTCCCTTAAATGGATCATGCCCCAACAGACATAACACCCTCACATTCACCTCCTTTCAAGGCTAAATAATTTACATTATTCAAATGTCTCCTCACAATTCAGACCTCAGGCATCAGCCTAGTGCTTACACATGGGATTATTTCAAAGGTCAGATGCTTCTTTTATTACTTGAATGGCCAGATGTAAACATAGATCATTGAAGATCAGAGAATTCCTACAGTTAAAAGCAGGCCATTTGGCCCTTTGATCCTGCACTAACTTGTTGGGTCCAACAGACCAGACCTTCAGCACATACCCTCAGGATGACAGGAGTTGATTTCTTTTTTGCCCCTGCACTTTGCATTCAAGGAGTGGTTTTTTATTGGTAGAAAACTGAGAAGAATAGGAGTTGGCTTGTGATTCAAGTTGACCATCTCCTTTGTGTTTCATACTCATTTCAGAGTACTTAAGTAGGGCAGAGAACTTCTCTCGGCAGCCAGTCCAAAGGTGTAAATATGAGGTGGGAACAATGTCAATGTCTCTCATGTATTATCCTCCCAGCAAGCCCCATAAAAAATGATTCTTAATCCCTATCTGTGTTCATCCTGCTGAGATCAGAGGATCTGGGCAGAAGCCAAAATGCAGGAGGCAGTGGCCTAGTGATATTATTGCTGGACTATTAATCCAGAAACTCAACTAATATTCTGAGGACCGGGGTTCAAATCCCGCCATGGCAGCTAGTGGAATTTGGATTCAATAAAAAATATCTGGAATTAAGAATCTACAGCTGATTATGGAACTATTATCGATTGTTGTGAAAACTGATTTGGTCCACTAATGTCCTTTAGGGAAGGAAATCTACCGTCCTTATCTTGTCTGGCCTACATGTGACTCCAGATTCATAGCAATGTGGTTGATGTTTACCCACCCTTTGAAAAGGCCTTGCAAGCCACTCAGTTCAAGGGCAGCACGGAGTGGGCAATAAATGCTGGCCAGCCAGCGATGCCCATGTACCATGCATGAATAAAAAAAACACCCAAAGGCACCAAAGTGGCAAAAACAGACATATGTTATTCTATCAGTGCAATGAGGACTGATGCTTGTTATATTCTTCTATTCAATGTAAATGTACCAAACTTAACAAAAGGATTGGTAAAACAATAACGTGCTCTATATTTGAAGATAAGACCATATATAAGCTGTTTGCAAACCTGCATCCTTCCCCTGCTGATACGTTTATGATACAGACCATGGAACTATTACATCACATCCTGTTTTAGTGCTGGTGATTGGCAGCAGCTTTAAGGTAAGTTTCCTTAAAGGTACATGTACATCATATCACAACACTTTTTTCCCTTTTTTGTGCAAACCAGAAGTTTACCTTTAAAAAATTAAACTACTTACTCAACAGCAAAATAAAATAATATTGTGTCTGAATGTACCACATTACAAAGCCATAAATTTACAAGCCTCTGGAAAGTATTTGCAGTTTGCTTATCTTCCTTTTAGATTTAGTTATAGTGATCTGGGTTGGGGTTCGTTGCCAGTTTTCGGAGAGTTGGTTAGAGGTGCAACGTGTTTGCTCTGTCCTGGATTCTATTCATCTTACGATTGCTTGATGGCCACAACTGTCCAGCTGTTTACACTGGTTGGATTCTCTGGACCCACCAACAGCACACTCCCACCCTCGAGTTTCCTGGTGATGTCAATGGGAATTCCCATTGATGATGGTGAGACCAGAAAATCCCACCACTAGTAAACAATGTGCCACCTCCTGCTGGCAGGAAACATGCAGCTGGGAGGCCAGAAAATCTTATCTGATATTTATGCTTGTTCTGGTTTGGCATCTGTTTTTTTGTTCTGTTTTGGTGTTTGTATTTGATATGATCTTGGTTCTGGGTATACATTGATGATTTCTGTCGGGTTCCATGAACCATCAGTTTGGTGTTACACTCTAACTTTTTGTCTGACATTCAAGTTGGGTAATTCCTTATCTGCATGCTGTTCTTGGGCTTCTTTTACCTTTCCTGTACCTTCATTAATGCATCATACATTCCTGGGAATATTGACAAGTGATGATTGAGGGAGGTTGTCCTCATCTGTCTGCCAAACAGTCATTTCACACATTGCTTCTACAGTGTGGTGGAATTTCCAATTTTAGAATAGGTAGACTTATTCAGCTCCATTTTACCATGCAGCTTGTTGGCTGATGCTCTGAGTTGCAGAGTCAGCTGGTCTTTTCCCACTGTAAGCATGGGATTTCCGATGATCCTTCTTGCGGTCTATGGTCCTCATCATTGTTTTGACAATACAATGGACCGTGACCAAGGAGAGGTCCCCGCACACTGGTTGGCCTGTGGTCACTGGACCCATCGTGCCAACAATACAAAACATTTGGAGTGACCAATGTAACGGATCCCAGGAATTGTATCTCTGAGCCATTGTATGTAGTGAAATTGGCAGTGGTTCGTTAAATGATCACTTGCCACTTCCGTGTATACACATATTTCAATGTCCAAACTGGACTAATGTTTGCCCCTGAAATGGTATCCAGATTTGTATACAATTTGGGCTATCTGCAGATGATGGGACTGGCTTGGTGCCATTGTACCAATATACCTTTTGATGTTCACCATGTTGAAATAGTAGGTGGGGGTGGAGGGTTCATCTGTTAGGAGATTTAGAAAATCAAAGTTAAATGAGAGAATGGAAATGCAGGTTAATGATGACTTTCAATTAGTTAAAGGAACCGAGGGGTCAGAAGAAGATTAAAGTAATAGAACAGAGAATATAGAAGGTGGCAGGAATCTAACCTCAGACAGAACAAACAAGGTGACAAGTATGAGATGGGCAGTGGTCAATGCCGGACTGAGGGTGTTGTACCTAAATGCACACAGTATACAGAATAAGGTGAATGAGCTTATTGCGCACATTGAAATTGGCCAGTACGATGTTGTGGGTATCACAAAGATGTGGCTGCAAGATGTGGATCAGGACTGGAGTCTAAATATCCAAGGATATATGTCCTTTTGAAAAGACAGGCAGATGGGCAAAACGGGTGAGGTTGCATTATTAGTAAGAAATCCAGTTAAATCCATAGCAAGAAGTGATATAGGATCAGAAGGCATAGAATCTCTATTGGTAGAGTTGAGGAATCACAAGGGTGAAAAGACCCTGATGGAAGTTATGTACGGGCCACAAGTAGTAGTCAGGATGTGGGGTAGAAAATAAATCGAGAGATAGAAAAGGCATATAAACTAGAGAATATCACAATAATCATGAAGGACTTCAATATGCAAGTGAACTGGGAAAATCAGGTAGGCAATGGTTCCCCAAGAAAAGGAATTTGTGGTATGTCTAAGATGGGTTTTTTGGAGCAGCTTGTGTCAGAGCCTACTAGGGAACAGCTAATTCTGGATTTGGTGATGTGTAATGAGGCAGACTTGATTAGGAAACTTAAGGTGAAGAAACTTCAGGGAACAGTGACCACAACATGATAGAATTTACTGTGCAGTTTGAGAGGGAGAAGCTAGAATCAGATATAACATATTACAATTAAATAAAAGTAACTACAAAGACATGAGGGAGGAATTACAAGGGTAAAAACACTGTGATTTCCCACTAATCCTCACCACTTTGTATGCTTTTATGCTGTTCTTAACTTCTCTTGTTAGCCATGGATGCCACCACCAATGCCTCCACAATTTCCTCAGCTATCTCTTTTAGAACGCTGGAGTGTATTTCATCCAGTCCAGATGACTTATTCATCTTCAGACTTTTCAGTTTCCCCAGAACCTTCTCTTTAGTGATGGCCACTACACTCACCTGTGCCATCTGATTCTCCTGGAGCTCTGGCATCACACTGATGTCTTCCATCGTGAAGACTGGAGTTGATTGGAAAGGGAGCCTAGCAGGAAGATGATGGAACAGCAATGATAGGAGTTTTGGGGGGTTATTCGGGAGGCACAACAAAAATTCATCCCAAGGAGGGGGAGACATGCTAAGGGGAGGATGAGGCATCCATGGCTGACAAGTCAAGGACAGCATAAAAGCAAAAGAAAGGGCATACAAAGTCATGAGGATTAGTGGGAAGTCAGAGGATTAGGAAGCCTTTAAAAGCAAGCAAACTGAAAAAAGAAATAAGGAGGAAAAAGATGAAATATAAGTGTAAGCTAGCTGGTAATATAAAAGAAGATAGAAAGAGTTTTTTTTCAGTACATAGAAGATAAGAGAGGCAAAAATAGACATTGGACCACTGGAAAATGAGGCTGGAGAAATAATAATCAGAAACAAAGTAATGGCAGAGGAACTGAACGGTTACTTTGTATCAGTCTTCACAATGGAAGACACCAATGGGATGCCAGAGCTCCAGGAGAATCAGGGGGCACAGGTGAATGTAGTGGCCATCACTAAGGAGAAGGTTCTGGGGAAGGTGGATAAGTCATCTGGACTGAATGGAATATACTCCAGCATTCTAAAAGAGATGGCTAAGGAAATTGTGGAGACATTGGTGGTGATCTTTCAAGAATCACTGGAGGCAGGGAGGATCTCAGAGGACTAAAAAATAGATCATTTAACACTGCTGTTTAAGAAGGGAGGGAGGCAGAGAGCAAATTATCGGCTGGTTAGCCTGACTTCAGTCACTGGCAAGATTTGAGTCTATTATTAAAAATGTTAACGGAGTACTTGGAATGATAAAATAGGACTGAGTCAGTATGGCTTCGTCAAAGGGAAGTCATGTCAGACAATTCTGTTAGAGTTCTTTGAGGAGGTAGCAAGGAAGTTAGATAAAGGAGAACCAAAAGATTTCCAAAAGACCTTTGATTGTTAAATAAATGTCCATGGTGTTAATGGTAAAATACTGGCATGGATAAAGAATTGCTTGACTGGCAGAAGGCAGAAAGTGGAGATAAAGGGGTCTTTTCCAGGATGGCAGCCGGTGACTTGTTGTGTGCCTCAGCAGTTGGTGCTGGGACCACAACTTTTCACAATATACATTAATGATTTGGGAAAAGGAACTGAAGGCACTGCTGCTAAGTTTGCAGATGACACAAAGATATGTAGAGATAGTATTGAGATAGTAGAAAGGCTGCAGAAAAACTTGGACAGGTTGAGTGAGTGTGCAAATAAGTGGCAGATGGAATACAATATGGAAATGTGAGAGGCTATGTATCTTGGAAGGAGGAATGGAGGCATAGTATATTGGTGAAATGGAAAATGCTTAGGAAATCAGAAACACAAAGGGACTTGGGAGTCCTTGTTCAAGATTTGTTTAAGGCTAATGTGCCAGTTCAGTCAGCTGTTAGGAAGGCAAATGCAATGTTAGCATTCACGTTGAGAGAGCTAGAATACAAGAGCAGGGATGTACCTCAGAGCCTATATGAGGCTCTGGTCAGATCCCATTTAGAGTATGATAAGCAGTTTTGGGCCCCATATCTAAGGAAGGACATACTGCCTTGGCAAGAGTCCAGAAGAGGTTCACAAGAATGATCCCTGGAATGAGGAGTTTGTCATATGAGAAAGTCCACCAAAGCCTCTACTTTCTCAGAAGACTAAGGATATTTGGCATATCAGGTACGACCCTCACCAACTTTTACAAATACATTCTTTTTGGTTGTATTACAGCTTGGTATGGCTCCTGCTCTGTCCAAGACTGCAAGAAACTGCAAAAGTAATGAATGTAGCCCAATCCATCACACAAACCAACCTCCCAGCCATTGACTCTGCCTACACTTTCCGCTGCCATGGTAAAGCAGCCAGCATAATTAAGGACCCCACACACTCTGGACATTCTCTCTTCCACCTTTGTCCTTTGGGAAAAAGCTTAATTATTCCATTGGCACATATGAAATTACAAACACGTCCTGTGTTTCTGCATGTGCTTATGAATCAGTCAACAGTGCCTATATGTTGTTACTAAAATACATGCATTCCAATTATAACTGATCTTTGAATGTTGACAAGATTTTGTTTTAAGGTCACCGTCCAACCAGCCGGAGTGTCATTCTGTGGAGGTTTCATTGCCCATTTCAGTTTTAATTGTGACAGTTTATTCATCTGGTTCAGAAACACTGAGGTCCAGAAACAGAGCTCCATGGTCTTGTCGAAAAAAAGTAAACCCAAATCAAAGATCCATTTTCTTCCAACTGAATCTTGGAAATGTTGCAGATTATGAAGATTATTCAGGCTTTCTTTTTACAGCCTTTCAGAATTTAACTTGGCTTTCTAAGTTTCTGTGTGTTAAGTGGCCACAGCTTTAGATGACCACAGATTGTTGTTTAACTATGGTGGCTAATTTGAGTAGTTTCTATTTTCCAGGGCTTACTGAAGTTCCACCCACAAAACAGTACTTTTAGTGTGGAAATGGACTGCTTCAAAGGGCAAATTAAACAGAAGGATAATACTTTTTGCTGTCTTATTCTAACAGTTACTGGATGTGCTTTCCTTCTCTGGCCTGGTGTTCAGTGTTTACTTGCAACCCTCTTTCAATCCTACCACCTCCACACCACCCCCCGTCCCAATAACTCTAGGGATAATAAGTGTTAGCAATGGATTCCCTTCTCTTTGCTTACAGCTCAGTGCTCCAGAGTTGGCACTTTAATCTCTGTTTTTGGACTATTCACAGCAAGCAAGCTTATACTGATAAAGCTCTCCCAAATTGGAACAGTCTCCCTGGGATCCAGTGCCTGCTGGCTGCAGCAAAGTGTGATATCCCAGAATGAAGCCAAAAAGTACACGATAATAATGCTGCATAATCACTCACTTGTAGTGAGTTAGTATTTGGTGATTGTTTCACTTACACACCAGTTCTTCTGTGAAAGATTTGAAGATTGAATACTTTTCAGTTGAATCTTCAAAACCTTATTGCAACCACGTTGTGTTCTTCTATTTGATGTAAACACATCAATCATACGACAAGGATTGGTGAAGCAATAATGTGTCTTTTTTTTATTTAAAGGTAAGACTATATACATTCAATATACACTGGGAAAATTATGCTGACTTCTTCATCTGCTGCTGTATTCTGAATTCAGGGTCATGGGACTACCACCCACATCCTGCCTCAGTCACAGTGCTTGACAGCAGTTTTAAGATATGTCTTTTTTAAGGTACATATATATCATATTTAAGCGGAGGCAATGGCCCAGCTGTATTATCGCTGGACTATTAATCCAGAAACTCAGCTAATGTTTGGGGACCCAGGTTCTAATCCCACTACTGCAGATGGTGGAATTTGAATTCAATGAAAAAATATCTGGCTTAAGAATCTACTGATGACCATCAAAACCATTATCACTTGTTGGAAAAACCTATCTGATTCATTAATGTAATTTAGGGAAGGAAATCTGCCATCCTTACCTATCTGGCCTCCATGTGACTCCAGGTTCACAATAATGTCGTCTCTCAACTGTCCTCTGAACAACAGCAACCAGGGATGGGCAATAAATGTTGGCTAGCCAGAGATACTCATGTCCCACAAATGAATAAAAAGATCATAACAGGGCTAAATGTATTATTGTCAGCTCTTAATTGTCGGCCACTACCTTTGTTGCAACAATGGTAGAGTTTCCTCCCCACTTTGTGATGCATCTCCAATCAAGGGACATTAGCCCAAATCTCAAAATAAGGAGGTCTAAGTTCTGTTGGTTAGAGTAGAATACAGTGCATTTGATTTGACTTGCATTCCGATGCGGATGGGAAATGAACATTACCTGTGTAATTTAGTTGCATGTCTCGCTGCTCTATAAACCAATCTCTTAGCTTGAAAATTAATGGCAACACATGTCAAGGAGCAAGTCCTCCTTTAAGAAATCTCTTTCCCCCTACCCTAGGCAAAAACACAACTTGTCTTTAATATCATGTTGAAATGTGCAGTTGATAGCACTGGATATGTGCTGTATAAATTCCAGGACGTGCTTGTGTGCTGTATAAATTCCAGGATGTTGTCCATTTTACAAGTATAAGAGTTCTCTAATTAGCCCAAAAATAAGACAAATAAGAAAGGCAACCTAAAATTGGATTGTTGTGCGTTAGAACACGTAAGCCCTGCACTGAATGGGAATTTATGCTAAATAGGCAGTGGGTTTTAGAAGGTGCTTCTTCCACATCTCTAGTAAGACCCTCCACTGAAAGTGCATGCCAAGGTGTTCACTTTATACTGAAGAAATCATCCTGTTGAATGGATCATTTTCCATGTGTAAAAGTCTAGTAATGTGTTGTGTAGCCTGGTTCATATGGGTGACACTGCATTTAATTAAACACTGCACATCACATTGTTAGCAAATTTTCCTTTGTTTTTAAACCTTAAAGAAATAGATAGCGATTCCTGTTCATTAGCAGCCTGTTTATTCCCTAGCTATGGTAGTCAGTGCCACTGAGAATTGCTTGATGCCTTATTTTTCAAGCAGAAGTGACAATGCAAGCCCCTTGAGCATCGAGTAACCTGAACAGCATGCTAAATATGTAAATGTTTGATATCCGGCATCTGCAAAATGACTTCTTGAACATTTCTAACACAATGAAATTATGTAGAATCAGCAACAAACAGCACTCACCAGATCATGTTGAATTTGTTGAATTAACGAACAATTAATTTCGGTAATTTTGAACTATTCTCGTGCTGGAGGTAGATATATTTTTAAGCATTTAACCTGCAAGTCTCCCTTTCTTCTGAATTCAAACATTTTCTCCTGAACTGCATTGAGGTCAAAGTCATTGGCATCAATGTTAGAAATGATAATAAGAGAAAGTGCATTGTTCAATCTGTCAACAGCAAGACTTAGGTAGGAGTGGGACTAAAGAGAGATGTGCTTCTCTGAACTGACTTATTTAAGCAAAGCCTGACTCCTGGATTGGGATCCAAAGTGCTGACTGTTGGTGTGAAATACAGATAGTTGGAATATGTAAAGCCACACGGTTAGGGAAATGCTGCATATCAGAGGTGCTAACCTTCAGATGATACGCTGAACCAAGTTCCAAGTTAAATGCTCCAGTATTTCAAGCAGACATTAAAAGCATAGAATCCTACAGTGCAGAGGGAGGCCATTCAGCCCATTGAATCTGCACTGACCACAATCCCACCCAGGCTCTATCCCCACAATGCCATGCATTTATCCTAGATGGTCCCCTTAACACAAAAGGGCAATTTAACATGGCCAATCCACCTAACCTGCACATCTTTGGATTTTGAGATTTAACCAGAGCACCCGGAAGAAACACAGGCAGACATGGGGAGAATGTGCAAACTACACACAGACAGTAACCCAAGTTGGGAATTGAACCCGGTTCCCTGGCCCTGTGAGGCAGAAATGCTAACCACTGTGCCACTGTGTAAATGTTTGATATGCAGCACCTACAAAGTGATTTCTTGACCATTTCTAATACTGAATAATATTGTGACTGCTTACAGACTACTGTTTGGCTTCGAGAATAACTTCGCTTAATATTCTTAACTGGAGTCCTCCATCAGCACCATCAGACTAGATTAAGCAGTCATTTGTCTGCCTGTTACTGTGGAACCATATTGGGCACAACAGGAGAATGGTCAATATATCATAAAAACACTGTCCTTCAACGTAATTCATTGTACCTGAAGCACTTTCAGATATTTCTCAATGATATGATAAAGGGATGAACCTTTTAAGGAGAAATAGAACTTAAAATTGGCACAATACAAAAAAACTTCAGTGAAGGTGTTATCACTGGTGGGAAGGTGAAAAGTTATCTATTTTTTCTTTTCTGATCTGTAGCTTTTCATTGTTTTTGGTTAATGATTTCTCTTTGACAGTTAGTAGCATACCTTCAGATTTCATAGTTCCAAAGAGGATTCTCTTTGGACTTAAATATTAACTCTTTGAGTCCGATTTTATCATTTTCATTCTAAGTGCTGAATCTGGATGTATTTCAGATCGAACTTGGGAATCTGTACCCAGTTGCACTTAGCCTGAAAAAGAATCATGAGTCTGAATTGCGTTGTGGGCGGAGCTTATCGCACCCAAAATGCTGCAGCTCTGATCAGAGTTTTGAACTGCGCATGCGCAGTGAAAAACAAAATTGAAAAACACTCTTCTGTCACATCGCTCCCAGACTGCAAAAAGCAAATAAAATGGCATGGGAGCGAAAAGAGAGAGCGATGACTCCCACAGATATTGCCCCATCCCCAACAACACACCTGTCCTCCATATCCACCCACTCCCCCCGCTACCCAGACAGATCACCCACAGTATAGCAGTGGTCCTGCCTGCCTCTGCCCCCCCCCACAAAAGATCCATCAGCCTCCCTACCCCCACCATCAGAGAGCGATCGGGCTTCCTCCTCCCTCCACTCCCACCAGAGAAAGATTGGCCCTCCTTCCTCCACTGCATCTCCGTACCACCGTCACCCCCATCCCCCACTCCAGCAGAGAATGATCAGGCTTCCTACTTCAACAATCGCCCCCACCCCCCCACCAGAGGATGATTTGGCCCATCTCCCCTATCACTGATATGAGATAGAGAGCCACCAGAAGCTCTAAACTCACCTCTTCAAAAGCTGGAGTGCCCGAAACAAAACTTTGCCAAGCATGTCTGTTTTGCACCAAATCTGGATGCGCAAATGCGATGGTAAAGGGGGAAGTGCTGATAAAGTTGGGCAGGTAGTTCATTAATTCAATTTAAATGCATGCTTCAGGCGTTGTTCAGATCGCAGCTATTTTCAAGCCTTCTGCACGGACACAGATTGCGCTAATCGACTCACGCCCAAACTTTACCATGTTTTCGTATCTGAAAATGGGCATGACGCAATGGTAAAATCAGTTCCTTTCTCTCTCTGCACAGATGCTGCCAGATTTGCTGAGTTTTTCCAGCACTTTCTACTTTTTTATTATAGATTTCACAATAGTCATTCACCCTTTTAATAGTTTATTTATTATTGTCGCAAGCAGGCTTACATTAATGTTGCAATGAAGTTACTGTGAAAATCTCCTAGTTGCCACAATCAGGCACCCATTTGGGTACACTTAGGGAGAATTTAGCACAGCCAATCCACCTAACCGCATGTCGTTAGGACTGTGGGAGGAAATGCAGTACCCGGAAGAAACCCACACAGACACAGGGAGAACATACAAATTCCTCACAGACAGTGATCCAAATCGGGAATCGAACCTGCGTCCCTGGTGCTGTGAGGCAGCAGTACTAACCACTATACCACCATGCCACCCCCATATTTGGTAACACGATGACATGCTTCCAGTTAGATTGTTCTGGCAAAAGCCATTTTGCTTTGTTCAATATGAGAGAATATTTTCTCCAATCCAAGCGTTAGTTTATAATCTGTGCATTTGTTTCCTTTGTGAGTTGGATGTAAATGTTAAATGATGAAGGGCTTGTTCTGATAAAGTGTATATCAAAGGAGATGCCATATTTACAGCAGAAAATGCAATCATTGAATTTACCATCTCTATTTTCGTAGCTGTTTGTTTGTTTGTCTCACTTTTTTCTCTAAATCAGTGGTTAATTAGTTCCAATCATATTCCAGGACATGGGGCAGAATCCATACTGCGCAAAAGAAAACCATTCAGTCCATTAGGTCTATACCGACCACAATCCCACACAGGCCCAATCCCCATAACTTCACATATTTCCCCTGCTAATCCACCTGACACTAGAGTCAATTTAACATGACCAATCAACCTAATCCGCTCATCTTTGGACGTCTTGAGCTCACTCTTCCTGCTCGCACGATCAGTGATTTGGCAAAACCTGGAAATCATAAATCTTGCATGCTAGATGCGATTCCCACTACTCCTCACCAACCATGTAATCAGATTCATCCCTATATTTACAATGCCTTTAATATTATATAGAAGAAGAAGTGACATATAGAACATTACAGCGCAGAACAGGCCCTTCGGCCTTTGATGTTGCGCCGACCAATTAAGAAAAAGCAATGACCCTCTAACCTAAACCATTCCCTTTTCATCCATAAACTTAACTACTGACCTCTTAAACGCCACCAAACTTGGCGCATCTACAACTGCAGCAGGCAGGGCATTCCATACCCTTACCACCCTCTGGGTAAAGAACCTACCTCTGACATCCGTCCTATAACTACCACCCCTTAATTTAAAGCTATGTCCCCTCGTCTAGCTTTCTCCATCCTAGGAAAAAGGCTATCACTGTCCACCCTATCTAAACCTCTAATCATCTTATATGTTTCAATAAGGTCTCCTCTTAGCTGCCTTCTTTCTAACGAAAACAACCTCAAATCCCTCAGCCTCTCTTCATAAGACCTGCCCTCCATACCAGGCAACATCCTGGTAAACCTCCTCTGTACCCTCTCCAATGCCTCCACATCTTTCTTATAATGCGGGACCAGAACTGTACACAATACTCCAAGTGCGGCCGCACTAGAGTTTTGTACAGTTGCAACATGACGTTGCGGCTCCGAAATTCAATCCCCCTACCAATAAAAGCTAAGACTCCGTATGCTTCTTAACAACCTTATCGACTTGATTGCCAACTTTCAGGGATCTATCACATATACACCAAGATCCCTCTGTTCTTCAACACTATTAAGAGTCCTACCATTAGCCCTATACTCTACACATTTGTTATTCCTGCCAAAGTGAATTACCTCACACTTTTCCTCATTAAACTCCATTTGCCACCTCTCGGCCCAGCTCTGCAACTTGTCCAAGTCGCTCTGCAAACTATAACACCCCTCTTCACTATCTACCACTCCTCCGACTTTGGTGTCATCCGCAAATTTACTAATCCATCCTTCAATACCCTCATCCAGATCATTTATAAAAATTACAAACAGCAGGGGCCCCAAAACAGATCCCTGAGGTACACCACTTGTAACCGAACTCCACGATGAATAATTTCCATCAACCACCACCCTCTGTCTTCTATCAGCTAGCCAATTCCTAATCCAATTAGCTAAATCACCCTCAATCCCATACATCTGCATTTTCTGCAGAAGCCTTCCATGTGCCACCTTATCGAACGCCTTACTAAAGTCCATATATACCACATCAACTGCCTTACCCCCATCCACCTCTTTGGTCACTTTTTCAAAAAACTCAATAAAGTTAGTAAGGCACGACCTACCCTTCACAAAACCATGCTGACTATCCTCAATCAATTCGTTTCTCTCTAAATAACTATAAATCCTATCCCTAATAATTCTCTCCAATATTTTGCCCACAACAGAAGTAAGACTCACCGGTCTATAATTTCCAGGAAAGTCTCTATTCCCCTTCTTGAACAATGGGACCACATTCGCTATCCTCCAGTCTTCCGGCACTATACCTGCAACCAACGACGACCTGAAGATCAGAGCCAGAGGCTTTGCAATCGCCTCTCTTGCCTCCCAGAGAATCCTAGGGTAAATCCCGTCCTGCCCAGGGGATTTATCTAACTTCAAACCCTCAAGAATATCTAGCACATCCTCCGTATCTACTTCAATACTTTCCAGTTTGCAACCCTGTATCCCAGTGTTCTCCACAACTACATTTACATCTCCCTGCGTGAATACCGAAGAGAAATATTTGTTCAGTGCCTCTCCAATCTCTTCAGGCTCCACACACAACTTCCCACTGCTGTCTCTGACTGGCCCTAATCTTGCCCTAACCAATCTTCTATTCTTAACATATCTAAAGAAAGCTTTATTAAGCACTCCCTCACCAGATATTGATCCCTTGCTTATTTTCAAATCTCGCTAATGTTAAGTTACATTGGCAATGTTTACAACAAGTTCATTCAGATATAAACCTGCCATTCTGACCCCCAGGACTGTAAAGGTGAATATTGCCCCTGAGGGAGAGGGACATGACCAGGCCATGGCCTGGCACTGTTCCTGGCATAGGTTGGTTTTGCCAGTTGCCACATGTCACCTAGCAGTTTCAACCTGCACCAAGGGGAAGTGCCACGGTGGATCCTCGTGAGAATCTCATGCATTGAGGGGGAATGCATTTATCAATGGTGGTATAGAGGGAGCAGATATGGGAGCCAGAGATGCTGGTGATGGCTGTTTGGGCAGTGGATTGAAAGGGGTCCAATGCTGACAATGTTCAGGGGCAAGTATAAGGAGTGCCAGCATTAATTGTTTGTGGTGGGGTGCATTCAGAAGAAATCCATGCAGATGCAGAGAGGATATGCAAACTCCACACAGAAAGTCATCCAAGGCCAGAATTGAACCCATGTCCCTGGCGCTGGAAGATAGCAGAGACAACCATCGTATCAGTGGGCTTCCCAAAAAATTAAATTTTAACCACAGGTTCCAGCGAGACTTCAGACTGCTCACAATTGCTTCCAGGTTCTAATGTCCACACCAAGCTACCCCTTCGCTCCCAGCATTCTGTTCTCTCTGATCAATTGTGTGGGGGGGGGTGGTGTGGGGTAGGCATGGTGGCAGAGCGGTTAGCACTGCTGCCTCACATCACCAGGAGCTCGGGTTCAATTCCAGACTCAGGTAGCTGTCTGAGTGGAGTTTGTTACATTCTCCCTGTGTCTGCATGGATTTTCTCCAGGTACTCCAGTTGCCTCCCAAGGTCCAAAGATTGCGCGTTAAATGCATTGGCCATGATTAATTGCCCCTTAGTGGCAAGGAGACTAGCAACGTAAGTACATGGGGTTACAGGGATAGGGGCAGGGTGAGATTGCTGTCGGTGCAGGCTTGATGGGCCAAATGGCCTCCTTCTGTTTTTTTGAATACAGGAATAAAAGGGAGACGTTGTTCACTCATATATTTAAGTTGCTGACTTCAATAGAGGGGTGCGTAGGAGAGGGGAGAGGCTTAAAGAGAAAAGCTTCTTGGAACAGGGAGACCCTGCTAATCTTCAAAGCAGGGCTCTCGCTGCACAGTTGAGAGATCATTATTCTCATGGCCTCCTTTGCACTGCAGGGATTCTACAATTTGATTCTGTGAGTTCATGTTACAGTGGCCAACATTACGATTTTTCCCATCTGAGCACCCAAACTGTTTCTCCCACATATTACACCAGCTTCTGGACATTGTAACCCTACCCAACTTCGGTAGCCCCATTTCCAGTTTGATGTAAAACAAACATACCATAGCAGCTGGAAGTTTGGAAGAAAAGATAGACAATACATGAAACACAGGCAGAGCATCTGTGGAATGTAATGACAAGTGATTGATTCAGGCATTTCCCTTCATTGAGACCATGGGTGGCATCACTGTGCCAGAGTTATGCCTGAGTTGATGAATGTTTGCAGCATTTTTGCTTTGTTATCCCCGTAAATCTTGGTTGCCATCCTGCTGTGCATGCTGGCCTTCATAAAGGTAAGACATCGGATTTGAATAGATCAGTTAAGGAACATGTATGCAAAGTATGCTGAGGCAGTGGGAGATATCCAGATATTAATGGAGTTGGAAAGGTGAAGAAAATTATGCCAAGAGTGAGAGCAAAACAGGAGGAAAAGATGTTAGAGTCAAATGGGAAGCTACAGAAAATGATTTATTCTCACCTCCCCTGGTGGAACGAGGTTAAAGTGAGGGGAATACAGCTTATCTAACACTGATCCAATTGCCTTTGCAAAGGATCTGCATTGGACATACCCCTCAACCTCAACCTCATGGTTCGTTCCCTGAACTCAGGACAGCAGGAATCTTTTGGTCTAAAAATGTCTTTAACTACTTTACCTTCCAAATACTTACCATCCATTGAGCAAAGCCTATTGTCTGATACCGGGTTCAAATCTTCTTTTTGCTTTTGTAAATGTCCTCTGGGTTCACTGACCTCACTGCCCTTGGTATTTGTAATAAGTCAGTCCTCGACAATAGTGATGTTTTTGATCAGGCAAAACTTATGAGAGAGTCATGAGAGACGGTCTGAATTTGACTGCGCTGTTACTGCAGCCTGATCAAAACCTTTGGTGAGTTTTTTTTTAAATTGGCAGAATTTACACTGCTGAAGCAAGATGTTTGTTGTCCACGTTTGGGCCAGTGAAATATGTTTGTAGGAGTGGTTACAGCGAAGCAAGATGTAGATCGCAAGAATCCCAGGAGATCTTGCATTTACAATTGAATCTTACTGGAGAGAAGTGTACAGCCAGCGCTAGTAATCAGGGCCATTTGTGAATAAAGTTCACTGCATTTTAATGATTTAAAAAGTAGCGAATGGTGCTGAGTTATTCCTTCATGTTGTGCACCGAAAGAAATTAAAGATATTCCTGAGGATTTTGTGATCACGATAGTTCTTTGTAGAGTAGTTCATGTCTACTGAGTGGTCATGTGATTGTACAATGACGTGACTACCAAAGAGGTCACATATTGTGAGCGTGGGAGTTATCCCTGAGAGTGCGAGCGGTGCAGAGGTGTTGAATTTCCTGCCAAGCCAGTGAATAATCAAAGGTGAAATCAAATTATTGCAGATGCTGGAGTCTGAAACAAAAACAGAAAATGCTGCGAAATCTCAATAGGTCCGACAGCATCTGTGGAGGGAGAATGAAGCATTAGCTCTATTCTCTGTCCACAGATCTGGTCAGATTTTCCATTTTTGAGTTAGTGAATAAATTACTCTTTGTCGAAAGTCCTTACTTAAAGTTTAAAGTTTATTTATTCATGTCGAAAGTAAGTTTACATTAACTATGTTGGTTAGGTGCATTGGCCATGCTAAATTCTCCATCAGTGTACCCAAACAGGCATCGGGGTGTGGTAACTAGGGGAAGCCTACTTGTGACACAAATAAATAAACTTTAAACAATGTGGCAAGGCCACATCAATTCTCAGGGATGATATTGTGCATCATGAGGACCCACTGGGAGATTCTGTTCCCTGCTGATGGGATGAAGAAGACAGTCACAAGTTGGCATGGTTGAAAGTGTCCAACAAGGTCAGCAGCAGAAGTGTTGTGTCTCCATCCTGGATACAGTGCCATTAGAGATTCAATGATCTAATGATGTGGGAGAGAGAGAGAGCTGAGTGGTATGGTGTATCTAAATACCAATTCTCTCTGCCTTCCTGAGCCTTCTCCTGCAAATCATCCCTCGCACCAACAGACTTTATGGGTGCACCCACCTCTCTCTTGTTTGGGCACCTCCTCACTTTCTTATCTGACCATCCACCATTGACAATCATCCATCCTTCACCATCCACGGATGTTGTCTTTCCATCCTCTCAAAATATCCCACTTCTTCTTCCTTGCAGAGTGCATACGACACTAGGAAGAGGATAAGTTGTGATCATCCATCTCGATAGTCGCAGAGGAGAAAGTGGGAGAGGTAAGTCAGATCTTAACATGTTTGACTATTAGAGATGGAGAGATAGGGGTCTCCCACTTACCTGCTGATGGAATTAGGTATCACACTGCTATATAGCATATGGTAATCATTCATGTTGACTTGATGCCAGCAGGTATTGAAATATTATGATATGCACCACAATGCCTTTATACCCTCTCATGTTTTCAGTTCTAAATCATGTCTTTCACTCCCATAGATCCTTCAGGAGGTGGTGTGGAGAAGGACAATGCCACAATCAGAGGATGCCACATGATTCACGCACACCACCTATTAGCTCAATTACATTTCATTGACACCACTGTGACTGGTAGTTCAATTGTCTCAATCCACAACTGAACAGGAGCAGTTATAGGAGATGGAGACAGAAGTGGGGAGTCACCTCAGGGCACACTGATTTTGCTCAGCCAAATAAAGATCGGGGCTGGTGAGAAAGGGGACAATTCTGGATCAGCAGCAGAAAGTGCATGAGGTTCTGTCAGCCTTTCCTGATGCAACGCACATGATCGGAGAACAAGCAGAGGAGTCTATCTCAAGGCCTTTTCACTGGAAAGAGTGGTCATGCTTCAGACCCGACAGGCTCTGGCCCTGACCAATGGCCCACACACTCATTCTGGTCTTGGCTTTCCAGCACCTCATTGAAGTTCAACAAAGCTTTCTCCAGCTTTTGATTAGTCAGGAAGTGTGGGCAGCCATGGGAAGGGAGATGGAAGAAAATGGCATGGAAGTCTGAATAATGCGCTTCGATTTCTGATCCCTGGCTCCCCACTCCCAATTAAAACTCCACGTGCTACTAACTGTCCCAATGACTGCCCCTGCACAGATGCAGGTGAAGCAGCCTTTGAAGGGGACCTCAGTAGACCCAATACACAGAAGGGATCAACCAAGTGCATCTGAGCAATCAGATGCTGGGAAAACTCAGCCATTCTGGCAGCATCTGTGGAGACAGTTAATGGGTGAAATTTTCCTGTCCTGCCCACCACGGGAATCATAGCAAGTTGGGGGCAGATCATCCATTGACCTCGGGTGGGAACTTCCAGCCTTGGAACTAGCATGGCTGGAAAATCCCGTACAATGTTTCAAATCTGTATGATTCTTTTTCAGATCATATAATTCCAGCATTGTGTTGTTATTCAATAGTGCTTTAATTGGGTTTTAGACTGCTCTGCAGGCACTGCAATCATAAAACTACATTAATATAAAAAGCTGACATCTAAGTTCATTCCTATTTTACACAAAATGAATATACACAATCCAGTGGCACAAATGTTCATATTTCACATTCGTGCAAACTTTTGTTGGCTTGACTTAAAGATTTGTCTTTCATTTATAGTTACACAAAATATTTAACTGGTATAAACCCATTTTTAACGGGCATTGCTTGTAGTAACAGTGCAGAAAGCAATAGAGAAAAACATGTGGGCCCTTTGAAGGAGAAAGTACTTATTTCACAAGTATGAAAAATAATCCATATAGATTGCAGGGAGCTATTATGTTGCCGGTTAATTATTTACACTGATGCAAAGGAAATGAATCACAGAAATGGATCCAAAAATGAACATTTCTAGACAACATATTTATCATGTTACAACACAGTTTATAATAACTGTTTCTTTCCGCCATTCAAAGTTTCTTAAATTTCGATTTAACAACATAAATATCAGCCATTTTGGCTAAGATCAATTGTGGTATTGACATGCTGTATTTGGTTGACGTCATTAGGTTACATTTTAGCTTTATTTGAAGCAATTTTTAAAAGCGGCATCTCAGCCTTTTGGCTAAGATGCAATTTAGATCAAGCCTTGGAGGAAGTGTAGTGCCAACTCCAATCAGCTTGGATCATGTAGGTCAAGCCCAAGACAGGAGGTGAGAGCCCTGCCTTGTCAGCTTGGATTGGGAATGTCTCAATTTGTTGAGACTCTGAATTGGACTTGATTTGATTGAATTGTAATAAAAAAATGTAAACATAGATGATAATAATCCCACATTTTGTACTATCCTTTTTGCAGTGTTCCACGCAATAAAACTGGAAACATTTGATTGAAATTTAGCACCCAGTGTTTCAGGTGATCAATATGTGACATGGTCAAGGGAAGATCTCAGGAGATTTAATGACCAGCCTTTCATACATGTTTCACTTTCTCAGGTGATTGGGAAATGGCAACATTCTGACTGGCATGAATTGCCAGGGGATGAATGACCTCTAAAACTCAATCCCTTATAAGTGAGTGTAGTGCCAGGGTAAGATTGGATTAAATCTTTATTTGTGGGACATAGGAGATGTGGTTGGTCTGTTATCATCTTTGTTGGTCTTAAGTCAACTTGTCCTTCATCAGGATTGATTAAGATGGCTGGAGGCAAAGCTTTGATGAACTTTATCTTTTATGGGACATTTCACTAACTACGCACAGATCCAAGGGTTTATACAGAACCACTTCTCAGTACAATTTGTTGCCAAGTGATCTTAAATCACTGATGATGTAGACTGTCTATTAACATTCTTAGCATTGGCTGGAATGTTATGTCCATTCATTCCAGTGCGAATTTCCCATCCCATTGCAGTGAACGCAGATTTGGCTGGATGTCAAATTTTCTGACCTCGCTGCATGGGAGTATGATGTGAACAGCCCACAAGATTGCGCCCATGAACTTTTTCATATTGTATCTCCCTCAATTTTTCTGGCATTATTCAACACAACATTGATATCATCCAACATCTCCCCTCAGATTCTCTGTCTTCATTTCCAGTTCAGAGAGAGGAATGGAGCGGTAATTTCACCAAACTCCCCAACCTTGTTCTCAACTCTCTCGGAGGATGTGTGGGATTAACGTTCATGTGATCTCCTTCAAATTCAGTTTGCTAATGTAACCAGAGATTTTACCAGCCCTCTGTTCAGGCTGCCTTCCTGATTGTCTGGGTTGTTGGTTCATTCCATTGGCAGTCTTCATTTTGTAGGTATGAGTGCATTTTGATTTATTCTCACTATTCCATTTCAGTCTTGAAGAAAAAATATCATGTATAGTCTTCTTTTCCCCACAAATTTAGTCAGAAATCCTGGAGCATTGGTAAATCATTTCATAATGCTTTATGGCATTAGTTACAGTTTCTGGTTTGATTTGCATGATACCCATTTTTCTTCTCCCTTAGTCTCTCTATATCTGATGCCTTGTGGCATAGCATAAGCGTATGTGTATGGGCAGGAAATTGTATTTCTTCTTTTCCCATTGGAAGTTCAGATAAAGTTAAGCTATTGTGGAGTACCGAGCTCAACAGTACCAAGTTGATTGTGTTGCTTTTCTTCAACAACATCTTTCCGTCCTAATTCTCTTTTTTAAATTAAATTTGTTACACATGGGCATCTTTAGCTGGTTAGCATCTATTGTTCATCTCCTATTTGCCCTCAAGAAGATGGTTTTCTTGAAATGCTGATACAACTGAGTGGCTTAACAATTTCAAATGTCTGTTGAGAGTCAATCACATTGCTGTGGGTCTGGAGTTACATGTAGGCCAGATCCGGTAAGGACAGTAGTGAACCAGATGGGTTTTTCTGACAATCAACAACAGTCTCATGATCGTCAGTAGACTCCTTCCTGATTCCAGATATTTTTTATTGAATTCAAATTCCCCCATCTGCCATGGCAGGATTTGAACCTGGGTCCCCAGAACATTAGCTGAGTTTCTGGAATAATAACAAGAATACCGCTAGGCCATCATCTCTGCTACTGCCTCTCCATTTGTTTGATGATATCTGAGTGAACTAGTCATGTGGACAAATCCAATCTCTCAACTATTTAAAACAATTTCCAAAATGTGAGTCATTGTCTGAAATGACTAGATTGGGAATTTTAGGCGTGGCAAAAAAAAGTCTTTTAGCAATTCAGTGATGGCTTCCAAGGTGATAACTTGAAGATGTTTAATCTGATAATGGATGTTGTTGACTGAGTTCTAATAATTTTGAAATCTCTGGTCACTAAACAGAATTTTGCATTCTCGCACAATGTTTTGAAATGCCTAGGTATCTGTGACATATCCACTGAAGGATCTTAATGCTGAGCACTCTAGATATAAACAATCCCTCATTGTAAGTCAACATCCATGCTGGGAGATGAACGGGGGGATAGAAACCACATATGGACAATAAGTAGTGGTTCTAAATAAGGATAAGGAATCAGTGCAGGTTTAGTGGGCCAAAGGGCCTGTTCCTATGCTGCATTTTTCTTTGTTTTTTGAGATGTCTATGTTGCTCAAGATATTTCAAGATGAGATCACTTCGGAGATATTCTCGCCGTCTATTGATTCCCAATTTTAGCACTTTTTTCGCCTGCTTTTTGTGTCTTTTAAATTTCATTTCGATTCTGTTTTGTTGCTGGTGGAAATGTTGAAGCCAATGAGGTGTAGAACTCCATATCATCAATGAAATGCAAGTCTTCTTGTTGAGCTTTTCAACAGGCATGCAAGAGAATGTTGTTTGTTAGTTTCCTTGGACATATCATTGTATCTCAATTCAACTGTGACTTTTTGAATCTCATTAGCATTATCAGGAATATCTGGACCCTTAGAAACATTCTTGCTCATTCTTTAATAAGGTAAACAATGGTGTCTGGATGGCAAACTTAACCAACGCTGGCATCTCTACATCATGGCAAACTTAAGGCCTAAGGTGGAGTCAGAACACTTTCCACAGTTTCAAGTGGCTGTTAATGCTTCTGTTTAAATCACACATCTTTGTTTTAGTCAAGGAGCAAGATGCATAGTGCATTGGTATGCATTTACCATCTCCTTGAATTTGACAGATTACTGCTCTTAGTCCAGTTGAAGATTTGTGGCAACCAACAGAGACAGTGATTGTGACCCTCCCATCCATTGACTCTATCTATACTTGCCAGAGCCTTGGAAAAGCAGCCAGCATAATTAAGCGCCCCATGCACCCTGGACATTCTCCATTCTACCTTCTTTGTTGGGAAAAAATACAAATATCTGAGATCACAGAGAACAAAGAAAATTACAGCACAGGAACAGGCTTTTCAGTCCTCCAAGCCTGCACCGAACATGCTGCCCAATTGAACTAAAACCTTGTATCCTTCCAGGGACCATATCCTGCTATTCCAATCCTCTTCATGTATCTGTCCAGGTACTCTTTAAAATTCACTATCTGCTTCCACGATCACCCCTGGCAGCAAGTTCCAGGCACCCACCATGCTCTGTGTGAAAGACTTGCCTCGTACATCTCCTTGAAACCTTGCTCCTCACAGTTTTATTGTTTTATTGTTATTAACCCAAGTAATTGATTCTTCCACCCTGGGAAACAGTTTCCGACTTTCCACTCAGTCCATGCCCCTCATAATCTTGTAACTTCTATCAAGTCGCTCCTCAACCTTCCTCGTTCCAGTGAGAACAAACCAAGTTTATCCAACCTCTCGTCATAGCTAATACCCTCCATACCAGGCAACATCCTGGTAAATCTTTTCTCCACATCCTATGGCAACCAGAATTGAACACTATTTTCCAAGTGTGGCTTAACTAAGGTTCTATAAAACTGTACCAGCTGACTCAAGAACAGCTTCTTCTCTGCTGCAGTCAGACTATTGAACTATTGAATCATTGTTTCCAAGACAATGGTTGGAAACCTCCCATCCCATCTACCACTGAAATTCTAGCTGGTGGGAGGCGGACCATGTAAAGATCCATTGAAATTGGAACGGAATCTCCGGTTTTCAGATCAATGCCAGAGAATCCCACCTTATGCTCTGCACCCTCTCTTTTACGGCTTCCTTATCTACTCAATGAATGTTGTGTTTTGTCTGCATAGCACACAAGAAACAATACTTTTCAATTTATGCCAATAGTTGTGACAGGAATTAATCAAATCAAATCAAATCAAATCAATGGCTGGAATTTTCTAGGTGTTCATGTCCTGTTGTTGCTGCAAGAGAGGACAAAGAATTTGGTGCTCAGGCAAATCTGAAAGACATTTTGGTTAGGTGCATTGGTCATGCTAAATTTTCTGTGCACCCAAATAGGCACTGGAGTGTAGTGACTAAGGATATTTCACAATAACTTCATTGCAGTATTATTGTAAACCTATTTACAACACCAGTAAATAAACTTAACTTATCTCTATTCACTGCAGCGGAACTAGAAAATCTCACCTGGCATGAACAAAAATTTCAGCCAATATATCTGGTGAAATTACCATCTCTTTCATCTTTTGAAATTAAATTTGTTGATGCTCTCACCAGTATCAGACTTGGTTTTGCCTAAGTATTTATCATTGTGGTTCATTTGTATGTGACAAATTAAGTAAGAACATTCCTACTGGATTAACCATTTCCATGATATGCTGAAGTCCTGTGACATTGTGAGATGGTGGGAGATCTTTGATTGCTTTGGATTTTTTGAGGATCAGTCCTGATGCCTGATGCATGAATAGTATGTCCCAGAAACGTAATGACTGGTTGTCAAAACTCATATTTATTATTGCAAATGACTCATGCTTCTGGCAGCCATTGCAACACGTACATCATGCTCTGGGGTGGGGGACCCATGATCAGGATGTCACCACTGTGGAAGATTAATCTCTGATATTAATGTAATACCACAGAAAAAACAATTGGAGCAATACCTTCTAAACACTGTGATAATGACCAAGTCTGGTGCCAAATTCCAATGTTTGCATCCAATTTTGTAAAAATTCTGCTTTATGTTGGCTTTGCCAGACTCGTACCCACAAACACGATTGGGTGGATCTCCCTCAGCACTGCATCTGCAATCAGCACAAATTCTGTGGAACTAGACCTGAACACCCATTTTTTAGCTTGGTTACAAAATGGTTACAGGTGAGATGACTCCCTGCTGCAGTAACAGTGGGGAAATTGCAAGTTTACCACTCTAAAGTTTTGGCAGACCATTCTTTGTGCCAGTGCAGTCTTTACCCACCACAGAGAGAACATTGAGTAACGGCAACCAGTTTGCTCTCTTTGCTCTTTCCCTCTTTTTGAGTAGGTGTGCTTCTCATTCTGTGTCCTACTATGTCAGTCGATTATCTTTACGAGATCCGATTGTTGCCTGAAATTGATTTTGCTTTTTTGGTTCTGTCTCACTTGTTAACTGCACAGCCTATAATAATGTTAACTCCATCCTCAACTGTAGAAGATGTGATAAACTCTTTCCTGTGACTTCTAAAATAATGCAATGCAAAATTAATTAATTCTTCAAGGCTCCATAGGTTCAATTCTCAGCTAATGAAATCTATGCTCTTCCCCCCTTTCTGTACATCTACTGAATTTTGCCTTTTCTGCTATTGTTGTCCTTCTCAGGCTGCAATATATATGAAAAGCTTTTATGACATCTTCACACATTGCTGTTACTTCATTTCTGCCCTGTTTGCCCCGTGTATTGTCTGCACTATTGCCTATGGGCAGAGAATTGTGTTGACCTATTCCTTTCTAGGATTGTCTGCTCGCCATAAAGTGGTTCCATACCTGAAAAACCTACAACATTACTTCTGTCACTTCTCAATTCCTCTCTGTGTATTTGAAGCACTCCGGTGAGGGTAAGGTTTCCATCCTGGCTTCTCTTCGCACTTGCCTTTCTTCCAGTTCTGTTAGCATTTTCTTGTACTGTCCTTCCCTCACAGTCGATTTCCTTTCTACTTTTATAGTGGATGTTGTTTTACTTGGCACTTTTCCTGTTGCCTTTGCCACTGCTACCATTTTTTAATCACTGTTGTGTGTATTAGCTTAGTTTCTCTTTGGTCAGGATTGCTAGAGATTGCTAGGCATGGTGGCACAGTGGTTAGTACTGCTACCTCACAGCACCAGGGACATGGGTTCAATTCCCGGCTTGGGTCACTGTCTGTGTGGAGTTTGCACATTCTCCCTGTGTCTATATAAGTTTTTTTCCAGGTGCTCCGGTTTCCTCCCACAGCTCAAAAAATATATTAATTAGTCGCATTGACCATGCTAAATTCTCCCTCAGTGTATCCGAACAGGCATCGGAGTGTGGCGACTAGACTACTTCATTGCAGTGTGAATGTAAGCCAACTTGCGAATAATAAATAAACTTTAGAGACCGCTGGAGGTAAGGTTGCGGGAAAAAAAAACTTTTATTGAATATTCTTCCAGTTATAAAAATTATAACACTTAGAAGAGCCTTCACCACCCCTCACTGTGCTTTATGTTGTATGATCTTACATCACTGATGAAGTAGACTGCCAATTTACATATTTAACATTAATCCTTTGTATTGGAGCCCAGTCTGTGAATATAAAGAAATGTGCCCCCATATTCTTTTGCTTTTTGCCCGGTGAGGAATAGGTTAAAACAGTAGCTTTCAGGAAGAGAGTGGATGGTCAGTGGGTGGATCTGGTAATTTTAACAAACCACCATGTTCTGCTGGAGGAGTAGGGTTTAAGTCATTCCTAAAATGTTCCTCACAATAGATGCATCTAAATTGTGGTTAAATCACCATTGGACTCTAGAGAATTAGAATTAGCCCACTACTCACAATAATGGCAAGGACTTTACTCTGAGTATATAATTACGAGAAAACTACTACCTGAGATATCCATCAATTCTGCTGCAGCTTAAGGCATTGAACCAGAAGGTCAAGGACAACAACTGTAATCCTGTGTGGTAAGTTTTTAGTACAAATCTGATATGTTTTCACGCTGGGAACATCCATTTTCTGAGTAATTGAGTTTCTTTTAACTTCTTTGATTGTGAGTTTTGCGGGATTAAATAAAATGAAATATCGAAAGTTCACTCTTTGCACTGACAAGTGGTAAGTTCCATTCAAGCCACTCAAGTGCCAGGCAGTGACTAGCTCCAAAAAGAGAGAACCTAATCATCACACCTTGACATTCAATGGCACTAACATTGCTGAATTCTCCCACCTATCCTGAGGTTAACACTGACCAGAAATGGACCTGGGCTAGCCATATAGTTACTGTAACTACCAGAGCAGGTCAGAGATGAGGAACTCCACAGTGAGTAATTCACCTCTTAATTCCCCAAAGTCTGTCCACCATCTGCAAGAGATAAGTCAGGAGTGCAATGAGATACTCTGCACTTGCCCGGATTAATAGAACTCTAACAACATGCAGGAAAATTGATCGATCAAAGCAGTCCACTTGATTGGCACCTCATCCACAAACACTCACTCCTTCCACCACCAATGAGCAGTGGCAGTTATGTGCATCATCTGCACTGTAGGAAAGCAACAAGGCTCCTTAGATTGGCACCTTCCAAACCGTAATTGATATCATCTAGAAGGACAAGGGCAGCAGATACCACTGCCTGGACGCTGTCCTCCAATTCATTCACTATTCTGACTTAGTTCCTTTACTGTCACGAGATCAAAATTCTTGAACTTCCTCCCTAACCATACTGTGGTAATACCAACACCATGTGAACGTAGATCACCATCACCTCCTCAAGGGCATTTAGGGAAGGGAAATAAATGATGGCCTAACCAGTGACACTCACATCCGACGAAAAATATAAAGAACAAATAGAGAAAAAAATGATTCAAACATTTAACAATTCATCAAAATACACATGAGCAGTACAATGGCACAGTGATTAGTACTGCTGCTTCACAGTGCCAGGGACCCGGGTTCATTCTTGGCTTGGGTCACTGTCTGTAGTGGAGTTTGCACGTTCTCTCCATGTCAGTGTGGGTTTATTCCAGGTACTCCGATATCCTTTCACAGTCAAAGATGTATTGGTTAAGTGCATTGGCCACGCTAAATTCTCCCTCAGTGTACCCAAACAGATGCCGGAGTGTGGCGACTAGGCGATTTTCACAGTAACTTCAATGCAGTGTTAATGTAAGCATACTTAGGACTAAAAAATAAACTTTGATCCCAATTATTACAAAATTTCTTGATTAACCTGGAGTATGTTGGGAACATGGGGAATGCATGAAGAATGCAGCAGGAAAAAAACTCACATTTACATACAAAAGAAGAAAAACATCCAAATATGTTTTAATGAAGAACCACCAAGGAGTTAAATAGACATTTCAGTACAAAAAGGAGAGACTGGGAGGAGTGACATCAAAGTTTATTTTTAAAAAGTGGGTTTTAAGGGCAACAGGAATGGAAAAGGAGGAAGTGAAGAGAATAAAGGAGAGAAAACCAAAGCACAAGACCAAAGGGGCTGGATGTGTGCAAACTTAGAGAATTTCCACAAGACACCACAGTGACAGGGAACACAGAATTCTAGGGAATTGGGGGAATGTTACAGAATCATAGAATCTCCACACTACAGAAGAAGGCCATTTGGCCCGTTGAGTCTGCACAATAATAATCCCACCCAGACCCTATCCCCATAACCCTATATATTTACCCTGCTTGTCACCCTGATGCTAAAGGTCAATTTAGCATGGCCAATCCATCTAACCTTTGGACTGTGGAAGGAAGCCGGAGCACCCAGAGGAAACACACACAGACACCAGCAAAATGTGCAAACTCCATACCGATATAGGGAAGAGATAAGGAAGAGGCTTTAACACTAAGATTAGAATTTTAAGTTGCCCGATGAGGAGTCAATGTTGGTCAGCAAGTTTGTGAGCTACAGATCAGCAGGGCTTGGCATGGGTTATGATGTGGGCAGTTGACTTTGATGAAGTTTACAAAGTTGGCATTAATATGAGAATTCAAGAATTCTAGTCAATTTTATCGTAAGGTACATATGGTTTGCATTAAAATATAAACTCCAATTTGGTTGAATTACAGGTACGTTATACTCCTGAGATCCATATATTACCTTGCTGTAAGGCACTAGCCATTTGCAGAGAGGATGAAGAAACATCGATGATATTTAGTCAAGAATAAAAAGCAAAATTGATAGCCCCAATTAAAAGCAAGTCAGTTGCCCTCCTCCCCAAGTAAATCCATAAGAAATAAACCACATTTCAGAAATACAAAGCCAGTCAGCAATGATCTAGACTTCTTGTTCTGCAACACAAACTGGGTAGACAATGATGCAGTAATAATGCCATGGAACCAGATGTCCAAGCAATGCATCTGGAGACATGGGTTCAAATCCCACTACAGTAGCTAACAGAATTTATATTCAAATAACAAATCTAGAATTAAAAGTTTCTCTCAGTGATGATGACCATGAAACTAAGATAGGTTGTTGCAAAAATAACTATCTGGTTCACTAATGACCTTTCAGGAAAGAAATCGGCCATCCATACCTGATCTGGCCTACATATCATTCCAGACCCACACCAATGTAGTTGACTCTTAACTGCTCTCAGAAATGGACTAGTTTGCCAATCAGTTCAAGGGCAATCAGGGATGGGCACCAAAGCTGGCGTTGCCAGCATGCTATGAAATAAGATCAGTGTACAACCAACATTGCAAAGAAAACTTATGTTCAACCCTCTGTCTTAAGGGTCACATGAATAGAGATGTGAAAAAGAGAAAGAAAATACAGCAGATTAAAATATCTCTCAGAATTAATTTCTATTCCTCTTCAACATCTATTCCTCCCATATCAGGCTTGTGAAAAGTTCTGCAATGAAAGAACATATTGCAAAAAGGGAAGGGCGATTTGAACTCATCATTATGAATTGACTCATAGCCCCAAGAGAATCCTAATATGATAAAAATAAAGCCAGTCATGAACATCTCCACTTCAGCCAGAAAGTCATATCTATATCATAGCCCAATAATAATTTGAAAAATAGTACGCTCAAAACAGTTTATTGATATATAGAAACCGGAGCACCTGGAAGAAACATGTAGGGAGAACATGCAAACTCCATACTTACAGTAACCCAAGCCAGGAGTTGAACCCAAGTCCCTGTCACTATGACGCGGCATGATAACCACCTGTTTATCATGGTGGTTGCCTGATATGATTTCATGACAGAATCATCATGCTCATTAATACTCAACATGGGATGCTCATGTGAGATGAGTACAATGTACCTTTAAATTCTTCTTGTGGATTATCTCCATCTCTGTGAAAGTGCGTCAGTGTACCTTGTTTCCTTTTTGCATGGAGCAGCTATAGAATATGATGGGTGATAGTGTTGCCAGGAGACGGTCATGAGCAAGTTGCTGTGATCACAGGAGACAGCAATAATCCAGCTGAAGTAGCTTGCCTTCGCTGATTTCACTACTTGACAATGAAATCACATAGGAAAGCAAAAAATGTCATCAATGTTTGTTGAAGACTTCACATTTATAATTATGGCTTGCTCGCTTGATGAGTAGCCTCTTTTTTCAGCTCGGACCATTACATATGGAATTGTGTTTGCAGTCACTCTTTTTCCTTGTAATGTGCTTGAAGTGCAGGGCAGGCATATCTCTGCAGAAATGAAATATAGAAACGATAGGATTCAGGAGCCATGGAAATTGTAAGCTTAGTCAAAAGGAAAAAGGATGCACATGATAAAGCTACTGAAAACTGCTGAAGCCCTTGAGGAGTACAGTGAAAGTAGGAAGGAACTTAAACATGGAATTAGGAGGGCTAAAAGGGTCCATGAAATGCCCTTAGTAAACAGAATCAAAGCTTTTTATATATATTTTAGGAGCAAGAGGTGAGCAAGAGAAAGAGTTGGCCCACTCAAGGACAATGGATGGAAGTTATGCATGGAGCCACAGGAAGTGGGTGAGGTCCTTAATGAGTACTTTGTATTGGTATACATCAAGGACAAGGACGTGATGGATGTTGAGGTCAGGGATAGGTATTTGAACAGTCTAGAGAATGGCAATATATTGAAAGACAAGTGTTTGAGTAGCCTAAATTATATTAATATAGAAACTAGAAGCAGGAATAGGCCATTCGGTCCTTCTAGACTACTTTGCCATTCATTGAATTCAATATCCCGGTCATGGAATTCAATATTCTGATTCCCCCCTTTTCCCCAAATCCTTAATCCCATTAGCCCCTAGAGCTATATCTAACTTTTTCTTGAAATCAGCCAAAGCTTTGACTTCAATTATGTTCTGTGGTAGAAAATGCTATGCATTCACCACCTTCTGGGTGAAGGAATTTTTCCCACCTCAGCATTAAAAGGGTTTATTCCTTATCCTCAAACTCTGACCCTAGTTCTGGTCTCTCTCACCATTGGGAACATTCTTTCTGAAACTAAACTGTCTAACCCTGTTAGAATTTTATAAGTTTCTGTGAGATCCCCTCTCACGTTTCTAAACTCCAATGAATACAATCATAACAGACTTAATCTCTTCTCATATGACAGATTTGCCATCCCAAGAATCAGCCTGGTAAACCTTCGCTGCCCTTCCTCTATTACAAGAGCATCGTTTCCAGATAAGGATATCAAAAGTGCACACAATACTCCAAGTGTGACCTCACCAATGCCCTATACAATTGCAGCAAAACATCCCTATCTCTAGACTCAAATCCTCTTACTATGAAGGCCAACATATCATATCCTTTTTTTAATGCCTGCTGTACCTGCACACTTACTTTCAGCATCTGATGCACAAGGATACCAAGGTCTGAATGTCTACCTCTCTCAACTTACACCCATTAAAGTAACAATCTGCCTTTGTATTATTGCTACTGAAGTGGATAACCTCACATTTATCCACATTATACTCCATCTGCCATGCATATGCCCATACATTCAGCCTGTCGAAATCACACTAAAGCATTTCCGTATCCTCTTTACTTCTCACCCTCCCACCCAACTTTGTACCATCTGCAAATTTGGAGATAATACATTCAATTCCCTTTTCGAAATCATTAATTCGTAATGTGGACAGTTGGGGTCCAAGCACAGATCCCTGCTGAACCCTACTAGTCACTGACTGCCAATCATTTATGCCAACTCTTTGCTTCCTATCTGCTAACCAGCTTTCTATCCATCTCAAGACATTACCCGCAATCCAACAAGCTTTAACTTTACATGATAAGCTGTTATGTGACACCTTGTCGAAAGCTTTCTGAAAGTCTAAATAAACCATATCCACTGGTTCTCCTTGGTCAACTCTAATGGTCACATCCTCAAAGAATTCCAAGAGATTCATGAAGCACGATTTCTCTTTTGTAAATCCATGCTGGCTTTATCTAAGTATACCACTGCTTTCCCAATGCTGAGATATGAAATGATCAATAATAGACTCCAGCAACTTCCCACTACCAATGTGAGGCTCACTTATTGATAGTTCCCTGTTTTCTCTCTACCTCCCTTTTTGAATAGTGGGCTTACATTAGCTACCATCCAATCTGTAGCAGCCAAAATTCAAAGAATTTTGGAAAATAACCACTGATGGTTCTATTATTTCCAATGCCTACTTCCCTGAAAACTCTGGGATGAAGATTATCAGGACCTGATAATCTTCATTTCCATCAATTTCTCCAAAACCATTTCTCTGCTAATGCTGATTTCCTTCAACTCCTCACCAAAACTTGTTCTCAGAACTTCTGGTTTTTTATTCATGTCTCCCTTTGTGGAAACAGAAACAAAGTCTGAATTTAATTCCTTTGCCTTTTTTATTCCAGGTTATAAATTCTCCCGTTTCTGATTGCAGGGGTCCTACATTTATTTTTGTCAATCTGCTTCTTTTTACATATCTGTAGAAACTTTTACAGTCAGTGTTTATCTTCCCTGCTAGCTTACTTTCATATTCTATTTTTCCCTTCTTGGTCCTCCTTTGCTGAATTTAAAACTGCTCCCAACTCTCAAGTCTATTGTTTTTTTCTTGCCAATTTTTTTTTGCTTCTTCCTTGAATCTAATATTACCTCAGATTTCCCTTGTAAGCCATGGATAGACCACAATTCCTTTGCCATTCTTGATGCAAACAAGAATAAACAACTCCTGGAGATCATCAATTCATTCCTTAAATGCCAGCCATTGCCTTTCCACTGTCTTTCCTTTCAGTAATTTTTCCCAGTCCATGATGGCCAATTCATGCCTCATACCATATAGTTACTTTTATTGACATTCAGGATGCTGGTCTCAGAAACAACTTCATCATGATCTACCTTGACAAAGAATCCTACCATATTATGGTCACTTGTCCCCAAGTGTTCTCTCACAACTAGATTGCTATCTAATCATTGCACAACACCCAGTCCAAGGTGGCCTGTTTCTTTGTTGGTTTCTCAATGTATTACTCCAGAAAACCATCAGGTATGCACTCCAGAAATTCCTCCTCTATTGTATTGTGATTAATTTGACCTTTCCCAGACTACATGCAGATTAAATTTGCCCATAATCACAGATGTTCTATTAACACATGCATCTCTGATTTCTGGTCCAATTCTTTTCCCAACATTACTCCAGTTTGGTGATCTGTATACCATACTCATCAATGTATTTTGCCAGTTGTATTTATGAACTCAACCCACAAAGATTTCACATAATCTTTGAATAGCAATGCAATTCCGCCACCTTTTCTTTTCTATCTGTCATTCCAACACATTGAATGTACAGTTCCTATCTTTTGCTCAACTTGGAGCCACATCTCCATAATGCCACCTATATCATCACCCCTTTACATATATCTGTGCAACTAATTCATTGATTTTGTTTGGATGCTCTGAGCACAAAACCTTAAAGTGGGCATTTTCAACACGTTCTTTGATTTCCTGCTATCTTTTGCTTGGTCTATTTCTGACTCTGGCCCTTGATTTCTCCGCCTATCATTTTTTTTTTCTCCTTACAGTTTTTATTCTTGTTCTTGATTCCCTCTACTCTGAACCCCTTGCAATGGTCCCTGTCCTGCTGCCATATTCGTTTAAATCCACACCAACCACAAGTCTCCAGGGCCAGTTGGGATCTATCCCAGGGTTACTGCAGGATGAAGAAAAGAAATAGCTGGGCTTTAACAGATATCGTCAATCCTCTTTGACCACAAGCAAGGTTCCAGACAACTGGGGAATAGCCAGTGTTGTTGCCTTGTTTTAGAAAGGCGGCAGGGAAAATCCAGGAAATTATAGGCCTGTGAGCCTGACATCGGTGGTGAAGAAGCTTTTGAAGTAGATACTGAGGGATAGGATAGAGGCACATTTGGAAGAAAATGAAATAGTTGATGACAGGCAACATGATTTTGTACAGCGAAGGTCATGAGTCACCAACTTGATTGAATTTTCTGAAGATGCGGCTAAGATAATAGATGAGGAAAGGGCTGTGGATGTAATTTACATGGGCTTGAGTAAGGCATTTGACAAGATTCCACATGATAGACTGGCACAGAAGCTAAAATCACATGGGACTTGAGGAGGGCTGGTTAGACGGATATAGAACTAGCTTGGTTATAGAAGATAGAGAATAGTGGTGGAAGGGTGTTTTTCAGAATGGAGATCCATTCTGATGAAGGAGCAGCACTCTGAAAACTCATGATTCCAAATAAACCTGTGGAACTTTAACCTGGAGCACCCGGAGGAAACCCACGCAGACACAGGGAGAACATGCAAACTCCACATGTGATTCCCTAGGCTGGAATCGAACACGGATCCCTGCCATTGCGAGGCAGCAATGCTAATCACCGTGACGTTTTTGTTATGATGTTAGTGTGAATAGTGTAATTTTAATATCGAGAATATCATTGCGTGTTAAGGAAGTTCAACATTTTAATGATGAATATTTTCCTAAATCTCATTAATATAGAATGAACCTGCTGTATAATCATTGTAATTGTTTGAAAGTAACTAGTGAAGTTCAGTTGCTGTTTGTTTAAAATTCATTAATTTTCTCAATTTATCCTCAAAGAAGCCTGAAAGTATATTGTTTGTCCTCATTAGTCTGATGAGAGGAAACATCTCTATGGGTGTTATACTGAAAATGGCGTGGCACAGTTCAAAGGAGGAAAAGAGCCCAAATAGACTACAAACCATAATTGCCTCATACGAAATTGGTACAAGGACATATTTTCACAATGCATATTACATTACCCTGGAGATCCAAACAAATCTGTTAATTTACTCTTCAGTTGTTCTGCTAGAAAAAGAATGCAAATTACTCCCTCCTCTGTCTCCCATCCACATTACCCAGCTCCCTACCCCCACAATATTGGATAAACTGGTTCAATGATTCGAGGGAGGATGTGTCAGAAGTACCGGGCAGAATTTTCCCACAATTTATAAGGTTCTGACTGAAAATTGCATCCAGAGACGCAGCTGAATTTGCAACCCAGATATTCTGACTCCTTGAGCAAAAAGATAACACGGATGGCATTGTTTACTGTGACACGGCAGGGCCTGATAGAGCTGAAAAGGCCGACTCCATAGATATCGGGCTGAAGCGCGCTCTGATCAGAACTTAAACAACATGATGGAAAGGTGGTTAGCACTGTTGCCTCACAGCACCAGGAAGCAGGGTTCTATTCCCAGCTTGGGTCACTGTCTGTGTGGAGTTTGCACATTCTCCCCATTTCACAGATGATACATGGATGATTTGCAGTTGGGGATCAAGCATAGTATGTCAAAATTCGCAGATGACATTACCATGGGTGGCAGAGCAAGTGTGCAGAGGATGCTGAAAGTCTGCAAAAGGATATAGGTAGTTTAAATGAGTGGGCAAGGGTCTGGAAGATGGAACACAATGTTGGTAAATGTGAAGTCATCCATTTTGATAGGAATAACAGCAAAATGGACTATTATTTAAATGATAAAAAAAATTGCAGCATGCTGCTGTGGAAAGAGCAGGAATCTCAAGAGGTTGGTTTGCAAATGCAGCAGGTATTAAGAAAGAAAATGGAATTTTGTCCTTTATTGCTAAAGGGATGGAGTTTAAAAACAGCGAGGTTATGTTGCAGCTGTAAAAGGTACTGGTGAGGCCACACCTGGAAAACTGTATATAGTTTTGGTCTCCTTATTTGAGAAAGGATATACTAGCACTGGAGGGGGTGCAGAGGAGATTCACTAGATTGATTCCGGAGTTGAAAGGGTTAGCTTATGAGGAGGGACTGAGTAGACTGGGGCTATACTCATTGAAATTCAGAAGAATGAGGGGAGATCTTATAGGAACATATAAGATTATGAAGATAATAGATAAGATAAAAGCAGGGAAGTTGTTTCCACTGGTGAGTGAAACTGGAAGTAGGGGGCATAGTCTAAAATAAGGGGAGAAAATTTAGACTGACTTGAGGAGGAACTCCTTTACACAAAGGGTTGTGAATCTGTGGAATTCTCTGGAAGCAGTTGAGACTACCTCATTGAGTGTTTTTAAGGCAAGAATATGTAAAATTTTGAACCGTAAAGGAATTCAGAGTTATGGTGATTGGGCGGATAAGTGGAGCAAAAAGATCAGCCACGATCTTACTGAATGGCGGAGCAGACTCGAGGGGGCAGATGGCCTGTTCCTACTCCTAGTTCTTATGTATCTGCATGGGTTTCCTCTGGGTGCTGCAGTTTGAAAGACATGCTGGTTAAGTGCATTCTCCCTCGGTGTACCCGAATGGGTGCTGGAGTGTGGTGACTCATGGATTTTCACACTAACTTTATTGCAATGTTAATGTAAGCCGACTTGTGACATGATTAAATAAACTTAAAATGAACTCATCACAGCACCCTCCACAAACACAGAGGATGAGAACCCACAAGCATTGGGGGCTCTTCCCCTCCTCTTCCTCTCACTCTCCATTACCACCTATAAGCATTGGTGGGCTCACCACTCCCTCCTACCACTGCAGAAGAAGCAAGGCTCCCTCTCCCCTCAACAAGCATAGCGGGAATCTCAACCCCATCATGGGTATTATTTTTCAGGCAGGTTCCTGAAAATTCCATAGTGAATAAACTCCGTGTTTAAAGTTATGAAGGTGATATGTCTTTACTAGACATAGCACAGTAAGTTGCTTACTATGGATAAAATGGGGGGGTGTTCTATCAATTTTCATTTAAGTTTTGAAAGATCGGAAGTCAGTGAAGGGGAGTGAGAGTGCAAGTTGCTTTATACGTAGGATATATACATAAGGCACAAGGAGACAGAGTATTGTTAATGTTGAGATTTATTTCGGGTGAAAATAGTGAAGTCAATAAGGAAAGCAATGAAATTCTCTGCCCAGCGTAAAGCACAAGGGTTCAAGCAAAGGTTTTGAGGGTGATGGCAGGAATAAAAATGGTGGGGAGGAAGTTTTGAGCACAATAACTTCCATCTCACCAATTCCAGAAATTCCAGCTCATCCAGGAACACATTGGACAAATAATCAAACTGTAGGGTGCTGGTCTCTGATGAAGCAGAACTAGATGTCTTCTGTGTACATCTGAAATCTGAATTCATGAAGGAAGATGGCATGTAAATGGGACCAGGAGTTATACTTTTTAAGATTTTGATAAATGCATGGAAAAGTATTTTGCTGTGATATTGCTTCTGATTAATAATAAAATCAATAAATAAGGGAAAGAGTGTCAGTTTTGATTTGATATATTATTTCCATAACGATTGATAAACAATAAAGAGTATTTTTCCTAGTGCACCATATAGGAAAAGCATACTATTCATGGAGTTTTTAGGGGAGAAGGGAAGGATAATGTGCAAAATGTAGTCTTACAGTCAAATCAAATCAAATCAAATCAACAGGGACCAGACATGTTGACCTCATTGGTGCGGTCCTTTACCTCCACCAGCAAGCTGATCCCACCTCCCTCCCACAACGCTGTTGATAATTTTTGATTTGATTTGACTTGCATGCTGGCATTGCCCACCAGGCACCCTGGCACTGTCTACCAGGACAAGAGCATGGGGCCTAAGGGGAAGCAGGGCCCGAGGGGGGTGGCATCAGAAGGGGGGTGGACCAGTTAGTGGGGGACCCACTGCACACTCTGAATAGCGACTGGTGAGAAAGGAAGGGTGGCAATCAGGGATGGCTATGCAGGGAGCTGGGCTGGCCCAAGAGGATGTCAATTAGGGCTAACCATGGGATGGGAGAGTGATCATGATGGCCAAGGAGAGATGGTGATTGGGACTAGCCATTGAGGGGGGTTCAGGGCTGGCCATCATCATTTGTGAAAGTCATCAGGCGGCTGGCGATTGAGATTTGTGGGGGAGGGATGAGGTGGGGGGTCAGGGAAGATATCAGGATGTTGGCAACTGAGATGGGTGGAGGGATTGGGGAAGACATTGGGAGGTTGGTGATTGGGGAAGACACTCAAAGGTTGGCGATCGGATGGGTGCAGAACTAGGGAAGACTGGGAGATTGGCGATCAGGACAGATGGGGGGTTTGGGGAAGACATCCGAAGATTGACGATTGGGGCAGGTGCGGAAGTGGGGAAGAAATCGGGAGGTTGGCGATCAGGACAGGTGGGGGGGGGGGCAGGCGGGGAGGGTTCGGGAAGATATCGGGAGGCCACATTGATCAAGAGGCCAACTTTGGGAGTTCCAAAATGCCCTCCACTAACAGATCGATGCATGCACCGTAGCTCGTTCAGCGCGCTAATGCTGGTCTCCTAGGTAGAATTTGGCCCCTCACCAGCATGAATCCACCGGTGGGTTCTGTGAAGCACAGAGTGCCCAAAATAGTGCTACTGAATTAGTAACCCAGAGACCCAGGGTAACGCTGTGGGGGTCCAGGTTCAAATCCCACCACGGCTGATGGTGAAATTTGAGATGGTGAATTAGAAATTAAATGATGACCACGAAATCATTGTGGATTGTTGTAAAAGCCCATTTGATTTATTAATATCCTTTCAGGAAGGAAATCTGTCCTCCTCACCCGCTCTGGCCGAAATGTGACTCCAGATCCACAGAAATGTGGTTGTCTCTTCACTGCCCTCAGGGATGGACAATAAATACTGGTCTAGTCAGCAATACACACATCCCATGAATGAATAAAAAATAATAAAGGTATTAATTGTTATAAAGTAAGCTGCAAAACTATTCAATCTACATCTCAAAGTTGTTTCAATTCTAGCATTCTTTTTTTTATTGGACTACTATGCCAAACTTTCAGACTTTGATGAAATACTCAGTGGGACAATGTCCTTCAGGGGGAAAGTACATCACTTAGAAAGTAGGAGGCATCTTAACTACACCAGCAGTGTGAAGATTCAAGCCAAAAATTTACAAAAACTTTCCAATTTAGTTGAAGTGTTAATTAGGTCACAAGGGGCAGCAAACATAAGATGATAATTATCTTAGATGAACAGCTATTAAATTCTAAAATGCTTAAGCGAAGCCATGAGAATTATGACAAAGGACGATATTTAATGAGAAACTACACATTTTCTAGACAAAGCTGCAGTTTATGGTATTGAGAGATTTCTATTAAGAAAGATACTTTGATTTTTCTCAAAGGTTACGAGGACAAGTAAAAACTGAAAATCTGCATTCAATATCATAGTCAGACTGGTTGGTTGAATATTCCATGTGGTAATATCCTGAAAAAAAAACACTCAAACACCATCTTAGGCCAGCTCTGAAACAACATCTCAAAGAAAGGCTTCCAGTTACTGGTATTGTTCTGTCCAAATCTGAGCTAAATAAATACCTATTGTAAAATAATGCTATCAAATTGTAAAATATTACATCGTAGTAACTATTTTTAAGCTGAAATTCTATAGAGCACAAGATATAGATGGCTATCCATTAAATGAAGTCAGACAGTAAGATAGCTTTGCAAAGACATAATCTGACAAAATCGGAATGTAATATTAGGAGAGACAATCAAAATAATCAGTCATAAAGATTGGTTTTAAGGAGGTCTTTTAAAGAAAAGGGATGGAAAAGCTAAAAAGCATTCCAAGTTCGAGGCCGAGTTGGCTGAAGGCATGACTCCTATTGTGGAATGTGGGAGGCTGAAAGAGTTATTGATCTACAGGAAACTACAGAGAATTGTAGTTTTGGAAGGATAAAAATTTGAAGGGTCGGGGATTGTAGTTAAGTCGGGCAGCATGGTTGGTGCAGGCTTGGAGGCCTGAAGGGCCTGTTCCTGTGCTGTAATTTTCTTTGTTCTTTGATGAAGTGAAGGGACAAGGACTTGCCTGAGAGAGAGTTTTAAATTGAAAATGTTGGGGACTCGGAACCGATGCTTTCCTTCCCTATTAAAGTACCATTTGAGTATATTCCTGAGAGTTTTCCTTCTTTCTGCATTCTTATCAAATTGTTCACCTCAGTCAATTTCCTTTCATTTGATAAGGCCCACTAAACTTTGCTTTTAAAGATTCACCTACTACTGGTACTAAGACTTCATTCCTATCAACAAAACTACAAATGTTTAGTGGTTAGGTTGATTGACCATGCTAAAATTGCCCCCTGGTATCCTGAGATGCGTACATTAGGGGGATTAGCAGGTAAATGTGTAGGGATAGGGGATATGGGAAACGTGTAGGCCTGGGTGGGATTGTGGTTGGTGCAGACTCGATTGGCCAAATGGCCTCTTTCTGCACTGTAGTGTTTCTATGATTTCTATGCAACTTTTGATTTCTTATTGCTTCCTGTTTCTTCATTGTGCCACTTTCAGATGCTGTGGAGCCAACTCACTTGCTCAATTCAATATTTTTCACGTATTTGACACAAGTCCAATAACTCAGAACACTGACTCACCTATTTCTCTTCAATCATTTTAAATGATCCTCTTACAGGTTTTATAATAATCTAGAGAAAAATAATTTGATTAGGAACAACCAACATGGTTTTGTGAAGGGTGGGTCGCGCCTCACAAATCCTTATCAAGTTCTTTGAGAAGGTAACCAAAGAGATGGATAAGAGTAAGGCAGTTGATGTGGTGTATGTGAATTCTAGCAAAGCATTTGATAAGGTTCCCCATGGTATGCTATGCAGATGCATGGGATTGAGGGTGATTTAGCAGTTTGGATCAGGAATTGGCTAGCTGATAGAAGACAGAGAGTGGTGGCTGATGGGAAATATTCAACCTGGAGTTCAGTTACTAGTAGTGTGCCTTCGGGATCGGTTTTGGGGCCACTGCTGTTTGTCATTTTTATAAATGACCGAGATGAGGCTATAGAAGGATGGATTCGTAAATTTGCTGAAGACACCAAAATCGGAGGAGTTGTAGACAGTGAGGATGGATGTTACAGTTTGCAGAGGGACATAGATAAGCTGCAGAGTGGGCAAATGGAGTTTAATGTAGAAAAATGTGAGGTGATTCACTTTGGAAAGAGTAACAGTAGTATACAATATAGGGCTAATGGAAGGACTCTTGGTAGTGTCAATGAGCAGAGAAATCTCTGTGTACATGTGCATAGATCCCTGAAAGTTGGCACCCTGGTTGATAAGGTTGTAAAGAAAGCGTACGGTGTGTAGGCTTTTATTGATAGAGGATTGAATTTCGGCGCTGGGAGATCATGTTACAACTGTACAAAACTCTGGTGTGGCCGCTCTTGGATTATTGCGTACAGTTCTGGTCACTGCATTGTAAGAAAGATGTAGAAGCACTGGAAAGGGTGCAGAGGAGGTTTACCAGCGTGTTGCCTGGTATGGTGGGAAGGTCTTACGAGGAAAGGCTGAGGGGCTTTAGGCTATTTTCGTTAGAGAGAAGGTTAAGAAGTGATCTAATTGAGGCATACAAGATGATCAGAGGGTTAGATAGGATGGACAGTGAGAGCTTTTTTCCTCAGATGGTGATGACTAACACGAGGGAAATAGCTTTAAATTGAGGGGTGGTAATTATAGAACGGATGTCAGAGGTAGGTTTTTTACTCAGAGCGTAGTAAGGGCATGGAATGCCCTGCCTGCAGCAGTTGTGGACTCGCCAACTTTAAGGGCATTCAAATCATCAGTGGATAGGCATATGGATAATACTGGAATAGTTTAGGTTAGAGGGTCATTAGATTCGTTTCATTGCTTGGCACGACATCGAGGGCCGAAGGGCCTGTACTGTGCTGTAATGTTCTATTGCTTTGGAAATAGGGATAAAACAAAGAACAAAAAAGTATAGCCCATGAATGGGCCCTTTAGCCTGTGCCGATTATGGTGTTGGAACTAAACTAAAAAAATCCTTCTGCCCTTACTCAATTTGTATCCCTCTATTCCCTCCATATTCATGTACCCATCCAGATGCTCCTTAAATGTTGCTCGTGTGCCTACTTCCACCACCTCCTCTAGCAGTGCGTATCAGGCACCTACCACTCCCTGACTGAAAAAATCCCTTCCCCTTTCCATACATCTCCCTTAAACATTCTCCCTATCATCATGAACCTATGCCCTCTTAAAACATTACCACCCTGATAATAAGCTTCTGACTATCCAGCCTGTCTACGCCTTTCATAATTTTGTAGACCTTTATCAGGTCTCCCCTCAGCCTCTGTCTTTCCAGTTAAAACTGTCTTACTTTATTCAATCTCTCCCCATAGCCAATATCCTCGAGATCAGGCAACGTTCTGGTGAAGCTTCTTTGCATCAGAAAGATCAGTTTGAAAAGATATTTTTATATATATATATATATATTTATTTATATTAGCAAGGAAGAGGAGTTGGTGAGCCTGGGTTTGTTTTCCCTAGAGAAAAGAAGGCCGGGGATGGACTTGATCAAGGTGCACGAAATTATGAGGATCATAGATATGGGAGATTAGAAGAAATCTGTCGCCTTATCAGAGGGGTCAATAACCAGATGGTGTAGATTTAAGATAAAGGCAGGAGATTTTGAGGGGATTTGAAGAAATATTGTTTTGCTGTGTCGGTAATAGGGATCTGGAAACCACTGCCTGAAAGCATGTTGGAGACAGGAACTCTCAAGATTTAAGAAGTATTTAGATGAGCACTTGAAAATGCACAGCATGCAAGGCGACGGACCAATTGCTGGAAAATGGAATTGGAATAGATAGGTGCCTGTTAGCCAGTACAGACACAATGGGCCAAAGACCTCTTTCTGTGCTGTTAAACTCAGTGAAGACATGGTGACACAGTGGTTAGCACTGTTGCCTCATATCAATAGGTTTCTGGCCTTGGGCCGATTGTGTAGAATTTGCACATTCTCCCCCTATCTCTGTGGGTTTCCTTGGAGTGCTCCAGTTTTCACCCACACTCCAAAGATGTGCAGGTTAGGTGGCTTGGCCATGCTAAATTGCTCCTAAGTGTCCAAGGATGTGTAGGTTAAATAGGTTAGCCATGGTAGGTGTATGGAGTTTTGGGGATAGAGCAAGAATGAGGGCCTTAATAATATAATCCATCAGGGAGTCTGAACAGGCAGCATGGTAGCATAGTGGTTAGCACTACTGCTTCACAGCCCCAGGGACCTGGGTCACAGTCTGTGTGGAGTTTGCACATTCTCCTCATGTCTGTGTGGGTTTCCTCCAGTTTCCTCCCATAGTCCAAAGATGTGCGGGTTAAGTTGATTGGCTATACTGAATTGACCATAGATGCATAGTTAGAGAGGATTAGTGGTAAAATATGTATTGATTTGGGGTAGGGCTTGGGTCGGATTGTGGTCGGTGAAGACTTGATGGGCTGAAGGGCCTCTCTCTGTACTGTAGGGTTTCTATTTCTATGAGAATCAATATAGACTGAATGGGCAAAATAGCCTCTTTCTGGATAGATTCTATGTTTCTATGACTAAAGAGACAAAACGTAGCAGCATCCTTTCGAAGTGAGGAAATAAAATCAAGAACCAGGGACATCATCAACATCATAAAAAGACAAAAATCTTTTGAATCCACTTAAGCCAAAGGTTTCCTCACCACCAGATTTTGAATGAACTATCCCATATAATATTCAGTCTCTGATTAAGTCAGGTTGCATGTTTTGTTTATGCAACTGCTAAAGTACCGGATTAACATTGAGAGTTGCAACTTTGTCCTCACTAAAATAAGACTCAAAACATTATAGCTGTGAAAGTAAAAATAGAAAAACTCCAAACAAACAAAATACAGAAGAGACTAAAGATGTCATAAACATTGATTCCCACTGTGCTTGTACAGATATATCAAAAAAATAAAATTACCTAACTTGTATAAAACACTTCAAATTCCCAGGTATGAGGTTAATCGGATGTCCATATAAATAATGCATAATCACATCAGTTTTATGCCAGATTACATCTGCCTGCTTTAGCAGAATTGATTATAGCACTAATATAGTATCTATCTCAGTTTGAGGGCAGCATGGTGGCACACTGATTAGCACTGCTGCCTCACAGCACCAGGGACCCAGGTTCGAATCCCAAATTGGGTCACTGTGTATGTGCAGAGTCTGCACGTTCTCTGCGTGAGTTCCCTCCGTGTGCTCCAGCTTCCTCCCACAGTCTGAAAGATGTGCCAGTTAGGTGCATTGGCCATGCTAAGTTCTCTCTGTGTACCTGAACAGGTGCTGGAGTGTAGTGACTAAGGGATTTCCACAGTACCTTCATTGCAGTGTTAATGTAAGCCTTCTTTTGGCACTATTAAATAAACTTTAATAAGCTAGAATTTTGCGTTAGATGCTTGATGAGTACACAGCCAAAGTTGAAAATTCAGCCATGTTTATTTGGAGTGAACTCTTTCCCTTGAAAACCTGAATTTATTTGAAATAAAGTCTGACAATTTCTAGTGGGCTGTCGGCATATTGATCTGCTTCTTTTAATTTGCCTGTACTTCAGACACCTCATTGTAAAATGCGACCTATTTAATTAAACAGCCATTTTAGCAATAAAAGGAAAACCTCCTTTCCTCATAAAGATTGCTCAGGGCTCAATTGGTGATGTTTTTCAACTTTAGTCAAAGCCTTTCTTTGCATTTTACACAACGTTAATGAATGAGGCTTGCTCTGGTCATTAAGTGGTTTAATTTACTTTATTAAATACTTCATTTCATTGCATTACTTACCTTACAATCAGCAATAAATGATTGTATAAGAAACGTGAATAAAATATTGATGATTTGGAGTGTTCCACCTGAAACAGCACATTGAAAATCATCAGAATATTGAACTAGGAATGCAATTTGCCTGTATGGTCACTTGAACCTAAACTCCATTTTCTCACATTATCCCCTTATCTTTTAAGTCCCTTCAAGTCAAAATACCTATTGATCTCAGCACTGGATTGTGAATTTCAAAGATTCTCCACACTTTGAGTGGAGAATGTCCTCCTCATTTCAGTTCTGAATAACCAACCAGAGTTTATGAGCTTTGAGTGAGAGACTTTTCACCCAGGGACAATGTCCTCTCAGCATCTATTGTTTAACATTCTCAGAACCTTAAATGTTTCAATCACCTCTCATTCTGCTAAACTCCAGAGAGTATTTGGCACATTCCACTCAATCTCTCCTCAGAGGAGAACCCTCTTACCTGAAGAATCAGCCTGGTAAACCATCATTGCACAGCTTCCAAGGGAGGTATGTCTTTCTTTGGGTAAAGAGACCCAGTAGATCTCATCAAACTCCTGTACAATTGCAATAAGACATCCATACTCTTGATCTGCAACTTCCTTACAATTGAAGTCAACACACCATTGCTGGAATTCTACTGCCTCGTCCACCACGGAATCAGAATGGGTGAGGGATGGACAACAAAAATGTCCGTTGACGTCTAGGGTGGGAGTTTTCCATCTGGCTCGAGCGAGGCTGTAAAAATTTGTCTTGTGAGTTGATCTACATTTTAACTTCAATGTTGTGTATACAAAAGTGAACTCTGATCACCCGCTTTTAATAGCTTTTCACTACTTAAAAGCTTTGTGTTTAAGCTTGAGGATTTTTTTTGGCACGAAGGTCGGGAATTGTGACCTGTCATGTTTATTGGAGTGAATGTAGGAAGCATGCAAATTTAGTGCCGCAATATAATGTATCTGATGGGGCCATTAGTCTGAATGGGTTCCAGTCTATCGGAAGTTGGGCATTGCATCAGCTGTAATAGCTTGATGACTGTTGTAGCATTATTTCATGTTCTTCCAGCATGGTGAAGGGATGCCCTTTCCATGTCTATCTCAGCATGGGGTGCCATATATTGTGTCCTGCTAGGTGAGCACTCAGCTTCTGTTTCCAGCAGCACTCTGGCAAATTTCACACCCACTCTGTTCTTTCATTCCTCCTCCCAATGCAGATAATCTCACATTTCCCCACACAACACCCCATCTGCCATCTTCTCACCCACTACTTAACCTATATGTATTGCTATGGAGATACTATGTGAAAGTAAATGGTTTTTCAGTGAGTTAAGATATTTGCCTGAATTTGTGTCTTTCGCACAGCTAACTTTCTCACCTGGCTTTGTATCATCAGCAAACCTGGATACATTAACTCAATCCTTTCTTCCAATCATTCATTAAAATTATAAATAACTGAGGACATTCCACTAATAACAGATTGCCAACAGGGAAATGACTCGTTTATTCCTATTCTCTGTTTTCTGTTTGTAGTGAATCCTCTATCCATTCTAATATATTAATCCCAAGTTCAGGAGCCCTTATTTGTGCAAAAACCTTTTGTGTGAGACCTTATCAAATGTCTTAGCTCCTACAGCTTATCAAAATCTTATCTCTTTTCACCATCTGACCTAATGGCTGGAATTTTACCACCCCCTCCTATCCCAGAAATGAAGTGGGCAAGGGGCAAAACGTGGAAAGGTGCAGCGACCTCGGACAGGGTTTTATGGTTTCAGGATGAGCAATGCCGTAAAATCCTGCCCACTATCTTCTTATGAAGTTTGGTGTCCTTATCATGCTCTTGTGAAGCTCCTTGGGATATTGCTTTATGTTAAAGATATTACACAAATGTAAACTGTTCTCGATTCCGTTGTCACGACTTTCACCAGACAACCAGTGGACTTGAAATGGTGCCTGTGCTGCTGTTCCAGGGTTTCTGAAATTCACCATGACGCTGTGAGGCAGACACAGAGTGAGAATGCATCGCAAAATGAACATTACATTGTGTCTCCCAAGACAATCAAGGAATTTTTGAGAGAAATCCAACAATAATCCTGACATGTGACTCAAACTATGTGAACTTAAATGAATAAAATTTGAGTGTGTAAAAAGACTAATTTTTTGCAGTGAATTGTTATCTATTGTTTTGATTTAATCATTATGAATGATTATATTCTATAATTTTATCTTTTTTGAGGTTGTGTGACTGAAGTAGCTTTTGTACATTCAGGATGAATACGTAAATAAAGAATCCTTTTTATTCAAATAAACAAGTCAGTTGCTGGTTATTTAAAATCGACCACATGCAAAGAGAGGCTCAGAAACACACAGTTCTCCCTTTCCAAAAGGACCACATCAGCTGAGGGCAGTAAGGGAGGAACTGGAGATTACAATTTGTGGCCAGAATTCTCCAGTCATTCATGCTCTGCTGGCACTGGGAGCGGACAGTTTGACCCTCAGCCAAGTCTCCATTCACTGCAGCAAGACCAGAGAATCCCAGCTGCGAATGAGGTCAAAGAATTCAGCCTTACTTATTGAGTATAAGAGTTGGGAAATGATGTCACAGCCACATAAAACTTTGGTTAGACCGCATTTGGAATATTGTGTGCAGTTCTGGCCATCAACTACCAGAAGAACAGAGTGCAAAGAAGATTCTCTGGGATGTTGCCTAGTCTTGGTTATGAGGAGACGTTGATAAACTGGGCTTGTTTTCACGAGAAAGATGGAGGCTGAGGGGAGTTCTAATAGAGGTCTACAAAATTACGAGAGGCATAGTCAGGGTGGATGGTTAGAGGCATTTTCTCATGATGAAAGTGTCAAATATAAGGGGGCACAGGTTCAAGTTGAGAGGGGGAAAGTTTAAGAGAGGTGTGTGGGGAGAATTTTTCACGCAGAGAGTGGTGTGTGCCTGGAACGTGCTGCTAGAGGAAGTGAAGGAAGCAGGCATGTTAACAACATTTAAGAGGCATCTGGATGGGTACATGCATATGGAGGGAATAGAGGGATAGAGACTGAATAAGGGCAGAGGTTTTTTTTTTAGTTAGGAATGCCCTAACTAAATTGATTGGCACAGACTTGGAGAGTTGAAGAGTCTGTTCCTGCATTGTACTTCTCTTTGTTCTCTGTACTTTTCCTCTCCTCTCCATAACACTGGTTAAATGTGTAAATATGAAACTAGAGATACACTTACCATCCTGTCATCAATAAACATGTACTCCACGCATGAAGAAATTTTTCATTTTATTTCGTACATATTTCAAAATTTATACACATTTGAGTCATTTCATACATTAGCAGTAACTATAATATAGCAATCGCAAGGGGGAGAAAAGAAAGATACATAGATGTGGAAATTTCCTTAGCTAATATTACCGATATAAGTGAGATGCAGTAAATCGTCTTAAAAATTTGTACTAGACATTTGATTATTTGAAAGTATGTGGCATCCATTTCTAAACAGGTTGCACAGAATTCTCATAACACACCCAGTTTTAACTTCCCCATAGAAAGAACAACACAGCCACCAATCACGATCCACTTAACACAAGTTGCCTAAGCGGTACGATGCACAGAAGCAGCCACTGAAAATATTCAGAATCACATTCCCGAAACTGAGTGCATTATTAAAAAAATTAACTCGTGCAACACTACAGGAGTCGGCACAGTTCAGCAAAGGGCTTATCCATGGACCCTCCCTTACACAGAGCAAGCCCTTCCCTTGCGAGATGGTGTGCGCCCTACAAATGTAATTAGTCTGAAACAATCATCCTGAGTTTTATAAAAAAAAGCAATTAAGAAAAAGAAAATAAAAAGAATCCCATCAGAAAATGACATATTTATTAGGAGATTAATTATGGAAGGCAATTTCACTGCATCCTTGTTAAAACATACACTAATACGACTACAGTAATATTAACAGCGGTACACCTGTCACACAGTGGAGACAATTAAGCATTATTTTACAGAGAAAAGGCTTTGTATAGCATACTTCAGCAATCAGAAAACATTAGACTTTTTAAATACATTACAAGAAGACTGTCTCGAATCTCAGTAAAAATTCCACTGTATAACACAGGATTGTTCTCTTAATTCTGTGTCCAATACAGAACTGCGATGACATTAATATAATATACAAAATAGAACCACAATAGCAAATTTGGACCATCATATTGCGACACAATGGAATTTTCCTCAAAGACAATATCATAAAATGCATCAGATTTAAGTCAGTTTCACCAGTGAAGATGGGGACGGGGTTTGGGGAGAGGGGGTGAAATCTAATACTAAAATTAATTTCTTGACATTGTAATTTGACATGTCTGTGAGGTATCATTGGCGATGGTGACACAACACTGCAGATGATTGAAACCCAGGTAGAAGTAGCTGACATAATCGGAGATAGGACTTGAGAGGTTGTCGCAACATATTGCAAAAATGAGGGCTCCTAGCAGTTAGGAATGTCACAAACATCATGACTTAAGAACCCAGATCTTCAATAATTAGTAATTTTTTTTAAAAAAAGTTATACAGCTTTTAAAGAAGAATTTCAGGTGGTAGAATTTTTGCACAGAAAGCATTTTTATTTAAAACCTCTTCTAACCTTTTATTGTCACACAATTTAAATTTCAAATTGCCAGTGTACGAGCAAGCTAACATATTTTCTAATATATATATATATATTTTAAAAATCTTCTCTATACTTGAATTCACATGCAATTATAAAGTGTCACCTTTGTATTTGGATGAGTAATTAGTTGTGAATATGCTGCTGCTAGAACATTGCTCAAGAGGTTATAGAAGAAATTGTGTACACTACATGGGATCCTACCATTCTGGGAATCACTATCCAATATACAGTGTGAGGACAGATTGAGTAGATTAAGTAGATTGAGGACATTCAGCTGCTGTGTTGTGTAGAGAGGCAATCTGGAATGTGGATTGTTATTCTATTAAGTTCATTTTATTGCTCTCATGTCTAAATGCTCAAAAGGGGTTTTTGCTGTTTGCTTGCGTGCCAGGCAGAGTGAGCATTGTTGGTCCCATCCCTGCAATCCTTTAAACTTTCAATGGGGAGGGGGTGGGGGGGGAATAGCAGGGTATAGATTACCGAGTGGTAACTATGTGTCCCTGCAACATCGTGTACTTAGGTTGGTGCCAATATGGATCTTTTTTTTGATATTGCAGATTCCTGCTGTGATTGCAAAAACCTCAGAACAACCCCTGCTGCCAGAATCAACCAGGCAAAGGAGCCAATCGCACAAATAGAAATTCAGATAAAACTTTGCTGCAACCTGGTACTAATCAAATCATAATTCCCCAAACTTGACCCCATCATATTGCTAGTCTCAGTGCAACAGTCGTAATTTTCAGCATCATCTGTCGAAGGCTTGGTGTTTTTGTTTTGGAAGAAGGTAATCCTTTGTAACTGGAAAATGAAATCTTCCAGTGTTACAAACAGAAAATTTCCACCAGGCAAAAGCTGAAACGCAATAAGAACACCAAGCCATCAAGGTCATTCGTGCCAACGTGTGCTTTTCCAAAATAACAGCACACTTGCTCAGTAAAGCTTTGCGGGTGCAGTCGAGTGCTTTCATATATTTCAGAAGCAACATTTATCATTGAAAATGTGCCATTGAAACATGTTGATGTCACAGTGGGGAATCCATCAGGGATACATGAACATTGATGCTGTCTCCAAACCCAAAGCACTGAAACTAATCAAAAGGATTATTGTACATGGGCTTTTCTCTTCTCATTATGGTAGAGATGGAGATTAAACCCTAAAACCACAGGAAAAGCAACAGACAGAATGGGCACAGAAATTAGATGCTATAATAAATATAAGTGAAAATGTTCAAACTTATTTCTGGTTCCTACACGTTTCCTTTGCCTCATATCAAATGGCTGTCACTTTGAAATGCTGGCATGTTTTAAACTTCAAATGGACAAAGAAATCACAGGGGCCAGAATTTTCCAGCTATTTTAGCCAATGGATTCTCTCACTCTGCAGCAGCGAACAGAGATTTGGCTGAGCACCAAATCGTCACCTCCTCGCCTGCAAAGACAGCGAGGCATGTATGGCCAGAAAATTCCGGACTAGGTGTAATTTTCATCTCCTTACCGCCTTGTATGTGGCTAAAAATGGGGTAACCATCAGAATAAAGTCACCTAGAGATTCACACATGATTTCGTGCAGGATTGTCTGCTTGCACTGATTTCTAGGGGCATCACACTTTCAGAGGTCAGTGTTAGGGAGGGGTTGAAAAAAGGGCAGTGGCACATTAATTATTTGAATCAGGCTCAGATGACGGAAAGTCCCCCGGCATCATTCTTTTCTCTTAGGCAGTCACTTCCAGCAATGTTTGAAAGGAAACTCTGCAGTACTGGAGGAAAGCCAAGAGCTGGATAGAAATATAGCTGACCTTTGGCTACTGCAAAATGCTCTCTACTTCCATACACTCTGAACTCTTTCCTTTCCAGATGCTTTCACCTTACCCCAACAAGGCTCATCAAAATCATCTACATTGTTGTCGTTCCTGTCCTCCTAATAGACAAGCCATCAACATGGAAATAGATTGATGCTGGAAGGTACCACTTCATGTTAGATCTAATCACAAACTGAAAATTTCAGACAGTGGAGTGGATGCTTCGCCCACCATCTACTCCATATATACATATTGTCCCACTGTGTTTATGTGCTAACAAGGCTTTTGAAGATTTTTGGTTCACACGATACAATCAAATCACCTCACTAAACAATAATATCTGTAATATATTGTTGAGTTGAGAGGGTTGCTTATAAAGAGAGACTAAATAGACTGGGGCTATACTCATTGGAATTCAAAAGAATGAGGGGAGATCTTACAGAAACATACAAGATTATGAAGGGAATAGATAAGGTAAAAGCAGGGAGGTTGTTTCCACTGGCAGGTGAAACTAGAACTAGGGGGCATTACCTTAAAATAAGGGGGAGCAGATTTAGGACTCAGTTGAGGAGGCACTTCTTCACACAAAGGGTTGTGAATCTGTGCAATTCACTGCCCAGTGAAGCAGTTGAGGCTACCTCATTGAATATTTTTAAGGCAAGGATAGATAAATTCTTGAACAGTAAAGGAATTAAGGGTTATGGTGAGCGGGTAGGTAACTGGAGCTGAGTCCACAAAAAGATCAGCCATGATCTTATTGAATGGTGGAGCAGGCTTGGGAGGCCAGATGTCCTACTCCTGCTCCCAGTTCATATGTTATGTTCTTATTCAGAGCAATTGTTCTATTTTTACCATTTCACCCTGTCTTTCAGTGACATTGTGTTTTGAACGATCTGTTCCTTAAATGATCTGTTTCCTTGCCTCCTTTCCACACCATTAAAATTCAATTCTGAATCACTGTGAAAGCCAGTTTGAAAAGATTGCTATTCGAGCCAGTGAAGGGGCTGTGTGTTAGTGTTTGATCTGGCTGGATGTTGGAACAAGTAGTCAAATTTTAACACCTTTTCAGGGCTGTCCATTAGAACAGTAAAGTGGCTCAGTGGCAGGTGGCTGACCTGCCAAGATGAGCTTCCCTTAGCAACTCTGGGGTTAAGGAATCATTGAGTAATAGAGACACAGGTGGTCAGAGGACAGTCAGAAACTATTGTGTTATTTGCTTGTCCTGCAATAGCAAAAGAGGAAAATAACGATATGGTTCAGCACAAGTAGGCGCTTGCATTTAGCAGGGATTGCTAAGTCTATGCACCCATTTTGAATCAATTAGCTACCTTGTTGGTCAAGGCTCCAATGAAACACAAATGAACGTACTGCATTCACACAGCATGATTACTGGAGCAGGGCAATATATCTTAATCAAAAGATGAATGCCTTTCTATGAGTGGAAAACTACAGAATTCATGGCCAGAGATAGTCTTTAATTGGAGCTATCTACTAAGTTGCCTAAACTTAGCTTTGTGGATGTTCCACACTAGCAGTGAATAACATACTTGGGAAATATTTATCTTAATGGCTTACTGTGGGGAAATTCTTAGACGTATTTCTTATAAAGAATGAACACAGTGGAGCTTAGTAATCCCAGGAGAAGACTCACTTTGTATTAGCATTGTGAAATTCTTCTTGGCAAATTTGTTGACGATTTCAGTACGTTTACATTTTAACTGTATCTTCTCTCACATGCTGCTTGTTTCAGTTATTTCACAAGTTTTAAGACTAAAATGAGCTCAATAGGTAGTAGTAGAAGCGGGTACAATTGTCTTTTAAAAAGCATTTAGACAATTACATGGATAAGATGGTATAGAGGGATATGGGCCAAATGTGGGCAATTAGGACTAGCTTAGGTGTTTAAAAAAAAAGGGCAGCAAGGACGAGTTGGGCTGAAGGGCTTGTTTCCATGCTATGAACCTCTGTAACTCAATTCCATGAACTGTATTATAAAGTGGTACATTTTGTACTTTTGACCTGAAAAGCGTGACAATTAATAGTCAACACTATTAAATAGATAAAATTAGATGCACACCAATAGACAGGAGGGTGCCTTTGGCTCTGTGGGGCTAGATTTAACAGATTAATCCTACATGGGCTGTGATGGCATGTGCCAAGTAGCATAGGAAAAGCAGGAGTAGCCAACTCTAAGAAGGGCCATCTAGATGTGAAAGGTTGGCTCTATTCTCTCTCCACAGATGCTGTCAGACCTGCTGAGATTTTCAAACATTTTCTGTTTTTGTGCCAGGGATTTCTCTGTTATTAATTGTTACACATGCATTACATAAAGAATATGAATACAAACCAGCAATCCCATCAAGGGAGTCAGGGCAGGTCACAAAGTAAAGATCAAACATAGAGGGATGAAGGTTGAATTTTTATTTTCTGAATTTTGTAAAACAGGTCAAAAACTGTTATTGCAGAAGAATAATTAATTAATCTAAATAGCTTTATTCCAATTGGTGTTGATTTGCACATATGGGAAACTAATCTCGCAGCGTTTTAATGCAACATCGCAATTCAAACATCACAGATCATGTGATAACAACACTGATTACTGATCAATAAACTACAATTGATTATTGGCAAATAGTATGCCTAAAATCCTGTTATAACATGGCAAGATAAATCAGATTGACATTATCTTGTAGAGCAGTGCAATCCAATTATTCCTGCTGTGGATGAATGGGAGAGAGGGAATGAAGTTAATAAGAGGGAGGTAGACAAATTTTTTTGAGAATGGCACAAGCAAAGAGAAAGTGGTTTGGGAAAAAACTTATTACACTCATATCTAAACATTTCTAGAGGTAACAGAAATCTACTCCAAACTTAATCAGATTTAAAAGAAAATCACTAGTTGTGTACATTCCTGATAATAACCACTGCCAGCGTTTTTTTAAAATTTGTTCATGGGACGTGGGCGTCACTGGCTGCGTTAGCATTTATTGCCCATTTCTGAGGGCTTTTGCGTCAAGCACATTGCTGTGAGTCTGGAGTCATATGTAGGCTAGATCAGGTAAGGACGGCAGATTTTCTTTCTGAGAGGACATTAATGAACCAGATTGGTTTTTATGACAATTGACAATGGTTCTATGGTCATCATTAGACTTTTAATTCTAGATTTTTATTGAATTTAAGTTTCACCATCTGGCGTGGTGAGGTTCAAACCCGAGCCCCCCGAGCATTATCCTGGGTCTCTGGATTACTAGTCCAGCGATAATACCGTGACACCACTGTCTCCCCAAGGCAGTGACACATTTGTTGCACATTATTCAGCTTATGTTACCAGAAAAATTCTCAGGTGTGACACTGCCTGATAATTTCCTTTGGATGATGGCTATGATTTTATATTTGGTGATAATCCACCTATCACCTGAAAAAATCAGGGCAAACCTATTGGCACTACATATTATTTACAGGTAATCAATTGTAGATTATTAATCAGCAACCTATTATACCATGAATTGCAACGTTCCATCACACACAACATAATAAGCTGCAAACAGTATTCACTGTATGGCAATCAACAACAACTTGGTGAAAAATAAACTGCCAAAGTGAATTGTTATGCATTACATTTGAAGTTCTGAGAACCACAACTGTATTGTCTGAGCCTTAAATTAAGCCTTCCATCCTTCTGAGACAAGCTGATCCATCTGCAAAAGTTGCTGGCCAGTCAAAGAGCTGGCATGCTCTTCAGACCCAACATTGCCACCAGATGTGGGTGGCTACAACGGAGGAGGGCCGGAATGCAGGTCAGTGGGGTCAGGGCTCACTGAGGCTAATCAGAGCAGGCACCAGTGAGGGCATGGGGTGCAGTTTTCCGAGAGGCTAGTCAGACCTCAGCTGGAGCATTGTATACAGTTCTGGGTATTACACAAAGGATGTGATGCATTGGAGAGAGTGCAGAAGAGGTTTACAAGAATTATTGCAGGGATCAGAAACTTCAATTATGAGGAAATAGGTTGGAGAGGTTGGGACTGTTCTCCTTGGAGAGAGGAAGGCCAAGAGGAGATTTGATCTAGAGTCACAGATAGGTCAGACCAGGTAAGGACAGCAGATTGTTTAAAATCATGAGAGGCTTTACAGAGTAGAAGAGGATCCTGCTCATAAAAGGATCAAGAACAAGAGGGCACAAATTTAAAGTGATTTGCAAAAGAAGCAAATGTGTTGAGAGAAAGCTTTTTCACACAACGAGTGGTTTGGGCCTGGAATGCACTGCCTAGGAATGTGTAGGCAGATTCAATTGATGCATTCCAATGGGCATTAGATAATTACTTGAATGGAAACAATTTGCAAAGGTATAGCACTAAGTCATGATGTTCATTTGGAGAGCTGATGCGGACATGACAAGCCTCTCATTCCAGCAGGATCAGCCACAGCATGCGTGATTGGAAAGAAAATCTCCACCTGAACCTACAGGGAAGCCACCATGCTTTACTGAGCCGCATCCAAGCTGGCAAAGTGCCCATCTACCACTGATAAAAATAAGAGACAGGAACTTGATGGGATGGCAGTTCTGCTATACTCAAATTTAATCCCCCACCACCTTTTTCCTGGCCCCATCTCCCACATCACCATATTGGGGCAGCTTGGTGGCACATGGTTAGCACTGCTGCCTCACAGTGCCAAGGTTCCAGGTTCAATTCTGGCCTTGGTCACTGTATGGAGTTTGCGCATTCTCCCTGTGTCTGCATGGGTTTCCTCTGGGTGCTCCGGTTTTCTCCCACAGTCCAAAGATGTGCATATTAGATTAATAAGCCATGCTAAATTGTCCATTAGCATCAGGGAGGTTAGTAGGGTAAATGAATGGGGTAATGGGAATAGTGCCTGGGTGAAATGTGGTCAGTGCAGAATTGATGGGCCAAATGGCCTCCTTCTATATTATAGGGATTCTATGATCACCTCTGTGGCTAGAGGGGACAGAGGGTGTTGGCACGTAAAATTCTGATCTGTGTATGTAACCTGCCTGCAACATTTCATACCCCATAGTTTGCTACTTTCTCCAGTCTATTTAACATACTCCAGGCTCTTTATTATCACCATATTACATCTTCCAGCCTACTGTTCCACATTCTGTCACACTGTACAACTTAATCCAGAATATATATATTTTTTTAAATAATACATTCCCTCACATTAGGTGCTATCCTCTCATGAAACACACACACACGTACACACACACTTATTAGGCATTCGCTATATCATACATATTTATGATATTCTCTGGTTGCAATTAATAGACTTGCCAAGGTTACCTCACAGCTGCTGGTCCTATAATGGTATAATCACATATTGATTCCACGGATATATGCCTTGATATCTATGCTGATTACAAAAATATAATCCAATGAAAATTAAATGAAGTTACCTGAACTCCATCAAATGGCACAAAGATAAACGGAGTGATTATGGACAGCAATTTCACCTCACAGTTAATGTGACGATTATAAACTTGCTCGAGCTTCAATCTAGTGATTTATGGTGCCATTTGAATGTGTGGGGTGATTGCTGCCTGCTGATCACTCTCCGCTAGCTGCCATTCTCAAGACTCCATACTCTTATCTCTGTAATTAGCAGGAGGGACGTTGAGTACACACCAACATGTGCAAAGAGGGTATGATTAAAAACGGAAATGGGCCCCGCTCAAAATGTCAATCCATTTTTGCCCTCCTGAAGCCTGTGGATCTGCCGTTTAGTGCCATCAATTTCTGCTTTGAATTCAGTAGGATACAAACTCAGCGAAGCTGTGTTAGAGGCCAATAATGGAAGCAATTTGCCAGCAGCATCGCTGCTTGTTTTTTTGTTTTATAACACAACTTATAGAAGTCTCACAACTAAAATTTATAATTAATGACGCCTGTTGAGAGCTTATCAATAGCAAAAGTTTGGCCAGAGAATAAAAATCCTTTGGTCTATGTAATTCTGTCCAAACAGTGCCAGAGCGAGACTGTCTGCAACATACCCTCTAATTTTATCTTTTACTCCAGTTCTGGGCTTTCAAAATCAAATCAAAACATTCAGAAATCAGAAAACATGAAGTTAGATGATTAAAAAATATGAAGTATGCTTTGAAAATGATGAAGGATATCTATTGAGTTAATGACATGGTGTTCTATAACTTTGATGACAAGTGCTTCTTCATTAAATCATTTGCCATGTAATATGCTGAAAGGGATATAAAATGCAAGACAATGCTTGGGGTGGAATTATTGCTTTCCATGGACACAGCAAATCAGTTGAGCTCCTAGTCTACAAACACTACCTACCGCTGCACATTTTTGCAGTGGCATAATTTAATGTTGGGCTCTCTTAGGTAAAATGTGAGGAACATGTCTCTCATTTCTTCTTTCTCATTGGCCACGCTCAAATGTTTGCTGGAGTTTTGACCAATACTTCAGCAGCTTGCTTCCAACTCTGCCCAATGTATAACCAGTGTTTAAAACTAGAAATAATCCTGGCAAGAAAGCTTGGACTTTTAACACATACACTTTTGCCATTTGTTGAGATTTTAATATTCCTTTAGTTTACCATCAAGTCGAGTTGAGCTAACAAGACAGTCTTAATGTCTTGTATAATGTCAGTGCATAAATGGTTCTTTTGACCTTCACTATTCTCTGATTCAACTGAACTGCCAATGTCACATGGAAAAGGCTTGTGGGTTGAACAAACACAGTCAATTTTAACAAATTTGGCAACTGCTCCAATGGATGGTTTGCAAGTGTGCAGATGAGATGCATTTAACAAGTGAAAGGCCTGGGCTGGAATGCTTTAAATGCCATGGATTAATAAATTTAGAACAGGGTGGACAATCTTCCTATGAAGACAAGCATTCAGACACAAGTACAGCCAAGAAATTAAAAAAAGGCTGCACTTTACACACAGCTGCACAAAATATATCAATAAATCTTCGTATGTACATTTTATATCTACAGTTTGATATGACGTCATCAACTAATGGGCTTTTTTTGTTTGAACTGTTGCTAAGAAACATAATCAATCCCAGGCATGAGTCGAGACCAAACTTTCAGCGACTTTTATAGGCTGTTAGGTATCAGTGTAAGTTATTGAGAGAAATTGTGTGTTATTGTGAATTGTGTTATTGTGTGTGTAGTTTTTTTTTCTCTCCTGCAAATTAAAGTAACAGTGATGGCAGTGCAGGTAGTACATTGCACCTCCTGTGGTATGTATGAGGTGAGGGACACCAGTAGTGTTCCTGCTGATTATACCTGCAGGAAGTGTGCACATTTGCAGCTCCTTGAAGATCGTGTTAAGGAGCTGGAGCTGGAATTAGAGGAGCTCAGAGTAATTCGAGAGGTTGAGGAGGATATAGGCAGGAGTAACAAAGAGATTGTAACTCCTATAAGTGATAATTGGGTAACTATTAGGAGGAGGGGTAAGAAGCAATCGGGGAGACAATCCCCTGGGGCTGTTCCCCTCCAAAATAAATTTTCTGTCTTGGAGGCTACAGTTGAGGAAGAATCAACTGGAGCTGACCAAAGGGAGCAGGTCTCTGGGGGTGAGCCTGCTGAGAATGCTCAGGTGGGTGGGGGGAATAAGAGATTAGGCCTAGTTATAGGAGACTCCATAGTTAGAGGGACAGATAGGAGGGTAAATAGTAATAAACAGGACTCAGGGCTGGTGTGTTGCCTCCCAGGGGCTGGGGTCCAGGATGTCGCAGATCGGGTTTTTAGGATTCTTAAGGGTGAGGGGAGTCAGCCCCAAGTCATTGTTCATGTGGGGACACATGATGTAGGTAGGACAAGGGAGGGGGATATTAAACAGAAATTCATGGAGTTAGGGTGGAAGCTTAGGTCCATAACAGGCAGAGTGGTTATCTCTGGACTCTTGCCTGTGCCAGGGGATAGTTTAGAGATGAACAGAGAAAGGGATAGTTTGAACTCATGGCTGCGTGGATGGTGCAGGAGGGAGGGGTTCAGGTTCCTTAACAATTGGGACTCATTCTGGGATAGGTGGGACCTCTTCAAGAGAGATGGTCTACACCTGAACCAGAGGGGGACTAATATCTTGGGGGGAAAATTTGCTAAGGCTATGATGGGGGCGTTAAACTGATTCGGGGGGGGGGTGGGATCCTAAGTAGTTGGGGTGCTGAGAGGGATGAGAGTAAGGGGGTTATAGAGGAGAGTTGTAAAACACAGCGGCGTACGGGTGGGGTGGGGCATGGTTTGAGATGCGTATACTTTAATGCAAGGAGTATTCGCAATAAGGGGGAGGAACTTGCAGCTTGGACCAGTACCTGGAACTTCGATGTTGTGGCCATTTCAGAGACTTGGGTAGAGCAGGGACAGGAATGGATGTTGCAGGTTCCGGGGTACAAATGCTTTAGTCGGAGTAGAGAAGGGGTAGAAGGGGGGGAGGAGTGGCGTTACTGGTCAAAGACTGTATCACGGTGATCGAAAAGAAGTTTGATGAGGACTTGTCTGTTGAGGTAGTATGGGCTGAGATTAGAAACAGGAGAGGAGAGGTCACCCTGTTGGGAGTCTTTTACAGACCTCCTAATAGTTCTAGAGAGGTTGAGGAAAGGATTGCGAAGTCAATTCTGATTAGGAGTGAAAGTAGTAGGGTAATTGTGATGGGGGACTTTAACTTTGCTAATATTGATTGGAATAGCTATAGCTCTAGCTCGTTAGAGGGGTCAGTTTTCGTACAGAGTGTGCAGGAAGGTTTTTTGACTCAGTATGTAGATAGGCCAACTAGAGGTGAGGCTACATTGGATTTGGTGCTGGGCAATGAGCCAGACCAGGTGTTAGGCTTGGAGGTTGGTGAACATTTTGGTGATAGTGACCACAATTCGGTTACGTTCACCTTAGTGATGGATAGGGATAGGCATGAAGCTGGGGGCGGTAGTTATAGCTGGGGGAAGGGTAATTATGAGGCCATCAGGAGAGAATTAGGGTGCGTAGATTGGACTAGGGAACTACAGGGACTGGGAACATCTGGAATGTGGTGCTTATTCAAGGAGCAGCTGCTGAGAGTCCTTGATAAGTATGTCCCTGTCAGGCAGGGAGGAAATGGACGAGTAAGAGAGCCTTGGTGTACGAAAAGAGTTGATTTGCTGGTTAAGAAGAAAAAGGAGGCTTATGTCAGGATGAGGCTTGAAGGATCAGGTAGTGCAATGGATAGCTATAGATTAGCTAGGAAGGAGGTAAAAAGTGAATTGAGGAGAGCTAAGAGGGGACACGAGAAGATGTTGGCTGATAGGATTAAGGAGAATCCTAAAGCTTTCTTTCGATATGTTAAGAATAGAAGATTGGTTAGGGCAAGATTAGGGCCAGTCATAGACAGCAGTGGGAAGTTGTGCGTGGAGCCTGAAGAGATTGGTGAGGCACTGAATAAATATTTCTCTTCGGTATTCACGCAGAGTGCTGGAAATGTAGCTATGGAGAACACTGAGGTACAGGGTTGCAAATTGGGAAGTATTGTAGTAGATAGGGAGGATGTGTTAGAAATTCTCGAGGGTTTGAAGTTGGATAAGTCCCCTGGGCCGGACGGGATTTACCCTAGGATTCTCTGGGAGGCAAGAGAGGAGATTGCAGAGCCTCTGGCTCTGATCTTCAGGTCCTCGTTGGTTACGGGTGTGGTTCCGGAGGACTGGAGGATGGCGAATGTGGTCCCATTGTTTAAGAAGGGGAAGAGAGACCTTCCTGGGAATTATAGGCCAGTGAGTCTTACTTCTGTGGTGTGCAAGGTATTGGAGAGAATTATTAGGGATAGGATTTATAGTTATTTGGAGAGAAATGAATTGATTGGGGATAGTCAGCATGGTTTCGTGAAGGGTAGGTCATGCCTTACTAACCTCATTGAGTTTTTTGAGAAAGTGACCAGAGAGGTGGATGGGGGTAAGGCGGTTGATGTAGTATATATGACTTTAGTAAGGCTTTTGATAAGGTGGCCCATGGAAGACTTCTACAGAAAATGCAGATGTGTTGAATAGAGGGTGATTTAGCTAATTGGATTAGAAATTGGCTGGCAGATAGAAGACAGAGGGTGGTGGTTGATGGGAGATATTCATCGTGGAGTTCGGTGACGAGTGTTGTGCCTCAGGGGTCTGTTTTGGGGCCCCTGCTGTTTGTAATTTTTATAAATGATCTGGATGAGGGTATTGAGGGATGGATCATTAAATTTGCAGATGACACTAAAGTCGGTGGAGTGGTAGATAGTGAAGAGGGGTGTTATAGTTTACAGAGTGACTTGGACAAGTTGCAGAGCTGGCCGAGAGGTGGCAAATGGAGTTTAATGTGGAAAAGTGTGAGGTAATGCACTTTGCAGGAACAATAAATGTGTAGAGTATAGGGCTAATGGTAGGGCTCTTAATAGTGTTGAGGAACAGAAGGATCTTGGTGTATGTGTCATAGATCCCTGAAAGTAGGCAGTCAAGTGGATAAAGTTGTTAAGAAGGCTTATGGAGTCTTAGCTTTTATTGGTAGGGGTATTGAATTTAGGAGCCGCAGCATCATGTTGCAGCTGTACAAAACTCTAGTGCGGCCGCACTTGGAGTATTGTGTGCAGTTCTGGTCCCCACATTATAAGAAGATGTGGAGGCATTGGAGAGGGTACAGAGGAGGTTTACCAGGATGTTGCCTGGTATGGAGGGCAGGTCCTATGAAGAGAGGTTGAAGTATTTGAGGTTGTTTTCGTTAGAAAGGAGGCGGCTAAGGGGGGATCTTATTGAAGCATATAAGATAATTAGAGGTTTGGATAGGGTGGACAGTGATAGCCTTTTTCCTAGGATGGAGAAAGCTAGCACGAGGGGACACAACTTTAAATTAAGGGGTATGAGTTATCGGACGGATATCAGAGGTAGGTTCTTTACTCAAAGAGTGATTAGGGAGTGGAATGCCCGGCCTGCAGCTGTTGTGGATGCGCCAAGTTTGGTGGCGTTTAAGAGGTTAGTTGATAAGTATATGGATGAGAAGGGAATGGTATAGTTAGGAGGGGCATTGCTTTTTATTTTGGTCGGCACAACATCGAGGGCCGAAGGGCCTGTTCTGTGCTGTATTGTTCTATGTTAAAGAGAATTCAGAAAAGGAACAAAAAAAAAACACAAGCACAAGTTCTCCTGAAGCTCAATGCCTGTAAGGAACCACATATGTGGGTCTGCTACTCCATTCTTCAAATCACAAAGGCAAAGCTCAGAGTGGACCAGGCAAACCCAAATCCATTTCTTACTTGTTTCAAAGATCAAATTCAAAGTCCAAGTAAATCTAATTCAGTTGAGACAGACAAGATTCAAACTGACAAGATGGGGTTAAGGCCAAGAAATAAACAATCAGACATTGCATTGATTTGATTCATATGTTGATGGCACTTCTACAGTCCAATTAAACTTCAAGCAGTCTACCTTTTTTAACAGAAGCAATCCATTTGTGCTGTTTCTTTATAGGTTTTAATGGGGTGAAATCCATGGAAATCAATTAAAAATAGTTTAGCGTTCTCTCACTGGCCTGGCCTAAGAGCCACATTAATCCCCTGTGATTTTTACCCTTCTGTCTCCTTAACCTTAAAACATTGTTCATGTGAATTCAATGTGTCCAGTTTGTAGGTGAACATGAGAAGAGTGTATAAATTGGTCTGTAGGGTTGAACCCCCGGACAATGAAGTTTGGAAACAACGACAGAGTTCACTCTCAATTGCACACCAAACAGACATTACTGTTATCATCACCATTTCCCGTAGTTTCATGCTTCGTAAAGGAATAAGCAACTACAATGAAATTCACTTCACCAGACTTAGAATTCAGATTTGCATGTTAGGTGGGTTTTCTGGCCGTGCTTGCCTCAAGACCAGAAAATCTCACCCGTGGTCAACAGACCTTTGCATGGTCCGTGTACCTCCCATTACGATTCTGTTGCACCTGACTGTGAAAATTCCACCCTGAGTGTCATCCGCACTTACAATCTGTCCCTATCAGAGTGTAAGCACAATAATAATTCAAAGCTCATGGAGAATTCAAATTACATGTTCTGACACAAAGAACCATTGTTTACCCAGTGCAGACTGACCAAAATAATGTTCTGAAATGAGGACTGCTTTGGTGCCCTTTGGAGCAATGGATTCTACAGTATGTATGTATACGATGCCATTGCACATCATAAACCAAAGCATTTCTTTATCCTCAATGGAAACAGCATCACCTTGAGCAACTAATTTCTTTTGAAGATATCTTCAAATATATCTAGAAATAAAACTGTAAGCTGTTAACGCTGCAGGTACCGAAGGAAGCTGGAGAAATATATTGAAAATATGATTTGGATATGGGATGGCCCCACGAGGCTTACTGATCTTCTTGCTTCCTTTTGCCCTCTAGTAAATGACTAACGGCTCCCATTTTGAGAGTGGGAAGAGAAGACCTGAAGTCAGGCCTCTCAGAAACTGGCATCACTCAGTGAGAGAGAATAGCACAGATTGATTTGTTCTCTCAGTTTCTGACACTGCCTGATGTTCGTTCTGCATTTTGTTCTCAATGATCCAGCTAAGACTCAATCCACGTTTTGGTGAGTTAGCACTGGAGCAAGTTAGAAACTACGCCATTTCTTCTTTAAACTGTATCAAAGAAAAGCTGTGCTGGTCTTGGAGAGGGTCCAGAGGATGTCTATGAGAGTGATCCCCGGATTGAAAAACTTGACGTATGAGGTCATGGGTCTATACTCGATGGAGTTTAGAAGGATGGAGGGGTGGTCCATCCTATGAAACTTAGTGCATACTAAGTGGATGTGAGAAAGACATTTCCACTAGGAAAAAAGACTAGGATCTGAAGGCACAGCCTCAGAATAAAGGAACAACCCTTTAGAACTGAGATCAGGAAGAATTTCTTCAGCCAGTGAGTGGTGTATCTATGGAATTCATTGCCACACAAGGCTGTGGAGACCAGGCCATTGGGTGCATTTAAGACAAAGATAGCTAAGTCTTGATTGGTAAGGGGATCAAACGTTACAGGAAAAAGGCAGGAGAATGGGGTTGAGAAACTTATCAGCCTTGACTGAATGGCAGTGCAGACTCAATGGGCCAAATGGCTAAATTCTGCTCCTATATCTTATAGTCTTATGAATTCAAAAACCTCATTTAAAAACCAGTGGCCGACTTTTCATTCATTCTTGGCAGGCGTCAGTGGAAGATCTCACTTAAAGCCAACCAACATCAGCAGCTCAGTGATAGGATCAGCTACCAAGGCTTTCTGCAATGATCTCGTAATCTAGACAGGGGAGAGTGGGCTCTGCATCCAGGAAGGCCTAAGTTTTGCTGCATGATCACAGAGGGAGCATATCCGTTCCTCCTCACCCCTGAAGCAAAGTAAAACAATGTCATCTGATTCTGATAATCCTGCGAGATTGGCAGGAAACCCACTGCCACTCATGCAAATTGCAGCCAGCGATTGTGGACACCTCATGGTGTCCACTGAGATCTGGCGTGCTTAAATCATGCGGGATCTTGCCCATTGCACAGAATCTTGCCATTGTACCTACTCAGCTTGCCCAGGACTCCAGGGCAAGCAGGTAATATGCAATTTGAACTGTCCATTTGTCTGGCTTCCTTTGGATTCCTAGATTGAGAATGATGACTGAAAATTTCTACTACACATCATTTACTTCAATTTAGCACAACAATTCTTAATTGACAATGGTTTCAGAAATGCTATGAAAGTCTTTGAGAGTAACTTCCAATGATAGTCATAAAAATAAACCTAATTGTCAAAAAATAATTAATAGAAGTTATTTGGATTATAATTTAGGTGAAGATATCATAACTCCCAATATCCAGATAATTATTTTCTTAACCTCCCCCATCCCCAGCTCCAGCCTGTTTGTCTTCCCTCCACTGTGGAAGTGTTGAGCTTGGGTGTTATACAATTCTACTGATCCACAGATGCTGTTTTTATGTTACTCGAAGACTTCCTCATTCCCCAAACACCACTTGCCTTAAACAAATCTATCAGCCAAATTCAGCTTATAGTTTCCACACAACAGCAGGAGAATGATGCAGTCTGGAAAGTGTCTTTGACTGTTCTAGTGAAGCTATTTAAATTGCCCTTATGAAGGTTCTGCACTCGCTTGGTTACAATATTTTAAAAGAGTTCTCTGCTGTTAGATATTAAACTGATTTTTCCTGTGAGATGTTAAACAGGTTTGTCTATTTCTGCAGGAGTTGGCAATTTTATCCTGGTATTGCTTTCTAATTCTGCCTACGATACTTCAGGAATCTCTCTCTCTCAATTCCTAGACCTTCAGAAATTAACATCTGTCTGCTTCACTGATCTCTCAATCATCTAGGTTAGCTATTTCCTTTGATAGGGCTATTTGCATCTGATCTTACCTAGATGTCAACTAATCTAGTTTCTGGGGAGAAAGACACATTTGATTGTCCACTGTTGCCAGACATATTCTCCCCTGGATTGCTGGATATATTAATTCTACCGTTCCCTTTATTAATTCTGGATCTTGCTGTTAGCAGGCAATGACAATGACCAATATTTCATTGTTCCTCATTTAAGTCTAGATAATCTGTCAACAGCCCAGTCCATCTTCGAAGCAATCCCAGATGAACTGATTCCATTGTCTTGCAGTCCACTTTTCAGAAAAAAATCACTGGATTGTAACCAGGAATCATATCACTGGCTTACTTTCTCCTCAAATAATCAAGTACATTGAAGTGAATTGCCGTCCTTGAAAAGATTAGATAGTGAAGCAGAGATTCAGAGTTTAACTTCGGACCTACTCATCTGTGTAACTCAATCTTTCATTTCTAACTTGTAGAAAAATCAACATGTTCTTGGAAAGGTGAAGTTCAGATTGGCATTATGTCCTTGCTACAGAGGGAGTACAACAAAGATTTATCAGGCTGATTCCTGGGATGGCAGGTTTGTCATATGCGAAATGACTAAGTTGATTAGGGTTATATTTACTGGAATTTAGAAAAGTGAAAGGGGATCTCATAGAAATTTATAACAATCTATCAAGGTTAGACAGGGTAGATTCAGAAAGAATGTTCCCAATGATGGGAACGTCCAAAACTACGGGTTATAGTTTGAGGATAAGGGATAAACGTTTTGAGCTGATGTGAGGAGAAATTCACCAGAGAGTGGTGAATGTGTGGAATTCACTACTACAGAATGTAGTTGAGGCTTAAATGCATTGCGATTTTAATATAAATTAGATATAGCTCTTGGAGCTCAAGGGACCAAGGGATTTGAGGGGAAGGTGGGATCAGGACATTGAATTTGTTGATCAACCATCATCAAACGAATAGCAAATCAGGCTCAAAGGGCCAAATGGCCTACTCCTGTTTCTAGTTTGTATGTTTCTATAACATCACATGAACATCCTCGGAACTGATTCATGTCTACGTTGCAGATTGGCAGTTATGTGAAAAATGCTAAATTATAGATGCAGAAATGCAGATAAAAAATGCAGAAAACATTTTACAACTTGTTCATTTGTTCCTCAAGAAACCCAGCCATGAATTTATTTTAGTGAGAAGATCGGGATTACCTGGCCTGAAGAATTCTCTACATCTGTTGTGGAACCGGTGTCTGGACTGATGCCTGAATCAGGTAAAATTTAAACATCGTTTTTTATTGTTCTTTTCATTGAGATAGAACATCTTGCTACCTTGTGCTGATACAACGGAGAATAAATTTCAATCAAGTTCAATGAACATGACAGATGGAAAGAACCTTGGTCAACATTCTTTCTAGCAGGGAATCAAATGCACCTGCAAAGCAACTGGCACTTTATGTCAATCGTTAACATTAAGATGAATGCTATAAGAGTATTTGCCGTTTCCCCAGGCTGTTTTACCTGCTATTACTTTTCAGACTGCTGTATCTGAAGTCATACACAGTTGATGGAACAAGTTCTGAAAATTACCTGAAATATTACATCAATGGGGATTATAGGACAATAAGCATCTCCAAAATCAGATTTTAAATGTCTTCAACAAATAGAAAAACACAATTGCCGTTACATGCCACGCATTGTAAGGTGACATATTGGAGAAAATTATTGGATGTCACCTCGAGGAACATTGAAAACAAAGGGCTACAAATCAAACAACCAGAAGGGGCAGAATGACTCAAACTGGAAAAACAACGAGAAAAACTTAGCCTCAAAAATCCTCGTAGCAACGGCCCATAGAATCGGCAAAGTCAGAAGGAGATTTTCGAAAAATATTGCAGATTCAGAAGAAGCCAAACAGCAGACTGACCAATAGTAGTTGCATGAAGTTTTGTTCCCTGTACCAAACATGCTCTAATTGAGTTCAATAACGCTGATGAATGACAGTGTGACAAATAGCAATGAGCAACACTATTGAAGATTTCTCTGTTAGAACGGCTTTAATTTGGAACTTAAGGGGTTGTTGCAAATAATTATAGTTGAATTTGCACAACTGTTCATTGTCTTACATGCCCATTAAGTGATTCCTTGTGAGTAGGAACTCTATGTTCTGGGAGTGAACCAATGTCAGCAACAAGGGGATGCAGGTCCAATGAAAGAGCTCCACATTTTGATATAATAGCGTCATAGAGGTTTACAGCATGGAAACAGGCCCCTCAGCCCAACTTGTCCATGCTGTCCTTTTTTTCAAACACCTAAGCTCATTCCAGTTGCCTACATATGGTCCATGTCCTTCCATACCTATTTTACCCATGTAACTGTCTAAACACTTGCTAAAAGACAAAATTGTACCTGCCTCTATTATTAACTCTGGCAGCTTGTTCCAGACACTCACCACCCTCTGCGTGAAAAAATTTCCCCTAGATGCACTTTTGTATCTCTCCCTTATCACCTTAAACCTACGCTCTCTAGTTTTAGGCTCCCTTATCTTTGGGAAAAGACATTGACTTTCCTGCCGATCTGTGCCCTTTATTATTTTATAAACTTCTATAAGATCACCCCTCAGTCCTCTATGTTCCAGAGAAAAAAGTCCCAGTCAATCAAGTCTCTCCTTATAATTCAAACCATCAAGTCCTGGTAGCATCCTAGTAAATCTCTTCTGCACTCTTTCTAGTTTAATAATATCTTTTCTATAATAGGGTGACCAGAACTGTATTCCAAGTGTTAATGTTTTGTACAACTTCAACTAGATGTCCCAATTCCTGCATTCAATGCTCTGACAAATGAAACCAAGCATGCTGAATGCTTTTTTCACCATTCTGTCCACAGTAACTCCACTTTCAAGGAGTTATGAACTTGTACCTCTCAATCAGTTTAATCTCTCCTCAATGCCTTATCATTAATGAATAAGTCCGCCCTTGTTCAATCTACCAAAATGCATCACCTGCCATTCATGAGCCTGCAGGCCCAATTGATCAAAATCCTGTTGGATCTTGGTCTTTTTTGAATGACTTTCCAAAGTTGTTGGAGTTGAGAGGGTTGAAGTTCGCCAGAAACCAGATGTTATATTAACAGGATAAATTCTAGATTAAACTTTTTTTCTAAAGGCAGCATGGATTGATAGGAGAGAGTCAGTACATGTAATTTGCCACATGACAAGTTCTTAACTATGGGTGGCATGGTGGCACAGTGATTACACTACAGCCTCAGTGCCAGAGACCTTCGTTCAATTCCGATCTTAGATGACTGTCCATGTGGAGTTTACAAATTCTCTCTGTGTCTGCAGGGGTTTCCTTCAGGTGCTCCAGTTTCCTCCTACAGTCCAAAGATGTGCAAGTTAGGTTAATTGGTCATACTGAATTGCCCCTTAATGTCTAAAGATGTGTAAATTAGTTGGATCAGCCATGGTAAATGCATAGGGTTACAGAGATAGGGCAGGAGAGGTGATGGGCCTTATAAAATGCTGTTTCGAAACAGACTCACTGGGCCAAATGATCTCATTCTGCACTGCACGGATTCTATGATTCTATACTATTGTCACAAAGAATTGTTGGGACAATCATTGGGACCTGTGACTGGATGAAACAACACTACATAGCAACCCTAGGCAACTTCGCTATGCATATCTTGTAATCATTAGTTACAAAGTGGCTTTGACAATGGCCTGGAAGCTGGTGTTTGGCTTGTCATTTAAGCCAGTTGGGGCCTGTTTTGGGAGTGCAAGATAACGCAAAAAACAGCAAGAGCAGAAAATATAAAACTTACCAAAAAAGAAAGGTTGTCTAGTTTAATTTCAACTTCCTTCCACTCTGCAGGCACTGTTGGCCACAAGAAACTTGGTCTCGTGTGTTTCACAACTTTCAGGATTGTTTCCTTTTCTGTTGCCAAAAGCCATTTGACATGTGACAAAAACATATTTGTGGCCCAGTAAGTCAAAAGAAAAATCTTTCATCCTCAAAGAACGGAAGCAAATAATATCAAAGAACGGTCGCAATTATATCTTGTATTAGAAATTCATTACCAATTTTTATATAATTCAAATTATCCTCACGACTCTGAAATAACCAAATGTAGATAAAATTTAAGATAGTTTTAAAAAATAAATTTAAATATACTTTACCATTCCTATGCAGTGTCTGTTTTATTCTGTAAGCTTGATGATATTTCTTCCAGATAACTCAAGCTTATACATAGAGGCTAACTCTAAGAGACAATTCATTGGATGAACATCCCTGTGAAAAGTTCCAACTCAAAAGGTGCAAGAGGGGTGAAATTTTTTTTTTTGATGAAATGTAAGTTAAGTTTTGCTTATTTACTTCAGGAAATACTGATGTAATTTGTAGCACACATTGGATTTACACTTCAGAAGCTGGCATTATGTCTTTCAGTTTAGTTTGGATGATTTGCAGTGTGGTGAGAGACTCACTTGCCTCACTCATATCAGGGGTTCCAATCACCTGAACTTTAAATGATCTCACTGGTTCTTAGCCAACATTGTGCCTCCCACCCCAAAGGACAAATGACATTCATGCAAGATTTCGCAAGAATGCAATCAGAACATTCCAGTCGGATGCCTCAGTTTTGACAGTCAAAAAACCAACGCAACCAACTTCACTTCGCAGCTTGATCAACTGGAAAGATTCCAGCAGCAAAGTTGCTTTAGAGATAACATCAGCAAGATCCTCCACATACCTCGTTCATTACCTAGCAGTTTCTGCAAATACCATGCTAACCATTTCTAATTAAAGATGATTATTAATTTTCCTAGCTCCGGACTGCACTCAGTTCCTCCATCGCTCGGTAATATTTTAAAGGAATAAAAAGATTTACTGCTCCGCCGCATTCATGGAACTGATATTGTGTGGAAAGCACTATGTGAGTGGAGAACACAACAAGCTGCTGCCTGAGGCGTGCTGAATAAAACAATTAATTACACTGTCAACCCCGTGAGGTTCTAAGCAATGAAAAGTAAACAATTACTGCTGGAAATGGAAATAAACAGCGGCAAGAAGTGCAGCATCATTTCTAGAATCATCCCAGGCTGACTTCCGCGACAAAAAATAAAGTATTTGGAACAAAATCTCACATAGCCAGAAATAGTTTTTAAACGGGTACCATTGTATACATTTAATTTGTTCTTATAGAAATGCATCATGCTAACAAAATAAAAGGGATACTGCAGCTTTAAGCAATCACATGACTTCCCTTTTCTCGAAACTAGTAACATATAAACTAGGAGACACCAAATACACAGCCTGCTGGAAAGGCCTTCCCAGAATGCAGTTCAAATGGCCCTCCACTTCTCCTGTGATTGGTTGTTAACGCGGGCCTAGTTCACCGCAGTGCAGGAAAAGCCTTTAGCAAATCTTATAAGTATATTGGACTCAAAGTGCAGAATTATGGTTATGTGCCCACATAATACACAATCATAATGGAAACTAAAGAGTTATATATTTACCTTAACGTACATGACATATACAGTTTTATTAGTTTTTGTTCCACAAATTTATATATGATGGCAATAGTCAATATGGGCCTAAATGTTAGTGAGAAATACTTCTGGAATAGAATCGCTCTAAGATAAAGATCCTTAAACTTTAATGCAAAACTGCCCCTTTTGTTATAAGTGTGCAGATTATCTGCTTGATGTTCATTTAGCCAGCCAATGGGCGACAATCCACCTGTTAATTAGCCAATGGTCTACAGGCATATTACATTATTTATCTGGTAGCCTACGAATAGTATACAGGTTAAAGTATATCATCCACCCAGTAAAACCACAGACAGCTTTACGTATGTGAGGGGAAAAGTTGATGAGGAACACCTGCATAAATAAACATCATTAAAAGCATAAAATATGTAAACACTACATCAGCTAAAACATGGAGGATTAAAAATTGGAAAATCAACAGTAACTGAACTAACAGTTTTTTTTTGACAGCAATTATGCACCAGCGCTCTGCAGCCAACAGAGGGGAAATACCAGTATGGACTCACAAAAACAAATACTCGTCAGCACAGAACCTATACGCGATGTTTTACAGCCTGTGCACAACCTGTGCAGGATAAAGTTTATTTGTTCTGTTCGGGTTAGAGGCAGTGCGCTGTTCAATGGCGCCGTGCCACGTCAAAATTTGAAGAGGAAGTGGACGAAGAGTATCACCAGTAGCCATAGTGAGGCAGTCGTTCCCCCGGAAGCTCTGTTGCCCCCATCGAGCACTGCTCCCCGATCTGTAAATGGACAAGCACATTATTAACAGCTTAGTGACACGTCACATTTTACAGCTGCAAACTGTAGTGTACTTTGACCTTGAACTACCTCTGAGGAGGTGATTGAGACCTACAAAGTCACTGCAATAATAAGAGACAGTATCCTCTCGGAAGACTGCTTACTACACTAGCTGCACTATGGGTGGCACGGTGGCACAATAGGTGGTACGGGGGCACAATATGCAGCACAGTGGTGAGCGCTGCTGCTTCACAGCACGAAGGACCTGGGTTCGATTCCTGGCTCGAGTCACTGCCTGTGTGGATTTTGCACATTCTCCCTGTATCTGCGTGGGTTTCCTTTGGGTGCTCTAGTTTCCTCCCACAGTCCCAACATGTGTGGGTTAGGTTGAGTGGCCATGATAAATTGCTCCTTAATGTCAGGGGGGTGTTAGGAGGGTAAACATGTATGGGGACAGGCCAGGACCTGGTTGGGATCATTGTAGGTGCAGGCTCAATGGGCCAGATGGTCTCCTTCTGCACTATAGAATCTATGATTCATACAACTTAACAGTTTTTGCTTTAGGTTTTGTTGCCAAATTTTAGGTCACGATTATCAAAGGAGAAAATGGGGATAGGAAGGAGGGAATAGTTCATGGCATTTTTCAAAATTTGGAACTAACCACAAATGGGCTGCAAAATTGTTTATTGTTTATACATTCCTATTTTATTCTCTATCTGACTTACAGTGAGAATGATTCATGTGGACACCATGAATGTTCACATTGATACAGTAGCCAGTGATGCAAAGACTTAGGTTAAAGCATGTTTGTCTACATTTTGATTTATAATGGGATACATACAAATCTTCAGGGATACACAAGTTTAAATCCATGTTCCTATAGGTGCTGATAGTATCAAATCAATTACTCAGTAAGAACTTGCCTTTTCAGAACAAGGACATTCAAAAAGGCACCTGAGATTCTAATCAAATGAGTTGCTTTGACCTGGGCAATGTGAATTTCTTGAGCGTTCTTGGATCTGCACTCAATCAGGCTTTGGCAAACACTCTAGCAAAGTTTTTTTTTAAGGTTTTTAAAATTTTATTTATCAGTGTCACAAGTGGGCTCACATTATCACTGCAATGAAGTTATTGTGAAAATCCCCAAGCCGCTACACTCTGGCGCCTGTTCAGGTACATAGAGGGAAAACTTAGCACAGCCAATGCAGTTACCCAGCACATCTTTCAGACTGTGGGAGAAAATCGGAGCACTGAAAGGAAACCCATGCAAACATAGGAGTACATGCAGACTCCATATAGACAGTAACCCAAGCCAGGAACCAAAACTGGGACCCTAGCATTGTCACAGCAGTGCTAACCACTGTTATATTCTTGACTTGTGCTTTGTGGCTGGCGGACAGTAATCAGAAGGCGAGTTATGCACAGTAGAACTGCTCTTATAACTACAATATTTCTGTGTCTGGTCCAGTTCAATTCTTATCAATGGTAACCCCCCAGGATATTGATGGTGGGGGATTTGGCAATGGAAATGCTGCTGATTGTCAAGGGGAGATGGGCAAATTATCTCTTATTGGAGATGGTAATTATCTGGCACTTGAATGGCATGAAGATTCACTATGAATAACACTTCAAAAAATAAAATTCGTTAAATTTTTGAAACAAAGTTCCAATTCAAAAATCATCTTAGAATCATGTGTTTAGGATTGCCACCAATTGCTGTACAAGAATTGCTCTGAAATAACTACATTCTTCTTCTCTCTCTCTTTCTGGTGAATAATCTAGTTTCTTTCTGCTATACATTTGAAAATATTAATTAGCCAGAAATTATCTCCAAAATAAATCTTGTCTTATGAACTAAACTTGCTGATCTCAGAAAAGCTCCAATTATTTTGGCATCAGATGATTATTATTCATTTAATTGGTAGTTAATGTTCTCTAAGCAATCGCAGATTCCCTATATTGATGAAGGAGGCCATTTGGCCCATCGAGTCCACACCAACTCTGTGAAATAGAATCTGATCCAGGCCTTTCCCCGTAACATTATATATTTACCCTGCCAAAGTACACATCTTAGGGGGCACACAGGTAATTTAAAATGGCCAATCCACCTAATCAGCACATTTTTGGACTATAAGAGGAAACCGGAGCACCTGAAGGAAACCCACACAGATACAGGGAGAACATGCAGACTCCATATAAACAGTCACCCAAGTCTGGAATTGAACCCAGTCCCTGGCACTGTGGGGTAGCAGTGCTGAACACTACGCTACCGTGCCACTCATGATGGGGTTCTCCTTCTATAAAGGGGGAAGAGTCAAACCAATAGGCTCTTGGATCATGAAGCATCTTCCTGTGTGACCTTGCTGTTCAACTGGGGCAGTATGGTGGTGCAGTGGTTAGCACTGCTGCCTCACAGCACCAGCGGCCTGGGTTCGACTCTGGCCTCGGGTCACTATCCATGTGGAGTTTGCACGTTCTCCCTGTGTCTGTGTGACTTTCCTCCGGCTACTCTGCTTTCCTCCTACAGTCCAAAGATGTGCAAATTAGGTGTTTGGTCATGCGAAATTGATCTGAGTGTCAGGGGATTAACAGAGTAAATATGTGGGGTTATGGGAATAGGGCCTGGGTGTTGTTATGGTTTGTGCAGACAATGGGCTGAATGGTATCCTTCTGCATTGTAGGAATTCTATGATCTTGTAGCCTTTTAATACGAACTCAAGGTTCAAAATCAAAATACTTTAAGGACATTTGATGAAATTATGTAGCTGTGTTAGGGAAGATATAGGGGGTGACTGACAAATGGCCAGATTTGATAATAATTAACAGAACGAATGATACAGCAGAAAAGCCTCATGGCAATTAGCAGTGTAGTTCCCTCCAAAATGATACTGTCTCTTTAATGCACCCTCTGGAGCATTCCAGTGACTGCTTTTATTCTTTTTTCTACTGTCAAGTTCCTTTCTTTGGGTTAAATTATCATGTCACCATTAAAAGACTAGATATTTCTGTCGAACACACCATCTAGAATGTTATTGTGTAAACTGAATTCTCACCACATCAAAAAAAATGATAGCTATTGACAAGCTGCTTTACAGCGTGATAAACTACACTGGCACTTTATGTTTCATCTTCATACACTAGCCTTAAAACACAGAATGAAAGAAGGGGTTCTGTTTTACTGATAAGCTATGAAGACAAAAAAGTAGCAAGAGTTATTCGAGGCGCACAATGAAAAGGTGCAAAAAAAACTGACAAGCCGACAAGATTATTTAAAGTGCTAATCACAAGGGGCTTTGAAACCATGCTGTAGTAGCATTGGATACAAATGCAGATAATGCTTGTTCGAAATTTCTTCCTCTGCTTTTACAGCAGAGATGTCAAAACATTTAAATAAAGGAAATAAATTGATGATAAATAAGTTCATGGCTGCTACAGTTATGGAAAAAGAATGAAGTAAGCATTGTGGCCCATTACTCCACAGCTCAATTTCAAAGCTAGTAACCCATACGCTACAATGGCCCAGCATTAGCTTTAGTGTTGCTTCTGGGAGCAAGCACTGTAAGTCGGACTCTTTTTCACCTCAAATCATATAATTTTTACACCACAAACTGCTGGAAATGCACGTTGATAAAGGAACAGCAAGGCCACCCAATACCTCACAAATGTCAGGTCCAAAGGTCCGATGCCTCAAACAATGAAATTAAAAGGGTCGAGAAAGAAACAAAGCAATGAGAAGGAAGAAAACGGGGTTAATTAGAATACAGACAGGGAAACAAAGAGAGGAGGGATTGGGAGAGACTGATCAGGCACAAAAATGAAAAATAAGGCAACAATTTGAAATTTACAGCACCAATCCAGCAATTTCTTGCCACTCAATGAATGTAAATGAGGAGCTTCATTGGCAAGCTGCTGTTTTTGAAAGGTAACAGGTAGAGCAACACAAATTATCCAGCAATTTGTGGCAATTTGCAATTTTGTCAGCACAAATTGCCACATTTTTTAATGCATCAATACTGACATCCACTATGAATGTGCCATAACTTGTCTTGCAATTTCTGAGCCATAAACTTAAACATGTTTCCGTTTACCCGACATGGTCAAAATTAACCTATGAACACAGGCCTGAATCTGAGCTTAATAACGATGCTTCTTACATACAACATTTGGAAAATACATTTTTAATGACCGAATCGCGTCCGGCAAGATCACTCTTCTCCCTTAAGATGATTGGATGCTCTTGGTTGATCTTACCAGGGATTGGGCCATATTCTTTTCCACGAGTGAATACTTCTCAAAATAGCGTTTCAAAAGAAAGCATCATATCACAATGCATACAGTGAGAATTTCAGTATACAATTTGAAATGTGCCAAGGCTACTGATGAAACTTGAAACACACACATGCACATGTTTACACTGCATTCAGTACAACAAACTAAACATCTAAACCAGGTCACTACAACTGTGCTAATTGAACTAGATGAATGGAAACACTACAAAGCAACAGACATTTTAAAGGGATCTGGATACCAGGGATTGATTAATGAGAAAATTTATTTAGAAGCTAAAAAGAGGCAACAACAGTACTGGTACTGAAGACCAATTTCTTTGGGTTAATGGGTTAATTTATTGGCTTGAAAACCAGCATCTAGTTTAGTATTCATCAGGACTCACAGAGGCTGTTAAGTTGTAGTGCAGTTATAATTTGTTTCATGCATTTTTAATCTTTTTCTTTAACTTTACAAACCTTTCCAATTTGCAAGAACTGTAGAGGTTTTCTCTTCTAAAAAAAAATCGAAGAAAGCAAAAAGCTTATGATGAACAATTTTAATGTAAACTAAGTTGCAACAAGAGAGTGGAGGAAACTTCAACACAGGATTTTCAGTATTAGTCAAGTGATGACTGGATGCTAAATCCAGCTCGAAATACATGCAGTCTGAAATCGAAAGTCCAGTGTTACTAAGAACTGGCTGAAATTCGTAGAGGTGCTTCAGGTGAAACAAGAGGAACCAACCCCATTTCTCCATGTGTCTCAGCAGTGAAAAATGAAAAAAAAATCACAAACACTTCAGCATCAACCCACCTTTTGTGCTCTATATGTCAGATTTAAGTCTGTATAGAGACACCAATCAATTGTGGACAGCCTATTTCTTAATCTTTCCTCAGTGAGACTAGTCTGTAAAGCAGCCTTGGATCGACAAATTATTCCAATGCTGTGTCTCTGGATTGTGGAATTCATCAACTCTCGGCTGATATTTTCCAATGCAGAGTAATTGTGCATCATTTAAGGATTCAATTCATTGCAATGTTGGCCAAGTATTTGGAGTTTGACTGAGGGACATTATCACAATCTAACTTTTGAACAGTGAAAATAATTTGAAAGTGCCGACTCCTGTCCAGAACTTCTAGCAGAGAAATTCTTTAGCAGAAGGAGGGGTTGGTGGAATTCTCACTAGCAGTAAAAATTCTGTGGACCATTTTACTTCATTCAAACATAAAGAAACATTTTAAGAGGTTGGCAAATTCAAGTGCAGCATCAATTATTCTGAACAATTAAACTATGGGCTCTTAAAAAGTACTAATCTGTGAGTGGATTGTTCCAGCAAATTGATCATGGCTGGATGTGGGCTTGAAAAATGTAGATTGCTGAAGTGTCTCAACAGTTTTGAGCCCATGAGTGAATAGTGACCTCTCAGGACTGGTATGGCAATAATTAACAAACTGGATATTCAATTCAAGAAGCATGTATGAATGAGGCTGAAGATTTAATGAAGATTTGTCAATAGAAAAAGTAGATTTTCGACTTGTTCAAAATCATGACCATAAAGTTATGATTAATTAATAAAAGAAGGTTGCATATCCAGCTATATAATTGATTTTAACTATGACAAATCATTAAGAAGATGATCGTAACATTATCAATGTAAATGGTGCAAACAATAAAACAGCAAAGCTCAAAGCAGTAGACAGCAGCATTTGCAAGAATTGTTAGTTGAAACATCCAATTCTTTACTTCATCTATTTTCAGCTTCCAGATACCATGTAGTTAAAATCGTAAATATTGTTCTGAACTTCCAACCTTTCGTCAGCACAAACCTTGACATGAATTTGAACAAACTGCACAACAGGTGCTATTAATTGCATTCTGAGTTTGAACCGACTTCATTTTCTTCAAAGGAGACATCTAGGCGAATGGACAAATGAAATGCATGACTAAACAATGCTTGTTTCTCTGGATAATAAAATGGAATTGAACCTTCACTATCTATATCACACTTCTTTCTCTTGCAGCAACCCCCTGTTCCATCCTGAATCAATGCAACTTCCATTTCCCAGTTGACTCGTGTAGTTCAAAGTATTATCATGTTAAAATATGAGATGGTTATTTTGGATGGCCTGCTGCTCACTGGATGGAATGACATTGGACTCCTGTATTTCCTGTACAAATTTTTCCCAAGTTTATAAATGGTTTGATTGTCGTTATATAACTTGTTCCTTTGCTCAAAAATAAGTTAGAGATGTTCCAATAGAATTGAAATTTATTTTTTAAATTACGTTTCAGAATAATGTTAAACACGGTGTGAATAAAAGGTTTGTTAATACTTAGGGTTGGAATATGTCCATTTGTCTTTGGAACCTATGTATGAATTCTTTTTTTATTCATCCGTGGGACTTGGGCATCACAGGCTAGCCAGCGTTTATTGCCTATCCCCAGTTCCCGAGGGCAGTTGAAAATCAACCATAAGGCTGTGGCTCCGGAGTCACGTGTAAGCCAGACCAAGTGAGGACGGCAGATTTCCTTTTCTACAGGACATTAGTGAACCAACAATGGTTTCATGGTCATCAGTAGATGCTGAATTGAATATGGTATTCAAATACCACCATCTGCTGTGATGGGACTGGAACCTGGGTCCCCAGAACATGAACTATTTCTGGATTAATAGTCTAGCAATGATACCACTGGGCCAGTGCCTCCCCTTCAACCAATCTCGAGGTCTGAGAGTTTTCTTTGTCTGGAGACTGACACGAACAGAGCTTGAGGTAGTTTCAATCAAATTCTTGCTGGCTTATCCACAAATAAATAATTCATGCTTCCCCTTGCCCAATCCAGAGCAGGATGAGGAGTAATATAATGATAGAAGGATTTACTCAGTGGAATTTATGTCAAACAGCTATCTATGATCTAACTAATGAACACTAAAGAATGTACAAGTTCCATTAATATGTCATAAATGAATGATTCGAAATTGGAGCCTGCAACGTTTCCAGATCATGAACAGATGAATCCAATGTACTGCCATTTCAGTTCTCCAATTTTTTTTGGAGAAAATGAATGAAAAAGCTGAAATTATCTTGGCACTATTTTACTATATGTCCAACCAAATATTAGGAAAATAACTCATCCTCAGTAGAATTTTTCAATGTGTCCTTAGCTCAGAATGCAGATGCAGACAATCATGGCTGCAAACATGCAAAGAATGTGTTGCCTCCTTTGACTAGCACCCAGAAAGTTAAATGCCATTTTGGAGCTACGCAGGAAATTGAGCATAAATTGTATATTCTACAGTTTTCTTGTGCCAAACTTGCTTGTATTTCTTTTTGCTGCTGTATATACAGGACCATGACATATACCCCATTCTCTATGAGAACAAAAGTAAGGTATTCACTATCATTGGAGACAAAAAATATCTGCCACCTCCCACCCCTCACTTCCCAGATACCTACCCAAAGGCAGTAATTAGTCAAGGAGGGCAATGCCAAAGTTAAGCCTTCAGGATGAATTCCCACAAATGGTTAATTGATGTCACATAAGTGGACTCGTTCAGTGAATGCCTCTTCAAATGTCACATCTTCCCAACTGCGCCAGTAGCTGTAAACACTATTCCACTCTCCACACCCCCAACATTCCCTGATCAACAAGTTCTATCAGTTTGACCTTATATCTAACATTTGTATGCTTCAATCGACCCTGATATCCTGAGGTCCTCTGTGTGTCTCATGTTGGAAATCTTGTGCTGCTCCTGCGGTAAATTTGGTGGTGAGGAGATGACGGCATTTATCAGGTGAGATGACGTTGGGTTTAAACTACCGTCTTCCTGCCTCCATCACAATCACATACATGGCAGCAAGGTTTATGAATGGTCTCCCCACTCTGTCGCCATCGAGGGCCTTAATCAGCCAAATTATTGGTCATTGATGTAAAAAGGGAAAAGTGGTCAAAGATTTTCTTTTTGCTCCCATCAGGACACTTTGACAAGAATATCAAATATCGAAGAGAGCAATAATTTATGCAGTTAAGAGGGTGCTGATTGGTTGGCAAATGGAGTCAGAGAATACTTGAACTCTACTTAAACTCACAAAACCACACCGAACGCTAGATGGAATATTGGTAGAATTCTCCCATTGCAAACTAATTCTGGGGATGGAGAGTGTTTCCTGTTGCAGAGGTGAATGGAAAATTACGCCAAGTCTTTCATCCAGGCTGAATTAATTATGCATCATGGGGTTTTGCCCAATATTCTGTGGTGGGGTGGGCTGGATGGGGAGTGTACCACCATCATATTCAGATACCATGTTTAAAATGCACCCAACATCATTGACCCACTGTTGAAGAGAGAAGATGAATCTTAAGGAAAAAGGTGAACCACCAGGAAAAGTCTGGGACTGGAAATCAGACCTTCCTTTAAAAAAAAGAGATGAATACGGTATAGATTACTCCAGATGTGCAGCGGAAACCTCCAACTTTGTCTACAGCTGGGATTCTCCAGTGCAAATGGAGTTTTGGTTGAGTGCTAAATTCTCCATTCTCACTGGCAGTGGGGCGGGTACAGATGAGATTGGACAATCATGGCATGGTCTCACTGCTGCCATGTACAACTCAAGTACAACTTTCCTACTCTGATTTTAAATTCCTCTCATCATAAACAATAACATTCTATAAGCTTTCCTAATTACTTGCAGTACCTGAATAAGTAGCCTTTTGTGATTTGTGCACTGGGACACCTAGATATCTTTGCATCTCGTGTTCTGGAACCTCCCACCATTTAGATAATATGTTTTTTTGCTTTTTCCTGCCAAAATGGACAATTTCATATTTTCCCACATTTTATTCCATCTGCCAGATGGTTGCCCACTCACCTAATCTATTAATATCCTTTTATAGCCTTCTTCTGTCCTCCTCACAAGTTACTCTCCTACCTATCTTTGTATCATGAGCAAGTATGGCAGCCAGGCCTTTACTCCTTTCATCCAAGTCATGTATATAAGATGTAAAAAGTTGAGACCTGAGCACGGATCCCTGTAGCACACCACTACATCTTGCTAACCAGGAAGAGAGCCATTAGCCAATCTTCTATTCATGTCAATTTGTTAACCCCACACCGTCAGGTTTTATTTTGCACAATAACCTTTGACATTGCATTTTATCAAATGCCTTCTGTGAATCTAAGTACATACATCCACAATGTATATTACTTGTTCAAAGAGCTCCATTGAAATGGTTAAACATGATTTCCCTTTCACAAAACCATGTTGACTCTGCCTGATTGTCTTGAATTTTTCCAAGTTTCTATAACATTTTTAGTAATAGCTTCTAACATTCTCCCTATTCTAGATGGTCAGCTAATGACACATAGTTTTGTGTTTTCTGTCTCCCTCCCATTTTGAATTGAGATGGTACCATTCACTATTTTCTATCTGATGGAACCTTTCCCAAATTTCAAGAAATTTGACAAATTAAAACCAATGCCGCAGTCACTTTGACCCGATCAGCGCTTAGAGGCTTGTTAGCCCACAGCTCCAACAATTCGGCCACTATCATTTCTCTCGTCATAGAATCCCTACAGTACAGCCCATCGGGTCTGAACAGACCACAATCCCACCCAGCCCTATTCCTGTAACCCAGATATTTACCCCACTAATCCCTTGACACTAAAGGGCAATTCAGCATGGCCAATCAACCTAGCCCGCACATCTTTGGAGTGTAAGAGGAACCCAAAGCACCCAGAGGAAATCCACGTAGACACAGGGAGAATGTGCAAACTCCACATTGACCCAAGGCTGGAATTGAACCCAGGTTCCTAGCGCTGTGAAGCAGCAGTATTAATCACTGTGCCACCATGCCACCTGGTGAATGTAATTTTCCTGAGTTCCTCCCTTCCTTCCATTTCCTAATTTACAGCTATTTTTGAGGTATAATTTGCATCTTATTTATTGAAGACGAAAGCAAAATATTCATTCAATTCATTTGGCATCTCCCTATTTTCCGTTATTCATTCCCCAGACTTACTTTCTGTGGGGTCTACATTCACTTTGAACATCCTTATCTAGAAGAACTCTTACTATTTGTTTTTATAGTTCCAGCTAGCTTTCTCTCGTACTGTAATTTTTCCCTCATTAACTTTTTTGTCTTTTTTTTAAACATTGGCCAGAATGTGAAAAACAATCTTCTGATCTGCCATATATTTCTGCCAGATTCTCCAATCCTGCTGTGTGAATGGAGATTTTGCTGTGTTCTCCATTCTCACTGGCAGCAATGACAAGCTGTACATACCCACTTTGGTAGCAAAAGCCAGAAGGTAGATTACTATCTGAATGGCCATAAATTAGGAGAGAGGAATGTGCAATGAGAACTGGGTGTCTTCATGTATCAGTCACTCAAGGTAAGCATGTAGGGACAATAAAGAAGGGAAATGGTATGTTGGATTTCATAGCAAGAGGATTTGAGTGCAGAAGGAGAGATGTCTTGATGCAATTATACAGGACCCAGGTGAGGACACACCTGGAATATTGTATGAAGTTTTGGTCTCTTTATCTGACGAGGGATGTCACTTTACAATGAGTGAGGAGAAGATTTAATGACTTATTCCTGGGTTGGCTAGACCGATATATGAGGGAAGATTCTGTTGGTTAGGATTGCATTCACTGCAGTTCACAGGAATGAGGGGAGAGCTCATAGAAATTGATAAAATTCTAACAGGTCTAGTAGATGCAAAAAGAATGTTCCTGATAGTGCAGGTGTCCAGAACTAGAGGTCACAGTCTGAGAACACAGAGTGGATGGTTTAGGACAGAGATGACGAGAAACTTCTTCACTCAGGGAGTAATTCGCCTATCAAATTTTTTACCACAGAAGCAGATTGAGACAAAAACATTGAACGTTTTCAAGATGCAGTTAGATAAAGCACAAAAAGGGATCAAAGGATATAAGAGAAAGGTGGCAGAGCAGATATGAAGAGTCGAATAGCCTCTTCCTGCTCTTATTTTCTATGTTTCCACGAGACTGGAGAATTCCAGCCTACACATTTTTTTTCTTTAAGTTTGATATCATCTTCAATTTTATTTTAATTAACCATGGATGGTGAGTCCTCACCTTGAATTTTTTTTTCTTGTTAGAATGCTTCTATTCTGTGTATTCTGAAATATCCTCTTAAATGTCTGTCACTCTATCTCCTTAATTGGGGAAAGTCAAAAGCTCAGAGAGGTTCAGAGTTCTTGGTTGGATGGGAGAGGTGGTTGGGATATAGGAAGAGTTGGAATGTTGTGTCTAATTGTAGGGTGTTGCTGAGATACATGTGCTGGAACTACCATGTTAGTAGAATTGAATTATCTCTTTGAATCTGACCATTCACACCTCCCTTTCGCCAATGGATTTCTTGTTGTTCATGAAACTCTGTCATCCAATGTTAAATTTGAAGTGATGGAAGAATGGGAGGCAAGCTTTAACCTGGAACTTGATTCAGACCTGCCTGCTGTCAGCAGTTAAATTTCCACCTGGTTCTTCAATGATGTTCAGATGTGAGAATAATTCCCTGAATACCCTGGGTGGATCTAACCTCCTGTTGAAAGCCATTTCCCCAATTCTCTCCCCCTTCTAGTAGCTGGTCCTGCTTTGTGTGGCCTCTATTCCTCCTCCAAGTCAAACTGCGTTTAAAGGGGAATGCTGGCTGATGTTCTCAGTCTGGGAATAACAGGTTTGTGCACAAGCCTTAAAGTCAGCAAAAAAAAAATACTCGTATCCCATCATTCAACTTGTCATTCTAAATAATAGAAAGCAATAAACACTTGTAAAATTATAGCAACATTAGGAGCTTGTAAGTAGATATTGAAGGATGGATGGCTGTGGGACAGAGGATAGTTTCTCATGTCACTGAACATATAATGAGCTGAATGAGGCTCAGATTGGTTGCTGCTTTGGTAGCAAATCATGCCAGTTAACATCATGATCTTTTCTGTCAGTCACTCATTGTGTGTACTGACAGACAACTGTGCATACTGACAACTGTGCCAATATCAACTCTGGTGCGCTTCACCACATAGTATTTGCAGTGCACATGAGAACCTAATTTGGAGCTACATGGCATTCTGTGGCATCTAAAAAAGTACTAAAGGCATCACTTTCTCCCCCTACGTCTTCAACAACTACAATTAGCTGCAATCCACTGGAAAATGTATTTATAAAATGCAGAGCTCATTAAAATAGGGCAGAAGAAACAAAGAGTCACATTCTTTGGAACATTACACAGCAAACAGTTAACCTCGGTCAGGTGGCAATCAGAGTGGCATTACTACGCTGCTCTGAGTTACTTACGCTAAACTGCAATTGCATCTCTGTCATCCAACCTTCCCACTCAGGCTAGGTGGGAAAGTTGCGGTGAAGTGGCTTCCTGAGACCTTGAGGTGGAGGCAAGGAAGTCATATCCCCTTTTCTGTTGCATTACCTGCTCGAAAGTAGGCAAGTTCAAAGGTCCAGACTTGGGAATTCCATTGATGGGGGGTAGAGGGTGGGTGGGAGGGAGAGGATGATATGGGGGTGGGGGGGAGGGGGGTGGGAGGGAGGAGATGATGACGGGAGGGAGAGATGACGGGAGGGAGAGATGACAGGAGGGAGAGATGACGGGGTGGAAGATGGGAGCGGAGATGATTGAGGGAGATGATAAGAGTCTTGTCGTGGGGTAGGGGCTGCAGGGGAAGGAGTAAGGAGCACAGCAGGAGTGGGTGGGAGGGGTGGGGAGATCAGATTGGAATTGTACTACAGCTAATCATAATTTTTCTAACTTTCTCTGGGTTACTACTGTGGTAAGGCAGTCAGGACCATCTGAAGTTATTGATTGAAATCACAGATGGTTCCCATTGCAGGGTCACTGCCCAATGGAAGCTTGAACTTCCCAAGCAATTGCTGTGCAAACCTCAGTGAGGACTTCCTGGAAATATCCCTGAAAACATCTTCGAGATACCTGCCAGGTACAACAGCCCAAGGAACAGGAATCATGGCCAATGATTTCAACTGTTCATTCCTAGAACATCTTCTTCCTACAGAGAAGAAGCAAAGGTCAATGGGAATGGGCAGAAACAACATCAAAATGTGTCATTTTACATCAAATTTAGTGAGTCACCCCTTCTAATTATTATCGCATTTTCAGAAATGTCTGATTGCTAATCTAATATTTTGGTTGGGAAGAATTTGAAGAACATATTTGAGTAGGAATGTATTGAAACTAACAGTGGGAATATATGAGGAAACACAGCACTGTGAATATGGCATTTATTGATGTTCTTGGATTATCCCTTGTAGTTTATATTGCTCTGCTGAAATAAATAGACAAATGTTGAAGTTAAATAAGGAGCTGTTTAATCAGCTTTATTTGCAGATTTTTATTTATTTCCCAGATAACAAAATCACAATGCCTCATTCCCACAAAATGATTTTTATTTTCACTGATAGGCTGGGTATTTGGCATGGTGGCAGTGCTGTCTCACCACGCCTGAGAACCAGGTTCGATTCCCAGCTTGGGTCACTGTCTGCAATTCTCCCTGTGTCTGTGTAGGTTTGCTCCGGGTACTCCGATTTCCTCCTACAGTCCAAAAGACTTGCTGGTTAGGTGCACTGGCAATGCTAAATTCTCTCTTAATGTACCCAAACAGGTGCCGGACTGTGGCAACTGGGGCATTTTCACAGTAACTTGATTGCAGTATTGATCTAAGAATTCTCGCGACAACAATAAATAAACTTAAAACTTTACTGGGGTCATTAAATGTCACCAAAATAATTACTTTGTTTAGCTTTTCCCTGTCTGTGTCTCAACATCACAGTAATGCATCTGGACAAGTCAGCTGAGTGGCCAGCTACAACTGTGATTACATAAATGGATTACAATTTTGTATTTATATTGCATAATCTCCACAAATTACACAGCAAAGTCACATCCAAATGGAAATCCCAGACCTAGGCCTGATTACAGGCTGTCAGCCATTTCATCGCAATAACAAATTTATTTTTTAAGATAATGGGGAGAAAAGGAGGGTTAAGAAGATTTGGCATTATATTCACCAGATAGAACATGCAGAAACCAATTCATGTCAAAAATTTTACCATGGTAACTGTTCTTAAAGAGACAGGGCTCCTTTCAATCCAGTTATCATCGTGCTTGAGGTAAGCTAATTACCATTTTTCAAAAAAGATGAAAAAAAAACACAGCAAGTCTTTTTAATTACTGCAATTTTTTTATGAAACATTAGCTGGCCAGCACCAAGCTGAATTAGATAATTTAATAGTTATGTGATAGCTGAAGCAAATTATGTGTCTATTAAGAGTACATTTAAGATACCAAACATGTTAAGCACTGAATTAGATAGCCTGTGGAGTTACGAAAAGGCAGTACTGTCTCTTTTTAATAAACAAATTGACAAAAAAGAAAACAGAACTTCAATAGCTTTCATCAAAGGAAGTAATCCTCGTGATCAAAGGTAAGCAAGCCTGGGTTCATAGGTCAGGGAGGGATTTTTTTTTAAATCACTTTTTCTTCTAATTTACCATTAATGTAAGCTAACGTGTACTCCATCCAATTGTAATATGGAATATAATTATTCTTTAGCAACTGAAAGGATATTTTCTCCTTGCAAATTATCCTATTTGGGGGACGTGGGAATGGAATGGACTAACAATGGGGTATAATGAAGATTTTAATGATTACTTACATGATGAAAATGGAAGAAGATAAAAAGCAGAATGCGCCCAGGCCCCATGAGATTGACAGGACAGACAGAAATGGAACAAAATAATTGGTTAGTTGAACAGCAACAAACACACCACCTGGGGTACCACTTTCTGCACTGACAGGGTATCATTACCATGAATTTCAATCAGATACTTTTGGAACTAGAAATAGCTGTAATGTAGCCCAGTTCACTGAAGTAGTTCTGATTCCGTTTTCTTGCTCTGAATCAAATGGATTTCCTTGTTGCCCAAAGCCATGGCACACACAGTGGTGTGAGACAGCACAATGTTGCACTAGCTTGTATAGCCTTGCAACCAAATCCCTGGTCTCACCTCTAAAGTGGTGGCAGATAGATCTTCCATTGAGAGAGGATATTAAATAAAAGCAAAAGTCAGGCCATCCTAATGTATTTCCAGCAATTTTTTTTTCCCCCTGCATCTCTGACAAAAGTTTGAAGTGGGGAATTAGTTCCTCTAATGAACACGTCTTAAAGTGAAGGTTAACAAAATAAAATGGCAGAAGTAATAAAGGTGAGATTGTGATGCTCAATATTAATGTATGGAAGCTTAACGTGTTCATATGAAAATCTTCTACATGGTGTTTATTATTTTAAATTATTTATTGGGCCAAATTTCTGATTGGATGTGCAGAGGTATGTTTTGATGTGCAAATGGCCACACTTGAATTTCTTTTGGGATAAGTGGAATTTCCTCTGCATTTCTGACCCAGTAACAGTTTCCTGTGGCCTGATAATAGCTTGCATGTAAAGGTACACACATTCACATTGAGAATGGGTTGTCCACTTGAAATGGTGACCAAAATTTCCTCCAGCACATCATTTTCAGGCTTTGAAAGCACATATCAGGTTTGAGAATTTTTTTATATAAAAAACAGAAAACTTGCTGAGAAGTCTGGAGCATTTTGAAAGGCAAGTGTACGATCTGTTCATAACTTTTAACTTCACTGATTAGTGCTGTATTGCAAGGTTGCTTTTGTGTTTCTAATGGAATGGCTCCTCAAAGGGTTTGAACTTTTACAGGTAAGTTGATCCTTGCATTGACTAGTTTTGTATATTTGTTCTCACGCTTTACAGTGCTTTTCCAGTGAAGACAGCATTATAATGCAGTGAAACATGTCACCACATGTCCTGTCTGTCTGTGCTGTCAGCTTTTCTACTTTGATTTCAATGGATCTGGTTGATGAGAACAAAACCTTGAAAGAAATGTATACTGGATGTCTAACTCCCTTACATTTCATTGACAAAGATGCTGCTTTGAAATGCAAATGACCCAAGACAGTGCCAACCTGGTAGTGCTGGGGTAGATCTTCTGGGGAGCCCAATAGAGGATGATTCCCATTACATGGTGGTGTCGGGAGGATAGCCCCAAGGCTTTTGAAGAGATGTGGGGACTTGATAGTGACAGGGGAGCAGCCACTGAGAGGGGAAACTTGCAAGCATGGAAGTGGGGAACTTGTAGGCATGAGAGAGCGAGCAGTGAAGAGGGGCAGCTGGCTGAGGCAGGGGAGCACTAGCAATCCTGCTGCAGTGGATGCTGGGTGTCACTGGGTTGGGGGGGGGGGGGGGGGGGGGGGGGGGAGGTGACTGTGTCATGGGTGGAGGAGAGCCCGCAATGACTGTACTGAGAAGAATGGGGGGCAGGAAGGCAGGGGAGCTCCCAATATGTTTGCAGTGGGATGGGGTGAATGCGGGTGGGAGAAGTTTCAACTCTCTGCTGATTGGGCACCCTTTAAAGTTATTTTAACTCTAAAACCACATCTCGTTTTTTTTTGTCAGCATTTCAGAAAATCTGGCCTGAAAACTCTGCTATGCATCTGCAGAGATTCTTTGGTGCTTTTGAAGGCACAGCTCTTGTTGTGGGTTTCCCAGAGGAGTGGGGTGGCTTCAATAGGGATTCCCAATGATTGTGGCGGACCAGAAGATCCTGCCACCAACGAATGGCACACCATTTCCCACTGCCGAGAAACACGCTGAGGGAAGACCAGGGAGTCTTCCCTGTAGGAGCAGGCAAGAGGATTTTACAGGAATTCCAGGTGCTTTTTCTCTAAGTTTTATTTCAGCCCAAATACTGCAAACCCTATCAAATGCAGTTGCTTCTACAAAGGGAGCAAGCGTGAAATGCTAACTTGTGCCTTTTCCTCACAATCAAATTGCCGATAAAAGTCAAAATCAAGCAAAATACATCTTTTGCTTGGATCAAGAAGAACAACTGTATTTTTTTCAAAATGTTCTCAGCAATTCAACAATTTGTATTTGTCCTGAGTAATATTTAATACAAAAAGTAAATTTGACTTTGGTTAATGGTGTTCTGCAGTCTTTTGATACACACGTGTGTAGTCTGGTCTGCTTCCTTCAATATGGTTTCCTCCTTTGGCCAGTTTGATGCCTCTACCTGATGCCACAGTGGTCAGAAGTCTATCAAATGGGATAGTTTGTGTCATTGAGTAACAATACCTTTCTCTTTAAAAATGTATCCATCAGAATTTGTGGGTGGTACAGTCGCATAGTAGTTAGCATTGCTGCCTCACAGCTCCAGGGATCTGGGTTCGATTCCCAGCTCGGATCACCGTCTGTGTGGAGTTTACATATTCTCCTCATGTCTGCAGGGGCTTCCTCCAAGTACTCCGGTTTCCTCCCACAGTTCAAAGAAGTGTGGGTTAGATTGATTGGCCATGCTAAAATTGTCCCTTAGTGTCCAGGAATGCGCAGGTTAGAGGGATTAGTGGGTAAAATATGTAGGGATATGGGGTTAGGGCCTGGGTGGGATTGTGGTCGGTGCAGACTCAATGGGCTGAAGGGCCTCTTTCTGCACTGTATGGTTCTATGGTTCTAAAGCAAAGCCATTGTATCCTAACTCAAAATTTGAAAAAGGCACAATCTTACAGGCCACTCATGTCACGCTCCCGCTGCAATGAGGTTGGAGAATTTGGCAGTCAGCCAGCTCTCCAACTGCAGCGGGATGAGAAAATCTCACCGATATGAATGGCCACAACATTCCAGCCTTCAGTTCTTTGTTGGATCATCTTGAGAGCTCCCTTTCATCAATCCCTTAAGTTTTTACTCTGTATCTTTGGAAAGTTAATGTAAAAAATTGGAATAGCAATCTCAAATATGAAAAATAATCACATTTGCTTCAATGGCAAGCAATGATTTTTGACAGAGAAGGCAATGAATACGTTCATCTCACTAATATGATTCCAATTCTTTAATTAGGGCATATTTCCTGCCTCAATACGCGTGGCGTGGTGGCAAGATGGTTAGCAATTCTGCCTCACAGCGCCAGGGACCTGGGTTCGATTCCCGGCTTGGGTCACTGTCTGTGTGGATTTTGCACACTCTCCTCATGACTGCATGGGTTTCCTCCAGGTACTCTGGTTTTCTCTCACAGTTCAAAGATAAAGTTTAAAGTTTGCTTATTTGTGCCACAAATAGGCTTGCATTGACACTGCAATGAAGTTACTGTGAAAATGTTTGGGTTAGGAGAATTGGCTATGCTAAATTGCCTCTTTGTGTTGGGGGACTGGCTAGGTTTAATTTCTTGGGTTTATGGGGATAGGGCCTGTGTGTAATTTAGTTGGTGGAAACTTGATGGGCTGAATGGTCTCCTTCTGCACTATAAGATTCTATATCTTCCAATACTCCTAGTTACAAACGCGCAGAAAATGAAAAATAACAGCCCAAATTCACGCGCCCAACCAAATCTCCATTCACTGCAACGGGATTGAAGAATCCTAGCCATGGGCAAGGTCAGGGAATTCCAGGTAATGAAGATTTTGTTTTTATTTACAGGGTTCCTATTTAAAACAGGATTAATTTAGAAGTTGCTCCCACTCTATTGCTCAAAAAAGATCACTGTGTAGTTGTAAATAAAAATTTATAACACAGGAAAAACATTAGGTAATAAAGTATAACATGGTTAATATGTAATAAATAAAGATTTAGCAACATCTTTTAATAGTTTGCATTTAGTACCAATCTCTGAGATTATTTAACACAAATTGTATCAATTTCTCGTTAGGCTATTCATATGTTTTTTTAACTGATTTGTTTCCTGCTGTTAACTAAACAACTAGTAATTTTTGTACAGCCTGGGGTAATAATGTGTTTTTGATAAGCATTAAGTGCAAGATACAGTTGACATATAAAGTGAAGCATTATTGATTTTGGATACAATTTTTTTTCCTCAACAGCATGCTGAACTAACATCTGAAACATAATTTCTGCTTCTCCTTTCCCACAAAGCTAAATTCCCAGGAGGAACAAGCATTAAATGGAGAAGAATTCGCTCGAAGGTGATGAAGTGAGAGATGCAGTTTCAGTGAAATGAGCTTGCTGTGAAATGAGGTCACTTTACTGGTTGTTTCCGACTTCATCCAAACCAATATATTGAGATACTAAACCCTACTTCACAGAGAATAAAATATTGCTCAATCTATTCTGAAAGGACTTTGTTCAGTTTAAGAACTTGGTTTTTATTTGTTTCTTTTTCTCCGCCTGTTTAATATGCCTTTAATGCTCCGAATTGACTGACTGGTCATAGCATCATAGAATCCCTATAGTGAAAAGGGGGCCATTCAGCCATCAAGTGTGCACTGACTCTCCAAAGAGCATCCCACCCAGTCTTACCTCCTCCACTCCATTCCTACATCCCAAACACATCCAACATAGCTAATCCCACCTAACTTAGGCACCAGGGGCAATTTACCATGGGCAATTCACCTAATGCTCACTTTTTTGGATTAAGTTTACAAGCACACATTTATTTCCATCTTGCGCTGACGTTAAACTTGCAGAGTAACCTTGGAGCAAGGGGCAATCTGACTTTTCAAACAATGTATCCTTTCGTGGAGTGTGAATGCCACTGGCTTGACCAATATTTGTTGTTGCCCATCACCAACTGACCTTGCAAAACCACTGAATATTGGAGATATATATGCCGTGAAGTGGGGGTTGTGGTGAGGGGCTGGGGGGGTGGGTGGTATCATACTCTGCCCACTTGAGTTTAACACTAATCCAAATGTGCAGTGTCCAGACCTCCTGTTAGACTGCTCAGAAGTTTGAATTTCTGGAGAACAAAGGTTTTTCTATCCCACAGAATCCTTACAGTGCAGAAGAAAGCCATTTGGCCCATCAGGTCTGCACTGACAACTATCCAGCCCATTTGGCCCATCAGGTCTGCACTGACAACAATCCAGCCCAGGCACTAAAGGTCAATTTATACAGCTATATATAAATCAGAGCAGTCTGTGAATCTGCTAAAAGTAGTAACAAAGCACTACAAAGGGAATGCTCTGGTTGCCTGTCATGCGAATCATAGCAGACGGGCGGGTAGTGGGAGCAGGAGGAGAGGGTTGGGTGGGGAGAACATACCACACGCAAGTCCATTAACCTTAGGCGGGATTCTCCGTTTCAGGGCAAGCACGGCTGCAGAATCCCAGGCTACACATCCAAACGATGCTTTCCTCCTTTGGCCCAGAGAGGAACTGAAATTGAACCTTTTTATGGTGGATGCGCAGGCATCAATTTAATAGAACCAGGATTATTTGAGATATAATGCATTCCACAATGGGTAAACGAATGTTTGAACCGAAACAGTTAGCGCTAAGTTTATTTATTAATGTCACAAGCAGGCTTACATTAACACTGCAATAAAGTTACTGAGCAGAATCCCCTAGTCTCCACACTCCGGTACCTTTTTGGGTACACTGAGGGAGTTATTATCTCAGCTGCTCCATCAATATCAATGGTGGGCAACAATGTGCAACAATATGCACATACAGCCCATCTGGGTTCTGACTGCGGCCAATGAAACATTTTGTTCACGGTTGCCCATGCACAGGATTGCCATATTCTGTTGATTTCCATAGTTTGTTTTCTACCAGCACAACTGAAGTGACACCCAGGGGCAAGCAATAGTACGTGTCGATTGCTCGCAACATCGACCGTGACAGCTGTGCACTCCCTCCGTATCCAAAGCGTAAATGTTTCTTCTGATTTTACCATTTTAAGTTGAAAATGGTTCTGTTAAGATATGATTGGTTTAGGCATTTGCTATAAACTCATTATGAAATATCTGGCATGTTTTAAATGTATTGAATCGTATTCATGGGTTCATGGTTAGTGAACAAGCTTGATTTCAATCTTGTGGCCCACTGAGATAAAGAGGGCACTCATGCAGTCCACTCAATAGCTTCAGTTGCCCATCACTGATTAATAGTATCCGGAATATAATGGCCTTGACTGTACTGAGATGTCACGCCAAGGAAATCAAAGATGGATAACATAGAATGTAATGGACAAATATTATGGAGTTTTGCTTGATGTATCTTCAGGAGCTAGTGAAAGATTTGCAGAACCTTTCTCCAGAACATTGAAAGAATTGGATAGAATTCATGATAAGCGAGATTGCACCTGGTCTGCAAATGGAAAGAGCCAAAAGTAATATTTTCTTTCAATCAAATATCCTTTTGTGAAATTTGGAAGGCATCTTTCGGATGCACTCCTTTCCTTTCAAGGTTAGATTGTTGACAATATTTTATACTTTATTTAACAAGTATGTTTGCTGCTTTTTATTTGTGAGCAGAAGGCAAAATTTTTCTTAATTGCCTGATTGAAATTAAATTGCTACCAGAGATCCTGGAACCTGTATCTTGAAGTGATGACAATTCAGATCCCTTCTTTACATACGATCAACGTGCCAATTGAATCTTCATAATTAAGAATAAAGAACAAAGAAAACTACTGCACAGGAACAGGCCCCTCAGCCTACACTGACCATGCTGCCCATCTGAACTAAACCCCCTACCCTTCCAGGGACCTTATCCCTCTATTCCTATCCAAATTTTTTTCAAAAGTAGGAATTAAATGGTTGTAAATTGACATAGGAACACAAGACTTGGGAGCAGAAGTAGGCAAATTCAACTCTTCGAGTCTGCTCTGCCAATCAATGAAATCATGGTTGATCTCTCCTGGTCTCAAATCCACTCCCCACCTGTTCCCCTTTTCCCTTTATCCTGCTTTTAAAATTAAAAGTATATCTATTTCCTTCTCGAAACTATTCAACGATTCAGTCTCCACCATGTTATGGGGCAGCAAGTTCCACAAATTTGCCACCCTCTGCGGGTAGTTGCTCCTCATCCCACCTTTAAATCTACTGCTTCTCAACCTATAACTGCGACCTCTTGCTCTGGATTACCCAATAAGAGGAAACATTTGGTCTATGTTTACTCTATCAATCCCTTTAAAAATTTTACATACCTAACTAAGTTTTGGTAAAACAAACAATCCTTTAAATCTAGCTACAGATCAGCCAATACATTTTGCTGGTCTTGATGTCCCTGTTTAATGAATTGCTTTGCAGTATAATAAAACCGCATGAGATTTAACTGATAATAGTGGTTGGCAGATAAGAGGTTACCTGACTTGTCCAACAATAAAGGATGAAAAGCGAAAAAATAATTTATTGAATCACACTGCATGATTTTAGACATCAATTCAGGAAGCCGCAGAGATGGGAAGCCATTAAATTTGGTTTCAGTATCCAGCTATTGTTCAAAGTGACACTTTTTTTTTGTGAAGATTATTCCACTTCTCTTGTTGCAATTAGTAAGAGATCATTCTCGAGCTGTCGACAAACTGCAATTTGTTGTTGATTCTTTGCTTCAAGGCAACACTTAAATAAAACCGTTTCAGTTCTGATTGAATGAACCCCATAACAGTGCTGAAAGAGGCCCCCCCTCCTCCCTCATGCAGCAGAGAAAAAAAAGGAGATGCAGCCACAGAAATGACAGTGCTCTTTACTGACCTTGAATCTGGGTCGAGCTCGTAGGCTCACTTACTTCTATAATCGGAGGAAATGGTGAAGGGGAAAGCGGGAAGGAAAAGAAATGCAAAAAAATACAGTTTACATATCCTTACAATCATGGCACTAAGCAGTAAAAGTGAGGCCAGTGACAACACACATGCAATCAAATGAACCTGAAACAGAATGAAGGTTACAATCTGTTCATGGTGGTGCACTGTGGGGTTGAACTGGGAAGAAGTCACCATGGTTCTAAGCAGCAGCAAAAGGTTAAGAATATTAATTCAATAAATATCACCGCGCATTTCCCTGGCAAAGTGCTCATTTCTGTCAGTGGTACTGCAATACCACTGAATGAGGCGCTGCTCAGATTCCTCTTTCGTTATTCAATCAAAGCATCACTGATCTGGCCAGCCATTTGTTGTTTTTTTCTGGGCCATTTAAGAATCAACTGTTTTGCTGTGGATATGGAGTCACATATAGGCCAGATTTCTTCCCTGCTGGGTGGCTTTCTACAACGATGGTTTCATGGTCATCATCAGACCTTTAATCCCACATTTTTTACTGAACTCAAATTTCACCATCTGATCTGGTAGGATTCGAACCTGGGTCCCCAGAGCATTATCCTCATTCTCTGGAATAACAGTCTAGCGACAATATCGTAATAACACCAACTTCTCCTCTATTGCTTCACTAATGATTTGTGGATTAAGGCACTGATAGTGCATCTTTTGGGAAGAGCTGTGATTTCCCCGTGCTGACAGCAGATTTAAATGTAATCCTTTAAAAAGCACAGAGGCGGTTTTTATTCCATTTTCTTTTGTCGCTGTAAAGGAGGGAAACACAGTAGGGAAGAAGGCGTTAGGAACCTGCAAACAATTCCTGCAATACCTCAGTCCCTGAAAAAATGCAAAATGTAATAAATTATTCTATGCACATCTAAACAAAGCCAGCATTATAGAGAATAAAGTGTAAGTTTCAGTGCAAAGAGGTAGACAAAAGCCAAGTTATCTGTGAATATTTTGAAAATTGATGATGAGGCCATTGGTTAAACCCTCCGTTGTAAGGTCAACTCAACATTCTGAATACAGAAAGTATCAATTGGGGTGACATAGTGGTTAGCACTGCTGCCTCACAGCATCAGGGGCCTGGGTTCAATTTCGGTCTCGGGTCACGGTCTGCACGGAGTTTACACTTTCACTTCATGTCTGCGTGGGTTCCTCCACGTGCTCTAGTTTCCTCTCACAGCCTAAAGATATTCAGATTAGGTTGATTGGCCATGCTAAATTGACCCGAGTCTAAGGGGGATTCGCAGGGCAAATGTGTGAGATTATGGGTTTAGACCTGAGTGGGATTATGGTCAGTGCAGACTCGATGGGCCGAATGGCCTCCTTCTGTACTGCAGGGATGCTATTCTCTGAATAGCCAACGAACAAAGAGGGTTATTTCCGGGCCAGAGTTTTCTGTCTTCTTCTTGCTGTTTCTGTATAAATATCCTGCAGCATATGGAGATTATTGTCAAGCAAACTGTTTCTGTAAAATCTGTCAGTTATTCTCACATCAAGCTGAAGTTTGTAATATATTAAATATATCAGAGCTGCTTGGGGTTGTTCATTACATTTCATTAGGAGGCCAGTAGGGGGCTTTTCTTCCAGATTGCAGCCATGATGCCTCTTCCAGCAAATTCTAGTGTTATATTAGTGTGATCTGCCTGTCTGAATGGTAACTTGTTACCAGGTTCCCTTTCTATCAAACCCCTTGTCCAGTTTTTTTTGTGTGAGGACAGCCTGAGATTACTATTTTTCCCATTTGCTTTCCACCTTCATAACTCTTAATTCAGCCATTGGTGGAGGTCAACATTCCTGATTCCCAGATCAGCAGCATTGTGATCCTTGGATGTTGGCGTGCAGGGGTGTGGGAGAGAAGCATCATCTCTGCTGTTCCATGCACCGGGCTGATGGCACTATGGCTGGCCAGTGGGAAGCATAGGGTGGTGATCAAAGGTTGTTTTTCAGACAGGAGGCCCATGATCAGTGATGTGCTGTCGGGATCGGTGCTGAGTCCATTGTTGTTTGTCACTCATGCAAATGATTTGAATGAGAATATTGGGAGTAGGGTCAGTAATTTTGCAGATGACACCAAACTTGGTGGTATAATGGACACTGAAGAAGGTTATCTGGGACGACAATGTGATCTTGAACAACTGGGCCAGGAACGGCAGATGGAGTTTAATTCAGATGAATGCAAGGTGAGGGGTATAGATAGAGTAAACAGAGTTAATTTTTCCCCAGGATGGACTCAAATAGCACGAGGGGTCACGGGCTTAGGGTGAGGGGGGTAAGGTATAATTTGGATGCTACAGGGAGGTTTTTCACACAGAGGGTGGTGGGGGTATGGAACACACTGCCAAGTAAAGTGGTGGAGGCAGGTACTCTGGAGTTATTTAAGAGATACTTAAATGGGCACATGAACAGAATGGGAATGGAGGGATATAGAAAACTGATTTAAAATAGAGATAATGAGCCTTGGGAGTTCCCTGGGAAGTGTTAAATAGTCAATGATACTGATGTATTTGTTTTATCCTACAGGTACTTTGGTCCGCCTTGTTTTCTAACAAGGGGCATACACGAGATGGGTTGTAAGAGGGTTGCTCTTGCATTTTTTTTCCGAGAGTATCTTAATGCTTCACGTCGTTAGTGTATGCTTGACCTGGACCATTTGATGGGCAACACAACAGCTCAGTGACTATTGCTGTGCTGTGCAGATACAAGGGCCTGTGTCTGTGGGAGTTTGCGCATTTTCCCCGTGCTTGCGTGGGTTTTCTCTGGGCGCTCCGGTTTCCTCCCACATCCCAAAGATGTGCTCTTAGGCTGATTGGCAGAATAAATTCTCCCTAAACTGTCTCAAAGTTGGTTTCAATGCAGAGATCTATAAACATAGACAGGGATCACAGATAGAAGTGGGAGCATCGAGGCGGCGGCACGGGCTCTTTGGGCCAAAGGACCTGTTTCCCATACTGTTTAGTTCTTTGTTGCAGTTTGGAAATGCAAACCAGGGTAGGACTTACACAGTTAATGTTAGGACGCTGGGAATGTTGTTGAACAGAGAGACCTCGGGCTGAAGGTACATGGTTCCTTGAAAGTGGCGTCACAGATAGATACGGTGGGGAAGATGATGTTTGACACATTTGCTTCACAGCATCAAGTATAGGAGTTGTAACACTATGTTACAACTGTACAAGACATTGGAAAGGCTACATTTGGAGTACAACATATAATTCTGATTGCCCTGCTGTAGGAAGGATGCTATTAAACTGGAAAAGGTGTAAGAAAAATTTTCAAGGATGTGACAGGACTGGAAGATACAAATTATCAGGAGAGGCTGGGACTTCTTTCTCTAGAGCGTTGGAGGATGAGGGGTGACCTTATAGGCCTTGGTAAGGTGAATGAGTAAAGTCCTTTGCCTAGGGTAGATGAGTCCAAAACTTGAGGGCAAAGATTTAGGGTGAGGGGGGGAAGATTTCACCTGAGGGGCAACTTTTTCACACACAGGGTGATTGAATAAGCTGCCAGAAGAGGTGGTAGAGGCAGGTGCAATCACAACATTTAAAAGACATTTGGACAGGTACATGGATGGGAAAGGTTTAGAGGAATATGGGCCAAACACAGGCAAATGGTAATAGTTCAGTTCAGAAAACCTGGTCGCATGGGTGAGTTAGGCTGAAGGCCTGTTTCCTTGCTGTATATCTCTGTGACTCTTTGGGTGGGACTTTACAGCCTCGCTCATCCAGAAACCGTAAAATCCAACCCAAGGTCAATGGACTTTCCCATTGTCCATCCCTCACTCACTCCAATTCCTATGCCAAACGAGGTGGTAAAATTCAGACCTACAGCTGTATAACAGACAAGAAAGAGAGGAATGAACACAGTTCTCTGCAATTGCTTCATTGTGACAGCTAGGGTGAGGTAGGGGGATAAACATATTCAGACAATAGTCACCCTAAAGTAACAATACTGTACATAAAGGCATCTGGAGACCAGTTGAGACCAATTTCCTATTGTTTGTCACTAGTCTCTTCAAACACAGCACATGATGCTGGTGGTGCAGCATCTAAAAGAGGCTGGCGATAAGTGAAGAGAAACGAGGCTCCAATTCTTTTGATTCTTCTGCACGCAGCAGAGGTTATTCCAGTTGGGGGAGGAAATTAATGGGTCAGGAGAGGGCAGTGGGGGATGGGGGGTACTGGTGGCTGGGTGCGGGGGAGGGTGGTGTTGCAAAGACCAGCAGAAGGCTCAAAATGAAGCCAGTACGAGTAACGATTCTACAGCATAAAAAACCATTGGCTCTCTCTTTCCCCTGCTCTGTACAAGAGGGCTGAGACAACAAAGTAAATAATATAAAATTCAATTGATGAAGAGGGTGAGCTAACTGCAGAGATATGAAAAATGTTGGCAGATCACTTACAATGTTGAGTTGAGGCCCAAGGCCCAATTTAGGGTCACCTCAGCTTTCTTATGAGCTGTCCTCAGCATACTCTCTTTCATTCTCATTCTACACTCTTAAAAAACTGTACTCTCTTTTAAATTCTTCAACACTCTATTCTGCACCCCATCCTTTGTTTCTCCGCTATGTACTCCAGAATGGTGTGATGCTGTTTGTAACAGCTTGAAGAAACAATATTTTTCACTATATTCCAATACATGTGACAAGAATAAATCAATGGGGACATACAACTAGGGCATTGTTGATTTTGGACCCAGAATAATTTCTACACCTAGATCTTACACACTTACTCATGTCCATGCCCCTTAAAATCTCAGTAAGAAGTCTCAGAACATCAGGTTAAAAGTCCAACAACTTTATTTGGAATCACAAGCTTTTGGAGCAAGGCTCCTTCATCAGGTGAGTGTTGGACCTGTTGAACTTTAACCTGATGTTGAGAGACTTCCTACTGCGCCCACCCCAATCTAATGCCCGCACCTCCACATCATGGCTGTAAAATCTCAACCACTGTGGCTGATTTTTTTTTCCCTTTCATCACAAGGATAAGGTCGCTCTCTTTCTTCACAAAGATACAATCCCTCCGTGTAGTAGAATTTGTGTTTAAAGAGCAATACTTTTTTTTTGTGTCTCTTTTGCCATAAAATACCTGTATCACTTCGCTACACTGTCGTCGGATCAAAAAACACAATGGCCTAGATACTCTGGAGCGATTTGTGTTTGGGAACAAATGAAAGCATTGCAATCATTTTCATGAAGACATTATCCTTCTTTTTCTGAGTTAGATGAACAATAAAATGCAATTCAGCATTTTGTCTCTAAGTGTGTTGTGATCATTAATTCATACGTCTGACTTCTACTGGTTTCTAAGAGTCCCTTGATGGATCCCTTTCACTCGACTGGAAATAACACTTTTGATTAGTATTATTCCTCAGGGTTCCCCAGCAGTTCAGGCTTTCAGCAGCTCAGAATCCCGACCAGAAGGTTGCTAGTGCTTGTACCGGGCCTGTTTGACATTCACTTACCTTGGCTGAACAATCGCTGACATTAAACAGGGAAACAGGAAATATCAACGTGTTGTGTTAGGAGCAAGAGTGAAACAAGTCATGGAAAAGTGATATCACTATTTACCCAATTTCCTAGCAACAATCGCTGCAAACTCTGGATGTGGTTACCTTGCTGTCAAGACTAAGGCAGTTGCAAAGGGAACCACATCCGCAGAGAGGAAATCTAACATGAAAGCAAGAGAAGGTCATTGCTGGAAATCAGGAAACGTTAGAAATGCAGGTCTGGCAGCATATGCGGGGAGCAAATTAATGTCTCAGGTTGACGCCCTTGTGTTAGAATTGGAATGACTTCAACCTGAAAGGCTTTCACTGGTGCTGCCAGGTCTGATGAACATCAGTCCGGTGGCACAGTGGTTAGCACTGCTGCCTCATAGCGCCAGGGAACTGGATTTGACTCCTGGTTTGAGTCACTTGCCTGTGTGAAGTTTGCACGTTCTTGGCCTGTCTGCCAGGGTTTCCTCTGGGTGCTCCGGTTTCCTTCCATAGTCCAAAGACGTATGGGTTATGTTTAATTGGCCATGTTAAATTGCCCCTAGTTTCAGGGGGATTACAAGGGCAAACATGTAGGGATAGAATGGGATTGTTGTCAATGCAGACTCGATGGGCCAAATGGCCTCCTTTTATACTGCAGGGATTCTTTGATATCCAGCATTTTCTTTTTTTTTCAAGATTTTATGAAATAGTCAAGGTTTATTCATTCATTTTTATGGGATGTATGTCATTGGCTGGGCCAACATTTATTGCCCACCCTAACTCCTTTTCAGAAGGCATTTAAGAGTCAATTACATTGCTATGATTCTGGAGACACATGTAAGCCAAACCAGGACACTAAAGAACATTAGTGACCAGGTGTGTTTTAATGACAATTGACAATGGTTTCGTGCCCATCAGTAGATTCTTAATTCCAGATTCTTTACTGAATTCAAATTTTATCATCTGCCCTGGCGAGATTTGAACCTGGTTCCCCGGAGCATTACTGTGGGTTTTTGGATTGTTCGTCCAGTGATAATTCCGCTGTGCCACTGCCTCCCTTATGCATCATAGTTCTCTACCACAAAGTGTTAGAAGGATGCTTGTGAATGTAATGCCCCAAGCCAGATAGAGAAAAACAAAAAACTCGGAAATAAACACACTGTTCTGAATTGGTCTTGTGTACCTTAAGCTATAACACCAGTAAAAACTGGAAAAGAAGGATATTGATCCAAACTTTTGTGTTCCATTGGGATGTTTTTGATGTTAGTTGGAATAACAGTGAGAAGCAAGTTGAGGCTAAGGCTCTGATGGGAATAGAAAACAATACTGGATGATTCAAACCTGCCTACGCAACTATTTTTGTATTTGGTTGACGTAAACTACCAAATAACAGGTAGAGGCCTGGGTGCTGGTTGATTCTACATCCATTTGAATGGGAATAGTGCCATATAAAAAGTAAGAGAACCTAAAGTTGGGATTGGTGTCCCAAGATGAAATGTTCCCCTGAGGGAATCATTGAGCTTTTCCAACTTTTGGTTAGGTGGATTGGTCTAAAGATCACACAATCATAGAATCATACAGCACAGAAAAGGGCCTTCTGCTCATTGAGTCTGCACCGGCACATTAGAAACACCTGAACCCCCACCTAATCCCATCTGCTAGCACTTGCCCCATAGCCTATGTCAAGACTATGCCAAGTGCTAATCCAGATATATTTTAAAAGATGTGAGGCAACCCGTCTCCACCACCCTCTCGGGCAGCACCAACCAGACCATCAATACCCTCTGGGTAAAATAGGTTCTCTTCACATCCCTCCCAAACCTCCTTGCCTTCACCTTGAACCTATGTCCCCCCTCGTGACTAACCCTTCAAATAAGGGGAACAGTTGCTCCTTATCCACTCTGTCCATGTCTCTCATAATTTTGTACACCTCAATCAGGTCACCCCTCAGTCTTCTCTGCTTCAATGAAAACAATCCATGCCTATGCAGATGTGCAGATTAGTTGGATTGGCCATGCTAAATTGCCCCTTAAGTTAGATGGACCAGCCATAGTAAATATTTATAGTGACAAGGATAGGGTGAGGTAGAGGGCATGGGTAAAGTGTTCTGCCAAAGAGTTGATGCAGACTCAATGGGCCGAATAGACTCCTTCTGCACTGTAGGAATTCTACAGCTAAGCCATACAAACAGGAAACTCCCAGGATCAAATGATTTCTATGTTGAATTCACTAATATAAACTATGTACATCTTAAATGCATCACCTCAAACTTTGGCACCCAGAGTCAGTCATTTTTTCTAACACTATGTAATGAGCCCTGTTGTAAGAGTTTAAAAATTTTGTTTGGTTTGTGTGTGGGAGAGAACATTGAATCAATCAGTAAACAGCCTCTGCAGTCACTTATCATGTGGACAGTCACCGCAAGCCCCACACTTCAACTAGGCCCTTGTGACCAGCATTCATTTACTTCAATTCTGGTCACCACACTACCAAAGGATGTGGAGGCTTTGGAAAAGATGCATAAGAGATTTACCAGGATGTTGCCTGGTATGAAGGGCAATAACTCTGAGGAGAGGTTGGAGAAACTTGGTTTGTTCTGACTGGAATAATGGAGGTTGAGGGGCAAGATAGAAGTCGGCAAGATTATGAAGGCCATGGACAGAGTGGATAGTCAGAAGCTTTTTCCCAAAGTGGGCAAGTCAATTACTAAGGGGTATAAGGTTAATGTGTGAGGGTAAGAGATGAATGAGACAAGTTTTTTTTACACTGAGGGTGAGACGTGCCTGGAACAGATACATTTTAAAAGATGTGAGGCAACCCGTCTACACCACCCTCCCAGGCAGCGCATGCCAGACCATCTGTACAAAACTGTGGCGTGGCTGCACTTGAGGTATTGTGTACAGTTCTAGTCGCTGCATTATAACAAGAATGTGGAAGCATTGGAAAGGGTGAAGAGGTTTACCAGGATGTTGCCTGGTATGGTGGGAAGATCTTATGAGGAAAAGCTGAGGGACTTGAGGCTGTTTTCATTGGAGAGAAGATTAAGAAGCGACGTAATAGAGACATACAGATGATTAGACAGATTGGACGATGAGAACCTTTTTCCTCAGATGATGATAGCTAGCACGAGGGGGCAGAGCTTTAAACTGAGGGCTGATAGACATCGGACCGATGTCAGAGGTAGGTTCTTTACTCAGAATAGTAAGGGCATGGAATGCCCTGTCTGCCACAGTAGTGGACTCACCAACATTAAGGGCATTTAAACAGTCACTGGGTAAACATATGGATGATAGCGTAGGTTAGATGGGCTTTAGATTCGTTTCACAGGTCGGCGCAACATCGGGGACTGAAAGGCCTGTACTGTGTTGTAATGTTCTATTGAACTCGCTGCTGGGGGAAGTAGTGAAAGCAGATACAATCGTGATTTTTAGGGGCATCTGGTCAAATATATGAATAGGATGGGAACAGAGGGGTACCGTCCCTGAAAGGGCATGGGGTTTTAGTTCAGGGGGGCAGCATAAATGGTGCAGGCTTGGAGCGTCATAGGGCCTGTTCCTTACTATTATTTTTGTTTTTTGTTCTTCAGGAAGGGAGGAATTTGTCAGGAAAAATGAAACATGGAATGGGAATAGTTAAAGCAAATGATTTTAGTGCATTTTTGGGGTGGGTAGAGCAAGGATTATAGATCATAGAATCCCTACAGTTCAGATGAGGCCATTTGGCCCATCGAGTCTGAGCTGACCCTGACAGAGAAACTTAACTAGGAGATCACCCTTTACTCTAGCCCCATAATCTCTCATATTTCCCACAGCTATTTCCCCTAAAGCCACACATTTTGGGACACGAAGGGTCAATTTCAGCATGGCCAATCTACTGAACAATGTCTTTGGACTGTGGGAGGAAAGGGGAGCACCCAATGGAAATCCACAGAGAGAATGTGCAGATTCCTGACAGAGAGTCACCCAAGGCCTGAATCGAACCTGTGTCCCTGGCGCTGTGAGGTAGCAGTGCTAACCACTGTGCTGGCACGCCACTCTGAATTTTTGCCAGCTGCTGAAATGAAGATAGGGGCAGATGATGTTCCCCATCTAGTGTTTGAAGCACTGCTTCCTTCTTAATAAGCATCACAGCATGGCAGAAAATTGGAGATTCAAAGAGCTTAACGCGATGGGATAAATTGCACGATTTCTAGCAATTAAGGGAAAACATTTTGGAGGTGAGAACACACAAAAAGAGGTAGAAACAGAGAGGGGGGCTGAAAAATTGAAGAAAAATGTTGACAATTTTGTGCCCACGTCACACATGCCTGCGCTTGAATTGAAATTATGTCCGTAAATCCACAACCTGAGATCCTGATGAGAACAGCTGCCTGCTCAGGTTGGAGAACTGATACATTTATCCAGTTGGGGAAAATAAGCGAAGGAAGACAGTGCAGGCAAAGGTAAAGGTAATTTCTTCTGTTGACCCTCCACTTCCTTCAAGTGAAACAAGTGGTCTTGGAAAAACAAAACAGCTGCTAGATGGAAGGGATTGTTCTCCTGGGGAGGCAAGCAATTAAAAGGAACAGCTTTGGAGAGTCGAAGCTGTTACTCGAAGAATCAGCCAACAGGCTGACATACTTGCTGTGCTACAGCATCTGTTGTGACCTTCTCGGCAGAGCTATTTTCGAGGAACGATACAGATAAAATTCCACAGTAAAGATGAAACGAGAGTCTGGGACGACACTGAATATCGACGAGTCAGGAAACATTGCCTGTTTAGGTTTTAAAACTTGATTTTGCTCAGAGGTTCCTTGGATATTTGCAGCAAATTCACAACGTTTTAATTGGTGCCCAATATTACTGTTGACAGTTGACAACATTAATTCTGAACACACTGAGCCTTAGTTCCTCAGTCACTGCAGGATACTGAAGCAAGATTTTGTTCCTGATAATGATAAAGCCCACAATACATCTCATCACTTTTGCCACCTGCCAGGAACATGAGGTTGTTTCCACCACTCTCGCTGTTTAAATATCAAATTTAAATCACAAACATTCTCAATGTCTGCTCTCCACCACGCCCCCCCCCCCCCCCCCACCCCACCCCAGCCACCACGTTCTCAGCTGCTATCGCTGCAGCCCATTTTTGCGTTGAATTCCTCATGGCAACTATTTGAAATCTAAATAATCACAGACATGTTTCCACATTTTCCAAAAAGGATCACAAATGCTTAGCTGCAAGGGAGTTGTGTGTTTCATTTTACTGTGCCATTTTCACAGGTGGCAAGGTGGCAACGTGGTTAGCACTGCTGCCTCACAGCTCCGGGAACGCTGGTTCGATTCCAGCCTCGGGTCGCTCTGTCTGTGTGGAGTTTGCACTTTCTTCCCGTGTCTGCGTGGGTTTCCTCTGGATGATCCGGTTTCCTCATACATTCCAATTATATGCGGGCTAAGTGAATTGGCTATGCTGAATTATCCCTTAGTGTCAAGGGATTAGTTAGGGTAAATACATGGGATTATGGGGACAGGACCTGGGTAGGATTGTGATCGGTACAGATTGATGGGTCAAGTGACCTCCTGCTACACTCTGGGGTTCTATAAATCCCCAAATAGGTACCGAAGTGTGACTGAGAGATTTTCGTAATAACTTCATTGCAGTGTTAATGTAAGCCCTACTTGTGATACTAATAAATAAATTTGAACTTTCAGAAGTGTCAGCCATTTCATGTTACAGTCAGTCCTGCAATATTTGAAATCCTGTCATGTGCACTCAATATTATAATGTATACTTAATCCAGTCAACTACTTTGTCTCATTTAAAACGGAGATATCCTAGGAAAACGTGTGGAGTCCACGTACTGTGAAATCACAGATGGTTACACTGCAAAAAAACTGTGCTGCATCAATAGAGAACTTGCAACATAACTACTTTTCAATAACTTCCATAAAACCAGTCATTTTGATGTCCAAAACCCCACTGTGCTAATAAATTGGCATGGAGTGCAAATGAACTCATTCTGTGTGAAATAGGATTAAACGGCTAATGTGTTTCCCAGCAACACACCTAGCAACATGGAATTCTTCCAATGAAATTTCCTTGCTAATACAATTTCGGTTATTAAAGAGCTTGGAGATTTTGAAGGAAAGCATAAGGAAATGCAAAATTAATGAGTGATTGGAGCATGTAACCCAGCTTTCATTATCATTGCACATCCACCATTCAAGACATTTGTGCTTCTGATAATCAGAACATCATCTTTGTGCATTATTAGAACATAATTGATATTGATACAGTCAGGGTGAAGTAAACCTATATCATCCTGAAGATCTGTCAATCTATCATGGAAAAATAATTTATAAGTCTTGGGAAGCCAATAGCATACAAGAAAATGCCTAGATATATTACAGCTTGCTAGGATTAGAAAGCAGTGCGCGAGCAGTATGCTGTGGGGTAATATTGCTTTTGAGGGAAAAAATCCAGTTCATGTTGGGGAGAGATCTGCAAGGACAGGGGGCTATGCAAACTGGGAAGTATTATACAAAGGGAAGCCACAGGGGGTTTACAAGGATACTCGTTGGGACAGTCCTGATACCCTGATGTTTGTGACCCATATTGATATGGGAGGAGAACATACCATTAAGGATGGGGTGGTAGTGCCAGAGGAATGGTGAGGTGGGAAGAGGTGTCCCAGCTCCCTGAGAGATTGGGGTGCTCTGTGCAATGGCATCCCAAGCAGTCTGAAGCTGGCATCACTGCCATGCTTATGCACTGCCCACCTGCCCCCTGCCAGTGCAAATCTCCCATCTGTCAGAAGAACTGCGAGAGTGGGAAAACTGCTAAACTCACTCAAAAAAAAGTGTGGAACACTCCCATAGAATTTTTTTGGAAATATCGGAAGACAGTATTATTTGAATGGGTGTATGTTGAAAGAGGAGGTATTCTGCAAGGCCTTGGTATCCTTGTGCAACAGTTGTTGAAAGTGAGTGCACAGGTACAGCAAGCGGTAAAGAAATCAAATGGTATGTTGGCCTTCATAGCAAGGGAACTTGAGTATAGGGATACAGATGTTTTGCTGCAACTGTATAGGGAGTTGGTGAGACCCCACCTGAAGTTCTGTGAGCAGTTTTGGCGTCCTTATTTGAGGAAGGATATCCTTGCTATAGTAGGAGTACAGCAAAGATTTACCAGGCAGATTCCTGGGAATGGCAGGTCTGTCATATGAGGAGAGACTAAATTGGTTAGGATTATATTCACTGGAGCTTAGAAGAGTGAGATGCGATCTTATAGAAGCTTATAAAAATCTGACAGGGTTAGATATGGTATACTCAGAAAGAATGTTCCCAATGGTGTGTGTGCAGAACTAGAGGTCATAGTTTGCAGATAAGGGATAAATGTTTTAGAATTGAGGTGAGGAGGAATTTCTTCATCCAGAGGGTGGTGAATGTGTGGATCAGGATATTGAGTTCGATGATCAGCCCTAATCAAAATGAATGTGAAGTAGGCTCAAAGGGCTAAATTTCTGCTTCTAGCTTATATTGCATCTGTGGTCTTTACTATGAAGAATATTTTACACATGGATAAAATTTTTATTAACCAAATGTTGAACTTTATTCAGGGGATTCAACTGTTCATTTGCATTCAACCATTATTATTAAATTTTCAAAAAAATTCAACATGAAATTGTTTTTAAACTGAGAATACAAATCAACATCAACCTGCAATAGTCTGGTCCATTGCTGCACAATTCTGGCAGCAATAACGGAATGTGTGCAGGTTGAGAAATAGATACACATTAGCTCACTTGCAGATGCCATGCTTTTCACTCAGCTGACAAAAATATCAGCAATGCCGAATTTTAAAGTGAGATGTTTCACACTGTCTCAACAATTTTCAGTCCTCCTCCCCTGAGAATGCTGAATGTAATCAGGTGATGTTTCCCTGCCCACTGACTGTCTTTCGCCCAGGTCTTGAAGTGCCCTAACAGCCAATATGAACAGGTAAACAGCTGAGGATGAATTTGTCTTCAGCCAACATCCCCACTTAGGCACTTGCACCAGGATTTCTGGTAATGATCAGGACATTGAATCCTGACTGACGTTTTCCTCCCTATTACTGGAGCATTAAGATCAACAGTTTATAAGTTCTTCAAAATTGACATCAGCCATCTCAATACCAAAGGGAAATTGAATCTACAATCTCTTTCGTCTTTATGGGTCAGCAAGGCACTGGATATAATTGCTCAGCTGTACATGTTCTGGGATGTAACTCATTTCTAGGGAAACAAGAATCCTATTCAGGGACATCACGGTCACCAAAGCTTAAACGGCATAATTTTACCAATTCTGCACAGTCTGAGAACTGGCAATGTGAAGACAGCTCTTAACTAGAACTCAAGTTTCTATAGAGTTCTCATAATGATGCTATAATGAACCAGATGGCCAGGACTGAAGTTTTCAGCCTCCACTGTGACTGCTAAAGATTTCCTTTGTTAGCACTTCCCTGAGGGGCAAAAAAAACAGTAAAACGGGGTAATAAGAATACTTGTATGTACATGGAACACCAGTAAAACAGGAAAATCAGAACACTGGTCCAAATATGAGGCCAAATTTATTTTTTCCACATGGTTGTTGTGTCTGCTAAATATGGGGGAAATATCAGGGCAAATTAGGATTTGTTTAAATCCAGGAGTTCATGATATAAACAAGCAGGTTACATGATGCTGATCAAGTTGGTTAGGAACTACAGTCCATTGTAACCTGTTGGTTTCATCATCTTTTAACAATGACTGTAATAGACATTGTACATTGACAATGCTCCTGGTAGATTTTGTTTAATTTCACACCTTTCCAGGCCAATAATTATTTTGTTTTGTTCTTTCATGGGAGGCAGGCAGAGTTGACAAGGTCAACGTTTGTTGCCTATCCCGAATTGTCCTTGATAGGAGTCCCTTCCTTGGCCATTTCAATCAAAAGTCAAAAACATTGCTGTGTGTCTGGAGTTAGGGCAACTCAGTGCCTCAGTAAGTTAGTATTGCTGCCTCACAGTATCAGGGACCCAGGTTCAATTTCGGCCTTGGGTGACTGTCTGTGTGAGTTGCACGTTCGTCCTGAGTCTGCGTGGTTCCTCTACATGCTGCAATTTCCTCTTTCATATGCAGATTAGGTGGATTGGCCGTTTTCAATTGCCCCTTGGTGTCCCAGGATGTGTGGGTTAGGGTGATTAGTGAGGTGAAAAAGTGGAGTTATGGGGATGGGGCCTAGGCTAAAATTGGCCATTCTTAATTGTCCCTTGGTGTTCTAAGATGTGTGGGTTAGGGTGATTTGTGAGGTGAAAAAGAGGGATGATGGGGATAGGGACTGGGCTAAGATGCTCCATCAGGGAGTCAGTGCAGACTCAATGGGTCTCCTTTCAGCACTGTAGGGATTCTATGATTTTATGATATGAAGGCCAGACCAGGTAAGGATGGCAGATTTCCTTCCCTAAAGGCATTAGTAATGGGTTTTTACAGCAATCCACAGTAATTTTTGGAATGGGAAATGTTAGCTGTTGGAGGAGACTCTTCAGACATTGACATCAAGAAACAGTGGCCGCAATTTTCAGTTTTTCATTCCGGATTTTTTAATTCCAGCTTTTTGTTGATGGAATTTAAAATTCCACGAGCTGACATGGTGGGATTTGAACCCTTCACCCTACAGCATTACTGCAGACTAACCCTGTGACATTACCACCATGCCACCACATTCACTTTCCAGATCCAGTGGTAAAGGTGCATGAAGTTGTGGAAACTCCACGAAAAGCTAGCCTCGCTGTAGGAAATGTGAAAATCCTTACATCCATCACACGGATCGAAGGATAAAACTAACGACAAAGTCTTCATTTTCAAGTTGAGTTTGTTGAAGATTAAAATTTTGAAAGTGTAAGTTCTTGGAAAACAATACTGGAAGGTTTGATGGCAGAGGGAACTCTTATGAATGTCAGACCTTCTGCACAGCAGTGCACTCAGTAATTATCAGTTGCCACTTGGCTATTGTGATATGTGAAAAGAACAGATACATCCTGCTTCAAGCCCTTACATCTGTACATCTCATGTATTTATAGGAAATTTAAGAAAGTTTGTCTAATGAACTTCAATTAATACGGCACATAGCCTTGCTACTAAAGAAGTACGAGGTCTGTATGTTGTTCGGCAATTTGTTCAGACAGAAGCTCACAGCCATGGCAATAGTTCATTGTGGACTCTGGCTGGTTAGCACTCGAGTAGTTAACCTCTTCCATCTCAAATGTTCATCTCAAAATAAAGCCAATAAAAATTTTTGACAAGATCATAGCATCCCTACAGCACAGAAGGAAGCCATTTGGCCCACTGAACCTGCACCGATAATTATCCCACGAAGTCCCTATCCCCATAACTCCACCTATTTATCCTGCTAGTCCCCTTAACACTAAGGGGCAATTTAGCATGCCAATCCACCTAACCCATACATCTTTGAACTGTGGGAGGAAACCAGAGCACCAAAAAGAAATCCATGCAGACATGGGAAGAACGTGCAAACTCGCACAGTCAGTGATCCAAGCTGGGAATTGAACCCAGGTCCCTGGCACCATGAGATAGCAGTGCTAATCACTGTGCCACCCTGCCAGGGCATTTATTTAAAATAAGTGACTTGGATTCAGGAAACAAATCATAATACGCTGCTGACAATAAATTACGTAGTGTGGAAAACTATGTTGAGGTTTGTAATGGAATGCTGTCAGATATAGAAAAGCCTTCGGGATGAAGAGATAAATAGCAAATGCAGCTTATTGTAGAGCAATGGATTAGAGGATCAGACGTACTTTAGTATTCAACAATATTAATCATTAAAAGTGGTGGCACAAGTAGATTACAGCAGAAAGAAAACAAGAGAAATCTTTGATTTTGTATTAGGGATGCAAAAAAGTGGTGTTGAACTTATGCACTATCTTATTTCAAGTGCAGTTGGAACAACAGTTCAAGACACCCACAATAAAGAAGCCACATTCAAACAAATAAAATAGGGCAGCAGAGATTTCACTGGAATGTCACCAGAGGGCTGACAGATTTCCAAATTTAAGGCTACTTTTGGTGGAACTTTTTCTTCCAAGCTGTCAAGTTGATGAAGGGTTCCCAAAGGGAAAGAGTGACAGCTTGTTTTGCAAAGTGTGAATGAGAAGGCATATATTGGAATAGAGTTATTAAAATAAAGCATTAAGGGAAGGTGACAAACTTTTTTTTTATACAAAAGGCGACTCCAACTGTAACAAATTATTTTTGAAACAGAGCATGGATCAAATGGAATGAGGCTTTGCGGCTCACATGCAGTAAATGACCATTACAAACTTGACAGTCATTAAGAAGTCTCATGACACTAGGTTAAAGTCCAACAGGTTTATTTGGTAGCACACGCTTTCAGACTACTGCTCCTTCATTCACTCACCTGATGAAGGGGCAATGCTCCCGAAAGCTTGTGATACTAAATAAACCTGCTGGACTTTAACCTGGTGTCATGAGACTACTTACTGTGCCCACCCCAGTCCAACGCTAACATCTCCACATCAAACTTGACAGACTATTCCTTTACTTGAATATTCCATAAATTTTAGCATGAGAAAACTGCTGTGAAATTTACAAAGCCAAAATTATTGTAATGTTCTGATGTCCCTGCCCCCAAGCTCTCATATTGAACCAACTTAAGAAAAGGGCTGAATTTCAAGTAATGTCGCTGTAATGGATTTCCAGGCATTAAATTTATTGTTAACATTTATTTAGCTATTTATACAGCAGTAACATTTAAAAGTGGAGGCATGTCACTGACGGAAAGCAGCCACTTTACGTCTGAAGTAACACTATTGTTACCAATTTAGAGTGTTATACAGTTGGTTACAGTAGACAGCAATGTAGGAACATCAAACCCACAAGACTTGGAGGAGTTTGCACAAATTGTTTTTCCAGCGATCGATCTCCTGGGGGCTCTGAAATTGTCTGATTGACAGAGTGGCGGGCACTTATCATACTAAGATGGTGAGAAAGGCAATTTAAGGATAATACCACGGAGCATGTAGCTAACCAGCAGAAACATTGTGAGGAATTTCTACCATTATCCAACTCTTGGCTCTCTCCTGGGCATCAGGATGTTGAATAGAGCAATACGAGTGGGGAAGATTCATGTTGAGAAATGAGACGTGGCGATGCGTATCGGAATTGATGACGTACTGAAGAACAGAATGCAGGACTTGCCACAAAGTTTGGGGGCTTGGGGATTAAGTTAAAAACTAGGTTCTCAATGTAGCAAACTTATTATTAACCCCAGAGTCATAGGTTACTTTAGTTAAGCAGCAGATGCATTTTACAGATGGGGTTCACTTCAACTGAAGGGAACCGATACAAGAAATTCCTTGCAGAAATAGTAAGTTGAACAGTTGATTTGATTTGATTTATTGTCGCATGTATTGGGATACAGTGAAAATTGTTTCTTGTGGAAAAACATACTGTTCATTGAGTACAGAGGGTAGAAAGAAAGGTGGAGGTACAGAATGTATTGTTACAGTCATAGCTAGGGTGCAGAGAATGATCAGCTTAATATATGGTAGATCTATTCAAAAGTCTGATGGCAGAAGGGAAAAAGCTGTTCTTGAGTCATTTGGTTATTTGTTCCTACACTTTTGTATTTTCTTCCCTAAAGGAGAAGACAGAGGAGAGTTTGGAGTTGGAATCATTGAAGTGGTATGGAGAAAATCTTAATAATATTAGTGCAGGTGGAGTGATAGGGCAAAGCAATTTCATAGAATTATGGAATCCCTACAGTGCAGAAGCCTGCACCAACAGCCATCCCACCAAGGCCCTATTCTAGTTAATCCACATATTTATCTATTAATCCCTCTGACCTACACATCTGGGACACCAAGGTGCAACTTAGCATTGTCAATCAACCTAACTGCACATCTTTGGGCTGTGGGAGGAAAGCAGAGGAAACCCTCGCAGACATAGGGAGAACATGCAAACTGTATATCTTTGGCAATATGGAGGGATACACCTTGGGAAAACAGGAACAAGAAGTTAAGATAGAAGAGGAGGAGCTCACTGTTACAAAAGAAAAATTTAAAAATTAGAGAATTTTTAAAAAAATTAATAAGAAAGATTAATGGAGAGTCTAGTCAAGATTTCAAAGATAGTGAAATCAATTCATTGGCAAATTGATGATAAGAAGTTTTTCGAAGTTGCTTTACCTTTTATATTTATGCATGATTTCAACAACCATCTGCTTCTTAATATAAGGGGTGCAAAGTATGGCTTTAGGAGTAAATGTCACTTTCTTTGGACTGTATGTTTCAGTGGGAGAATGCAATGAGACTGAACAAAGCTGAAAACACCTTTCTCACTGGATTTAATTTTGCATTGTCAATTGAAATATTGAATATATTTGCATGATCTCCTCTCCCCAATATTTTCTTGCTCCCTCCACATTAAATACATTCCCAATGATAAACAAAATTGGATGTTTATCTACACCCAAGTCCGGGGTCAAAGATACCAAAGATAACTATACATTATACAGAATACTCCACTCACCTGTGCAAGACAGGACAAGCTTTCCAGTTATAATGCCGTTTTTCAAGCTTAATAATAGATGAACTTTTACTTTTGATTTCTAATTCATTTCCAGCTTACTATGATCTTTACCACGGTGGAATTAATGGCCTTGTGGTAGACTATTAATCCAAAAACTCAGTTAATGTTCTGGAGACGTGGGTTGAAACCCCGCTGCGGCAGCTGGTACAATTTGAATTCAATAAAAAATATCTGGAATTAAGAATCTACTGATGACCATGAAACCATTGTCGATTGTTGGAAAATCCCATCAAGTTCATTCACATCCTTTAGGGAAGGAAATCTGCTGCCATTACCCAATCTGGCCTACATGTTTCTCCAGAGACAGAGCAACACGGTTGACTCTCAATGCCCTTGGGCAAGGAGGGATGGGGCAATAAATGTTGGCCAGAAAGCAACGTCCATGTTTCACAAATGAATAATAACAATAAAGATCAACATCTGGGTCCTACATGTGAAGGTAATCCAAAATTCTGGCCCTGAATGCTCAGCTGCTCCCTCTGACAAGCCAAAAAATTGAACACCGTTCCATCAATTGTCAACTATTCAGATTTTAATAAAGAGTCTGAAGTTATTTGATGGATGCCATCCAGAATGCAGGAACCCAATACGAGTGATAGCAAGAACAATTAAAATTGGAACAATTAGGAATCTTGGACTTTGGGACTACCCAACCATAGATGAGCCTCTCATTTGACCAACTATTATTATTCCAGAATTGGAATGCAGGAGAGAGAAGTTAAAGGAAGGGAGCAATTCAGTTTTTATGATCACAACAATTCTTTTATGTCCTGCCATAATTTGGGGGGAATATTAATGGAAATCCAACAGAAATATTGTGAACAGTTGTTTGAACTGTCCACCTGATGTTTCCATTTAGAATCCCCCATTAACTTTAGCCAAAGGTCAAAGAATTCAAAACCATGTTTACTCTCTGGTTTTCTCCCACAGTTCAAAGATGTGTCGATGATTTGGACTGGCTACACTAATTTGCCCCTTAGTGTCCAAAGATGTATAGGTTAGGAGAATTAGCCATGGTAAATGCACGTGGTTACAGGAATATGGTGTAGGGTGCCTGGGTAAGATGCTCTTTTGGAGAATTGGTGCAGGCTCTGGAGACAAATGGCTTCCTTCTGCACTGTAGGCATTCTGTGGATGGGGTGTGTACAAGTTTTTACCTGAGGCATTAAAAAGCAGATTGAGCAAGGGGCTTCCAGTACAGCATCCTTAGTTTTAATTTAAACAGCAGCACGATGGCACAATTGTTAGCACAGCTAACCTCACTGTGCCAGGGACCTGGGTTCAACTCCAATTTTGGATGATCATTTGTGTGGAGTTTGCATGTTCTCCCAATGTCTGCGTGGGTTTCCTCTTTCAGTTCAAAAGACGTACAGGTCAGGTTGATTGGTGGGGTAAAAACATGGGGTTACAGGAACAGGGTAAGTTGCTCCTTTAGAGATTTGATGGGCCAACTGGCTTGCTACTGCACCAGAGGGATTCTATGATAAAGCTAACCATATTGAGGTACTCCTCCAACCAAAGTCTGGGCGACATTACGTTACATACAGAAATGATGCATTTCTTTTGGGGACCAATTCAATATTAAATTTGGACAAGGTAGCGTTAGAAAGCCTCAAATGAATAAATACTTCAAAACTTTTTTTAATTCCTCCATTCAAGCTTTGGTCAGAGCTCAAATAGATGTGCTCAATTCCGAGATGTGGAAAATTTTCCCTGATCAACAGGAGAATCAATATTAGATGAAATCAACATCTAATCCATGTGATAAGGATATAACAAAACTGGGAACTCTGAAGCTATGGTATCATTTAAATCAATTCCAAAGATTATAGCAGCATTTATACAAACAGAAACCTGCTGAAGCCCTTTGTAATGATAAATTATTGTCTACAGCAAACAGGAAATATTTACTCTGAAAACTGTGAAGATGAAAAATGCACTAATTCTAAGATCAATAATCATAGAAATTAGCATTTGTCATCAAAGAGAAAAAATTGGAATTAAGTCTGTGCTTCTCAAGCACTAACCATTTAGATCCTGCATTTTCCCTGCACTTCTAGAAAAGTGCAATTCTTAGTACAGAATAATTAAGTTTAAGTTCATTTATTACAGTCACAATTAGGCTGACATTAACACTGCAATGAAGTTACTGAGAAAATCCCAGATTCACCACACTCCGCTGCATGCCCAGCTCCCCAGAGGAAGAATTCAGCATGGTCAATGCACCTAACCAGCACGTCTTTCGGGCTGTGGGGGGAAACCAGAACACGTGGAAGAAATCCAGTCAGACACGGGGAGAATGTGCTGATTCTGCACAGAAAGTGACCCAAGCTGGGAATCGAACCTGGGCCCCTGGCAATGCCAGGCTGTGGTGCTAACCACTGTGCCACAGACAAAAAAAAGCAGTAGAAATACAAGTTTTAAAAATCTAGAACTTGGTTTAAGCACCAACCACTTAGATCCTGCATTATCCCAGCACTTTTAGAACACTTAGTATAGAATAATTATGCAAATATGTGACTTAAAATTCTAAATTTCATCAACTAGAACAAGTGAACCAAAGAGAGTTTTGTTTGTTGTCTCATCCAATTAAAATATCCTTTTGGCTGGTTAAGATTTCCATTTGTGGGCTGAAGGACTATCAGAATCCCATGATTCACTGTGGAGCGAGAAGCTTTCAAGGACCATATGTTGATGACTTTCCTTGTCAGCAGACTTGCTGTGCAGCAGATTCTTGTTTTCAAAATAGCACACAGCAAAATCACTCTGGCAATCTGATGGCTGTTGATAACATAGTGCTGGATAAGCAGCAAGGACTGTACAGCCAATCATGCACTTGACATCAAGTCTGGTGTTTCAATCCAGGGGAGTTCTTTAGAAGAGAAGCCTTATGAAATATAATGCATTTCAAAGACAATGGGCTTGGAATGAGGACGCAGTATTGGGCCTATATCCTGCACTAAGTCAGGCAGCATGTTACACATCACGACTATTGTGATTGCAGTGCATGTAGATAGGTCACATGTTGAATTGGGACAATTTGTCAAATGTCACCCGCTGTGCGCAGTCGTTAGCAAGCATGGGAAATTATCTGGAGACCGATCAGGAATAAAAATGCGACCGCTGGATGAGTAAAATATTTCAATGGAGGTCAGTGCTGATAAGTAAGAATTACGCCAGGAATAAAAAAAGTTTATTTTGAATAAGCGTCAGCCAAGAAATTGCCTTAGGTGCTAATTTGAAAAATTACATTTTGAAGGCTTGTGCATATGGATTCAGCTTGTGTGAAATTGGATCTGTATTCATGTGTTCTTCAGAGTGTTGATCCCGTGAATCACATCTCTTGGAGAATTAACATTTCAACCTTGAACGGCCATTTTGAGGGAGATAATGATTTTTAAAAATCAAAACAAGTTCTTTTTCTATTGACAGAAATTGATGGAAAATCTCAGCAGGTCCGACAGCATCTGTGGAGAGAGAATACAGCCAACATTTCAAGTCTGGATGACTCGATCTGAGACCTGTTCTGATGGAGGGTCATTTGACTCAGAACATTGGTTCTATTCTCTCTCCACAGACACTGTCAGATCTGCTGAGATTTTCCAACATTTTCTGTTTTTGTTTCAGATTCCAGCCTATTTTGCTTCCATTTTATTATCATTCTTTATCAAGCCCTTTGATCAAGTCAAGTTATTTATTAATACGCTCAAGCTTAAAGGAATACTTCAACTTTTATGAACCAATTCTGTATTTTCTTTTCTCTACCCATAGAAATAGGTGTTTAAGGGATTGATTTCGAGGAAGGATTGGCGCATTAAAAGTTTTTCTAAATTGCTTGTTCAATAAGTGTTGGACTGAAATGACTCTATATATAGTCTTTCTTGAAGTCATGTTGGCCTGGATATTAATATTATTGAGTTGAAAGGGTTTTTGTTTATAGTTTGCCAGATTAATATCCCAGTTGGATGGAAGATAACCTGCTTAATATCGATTAAAACTCAGAACATTAAAAGAAAAACTGAAATCATTACAAAGGAAAGCAAGAGTAAGAAGCATGTACGTTTTACAGTGGAACTCAAGAACCCAGTCATGAAGCTAACAGACACAGCATACATTAGAATTCAACTTCCCAAAGGACGAGACGATGGTGAGAATAAAATAATAAAAAGGCACAATAGCTGAGTGGCCTGCATCATTCCAGGAATGTTTCCCACTTGACAAAGGCTGGTTCCTTATATTGCATTTGAATAAAACAGCGAGACAATTAACAGCCTGTGTGTATACTTTATAAAGCTCTTCCATGCATTGAAAAGATTAGCAGTTTATTCTAATGGATTTCATTAAAAACAAGTCATCCTGTAAAAGAATACATAATACAGTTCCGTTAAATACACTACATATAAATCACTAACTCTTCATCTCTGCAGGCATACTTGAACTGGAGCTAAAAGAGATTTAAAGTGCATTTTGTGAAGTGTTCTGTAAAAATGTAATTAATTATTCAATTTATGAGCTTATGCAACAAAAAATTAACATTCAGGATTTAATTTTACTGAAAATCAGTCAGTGCCTGAAAAAGGCAGCTATGAACATTCCCACAAGAGATAGCAACTGTAGTCAAGAGGCATAAAAAATGGCATTACAGTGCAGTTTCTGTCAGTTACTAGTGAGTAAATGTCTTCCTCTCAAACCGTGTTAAGATGCATGTGAGGGACGAAAGAAAATGTTCCATACTTGGGATTAAGTGTTAAGCGCCTCTCTCACAGTCATTAAGCCCTGTTCCACTGTGGTCTAAGCCTACACACTCCTGAAAATTTCAGTTCAATCTATCCTACGTGATAACCAGGCAGGTACCTACCAAAAAGGAGGACACTTGTATTTGAGGTGCCAAGTTTGTTCATTGCCACACAGGTATAGTTTCCGTAATCCTCTTCAGAGACATTAAAAAATGTAAGCACGGACCTGTCCTCGTTGCTCTTGATTTGAATACCATTGAGTCCATTAAGAAGCCTGAAAAGTACAAAATGAATCAATTAATTTGACTTTTTCCAATATGCCTAACCTATATTACAGCAGCACATCTGTGATTAATTTCCTTAACCTCCGCATTATAGCTAATGGAATGAATTCAACCAGTGCTTCTGAATTGGAACATGGGATTGAAAATAAAACAATCAGTGCCCCTGTTCAGGACTGTTAAGAGCCTTGTATTGAAAAGCATTTTCCTTGTGTATTTTCTGATCCAGTTTTAAATTAAGCACATTGGTTTGAATTCTCAAAGCAACAGAAGCTCCTTGAACTGGGACCATAAAACCTCAGGTTGTAAAAGGCACTGTACTTCAGTATACAGACTGGTGTGCACCAAACAGTTTAGCCTCATTGCACTGTTAACACATACAGACAAGCTTCTCGGACTTTCAGTACATATTTGAGGACAATAATGAAGGAAAATCAACTCCCTGGGATGGTCTTAGCTCAGATATTTCAACTTGTTTGTCTTTTCTTACTACTGTTTTTATCATTTTCAAACCAGTTCAGTAGTGATGTTTGTTCTTGGATTTTGGTTTCCTTAGGGAAAGTTAGAAAGAACCACATCATCCCAGATATGGCAGATGTCAAGCAACCGGAAGGCAGAATGACATGGACGAGACGGAAGATCATAGATTACAAAGCACTGCTAACTTTATTTAAAAGAAAAAGCAGTCCATTTTCACACCAAAGATAGACCAAGGATGGTGTCTGGTTTGGTTAGATTTCTAGGCTCCTCATTTTAGAGTAACATATTTTTGTGTAAAAGCTTTTCCTACATCACCTGATTACACATAATTTGGCCAAGCTGTTTTGAGTTAATCTAATGTTCATCTCCCATTGTACATCACCATCCACAAATTTCCAACTATTTGCATGCTAGGTTTAAGCATGATAAAATGTGCAAGACACATCTAACTATTTGCATGTTAGGCTTAAGGGTGAGACACACATTACTGTAATTTCTGATCGATATCATTTTTGTTGCTAATGTCTCTTTCTATTTCTATATTGAGACATAGATGCATATCTCTTTTCCACCGAGCCAGGAACAAGCATGGTCCTCATTATTTCAACAGGGCTATGGTAACCGGCATGTGAACCATGCTATTTCAGGATTATGAAAATAACTTAGCAAATTACATGAACAAGCTTTTATTGTCACTGTGTGGATGCAATTTTTAAATTTTCCACTGAAGGCAAGAAAGATGTTTCTTTTGCAGGCCTTCTTTGGACAACTGAAAGAAAATAATGGAAAAGTCTGTGTTGACAGAGTAATTAATCTTTAATATCCTAAGATTACTTAAATTCCTACAGCCTCTACATTTACCATTCTGCAATGATCCGGGAAGTATGATAATTTCACAATTTAGCATTTAATGACACATCTTGGCAGGTTTAAATGCATCGTCGAACATCATCTCCTTTCAGACTGAGTTAAAAAGCTGGTGATAATCTTGACTCACAATATCTGTGGGGTTTGCTAAAATCCATTTTTCAACAATTATGCCCACAACAAAATCAGAAGTAATTTCTGAACATGAATCGGGTATGACAGATTTATTCAAAAACAAGGCAATTTCATCCTGTTGGGACTAATAGAGGTTCTTGTTGTCCTGCTGGTTTGACAAACATCCTTTTGCAAATCAGCGTATCTATTTTCAATACAAATTCAATCACCATAGTACCAGCTAACAGTCCACCATTTGCCTACTGTGGCAAATTTCAGAATGTGTCAACTCTAAAACGCATCAAGATTTCTGCAACTGAGCTCCACTGGTCCAGTCAGCACATATTTCCAGTGGGCGACACAGTGGCAAGCAATTCTGGCCTCGGGTCACTGTCTGTGTGGACTTTGCGCTTTCTCCCTGTGTCCATGTGGGTTTCCTCCAGGTGCTCCGGTTTCCTCCCACAGTCCAAAGATATGCAGGTTAGGTTGATTGACCATACTAAATTGACCACAGTGTCAGGGGATTAGTAAATGAGAGTTATGGGAATAGGGTTTGGATGGCATTATGATAGGAACAGACTAGATGGGCCGAATAGCCTCCTTCTGTACTGTAGGGATTCCATGATTCTTTGAAATAGTTTAGTAGCAGTTGAGAAATTCAAATCCTATTCCACATTTGTCTATTTTTCTACCAACTTTTATTTTATTCTTTCAAGGTACGTGGGCTTCACTGGCTAGTCCAGCATTTTTATTGCTCATTCTTAACTTTTCCAGGTTGTGGTGAGCCATCATCTCAAACCAATGTAGTCTATGTGGGTACAATGGTGTCAGGGAGGATAGAACATAGAACAGAGAAAAACTACAGCACAAATAGGCCCTTTGACCCCCAAGTTGCATTGATCATATCCCTACCTCCAAGGCCTACCTATAACCTCAATCTCATTAAATCCAGGATGTTCCAGGATTTTAACCTAGGGACAGTGAAGGAACTTCCAGGTGGTGGTGTCCCCATCTATCAACTTGTCTGTGACCTTCTGGGTGGCAGAGATTGCAGGTTTGGAAGATACTAGCTAAGTAGTCATGGTGAGTTGCTGCATTGTAGATGGTACACACTGTTGTTGTTATGCATCAGTCGTACAGGAAGAGGCTCTTGGAGCTTGTGTATGGTGTGGCAAACAAGCCAGCTGGTTTGATTTGGATGGTTTCAAGCTTATCAAGTATTGAGGCAGCAGAAATGTAAAGCATTTTATCTCGGAATTGTGCTTTGTAGATGGTGGACAGGTTCTGGGGAGTCAGGAAGTGATTTCGTCATCACAGAATTCCTAGCGCCAGACTTGGTCTTGTAAGAGATTTGGGTGTCACTGGCTATGCCAGCATTTATTGCCCATCTCTAATTGCCCTGAGTAGGTGGTAGAGAGCTGTCTTCTTGAAGCACTGCAATCATATGACGTCAGTACACCACATAATGCTGTTAGGGAGGGAGTTCCAGGATTTTGACTCAGTTCTCTTATATATGCTGCCCTATAGAGGTGGTAACAGTCATGGGTTTGGAAGATGCTGCTGAAGAACCCTTGGTGAGTTCCTACAATGCATTTTGTAGATCATACACAGTGCTGCTATTTGTGCATTGGAGATGGAGAGAGTGAATGTTTGTTGGCTTGCGAATCAAGCAGGCTTCGTAATCCTACATGGCGTCAAGCTTTTCAAGTGCTGTTGGAGCTGCGTTCATCCAGGCATTTGGAGAGAATTCCATCGCACCCCTGACCTGTGTCTTATAGATGATGAACAGACTTTGGGAAGTCTGCTCAGGACTCTTTGCCTTTGACCCATCTTGTAGCTTCAATATTTATATGGTGATCCAGTTCAGTTTCTGACTCCTCTTGGAGATGCCCGTTGCCTGTCTTTTGTCCAGTGAGTGTGTTACTTATCACCTGTCAGTCCATGTTTCTATCTTGTCCAGGTGTTACTACATTTGGACAAGGATTCTTTAGTGTCTGAGGAGTTCTGAATGCTACTGAACACAATGCAATCATCTGAACATGCCCAGTTCTGAGCTTATGACAGAAGGAAGCTCATTCATGAAGCAAATCATTGGGCTTAGGACACTACCAAAAGAAAGTTTGCCTACAGTGATGTCCTGAACGAGAGATGATTGACTTCCAATAACTACAATCATCTTCCTTTGTGCTCAATATGATTCCAACAAGTGGACAGTTTTCCCTAATTCCCCAGTTTGACCCCAGTTTTGCCAAGTCTCCTTAGAACAAAGAACAAAGAAAAGAATAGCATAGGAATAGGCCCTGCAGCCTTCCAAGCCAGTGCTGATTACAATGCCCGAACTAAACAGAAAAAAAAATCTAACTTGGTCCATACCCCTCTATTTCCTCCTTATTCATGAACCCTTCCAGATGCCTCTTAAATGATGCTAATATGCCTGCTTCTACCATCTCCTCTGACGGCGTGTTCCAGGCACCCACAATTCTTTCCATGAAAAACTTACCCCACACAACTCCCTTAAACTTCCCCCCTCTCACCTTGAATATGTGACTCCTCCCATCCAAGGATAAAGCCTCTGATTATCCATCCTGTCTATGCCTTTCATAATTATAGAAGTGAAAACAATCCTAGTTTATTCACAATCTCCTCATAGCCAGATCAGGCAGCATCCTGATGGATCTTCTTTGCACTCCCTCCAAATCTTCCCTGTTCTTCTGGTAGCGTGGTGAACAGAACTGCATGCAATACTCCAAATGTGGCCAAACCAACGTTTTATAGAGCTGTAATATGATTTCCCAACTCTTGTACTCAGTGCCCTGGCTGATGACGGCAAACATGCCATATGATTTCTTAATCACCTTGACCACTTGTGTTGTTACATTTAGGGAACGATGAACTTGCATGCCCTCTGTATTTTAATGTTCCTAAAGGTTCTGCCATTTACAATATAATTCACACCTAAATTTGATCCTCTAAAATGCATTGCATCACATTTGCCCGGATTAAACATCAACTGCCAATTTTGTGCCCAAGTAAATCTATCTATATCCTGTTGTCTCCTCTGACAATCCTTGGCACTATTAGTAACTCTAACAATCTTTGTGTCATTCACAAATTTACCAATCAGACCCTGTCCAAGTCAGTTATATATACAATAAATACTATTTCTTGATACCATACTCAATAAGATGCTGCCTTGACGCTAAGGGCAGTCACTCTCACTTCAATCCTGGAGTTGAACTCTTTATCTATGTTTGAACCAAGGCTGTAATAAGATCAGGAGCTAAATGACCCTGGCAAAACCCAAGTTGAGCATCAGTGAACAGGTTACAATAAGAAATTGTGATAAAATGAAAATGAAGGAATCTAATAATTGGAAATGTGTTCTGATGGGTGTATGATTCAAAGGGAACAAACTATTTTTAAAATGGAAAGACAGATCGGCTGAGGTGAAAGAATTGAGGTTTTATATGTGTGGATTAGCACTCAACAGATGTTTACCTCAGGCAAGTGGGTAATACTGAGGCACAGCATTTCAGGAATTAAAGCAAAGATGGTAAAAGTTCAAAAGGGGTGAGGGTGAATTTCACTTATGTTCGACAAGGGTGAGCTCATGTAAGAAAGGTAACTAAGTGGGACTTCTAAGAAAGGTTGTTCCGATAAGAAAATATCCAAAGAAAAGCAGTCCATCAGTGAAAGAGTGGATCCTTCTAGAGACATTGCAAGCACACACAGCAGCTGTGTTCATTCCAATCAAGCAAGTACCTGGAGAAATCTTGTTTGAACAATCATTTATTTTCTCTCTATTCTAAGCCAGAAACAACCCCACAAGATATACAGAGTATGACAACTATTGTGGGATTTTCGTTGTCATTTTGAAATCTACAGGATGCTGTTTGGGGAAGTTTAGCTCTGATGGTAGGAAAAATAGACGGATTTGGAACTGGGTCAATTTAATGATATTGTGCACAGCCATTAATATAGTCAAGTGTGTGTTTTACTGTTTAATAAATATTTATTTTTGGTTGAAATTATAATAACAAGACTTGAAGACTTTTCCACTGGTCTTCATATCTTTCTTCACATTATACCAAATTGTAAACAGAGTTATGAACTTGCATTGCAAGTTTCCATTCTGGGAATTAGAATAACTTATATTTTAATATCAACAATAACTGTTAAGAAACTAGCTAAAAAAATGTTGCTTGATAGCACTGTTGATGACCTCTTCCATTACTATTCTGGTGACTGAGTGGATTGACAAGGCCAGGCCTGCTTTTTGCAGACAAGGCGTACCTGGGCACTATTTCACGGTGTCGGATAGATGTCAGTGTTGTACTTGTATTGGAACAGCTTGGCTATGGATGTGGCAAGCTGTGGAGCACAAATCTTCACTACAATTGCTGGAATATCATCAGGACCCATTACCTTCGGGGTACCAAGCGTCTTGAGGTGCTTCTTGATATTACATATAGTGAATCGAATTGACTGAAGACTGTCATCTCAGACGCTGAGAACCACCAGAGGAGGTCAGGATGGATCATCCACTCTGAACTTCTGATTGAGGATTGTAACAAATGTCTTATCTTATGTCTTATCTTTTGCACTGAAGTGTTGGGCTTCTCCATCAAGGTTCATTTGTGGAGCCTCTACCTCCAGTGATTGCTTGTTCACTCTCCCCATTGACAACTGGATTTGGCAGGACAGAGCTTAGATCTGTCATAAAACTACCTAGCTATGTCTATCACTCGCTGCTTGTGCTGCTTGACATGTAAGTTTCCTGTGTTGTAGCTTCACCAGGTTGACTCGTCATTTTTACATATTCCTGATGGTTCTCCTGAGATGCACTCTTCATGGAACCAAGATCCCTTGGTTTGGTGATAATTGTAGAGCAGGAGATATGCTGGGCTATAAGCGTTATTATGAGTACAAGTACCTCACAGTTGCCCAGCTAGAGTTTCAAAACCTGTTCAAAGTCAATCCCATTTAGCATGGGGGTACTACACTGTACGATGGTGGGTCTCCTCAGTGTAAAGGCACGATTCTATCTCCATAAGGACTGTGTGGTGCTTATCCAGATGGATACTGTCATGGACAGATACAACTATGAAAGACAGGTGAATACGAGATGACGTATATTTTTCCCTTTTGTCGGTTCCCTCATTACCTGCCCAGTCTAGCAGGATTCAACCAGCTCAGTCTGTCGTGGTGCCACTGAACCACGACATTGAAGTCCCCTGCCCAGAATACATCCTGTGCCCATGCCACTCTCAGTGCTCCCTTCATGTGCCGTTTAACATGGAGCAGTGCTGAGTCATCAGGGCTGAGTTTGCTGTTGTTATCTATAGAACCAGTCTAATTCAATTTCTGGCCAATTATAAATCTTAGTATATTGAGAATGGGGGATTGATTGATGGCAATGCCATTGAATGTCAAAGGAAAATTGTTGGATTATCTCTTCTTAGAGATGCTCATTGCCTGGCACTTGTGTGGCATGAATGTGACCTGCCACCACTCAGTCCAAGCCTGAATATTGATCAGGGCTTGCTGCATTTAGATACAGACTGCTTCATTATCTGAAGAGTCAAAAATGGTGCTGAACACTGCTTGCACATTCTCACTTCTCATCTTACGATGAAGAGAGGATTATTGATGAAGCAGCTGAAGGAGGTCGGGTCCAGGACACTACCCTGAGAAACTCCTGCAGTGATGTCTCAGGACTGAAATGATTGGCCTCCAACCATCATAATCATCTTGCTTTGAAGATGCAGCTTTGATGTCAATGACAGTCAGGTGCACTTAAGCTCAGCTCTTTTGTTCAGACCAGGGTGGTAACCAGGTCAGGAGCTGAGTGGCCTTGGCAGAACCCAATCTGAGCATGAGTGAGCAGGTTCTTTCTGAGTTGAGTGCCATTTGACAGCAGTGTCAACAATACTGTTCCACACTTTGCTGACGGTCCAGAATGAAGTGATGGGGCACTAACTGGTTGGGTTCAATTTGACCTGCTTTTTTGTGGACAGAATATATCTGGGCAGTTTTCCATATTGTTGGATCAATGCCAATATTGGAGCAGTACTCGAGCAATTTGGCGAAGGACACAGCTCGTGCTGGAGCTATTGAGGGAATGTCATCAGGGTCCACAGCCTTTTCAGCATCTGGTGTCTTCAGCCGTTTATTGATATCATGTGGAGTAAATCGAATTGGCTGAAGGTTGGCACCTGTGAAACTGGGCACCTCAGGCTTAGATGGATCATCCACATCTGGATGAAGATTATTGGTGGAAGTTAATCGGCCATCTTATAACAACGAATCCCACTGGTGGAATTGGGAAGCTTATTAATCAACATTGATTCCAAGCACTGAGATGTATATGCAACTCTGTTCTTCAGTTATATAATGGATGAGATTATCGTTGAGCAAGGGGGGGATCCACATCGAGTAGATAGTCTCATCTGTGGAAATCTTCTACAGGAGCACGATCATCCCTAAACTTTGAGCTTCACAAGTGCCCAATGTTAGAAAATAAACACTCAATCAAACTGTGACCTTTGGAATTACAACACTTGCAGAAAATGACAAAAAAACTACATTTTTGAAGGTGTTAACCTGTCATGAACAGCATGTCCTAATGTTTAAGTTTTTAAGTTTATTAACTAGTATCACATCAGCAATGAAGTTAGCTGAAAATCTCCTAGTCGTCACACTCCGGTACCTGTTTGAATACACTGAGGGAGAATTTAGCAGGGCTATTCCATCCAACCAGTGCGTCTTTTGGTCAGAAGAAACTGAGCACCCAGAAGAAACCCACACAGACATGGGGAGATTGTGCAGACACCGCACAGAGAGACCCAAACCAGAATTGAAATTGGGTCCCTGGCGCTGTGAGGTAGTGGTGCTAAGCACTGTGCCACCCTTAACCAACTGCTCTGTCCAATAAATGCCAAGAAATTCAGCACCAGGAAAAGAGACCTCCTTATTGCCCTCAATGGGAAATAGGAAAATCCTATTCACAGCACGATGAGGAAAACTAATCAATGTAATTAGTAAAATTATAATAAAATGATGTGGATGCTATTGCGGTCTGGTAGAACAAAGAGAGTTTTGATTGTTGCAGACTAGACTGAAACTGATGAGATATGCAAATTAACTTATGGAAATAAAACAAGGCATGAACTATATAAAAAAAATGATTTTACTAATGTGAAATTACAGGAGTGAGTGTGAAACCAAAAGGTCTTAGTTTGATTTCTGCCCTGTGTTATCTAAACTGGTCTCAATCAGCTTTAGGCTTAGCTGGAGATATAATTAAAAATAAAAATCACAGCAAAGACATTTCAGCATTATTCCTCAATCAAAAGGTAATCAGCTGAAAACTAAATTGGGCTCATCAGTGAGACGCAGTATCATCCCATACCATGGCGACACTTGTAGTCTAATGTCACACGCAAAAAACAAATGACCATTAGGGTGAGTTACGTGAAGGTTGCCTGGAGCTGAAACTGTAATACTGCCACAATTCATATCTCCAGGATACAGAAAAATGTAGAAAACAAATTTGCAAATATCTGCACCGTTATATTTTATCCTCATGCTGCCACAAAGGAAGTTAATCAGTCTTTTCGTTACCAATATTTACAACCATAGCATTGTCTATTATTAGTGGGAGGAATGAAGACTAACACAAGCTCAGGTTTCTAGGCTCCTGGTATTTGATAGCCCTCATTAGAATGCGCAGCTACATATTGAGAAACTGTCATGCCAACAGGTTGACTGTCAGGAATTGGACATTTTAAGCATCCACAATAGCTTTAGAAATACCACTGAAGCAGCGTAGTTACGTTATAACGTTATCAAACACATTTTATCCATTAGCTTAACCATTGTTTGTTAGTGTAATGAAAGGCAGTAGCAACTAATGAAGGTTCTGAATTCTAAGAACACCTTTCGAACACCTAAAGAAACACTTTAAGTCTTAAAAGAATTGCACAACCAATTACTTGTTAAAATGCACTGTTCTGAACATGAAGTTTTTCTTCTTTAATATAGAATTCCAAACCAATTATTGCTCTCAACTACTACACTTCACTGTTTCAAAAGATAGATGAGCCCCCAGATGCTGTGGGGAGCAACCACCATAGACTGTGCAGATGGGTGCCCACAAAATCTGCATGAGATTTAGTAATTATACCTAATATTTTGTAAAAAGGTGGACACCGTGTTTGCACATTAGTTCAGATGAACAAATCCTTTTAAAGTTTATTTATTAGACAGAGCCCGCACTGACAACAATCCCACTCAGGTTCTAATAAAGTTGATTAGAGGGAGAATTTAGCATGGCCAAGACACCTAATCAGCATATATTCCGGACCGAAGGAGGAAACCAGCGCACCTAAAGGAAACCCATGCAGACATGGGGAGAATGTGCAGACTCTGCACAGATGATGACCCAAGCTCCTGGACTGTACAGCAGCAGTGCTAACTGTGCCGCCCTATTTTTGCTCAGACACTTCCAATGCAACAGTCAAGACCAAAACATATAACGCCATGTTTTCATTGTCCCCGAGTCAAAATCCTGGAACTGCCAATCTGACAGCATTTTGAGATCAGTTTAGGTTGAAGGCTTGTGTTGTTTGTTAACAAACCTGGGGCAAAATGCTTTGAAACATATCATCACGGCATCTGTATGTGGCAATGACCATGAAAAAGAAAAACAGATCCTGCCCCTCAGGTCATTTTTGCCTAAGAAATGGTGAAAAGGAATCTGCTGTAATGATAGACAGTACCTTCGGTCTTCTTTGTACCATTCAAACTCTGGTGCTGGAACAGCAGCAGCTTCACACTGGAGGATGCCCTCCCGGCCAACCGCTACCCCAACGTTCTTTGTATCAGGGATGAATGGAGGGTCTGTCAAGTCAAAACAAAACAGATAATTCCATCAATATCACTTTGGAACAACAACTGATCAGCAATAACTTCACATCAGAAAATCACGTAGCTCAGAGGATTCAATTTTACCACCAGCGTAACATATTGATTGGTATTCAGATATTAACAATGCATCAGACATGGTCTTTAATGATCATTTACATCAAGAGAAAAGTTAATTCATTATTGGCAACATAGTCAAGCCATCTTTTCTGGCTTTGCCTCAAGTCAGTGAAGGTTTTTTTTTGCATTAGCAAGAGTCTGTCAGTGGTGAATGTTCAATTCAGCTGCAATCAAAGCCAAGAAATTTAACTACCCTGACCTCTCCTGTTCAAGGGCCAGTGGGTGTACACATTTCTGTTGTCAGCCACTGTGTTCTATTCATTCTATTCTGCCATACTGGAAAAGTGAAGGTAATACACTATGGCTGAGATATTCCGGCCCTTCCTGCTACTGGGCACCCTGTTGCACAGTGGTTAAGGTCTGGGTGAATACTCTTTTGAACAATCAGTGCAGGCTCGATGGGCTGAATGGTCTCCTTCTGCACTGCACAGATTCTATTACACAGGTTTGTTTTGGATTTTTTTTTAAGAACATATCCACTCAAATGGCAGAGGAAGGAACTTGTTTATCGTATTTCAATGGTAAAATATCTACAATCTGCAATCCTCCCATCATTTATGGCAATCTGACTTCTGGCACCATTTTCATCCAGAAGAATGGTCTTATTAAAATTAGGTCTGTCACACCCGATACAATTAGTAACTACGTGAAAACATGTCAACAGGAAGAGAAGAACCTGCATGTTATTGATCCAAAAAGAAAAGGAAGCTGAAACATATATAACTTCAAAGCATCAGGAATCAGAATCACTACAGTGCAAAAGGAGGCCATTTGGCCCATCAGGTTCACACTGACAACATTACCACCTACGTTCTGTCCCCATATCCCCATGTATTTATCCCACTAATTTTCCTAACACACAAAAAAATTAACATGGCCAATCAATCTAATGCCCACATCTTTGGAGGGGGGGAGGAAACTGGAGCACCTGGGGAAACCCACAAAGACAGTGAGAGAACGTCTGGGTGCGGTTTGCACAGTCACACAAGGCTGGAATTGAACTCACATCCTTGGTGTTGTGAGGTAGCAGTGCTTATGACTGTGCCACCATCCTACCCTCACTGTCATAGCATTTCACTGAACACATAGTTAAAATTGACTGTTCTGCCCAATATTCTATGCAGTGCAAGTTTTCTATGGGCAATATTTTTCAACACATTAAATAGATTATCAGTTTCTCTTACAATCATTTTTCCAAGTTCTGTTTTCCTATGCTTTTTTATAGGTGAGAAAAATGATGCTCAGAAATGTGATCAGAACATTGCCCTTTCCTTCTAAATCCTACCAGAAAAATAGAAAAGAAATTCCTTTTTTCTTCACCTGAGGTGAAGTGCTGAGTATAATATTGGACAAGTAAAAGCATCATGGATGGCTATCATTCTGTTCTGCAATGTACATCAGCTTTATTTGCTTGCTTGCCTGACTTTGTAGAGACCATGAGAATATTCTGTGATGCTTCTGTACTCATTGGGGTGGATTATCTGGCTGCGCTTGCCCCAAAGTCGGCAAATCCCACCAGAGGTTAACGGACCTTTGCACAGTCCACCCTCCCACTACCACTCCAACACCTCCACCCCTCCCCTCTCCCCACCACTGCCCACGCCCAACCCTCCACTGCCACCCCTACCACCCCACTGCCCATCCCATCCCTCTCCCCACCACTGCTCCACCCCCACACCAACAACCCAACCAACACCCCACCCCACCCCACCCCAAACCCCCATCCTCTACCACCCACCCCTATCCTCCAACCCCCCCATCATCATCCCCACCAACCCCAACCCCCACTACCCCTCACTCCCCACCAACACCCTGGTTATAATTGATCAACTGGCTTAGACAAAAAGACAAAGGAAATGTAAATAGTGATGGTAAAGGCTGAAAATGGTGTTAATAAGAGCATCCATCAAGAGAATGGGGTGTGTAAATGGCAGGATAAAGATGCAGTGTGTCAAAGGACAAGCTGATGAGGTGGGCCATAAAGGCCAGTCCAATCCTTTCAGGGCTTTAGCATTGTTGAGTAAATAAGATTTTTTTTTTGAAGCTCAAATGTATGCTGTGCTTAATGAATATTAATGTCTTGTTGGTGCAAAGTGATTACTGAAAAAAAAGTTGAATCTCTATTCTTCAAAAGCACTCTTGACAATTGGCTGGAATTTCCTATGAAACTTCTTCATTCCAAACTTGACATGATGATTATTATTTATAAGCGCAGAAATTAGGAGTAGGTACTCGAACCTGCTCTGCCATTCAATAAGATCACAGCTGATCTGATTGCAACCTGGCTTGATGCTCCTGCCAACCTTTCAGCCCTTTGCTCTTCAAGAATCTATCCACCTCTGCCTTAAAATATTGAGAGACTCAAATTCCACCAGCTTTTGAAGAAGTTAGTTCCTAAGACTCACAATCCTCTAAGAAAATCATTCTCCTCATCTCTATCCCAAATGGATGACGTCTTATTTTTAAACCATAAGAGATAAGAACAGGGCTAGGTCACTTTGTCCTTCAAGCCTGCTATGCCATGGAATAGGATAATTGCTGATCCAACATTCTGACATAAGCAGTGGTTCTGGATTCTCCCAAAGAGAAAACATCCACATTGACATGGTCAAGACCCTTCAGGACCTTATATGATTCAATCAATTCATCTGTTACTCTTCCAAAGTCCAGCTGATGTTCGTCTAATCTGTCCAATCTTTTCCTCACAGGAGTACCTGCCTTACTGAGGAATTAGTCCAGTAAATCTTCCATTTAAGAAGAATACGTTTAAAACTACTCCAGATGTGGTCTCACCAATGTCCTGCCTAACTAAAGCATACCCTCCCTCCCTTTGTATTCAATTCCCCTCACAATAAATGATAACATTCTATGAGCGTTCCCATTTATTTGCTGTACCTGCGTGCAATTGCCTTTTGCGATTCATGTATTAGGAGATTTGCATTCATCTAATTTGAAGATTGAATATGTAAATTAAATTTAATTAATACTCCAAAAATATTGCAATAGAAACAAAAGAGTCAAGTTCTTGGGTTCATCTTATTCACAGCGGAAACAGAAAATATCCATCTGGCTGCTTTCTTATAATGTCTGCTATTAAATGGTAAAAAGTACCTAGTAAAATTCACATAGGATTTTGGTGATATTTTTCTCAAATATATCATAACTAAACAGCACTGAATTTCAAGATAATACAGTGTAGGACGCTATGTGGATGCTACATTTTCTGGATAAATGTTTAGAATTTATCTTCACTTTTTTTGCTTCACTGAAACTCTCGAAGGGCTAAATTGGAAATTTAGATTTTTTTTATCAATTGGGCCAACTCACTGAAGCTGAACATTAAGAAATAAGAGATTTAAAAAAAGGAAATCAGTTTGGACTGCTCGAAGATCTGAAGTTGTTGCAATGACTCTTCTAATGTAGCACCATTAAAATGATAAGAGCCCTGAATGATTGAACAGACTATTGTAATCACTGTCAGAAACTCCTAATGAGTTTGCTTCTTTAATGATGTAGTGTGGTAAAAGGGTCACATCGATAAAGAATTAAATGAGAAACTGCAAGCTTTATAATCAGTTCTTTGACTCTATATATAAATGTAATCAGATTCTATGTGCTTGCTGCTTTCGAACGTTTCACTCCTTTGTCGTCACCATCATTTTAGTGGGGTCGTTAGCAATCTTGCTTCCTCCTGACTTTCTTCAAGCCTCCCTCAGTTAACATCTCATTGTTATCCACCTGTCCGACTTTTCTTTTTCCTCCCCTGTTTTTACCCTCAATTCTTCCTTCAATCGTTATCAGGACAAGGTCTTTGTTTCGAAGGTTGAGGGCGATGATCTGATAGAAGTCTACAAGATATTTACCGATAGCGGTGGATAAGGATAAACTGTTTCCACTGGCTGAAGGCCCAAGAACCAGGGGCTATAATCTAAAAATTAGTGGCAAGCTGTTCAGGAGAGATGTCAGAAAACACTTCTACAATCAGAGAGTGGTGGAGGTTTGGAGCTCTCTTCCTCAAACGGTGGTGGTTGAATTGTTAGACTTAAATCTGAGATAGACAAAATTTTATTGAGTAGGGGTAGCAGGGGATATGGGCTGAGGCCAGGAACGTGGAGTTAGGCCACAGATCAGCCATGATCTTACTGAATGGCTGAGTGGGCTTGAGCGGCTACTCTTGTTCCTATGTCTGTACTTGGCTGTCCTTCTCGCTCCAACTCTCTTTCACAACCCTTTCGATCCCTAAACATTAATACTCAATCTAACCCATTCATTTTTCTTTCTGTCCATCCAGCGACAACTGGGAATACAGGTTATAAAAATTAGGTGGACATCTTATTCTGCACTACAAATGTTTACTACATTAGCCAGCAAATAAAACAAAGAGCCTAATCAGTCAACAACTTAAACTGAAATAATTATTGCCCTTCCCTTATTCTTGACTGATTAGTATCTTGAACAGGTTAAAGGATGACTCCTTTCATAACAACATGGAGAAACGTAAACCTGACTGAGGAGAATCAGCAAATGTCAATAGTCCGCAATGACAGGTTAAAATCTAATTCTCTGGCAAACCTGTTAATAATATGCAGTGCTTTCAACAATGACGTGCAAGATCATACTCCTTATATAGGAAACAATGGGGGTTCTCATGTGGACATCAGCTCCTGCAAGCCACTTCATGCACCTTGCATAACTGTTTAGATAACAGCTAAACTGGGCTGGCAAAATTCCAGCTGTTTGCCTGTCAAACGGGAAATATACAAATCCCCCAGAGGAATCTGGAGAAACTTCAGAAAGAGCCAAAACTCCCAGCAGTGGATTGCTCTTGAACTGCTTGACTTTTGGGCTTGTACATGGTCAAAGCAAACAAAAGGGTCAAAGATGTTGGGTGGAATTCTCCCATACCCCCACTGAGGGGGTCAGTAGCAGGTGGAGATGGAGTCCAAAAACGGGTCTCACACCGGCATGAATTTCTTGTGGGAACTTCTGCATGTGCCCTGCCATGGGGGTTTGGGAAACCCGCTAGAAAATGGAGTGAAACTGATTTACATGCCGCTCAGCTGAAAGCCCAGCTGGAAAGCCAAGTGACCAGAAGGACGTGGATTCTCTGGAGAGAGTGCAAAGGATGCTTACCAGGATGCTGCCTGGTATGGAAGGTCTGAGTTACGAGGAGAGGTTAGGCAAATTGGGGCTGTTTTCCTTAGAAAGACGTAGACTGAGAGGAGATCTAATAGAGGTGTACAAGATTATGAGGGGTTTATATAGAGTAAACAGGGTTAAGCTTTTTCCTAGGATGGACTCGAATAGCACAAGGGGTCATGGGCTAAGGGTGAGGGGGGTAAGGTATAATTTGGATGCCAGAGGGAGTTTTTTCACACAGAGGGTGATGGGGGTATGGAACACACTGCCAAGTAAAATGGTGGAGGCAGGCACTCTGGAGTTATTTAAGAGATACTTAGATGGGTACATGAACAGAATGGGAATGGAGGGATATAGAAAACTGATTTAAAATAGGGATCATGAGCTTTGGAAGTCCCTGGGAAATGTGTAAACAGTCGATGATATTGATGTATTTGTTTTTATCCTACAGGTGCTTTGGTCCGCCTTGCTGTCTAACAAGGGGTATACACGCGATGGGTCGTGGAAGGGCTGCTCTTGGATTTTTTTTCGAGAGTATCCTAGTGCTTCACGTCGTTAGTGTACGCTTGACCTGGACCATTTGATGGGCAACACGACAGCTCAGTGGCTATCGCTGTGCTGTGCAATACATGGATTTGGGCCTGTGTCTGTGGGAGTTTGCGCATTTTCCTTGTGCTTGCGTGGGTTTTCTCCGGAGGCTCCGGTTTCCTCCCACATCCCAAAGATGTGCTCTTAGGCTAATTGGCAGAACAAATTCTCCCTAAATTGTCTCAAATTTGGTTTTTAATCTGTAGATCTATAAACACAGATAGGGATCACGGGTAGAGGTGGGAACATCAGGGTGTTGGCACGGGCTCGTTGGGCCGAAGGGCCTGTTTCCCATGCTGCTTTGTTCTTTCTTTGTTCTTTGATTAAACCTTCAGGTGTACATTAAATTAGAGTTGACAACCCTGATCTGTAACCCTGCGACCACCCCATCCTTCACCCCCTCCCCCGAATTCCTTTTCATAGAAGGCACAAAGCCAGGGAACCAGCAGACTGGGACTATTTTTTAGTTCCCACCTGCCTCGATTCCTCATCCAGGAAAGGGTGTCAAAGTTAAGCTGCAAATGGCGTCTTCTTTTGTTAACTTGTGAAAACCAAGAGAGGGAAAAAAAAAAGTACTTCTCAACAGCCTGAGCACCACTCACTGCTGTAATGTGGGAAACACAGCAGTCAATTTGCACACAATCAGGTTCCACAGACCGAGAGCGAGTTCCTCGGTTTTCTTTTCAAGAAGCTAACTGAGAGATAAATATTAATATCATCATAATATGTTATATAAATACAATCACGAGGCAAGATTGTTCTCTTCCTGTCGGGGAACACTTCATCGGTCATGGGCATTTGGCCTCTGATCTTTGAGTAAGCATTCTCCAAGGCGACCTTCACAACACATGGCAATGCATGAGCAGGAACTGATAGTCAAGTTCCACACGCGTGAGGACGGCCTCAACTGGGATCTTGGGTTCATGTCACACTGTCTATAACCCCCACGATTTGCCTGGTCTTGCAAAACCTCACTAACTGTCCTGATTGGAGACAATACACATCTCTTTGACCTGTGCTTAACCCTCTCTCCACTCACATTGTTTGTACTTTTAAGGTTTGATTACCTGTAAAGACTTGCATTCCAACCATTATTTTGTAAATTGTGTCTTTATATACTCTGTTTGTGAACTGAAATCCCACTCATCTGACGAAGGAGCAGCGGACCAAAAGCTAGTGGCTTGTGGTACCAAATAAACCTGTTGGACTTTAACCTGATGTTGTCAGACTTCTTACTGTGTTTACCCCAGTCCAACGCTGGCATCTCTACATCACGGATAAATATTAATCAGTACGTTGGAGAGAAATCCTCCGCTCTATTTGGAGTAGTGCACTAAGGTATCAGCTTAAATTATTTACCTGAATCTCTGGGGTGGGGATTTGAGGTTGTTTTTGACTCAAGAGGGAAAAGTACTGCCCTGAGTTGGCACTTTGCACAGCAAGGCAGATTTTCTATTGGACTGTTTCACATTGGAGAATTCCAGACCCACCCAGCCTTAGCTGCTTTTGAATAAAGTTCAGATTCATCCTCTTCCTCCCCTGAGCTACTGATGACTCTCACTGGACCAAATATTCAGCATGACAAAACAATCATTTTTTTTAGAAGGTGAAACTACACATTATTATGGAGCTTGGCAACCAACTGACAATTTGATTCAGGCATTAATGAAAAACTCTAAATCAATAATTCATTTAGCAATCAACCAGTCTAACAACCCTCACACATCATATGTTGTCAGGAGCATTAAAAAAGATGAAATGTGCAGTCGGAGTGCACCAAACGTGAATTAACAATGCCCTTGCAGACAACAAAGTCCAAGGGAGGTCATACAAATCATTAACTGAAGTGACTGTGCATCAAGTTGCTTGGCAATTATGGCAATTTCCAAGATAGAGATTCGTAAGAAGCACCCCAAAATGCTAATAACAATGATTATCATGCTCTTTACCATGTTGTTATTGACTTCTGAACGTTTGCCCAACATCAAAAGGTCAGCTCTCTCTCTCTGACGCTCACAATGATAGCAATACATTATTGTGGCTCACATCAATAAGTCAACTGGTCCTTTAGATAAGTCTCGAGATTTCCTCAGAGTTAAAGAGGGGAGAAAAATGATTTTGTTTTCTTTGTTAAAATGATTTTATTGCATTTTTCATTAAAGCAGTTTGATCCACAAAACCTCAGGAAGTTTTCTAGCATGGATGCTGAATCCCCAGAAAAGCTTTGACCGATAAGCAAGTCAATAAATAGTCCAGTCTATCGCCCCAACTGAGAAAGCTACCTGACGTAAAGACCTTTCTGTGTAGCTGCTGATATCAATCACTCTTGGATGTTAGTGTTCACGGGCCACAGTTGAGATCTAGCATTATTTTCAGAGAATCATAGAATCCCTACTGTGCATAAAAGAGGCCATTCGGTCCATCGAGCCTGCAGCAGCAAACAAGACATCAAGGCTCTATCGCTGTGATCCTATGTAATTACCCTGTTAGTTCCCATGTCACCAAGGGGCAATTTAGCATGGGCAATCTGCCTAACCCGCATATCTTTGGAATGAGAGAGTAAATCCATATAGACGTGGGAAGACTGTGCAAACTCCATATCGACAGTGACCAGGGCTTTTTTTTCTGTATTTTTCCTATAGAGTTGAGTAATAATGTACTGAGTGGAATGCACAAAATCTATTGTTGCAGTCAGACATGGTAACAGTTCAAATTTATCATTTCGAACTGCGGTGGAGAATAAATTCACAGTAAAATAAAAAAAAACTTTTCCGTTGCAGTTTTGTTGATCTACCATCACAAAAACATTGGCGTTGGGACTTGTTCCAATTCATAGCTAAGATCCAAATTAATATGGTGCCACTTCAACATTGCTTTAAAGCATCAGTTATAACGTGACTCAAGTAGGATAATCTTTTAAATAATAGACCAAGACTCAGAAATTCCATGGTGCCCACAAATGTTAGGGTGGGGAAAAGGCACACGTTGCACTGCCTAAGTGAAGGCTTAAATAGCACCTTGTTCTGGTGCTGCATGTTGATTCTAATCCACTAGGTGTATCACTACTTCCATTCTGTCTTTCACTGAGGAGGAAGTCCCACCCTCTGGAGCTCCCAGGCAACCCAACTAGCCTGCAGCACCATCAATGGCCACTGCTGGAACTGCAGTAAAAGGGCCGGGGGAAGGGGAAGAATGGATCAGTGCAAAGGCTACTCAGTTGTTGGGACATAGAAAGTTTGAGGTGATCAGCAAATGGCAAAGATGTGGTGGGGGGAACACGGCGTGAGAAGGGGTTGGTTTAAGACTGCAGTCAGATAGGAAAGGAGTTATTTTGATCTTGGGGAGGGAGGGGAGGGCATCGCCAGATATGCAAAGGACAGTCCCTGAAGAGTCACGCAACCTCCTCCCCACCCCCTTCCTAGTTGCCATTCCAGAACTTAAAAAAAAACAGCGGGCTGCCTGCTCTCAGCTCACTGCCCGTGCCAATTTTTTAATAGCACAGCAAGAAGTCTCACAACACCAAATTAAAATCTAGTAGGTTATTTGGAATCACAAGCTTTTGGAGCACTGTTTATTTATCAGTGCTATCAGAGTCAACTGGCTTCGGAAGAAGCTTATGCGATCCTGGATTATTGATCTGAACATTGTGGCTGGGCTGCTGATTTTGGTACCTTCCCATCCACTGTTATAGTGGGTGAGCGGAAAAGTGGAAATTGGGCATCCACCCTTTTTGTCTGCTGAAAGTCCCCCTCCCCACTTCACTGGTCCAAACACAGCCAATAGTGGCATCTAAAATCTGATCTTAGGTCTCTCATTTCTACTTTGTGCTATTCCTTCCCCTCCTGCCGATCTGGCTTCACTAGCTGGTGGTGAAGACTGATTCATTCTGGGAACAAAGCTACGCAGCAAACAAGACACGGTCACACATCTGGACAGCCTCTCACAGTTGCTGTTGGAAAAGCTTGCCGCAAGTATTCGTGGCAGCGGGAGAATTGCTTGACCAAGCTGGCTGCTTGTTCAGTCTAATTTCTGGTAATCATGATGTGGAAATGCTGGCATTGGACTGGGGTAAGCACAGTGAGAAGTCACACAACACCAGGTTAAAGTCCAACAGGTTTATTTGGAATCACAAGCTTTTGGAGCACTGTGCCTTCATCAGATGAGTGAGAACTCACCCGGTGGACTCACCTGATGAAGAAAGAATGCTCTGAAAACTTGTGATTCCAAATAAACCTGTTGAACTTTAACCTGTGTCATGAGACTTCTTACAGTGCTTACCCCAGTCCAACGCCGGCAACTCCACATCCTGAATGTCTCCACACTGGGGGACATTACAGGATCTTTTACAGCTTTTTTTGTTTTTACATAGTGATGTGAACATCCCTTCAGAGCCTACTGGGGAGCCACTGCAGTCCATCTGATTTAGGTACACTCACAGGAAGAGAGCTCTAGGACTTTGATCCACTGACAATGCACATTCTCCCCATGTTTGTGTGGGTTTCCTTCAGGCATTCTGGTTTCGACAACAGTCCAGGGATGCGCAGGTTAGGTGGAATGGCCCTGCTAAATTGCCCGTTAGTGTCCCAAGATTTATAAATTAGTGAGATTAGCAGGGTACCTACATATTTAGGCCTGAGTAAAATGCCCCGTTGTTGTGTTAGTGCAGACCCCATGGGCAGAATGGCCGCCTTCTGCACTGTGGAGATTTGATGATTCCATGAACTCACTAGAAGGAAAATGTGTCATATGACCCAACAATAGTCTCTTTTCAGCAGAGCGCGCACACACACATTTTGTTGTTGGTGTTTTCAAACTGGCTACCCAGATGCAAATGTTGTAATTGGGTGATACATTTCCCAGTCAGTATGCTGTATGACTTGAATAGGTGGTGTTCCCATGTGTCTGTTATCCTTGTCCTTCTAAGTGATTGAGATTGTGGGTTTGAGATGTACAGTCAGTGAGGAAATAGGCAATTATTTCTTGTCTGCCATTTGAAGGCAATTTAGCATGTGCAAAAATGGTGCTTCTGGGCTAACTTAATCCTTTGTGTAATTCAGGGAAGCTCCAACTGTTTCACATCAATGTCAAAATGCATCGCTTGATTATTTCCATTTTCATTGCACTGCACCAACTCTATTCCAAGTTAGTTTCAAAAGACGAGTTGAAAGATGAATATCTTTTGATGTGATACAAAAATAATTGAAGAATCAATTCCTTGATTCCATATCCCACCTTCCTTTACCCAATCTCCAATCTCAACAGTTCACCTGTCAAGCACTCATTAATTAGCAATCTCTGATAATAGCGTTCTGCACATTGCTATAGAATCTATTTCATCATAGCAAATAATATTTTGCAATTAAAAAAAACTCCCACGATACATCAGGGCCAAGGCATCTGGTGTACTTTAAATATAGATGTCATAATTAAATCTCTACGGCTGAAATTCAGAAATCTCTTTGAAATATCATCTTGTAATTACTGAACAGATACAATGGGAGATGAAACAATCTAGAGTCTTCAGAATTTTTTGTGGCTGTAACAATAGCTTTTCCCAACATGCAAAATCTTCCTAGTCTCTTTTGGTGCCTGGAGACGGCTGCCATTTTCTTCTGCCTAGTTACTGGACAACTGGAGAAAACTCCAACGCAAAATACAGCAGGAAATATCCAAAATAATAATGGATAACTGAGAAGTGGCCTGGGGACTTGGGGGAGTGAATTCCTCAAGGTTCTATCACCATTTTTTCCACCACTGCCTGGTGCCACAGAAACCCTCTCCTCCGACCTCCTCTGTTAGTCTATTGCTATCACTTACTCCTCCTCTGGAGCCATCTTGTTTCCATATTTGTCTCACAATTGTTTTCTCTTTCTTCATTTAATCCCAGCCATCCTCCAGCTTTTCTGATCTTTTCTTTCTTTTGGAAAGTGCTTCAGCCTTTTTCTTGCGATAGTTTCATAAACCTCACTATCTTAACTGCTCACAAATTCTGTTTGTCCTGTATATATCTTATTCATTTATTCATTACATTTAGATTTTGGGATAGGGGAAAAAGTCATTGAATCCTTTTAGTGCAGAAAGAGGCCATTCAGTCCATCTGCACCAACTCTCTGTGGGCCATATGGAGATATAGGCATACGACCAAATGATCTTATTTAGAGGGTCAACCATAATATCCTCACCCAACGCTTCAAAATTGCTGTTTTGTCCACTCCACATCTCAGACTGTGGAACATATGGAAGACAGAGAATGACACACACACACTACTTACAGAGAGATTATCACACCATACAGTCAGTCATGTAGATGGATGATCGCCAGAAGAGGCAGGCATGGAGTGTAGGAGTCTCCCGTGGCTATTTCTCTTTCAAACAGGTATACCATTGTGGATACTGTTGTGGGCGTTAGCCTCTCAGGGGAAAGTACCAACAGCAGCAGCTAGGCTTGTCACAGCACAGCTGGTTCTGCTGTGGAGCAGGGTTGAGCAAAGAGCAAGCAAGCAGTAGTAAAAAAAACTCACTAGTTAGAAGCACAAACAGACATCTCTGTAGTCCCAGTTGAGACTCCAGGATAGTGGTGCCTCCTTGGTGCCAGGATCAAGGATATGTCTGGCTGCTCACCCTCCTCCTTAAGAATGTCCTGCAACTGCTCAAAGTTGTACACATTGATACAATGAGTTAGGTAGGAAAAGAGATGAGGTTCTAACGTGTGCCTATGGAGATTTAAGCAGAAGGCTAAAGTGGGGGACTTTGAGAGCAAGAATTTCCAGATTACTGCCAGTGCCATTTACTAGTAAGAATAGGAATAGGAAGATTAGGCAGATGAATGCCTGCTAGAGAACTGGTGTAGGAGGCAGGGATTTAGACTTGTGGATCATTAGGATCTCTTCTGGGGCAGAAGTGACCTGTTTAAGAGGGATAGGCTACACCTAAATTGGAGGAGGACTAATATCCTGGTGGGGAGATTTACCAGAACAATGCAGGAAGGTTTAAACTAGTTGGGGGGGGTGGGGAAGCAAAGCAGTAGGGAGACAGAAGAAAAGGTTAAAGACAGCACACAAGTTAAAAAGAGCTTGTTAAATAGTAAAGGCAGTGTCAATAAGCCTAGTACGAGACAGGTCAGGCTAGAGCAGGGCAGAGAATAAGGGAAGTTCAATGCCAGGGACCTAAAGGGCAAGACAGAAGAACTCCAGACATGGATGGTAAATGGAACTGGGATATTACAGCTGTTACAGAAACATGGCTAAAGGAGGGACAGACTGGCAGCTCAATGTTCCAGGATAGCGATGCTATAAGAAGGGTAGAACAAGAGGTAAGAGAGGAGGAGGTGGTGCATTTTTGATTAGGGAGAACTCTCCCAGCTTGACTCCATGAATCAAGCCTCTCCTCCCCATCACCCACCTACCCCGTCTCCTGTTTTGGATTTCCTCTAACTTTTCAAGTTCCCCCTTTGAATCATCTCTACCATATCTGTCAAGGCCTTCTGTCCATTTCCCTCACTGCCACAACTGCCCCCTGCTCAATGTCTGAAGCCTACAATTTTCCCTCCCAGTGTGCTTGGCTGTTTGGCTCTTGATCCCCCACCCTCCTGCCTTACAAACACAACCTCCCCCTCACACACACCCCCCTCACACCCTCTCTCTTTCTCTTCCCCAACATCACCCCCATCCCCTCACCAAATACCCCTGTGACCAGCAGTGTGCCTCAGGGATTGATGCTGGGTGCACTGTTTTTTGTCATTTATATTAATGATTTGAATGAAAATTTAGGAGGCCTGCTTAGTAAGGTTGCAGATTACACCAAGATCGGTGGCACAGTGGATAGTGAAGAAGGTTATCTAGGACTGCAACCAGATCTTGATCAATTGGGCCAGTGGACTGGCGAATGACAGATGGAGTCTAATTTAGATAATAGCAAGATGATGGATTTTGGTAGATTGACCAAAGGCAGGACTTATTCAGTTAATGTCAGGTATTGGGGAAAATTACAAACAAAGATATCTATGTGTACACATTCCGAGTTCATTGAAAGTTGAGTCACAGGTGGACAGGGTGGTGAAGAAGGCATTTGGCATGCTTGGCTTGATTGGTCAGAACTTTGAATACAGGAGTTGAGATGTCCTGTTGAAGTTGTACAAGACATTGGTAAGGCCACACTTGGAATATTGTGTGCAATTCTGATCACCCTATTATAGTATAGAAGGGATGTTACTAAACTGGAAAGGGTGCAGGAAAGATTTACCAGAATGCTACTGGGATTTGATGGTTTGAGTTTTAAGGAGAGGCTTAGACAGACTGAGACTTTTTTTTCTGAAGCATAGGAGGCTGAGGGGTGATCTTACAGAGGCCTATAAAATAATGAGGGGCATAGATGAGGTAGACAGTCACTGTCTTTCCCCAAAGATAGGGGAGTCCAAATCAAGAGGGCATAATTTTAAGGTGAGAATGAAGAGATATAAAAGGGTTCAGAGGGGCAATTATTTCACACAGCGAGTAGTGAGTGTCTGGAACAAACAGCCAGAGATAGTAGGAGAGGTGGGTACAATTTTCTTTTAAAAAGCATTGAGACAGTTACACAGGTAAGATTGATATGGAGGGATATGGGCCTAACGCAAGAATCTGTTTTCATGTTGTAAACCTCTATGACACCTCTTCATAAATATGAAATTAAGAATTGAAGTAGGATTGAGATGTTTAACAATTTTAAATCTCATTTGACCCAAATAAATCTCTTTTGATGTTTCATTTAACAATTGCCAGTTTTCAACTTAATCGCAATTGGATAAATATACCCTTGATAGTCTCTTGGATTGGGGATAAAACTTTGGCAAGGGAATGGTTCTTTGATGTTAGCTGCAGGGTTCAATTGTTCTGTCTTTGGTCATGAGACTGTTTACCATTACTGCTCACTGTGTTTGATTGGTTAAACCCAAGTGTGGACTCAGAAAAGTAAACACATCTATAGAATGTGTGAGAAGCTCGAATCAGAAGCATGCAGCAGATATTTTGAAGCTTGGTGAATAAAACCGGTTACACGGATAGAAACCAGTGTCACCTTTGTACAGCTCAGGTACAAAATCTATAAACTTATCATGCCTTTAGGGGAAACAGTATGTCATCAGCAGAAGGGAAATGTGTCACATGATCTAGTCTGAGTTTCATAGAATATAGAACAGTACAGGAACAGGCTCTTTGGCCCACAATGTTGTGCCGAACATTCCACCAAACTAAATTAATCTCTTCTATTTGTCTTTGGTCCATATCCCTCTATTATGTGCATATCTAAAAGATTCTTCAACACCCTTATCACATTTGCTTGCACCAACATCTTTGGCAACGCATTTGAGACACTTACCATTCTCTGGGTAGAAATCTTGCCCCTCACATCTTCTGTAAACTTTCCCCCTTTTAAGTGCAAGCTCCTAGTATTTGCTTTGCCTTATTATTTTCACATGTATTGTTTTAAGTGAAAAGTATTGTTTCTTACGCACTATACAGACAAAGCATCCCATTCATAGAGAAGGAAATGAGACAGAATACAATGTTACAGTTATCGCCAGGATACAGAAAAAGATCAACGTAATGCAAGATAGGTTCATTCAAAACTCTGATAGCAGCAGGGAAGAAGCTGTTCTTGAGTTAGTTGATATGTGACCTCAGACTTTTGTATCTTTTTCCCTGCGGAAGAAAGTGAACGAGAGAATGTCGAGGTGGCATGGGCGCCTTAATTGTGCTGCCTGCTTTGCAGAGGCAATAGGAAGTGTAGACAGTGTCAATGGATGGGAGGCTGGTTTGCGTGAAGGATTGGGCTACATTCAAGACCTTTTATAGTTTCTTGTGGTCTTGGGCAAAGCAGGAACCATACCAAGCTGTGATACAACCAGAAAGGATGCTTTCTATGATGCATCTGTACAAGCTGGTGACAGTCATAGCTGACATGTTAAATTTCCTTAGTCTTCTGTGAAAGTACAGGAATTGTTGGGCTTTCTTAACTGTAGTATCAGCATGGACAGACCAGGACAAGTTACTGGTGATCTATACACCTAAAAACTTGAAGCTCTCAACCATTTCTACTTCATCTCCATTGATGAAGACAGGAGCATGTTCTGTATATGCTTCCTGAAGTCGATGACAATCTCTTTTGTTTATTGTCGCTGTGCTAGTTCACCAGATTCTCTATCTCATTCTGAATGTATTAGGCATTTCAATTATGGAAAAAAAAATTCTGATGGTCAATCCTACCTATGCCTCTCATAATTTTATATCAAGTCTCTCCTCGGCTCTGCTGCTTCAGAGAAAACAAAGTTAGTTTGTCCAGCCTCTCCTTATAGCTCATACCCTCTAAACCAGGCAACATCCTGTCAACTTCTTCTGCACCCTCTCGAAAGTTTTCACATGCTTCCTGTAATGTGGCGATAAACACAATACTCTAAGTGCGCCCCAAACAAACTTTTACAAAGTTACAACTTGATTGTCTGACTCTTGCACTCAATGCCCCAGCCAATATAAGCAAGCATGCCAGATGCTTTCTTTATCACTCTATCTACTTGTGTGGCCACTTTCAGGGAGCTATGGACTTGAACCCCAAGATCCTTCTGTATATCAAAGCCATTAACTTTTGCTTACAAATAGAACACAGTTTACACAGCTCTGCTGCTGATGTCTTCAAGTTTTCTGCTAATGTATATCTGTTCCCATATGCCTAGTCTAAGTAAATGAACACAAGGTGTTTACCTAATCCCTTCTGAGTGATTAATGCCTTTAGATCATTACAAAAACAACACCTACACCCGCTTACAAAGTACAAAACCTGTTTACATTCTAACAATAAAACAGTGTAACAATTAAGACTGATTTGCAATTGTAAAACATTTGGCTCGAAGTGTTGGCCCCAACTGCCACTCTTGTAGCGAAAGAATTGTTAGCAACACTTCTCCAAATGTGTTTTCCCATCCTCTCAGTTCAATAAGAGACTGCTCTACAGAGATCAACTGAAGAAACCCAAAGCATAGAGAGAAAATAGTGTGTGTCTGTTTGTGTCTGTGTGTGTCTGTTCACTTGTGTACTGACAAGCGTTCAAAACGTTTGTTCAGAATCCCTGGTATAGTGACCACTGTTGTCTCTCTCTCTCTCCGCACATCCATGTCTCCCCCAACCCTGACATACACACACATGCACACACATGCATACTAATAGTGGAGCTTGCATGAAATTGGTTTCAAGTCAGAAGTGCAAGTGAATGGTACAATTTCATAGAATGTAGGTGGGGGCAATTGACTGCATGCAATTTCGTATCACTTGACATTACCAATGCTGCCGTTTACTGAGTCCCAGATCGTAGTTTAAGAATAAATAAAGTAGATGTATTCTCTGAAGAGGGAGCTATTTAAATGCAAAATTCATCAGATCAATGAGAAGACTTTTTAACAACTTCAAACTTCACTGTAAAATAAATTACGTGATGTATCATGTAACGAGATCAAAACTGTGAATTTAAGAGTATTTACATTTTGCTCAGGCTCTAACAATATCTATTGTGTATGTTACACTGGTGACCTATAATGTCTGATAATAGAGGCAAGAAAACTGACTGTGTTTCCACCTTTCTTCTTGGAACACGTTTAACAGCTGAAACCCACATTCAAGCAGAACACCACCCCCCTTTGGATTTCTTGGAACTAACAGCCACATGGGTGGGTGTGAGGGCAGTAAAACTGGCTGTTGTATCCCTGAGAAGGGAACCCATCAAAACAACCACCCCCACTCCAGTCTGTTACCCTGTGATCCAGGAAAATCTGAGCTGCAAATTTGCTCAGATTTGCTGCAAACTCAGATTCAGCAGCAAATCTGCTCCCTTCCTCACAATGTTAGGATTGTCAGGTAAAATGATTATTTGGATGAGATTTTAGAGCATGGAACTGTACTGTTGTAATATTGGAAGTAATTTTGTATGAAGAAAATGTCCAGTATTCGAACAGTTTGACACTACGTTGGGTTTGTTCAAAACACGCCCCAAGGGCCGTTACCTAGCCCACTAAGTCTCTCGATCTGGCCTGCAAACTTCAAAGCAGCCACTCCTCCAGTTACAGACCATTCCACTCCCAGGTTTGCTACTGCTGGCATCACTCGTGAGTGGCTCTGCGGCAAATATGGGCGAGGATCAATCGCTGATTGGAGGAGAGGGTTCTTCAGCCTGAGGTCTGAAAACATTGCACAACGGCAATGGTGAGTCTGCTGGAGAAGGAAGGAGATTTTGGGGATGGTGGCAGTCCTTCAGCGAGGGGTAAGAGACAACGTGGTTACCAAGGTGGGGGCAAAATGCGCGCACACACATGTGAACTGGGGGGTGGAGAATGTATGAGCAGGAGGGTGAGGAGTGTGAGAGTGTAAGCAAGATGGAGTGTGTATGTGTGTAAGAGAGAATGTTGATGTGTACACAACAGAGCACATGTGTGTGAATGAGCATGGGTGGGATTTCCCAACTGTGCTTGCCCCAAAGCCAGAAGTTCTTCACATAGCCCATGACCGCCTGCTACAATTCCCGTGGTGGGCGGGATGGTAAAATTCAGCCCCATGTGTTTGTGAACAAGGGAGCACGTGTTCATGAGCGCGAGTGAGAGAGAGAGAGAGAGAGAGGGGGGTGAGATCTGGCTCACTCCCAGTCTCAGAATTCACACTCTCACTCACTGCCACATACCAACACACTCGCACAAGCTCACAAAATGGGTGTGAGTGAGTAAATAAGTTCCTCAACACCGAAAAACACAATTTGACCCTCTCACACCCTAATGGTGATCTTCATTAAATACTCATTATTTCAAATAATCAATTTATTGCCTTCACTTAGTTTTTGCTCAGCAAATTGTTTCTATCCTTGTCCCTCACCATTTTATCAAAATGCATTTTTATCTTGAGCCAAACCTTAACCTTTATAAATCTGCTCATTGGCAACTTACATGAGGAAAAATTGGAATGTGGCCCTGGCACAAAAAGTTGGATAAGACTATCTATCTCTAAAATCTGGAAGGATTATTAGAGAAGTGTAACTGAATTGCACAGTTAGACAGAGGTGATGTGACATTGTTAACTCAGAACTGTTTCACATGCACATTCTGGCGGTATTAGAGCATAAAGGCCACCACATTACATAAATTCATCAAAAATAAAAATCTCCGATTACAAAGCTACTGGATTGTTGTAAAACCCCATTTGATTTTCTCAAATAACTTGCACAGACAATGTTCTGACAAGAGGTAATTAAGCCTGAGACCTTGGGCTGGATTTTCCAGCCATATGGGCCCAAGATCGGAAATTCCTGCCCAAGGTCAATGGACTTTTAAATGGTCCATCAAATTTTCTGTCCCACCTGCTACAATTCTCATATTGGGACAGGACAGGAAATTTCTGACCATTAACTCTATTTCTCTCTCTTTCTCTCTACAAATGCTGCCTGACCTGCTGAGTCTTTCTGGCATTCTCCGTTTTTAACTTCAGACTTCCAGCGCCTTCAGTATTTCGTTTTTGTCATTACATTTAGGATCCTTATGGCATCAATATTGAAAGAAGTGCTCACCAGCCTGGGTTGAATTCGATGTTTGCCTCTGGAGGTGGGGGGAAAGAAAAACTTTAGCCCACTGTGCCACTTAGTCCCTGTGGGAAGCTCCTTCCTTGAAACGTTTCGAACAAATTTTATATTGAATAGCATGTTTCAATTAATCTACATTGCAGAGCTGTGAAAATGTACTGACAGCACAATGGAAAAAAAATATTAGTGCAGAGCTATATATAGATGCTCACAGTCCTTAGGGCATTATGTTTAAATCTATTTCATGCTGCTGCTTATGGTGGCATTTTATCTTCTTCACTGCATACCTCAGATATGACCGCCAGCAACTAGTAAATGCTGGAAATAAGTTGCAAAGGAAAGAATAATCTTGGTTTTGAACAGCAGCAGAAGTGGCAGCTCAGACACTGCAAGCATCTGTCACTCAAGACATTAAAGTCAGGAGCCTTCTCTGCTGTCAACAGGATTCAAGCTATGCACTTACATAGAATCACAGAACCCTACAGTGCAGAAACAGACCCCTCGGCCCATCGAGTCTGCACTGAACACAATTTCACCCAAGCCCACCCCCATATCCCCACACATTTTACCCACTAATCCCTCTAACCTACACATCTCAGGACACTAAACGGCAATTTTTTATCCTGGCCAATCAACCTAACCCATGCATCTTTGGACTGTGGGAAGAAGCTGGAGTACCCAGAGAAAGCCACGCAGACATGGGGAGAATGTGCAAATTTGACAAGACAGTGACCAGAGTTGGGAATCGAACCCTGGAGCTGTGAAGCAGAAATGTTAACCACTGTGCTGCAAACAGATGACCTGATAGAGGTGTATGAGATTTTGACACATATTGATCAGGTGGATTCTCAGAAGCTTTTTCTCAGTGCTGAAATGGTTGCTACGAGAGGACACAGGTTTAAGGTGATGGGGACTAGGTACGGAGATGTCAGGCATAAGTTTTCCACTCAGACAATAGTGGGTGAGCGGAATCGGCTGCTGTCGGTGGTGGTGGAGGCAAATTCAATAGGGTCTTTTAAGAATCTTCTGGATGAGTACATGGAATTTAATAGGATTGAGGGTTATAAGTAAGCCTAATAGATAGCGATATGATCGGTGCAACTTGTGGGCCGAACAGCCTGTTTGTGCTGTAGTTTTTCAATGTTCTATTAGAGTTCAATCAATACTGGGTTGCAATGACTGCTGACCAAAGGATTTAGAATAAATAAAGGTTTACTGTTAACTCTCAGCAGCTTTTACATGTTGTATGTCCCCCAATGTCCCAGCGAAACATGACATAGTCATCTCAGCATCCATTGCATTAGTCTTCACTTACTTTCCATTCTCAATCTATCTCTGTAAAACAATGCGGGCTTTTTTCCTCATGCCCAAAAGAGAGGATTCACAACAATTGCCTCCAGAGTCAAGAAGTGCATTGTGCTGCAAGATTCCAGGAAAAACAAATGATGGCTCGTCTTTCTGTGTAACCTTTCTCCTTTCAACGTTTCCTGTCTCACCTGCCAACAAGGTAGAAAATAAACCCATGCCTCAGAAAGCCTGTCAATGATAAATTTGTTCAACTGTGTAATGCTGCTATTCAACGGTAAGTAGTCTCACGACACCGGGTTAAAGTCCAGCAGGTTTACCTGTTCCAAATAACCTGGTGTTGTGAGACTACATATTTTGCCTACTCCAGTCCAATACCAGCAACTCCATATCATAGCTATTCAACAGTCCAGCAGACAATGGGTGGCAACTTCCCTGATTAAAACCATTAGATTCAACACGCTGCTGGGTATCAGATTGACTGGACTGCCTGTTGGGAATATCTGGTGGTTGGCTGGGACTGAAGAATTGCTAGTCCTTCACCTGGTTCTAATTTACAACAGTATTTTCCTGATAATTGTCTATGTGTCATGATTCCAGATGATGTTACTATTGGAAGATCCCAGAAAGGAACTCTGGGTCAAAGATCTGAGCAAAAAAATTCTAAGTGCCCCACAAGCATGAAAACGGGAGAATTTCAGACCTGCTTTGTTCAGCAAGAAAAAAAATCAAATCTTATGACTCTAAAAAAAAGAGGCAAAGTGTGATTCCTGCCAGTAAGGGGAGTGAATGGAATTGATTCATACCAGGAAGCCAGCTATTGCTAGAGGGTGATGCTAGAGGGTGCTACTGCACATGCAACTGATCCAGGTTTTCTTCCTAAGAACTAAGCTGATTACGCCAGCAATTCAGCACTGATATCATTGTGAGGGGTGAGCAACTGGGGAAGCAAATAGCATGTTGTCCTTTATTCCAAAGAGATTGGCGTATAAGAGCAAAAAAGTCAAAATAAAATGGTAAGAGATTTTTTGTGACCATACACAGAATTTTGTTCTCCATGTTTATGGAAGGACATATGTGCATTGGAGGTGGTACAGCTAATCTTCATTAGATTAGTCCCCAGAATAACAGCTTTGTAATATGACGAAAAGCTGAATGAAAGAGATTTATTTTCTCTGGAGTTTAGAAGAATGAGTGTTGATCGCATTGAAATATTTAAGATTCGGGTTTGACAAGTTATATACAGATACATTGTTTCTCCTGGCTGGGAAACCCATAACAAATGGTCACAGTTTTTGGATAAGGAGTGGATCATTTAGAATTGGGATAAGGAGAAATTACTTCCCTCAAAGGTGTGTGAATCTTGGGAATTTTCTACCCAGAAGATTGTGCATGTGGCATCACTGAATATCTTTAAGGTTGGGATAGATTTTTAGCCTGATGGGGAAGCAAGGGCAATTGGTGGGAAAAAGGAGTTGAAGGAAAAATGTGCTGGCCTTGGAGGGGATCCAGTGGAGGTTCACAAGAATGATCCTGGGAATGAAGGCTTTGTCATATAAGGAATCTGGGTCGATACTCAATGAAATTTGGAAGGATGAGGGGGAGAATCTAATTGAAACTCATAGAATACTGAGAGACCTAAATAGAGTGGATGTCGAGAGGATGTTTCCACCAGTGGGAAAGACTAGAACTCAAGGGCACAATCTCAGAGTGAAGGGGCACTCCTTTAAAACTGAGATGAGGAGGAATTTCTTCAGCCAGAGGGTGGTGACTCTGTGGAACTCATTGGCACAGAGGGCTGTAGAAGCCAAATCATTGAGCGTCTTTAAGACAGAGATAGATAAGTTCTTGATCAATAAGGGGATCAAGGGTGATGAAAAGAAGGTAGGAGAATGGGGATGAGATTCATATCAGCCATGATTGAATGGCAGAACAGACTGCATGGGCTGAATGGGCTAATTCTACTCCTACATCTTAAGAAATCCCAAGATCAGTCATGAATTTACTGAAGACAGAGCAGGCTCAATCGGCCATATGGTATTTTGCTGTTCTTATTTCTTGTGTTCAGTCAAAGTGACCGATTCCCTCCACTGACGCATCTCATCAGCAGAGGGAGAATTGTACAAGAGTGTGTAATGAGAAGAAGTCACCTGGTTTGCAAAACACACTACTCCTTGCTCGTTTATCCTACTTCCTGAGGGAGATGAGTGTCCAGATGTGGAGGACGGAAAAATAAAATCATGAAAGTGAATCACGTGAGAGCTCCAGGATATTGAATTCATATCCTATTAGGCACCATTCAACCCTAACCTGGTTGTGCAGACATTCCTGCAGTGCCAACAGGGTCAGTGCTGTGCAGTGGTCTGTAATCATTTGATTATTTGTACCTGTACTTACAGCTATAACCTTCAGAACCTGATTACATTGAGGCGGACAAGTCTGCCAATACTGAATGCTCCATCTGTTTCACTTCTTTTTCATGAACACAAGAGTTCAAAAACGGAATACAAAAATAACGTTGATCAAGGACAATTGCCAACACAATGGCATCATGCACTAACAGTAATACCATGTAGGGAACCATGAAATAAAGACTGTTGCTGAACATATCTTCTGCTGAAGGCTTTCTGAGGATAAAAAGCTCAGCTTTATTTATGACCACAATCTCTATATTCATTTCCTGAAGGGAGTTTCGAGCGGTGAATCTTTCCTTACTAAATGAATGCGGTTGCTGTCTTTTGACAATATTAGATAGCAGAGCAAGCAAGGAGATAAAATAGCAGAATAGCCTTTATTTACCGTGAGGAAATTATTTCCATTGTGAAAACTTTATTGAACATGACCCACCACAAAATGACAATAGCCACCCTGATAACCTTAGGGATGCTTATCCAGGGGAGAACGATGGATGAAACTCAATGCTAAGCCTGGTTTTCAGCAGGACAACTGAACTGTGAACCAATCTGCTCTATGAGGGGGCCACGGTTCTCTGCTGCTTGGTTCGTGACTCTGCTTTCTGGATTGATCCCTCTGTTCAAAGGAGGGATTATTAAGATAAAAACCAAATATGATCATAAAATAATTGAAAAAGGTTCTTGGGTCCAAGTGCAGGACAGGAACCTTTTCATTCACTGCCATTCCTTTTGGCAAATCAAATAAATTGAGGGACAAATTAAAAGGGGCTACCCCCAAAAAAGTGGGAACAAAGGACAAAGAATAAAGGAAACATGAAATCAAAATGTGGTTGAAGGGGGCTCAATAAAGTTTAAACTTTATTTATTAGTGTCACAAGTTGGCTTACATTAATGTGGAGATGCCAGTGTTGGACTGGGGTGAATATAGTTAGGAGCCTCACAACACCAGATTAAAGTCCAATAGATTTATTTGGTATCACGTTTCCAGAGCGCTGCTGATGAAGGAACAGCACTATGAAAGCTCGTGATTCTGTTGGACTTTATTCTGGTGTAGTGAGACTTCATACTAAGCTTACTGCAACAAACTGTGAAAATCCCCTTGTCACCTTTTCGGGTGCACTGAGGAGAATTTAGCATGGCCAATGCACCTAACCAGCATGTCTTTTGGATTGTGGGAGGAAACTGGAGCACCGAGAGTAAACCCACGCCGACACGAGAAGAATGTGTACACTCTCTACGGACAGTGACCCAAACCAGGAATCAAACCCGGGTCCCTGGTGTTGTGAGGCAGCAGTGCTAACAACTATGCAACTGGGCCTGCCTAATAATACAGACCAGTTCTGCAGTGAACGACAAGCATGGAAAGTCTCAGCAGTGCCTTCAGACACCTCACATCCCCTCTATAGGGACACCCGGCTGCGAATGTAGCCCCAGTAGAGGGGCAGACAGTTGGGCTGATGAACCCCTTGACTGCCCACAGCCTGAGAAGGGTATAATCAGTGGGAAGTGTGCACTATATATGAGGTATGAGGGTGTGGTGAATTTAAACATTGATTCAGTGACTGTACAGTAATTAATATTCTATCCTTGGCAACCAGCTGCAGGACTCATTAAAATAGAAACTATCAATAGACTGAACGCTGTGGAAGAAACAGTTCTGAGGCTCACCAACTGGATTAATAACATGTCACGAGAAAATTGCTGTGTGCTCTCATGAGGAAAACCTGTTGAGAGACACTTTGTAAACGATCTCAATTTCTATGGTACAAGTCCCTTTATTTTCTTTCTCCATGGACGTGGAAGATAGGTGAGAAATTTATTTGGGCTCGCTCTATAAAATACTGGAAAATGCAATTAAATAAACTTGGAAGTTCATGGTCTAGAAGTTGTGGGATTCAGAGCTGACACCTAAATTAGACAGGAGACACCGAGCACATTCCACCTTCCCAAAATCCTTCAGTGCCAAGCGTAGCGACATCAGCATTCATTAGTTTTGACAGCTAATCGAGCAATCCTGATTTTAGAATGATATCGCACACTGGGATTGACTTTAGCCCAATCGGCCTGGTTCAAACTGATTTGTATTTGTTTAACTGCAGGTACCAAAGGCACCTGAAAATGACATGAAGATCAGGACATTGGCATCAATGGGACCCAACTGCAATTTTGGCTAGAATCTTACAGGCGCCAGGATTTTCTGGCCCCACTGCAGTGAATGAAGATTTGGTTGGGCACCAAATTCTCCGTCCTTGCTATAGTGGCTGATATATGAAAGGCTACTAATGTGCCCATTAACTTCATAAACTGACAAAATTGAGGTTATCAAAAGATGAGAACAATGATTCAGACAACTAGGCTGAGAAGAGGCCATGAAAGAAATCTTTTCCATTTTCTTCACACAGCTAGGAAGAGCACATCTTACAGCTTGAGATCTCATAAGGAAAGCCTTCAGTTTCTCCTTTCACAGATTATACACTTTTCAAACTCTTTGACTTGATTTGATTCATTATTGTCACATGTATTTGTATACAATGAAATGTGTTGTTTCTTGTGCTATACAAAGCATATCGGGCACAGAGAAGGAAAGGACAGGGTGTAGAATGTAGGGTTACAGCCATAGGTAAGGTGTCGAGAAAGATTAACTTAGTATAAGGTAGGTCCATTCAGAAGTCTGATGGCAGCAGGGAAGAAGCTGCTGTTGAGTCAGTTGGTACACAACCTCAGACTTTTGTATCATTTTCCTAATGGAAGAAGGTGGCAGCGAGAAATGTAGACAGTGTCAATGGATGGGAGGCTAGTGTGTGACGGATTGGCCTATGTTCACAACCTTCTGTAGTTTGTTGCCGACTTGGACTACCTTTGACCAATCAACTGACTATAGGATCCTGATAGGGATGGATCCAGACACCAATATACCTTGTGATTAACTTTGTTGGAAATTTATGATTTGCTTGATTTCCCATTGCCTCTCGGCCAAAATGGAATGAGAAACAAACCAGCAGGATTTAAATGAAAGTGAAAATACCCTAAAACCCCATTATAGAATCCTACCATGCAGAAAGAGGCTTATCGAATCTGCACCCAACACAATCCCACCTAAGCCCTACCCCCATATCCCTACATATTATACCCACTAATCTCTGTAACCTACATATCCCTGGACACTAAAGGGCAATTTCATAGTATGGCCAATCAACCTAACCCAAACATCTTTGTGGGAGGAAACCAGAGCACCCAGAGGAAACCCACGTAGACACGAGGAAAATGTGCAAACTCCACACAGACAGTGAACCAAGCTGGGAATCGAACCCAGGACTCTGGAGCTGTGAAGCAGCAGTGCTAACCACTGTGTCACTGTGCCATCACGGGATCTGGATCCCCCCTTGACAATTAGCCCGGAGTTCAAATTAGGCCAACTATTGAATTAACTCTTCCAGTGGGAGGAACGAGGTTGAGGCCAGCACCTCGAGCAGCATGGTTATGCATATTCGGAACAAACGTGACGGATTGGAAACCCGCTGATTTGGCTCAGTTACTCTGCACAGTGAAAATAGCTGAAGATGTTCAGCAGTCCCAGGTTTCATTTCTAGTTTTTGGGAAGCAGTTCGTTATTGGAACCATGCAGAGGTCAAGTAGGAATCAGGAGCAGGAAAGCTGTTTACTTTCTCAGGTAAATTATACAGTTGATGTTGCTGTAAGCAAGTACTTGTGAGAGTCAGCTGTCACCATGGGTTTGCCAAGTAGAAGAAATAGTCACTTTCAGGCTCAATGCTATGAATTTGATTAATCATTAAGATTCTATCACTTCTATTATCTTTATCAATATTATCCTTCAAAGATCATGTTGCACACTGGGTTACAATGTTTTCAAATTTGGGCTACGTTGTAAGTCCAGGAAGGAATAAAAAGAACAAGAACATAGGAAGGTATAGGAAAGTACAGCACAGTAACAGGCCCTTCAACACTCCAAGCCCATGCTGATCATGATGCTCTAACTAAACAAAAAAAACCTTCTGCCCTTATTTGTTCTGTATCCCTCTATTCCCTCCCTATTCATGTACCCATCCAGATGCCTCTTAAATGTTGCTAATGTGCCTGCTTCCACCACCTCCTCTGGCAATGCATTCCAGGCACCCACCGCTCTCTGCGTGAAAAACATTCCTGCACATCTCCATTAAACTTTCCCCCTTCTTTTTCCCCATGTGTGTGTCCGTCAAGAAATTAACATACATCATAAAACTACCCTAATACTTTAAAGTCAAAACTGACCTTAAATTGGATGGAAATGAATTTCCATCGATTTTCTCTATCCAGTCTGTCATAAATCTAAAGGAAGGAGCTGCAGAAATCCCAGGAACAAAACGCGCACAGCAAGACCACAAGGATGGCTCGTGTAGAAAGAGGAAATCTGCCAAAAAATTTTCCTCATGGGAGATAATGGGCATTAATATCAATATGACGATCCTACTTTTGTCCTGGCAGTGTTGGCAGACAAGATCGTCAGCGCTCCAGGCCATGATTAATCAAGAGTTGGGATAACTGCCAAAGCAGCCAGTTTAACAAACCCACCTTCATTCCCAGAAATATTGGTCCAGTTCTTAGTTGCTATGAGCAGCTCCCCCAGACCAAGATTATATCAATGTAAAGACCCCTTCGCCCCATACTCCTTTTACTCTGATCATCCCCTCTCTACTCATCCCTTCCTTTCCTACGCCCTCATCCTGCTACTCCTCATAATCTTGCATCGTGTGGTTGCACGGCCCCTTTAAGAAACGATCCTTTGCAGGCCTCATCACCAGGTCGGAACCAATGGAGCATGAACATGCGAACCTCAGTCGATCGAGAATGAGGGAGTGCATCCCTGGGACTGGAAGTTGGCAGAATGAGTTGGGGAGTTATTAAGCATTGTTATGTTGCAAATCCTTAAGTTGATAGTAGTTTTTCTCATCAAATAAATCTTCTTGTTTCACACTTGCCATTCTGAGTCACCTAATCTATTCCCTCACTCGCGTTTCCCAATACAGACTACATTCCTCATCCAGTATTCACTTTTAAATCAGAACCCAAAAACCGTGGAATAAAATTTGGAGGTCATTCAAAAGCTCATAAACCCTTCAACCAAAGAAACATCAGTTGACAAGTTAATTGAAAAAGTATAAACCTCTTCAAAATCTCATAAATCTATCAAAATAAATAAGCATCACTTGAATAGGCATTCTTTCAACACTCATAAATTTGACAACTCCATATAACTCCCAGAAGAGGTCAGTGAGGATATTCAGTGGCTTTGGAAGCCATGAGGTGCTTTTGAAGGTGGTCAATAGCTTAAACAGCTGTTAAAGCTTGCAAACAGCCAAAGAGATGGCTGAGCTGCTTTACAAAAAATGAATGACAGCTACGTTTGAATTGGATATGCTTGAGCACATTGTTTGATGAATCAAATAGAGCTTTATTTTGGCCAATGCAAAACTTGCCCAGGTAAACCTTGGTATGAACACTGATTGTATTGGATCGAGAAAGGATGTTTGCCTCAGCACCACTAACTTTGTCACTTGAACAGATACAAACCAATAAAAAGTTATACTTACAGTTCACTATTACTTCTACTTTTCGTACATCAGGATCCGACACCTCATTGTAGGCAGTGCACTGATATTCTCCAGCCTGTTTTCTCGTGATTCCTGTAATTTCTAAATACTCATCTTCTACTAAATCACGACCTGAAAGAGAAAACAGAAGCACATATGAAATAGAACTGTCCCTTAACTGTATATTTTTGTTAACATTTATTCACATACTGTACAGCTTTCTTATGGTTAAGTAATTTGGCTAGACAGGAGTAATTAGCAGTTGCACCTTTTGAATTATTATCTGAGTTATTTCAATGCCCGTTTAAAATGCAGCTAAATATGCTGGTGACTCAAAATTGGGAAGAGAGTATAATTAGGAGAACAACATGTCAACTGATCACAGAGAGTCTACAAAGGGATAGAGAAAGGTTAAGTGACTGAGAAAGAATTAGGCAGATAGCGTATACTATGGGAAAACGTGAATTTGTCTGCCTTGCCAGGAATAACAGAAAAGCAGGATGTTATTTGAATGAATGGAAAAAGATAGAGGGATCTTGGCGTCCTGGTACATGAATCACAAAAGGTTGTTATGCAGCTGCAACAAATGATTAGGAAGGTAAATGGAGTGTTGGCCATTATTATAAGGAGATTTGAGTATAAAAGTAGGGAAGTATTGAGTGCTGTGTAAAATTTTGGCCTCCTTATTAAAGGATTCATTGCTGTAAAAGCAGCAAGCTCACTTAACTGATTCCTGAGGTGAATATGGTCACCTTATGATCAGGTTGAGACTTATATACATTGAAGTTTAGAAGAATGAGAGATAATCTTATTGAAATGTGTAAGACCCTGAGAGAGCTTGACAGACTGGTCACTGGGAATATGGCATAATCTGGAATGAAGAGACACTGTTTAAAAACTAGAGATCTTACACTTAACAAAGAGATGTGGATGTTTTCTTTTGCTCAGATTATTGTTAGTCTGTGGAATTCTCTTCCTCAGAGAGTCGTGGAGTAGGGTCATTGAATCTATTCAAGGCTGAGTTAGATAACATTTGTGTTTGACAAAGGAGTCAATAGTGCACGGTAAAGGGAAGTGAGTTCATACCATAATCAGATCAGCTATGATCTTATCGAATGGCAGAGCAGGCTTGAGGTGCTGAATGGTCTACTCCTGCTCTTAATTCTTGCATTGTTGGGGTCTTGCAAATCGTGTGTGTGTGTGTGTGTGTGTGTGTGTGTGTGTCTGTGTCTGTGTGTGTGCCTGTGTAGCTGTCTAACTATTTTCCATCTGCCAATCAGCTATCAAACACAACAATTGCCTATTTATAGGAGGAGTCAGTTTTAAACAAATCGGATGATACAGAAACTAGGTTGCCACTTTAGTTCTGGGCATTGGATCCTCCAGTTAATGCCAATGCCCTGCAAAGAGCAACTCGAGGGCCATAGAGCCAATCAATAACATTAAAAGGTGTCAGTGACAAGGAAAGGCTAGAGGGACTCTGGCCTTTGGGGCCAGGGGAGGCAGGGGGTGCAGGGACAATTGTATTATCTGTGAATAAGTAAAAGGTTGTGTTTCCTAACAGCAGTTCTGAAATTAAATCTGACTACAAATGATTAATGACTTGAAAAATTTTTGGCTAATGTATTCTGGAATTATTTACAAAGAATTGCATTTATATAGCACCTTTCACAAGACCAAGAAATGTTCCAGACTGCCTTGCAGTCAGTGAAGTCATTTTGAATGCTATTCACTGCTGTAATGAAGGAAACACAGCCAGAGTCGCACAGCCAGGTCTCACAAACAGCAAGCTAATAATTGGATACTTTGGGTGGGATTTTCCAGCCACACTCCAGCCAGAAAATCCCACCTGAGGTCAACGGACCTTTGCATGATTTGTGTTCTGCCTGCGACTGAATTCCTGTACTGAACGGGGTGGGAAAATTCTGCCATTTGTTTCAATATTGTCCTTTGAAGGATAAATATCGATGAGAGTGCAACACAGCTAAAATACAGGATTTAGAATATCAGGTGGCTTCCAGGATCCTAGATTATTGAGGGCAAACATGATCTATTTGCCATTTAATGTTTCAAGTTCCAGCGTAGACTGCAATTCAATCCCACCCCCTTCCCTTGATTGGATTTAAGAGACAGTTAGATGGTGTTACCAGCAGACTAGCGTGGTTCCAGTGAAAGGATAAGCTTGCTCATCAGTTCTTAAAATATTTCCATCCATGCACCACTCAAGAATCAAAAGACTCCTGGACTATCTATTGCTTTGACTTTACCCAGTCTCACTAACCACACAAAAAGGACTCATTACAATTGATGTAAAAGTTATTGCAATTATAAATATTTTGCTATTAAATTTGTACGCATTAATTATGTTATTGACAAATTATTAATTATTGGCAGAATAGAAGTATAAAAATTTAGTGCAAGACAACACATTTCTTGTAAACATTCCAACATGTTATACAGCAACACAATAGTCTTCTTCCCAGTACTTGCTCTCTCCCATCAAGAATAAAAGTTTAAAGTTTATTAACATCATAACTAGGCTTATATTTAGACTGCAATGAAGTTACTGTGAAAATCCCCTAATCACCACAGTCTGGCGCCTGATCGGGTACACGGAGGGAGAAATTATTATGGCCAATGTACCTAACCTGCACGTCTTTTGGACTGGAGGAGGAAACTGGAGCACCTGGAGGAAATCCACACAGACATGGGGAGAATGTGCAGAGTCTGCACTGAGAGTGACCCAAGCCAGGTCCCTCATGCTGTGGGGCAGCAGTGCCAACCACTGTGCCACCATGCTGCCCTTTGTTTATAAGACAACATAGTTGTCGTTTGCATTCATGGTGATTCATGCCAAGTGCATGGGAATGGTCTGATTGTGAGACATTGGGGGGGAAATTTCACATCCTGCCTGCCACGGGAATCATGGTTGGGGGGCAGACCATGCAAAGGTCTGTTCATCTCGAGAAGGATTTTCTGGTTTTGAGGCGAGGACAGCTGGAAAATCCTGTCCATTCACATGATGTGGGGGGTGGGGCGGAGATAAGGGTTCAAGCTTGTTCTCTCACATAACTTTGTCAAGGTGCTGCACATCAGTGAACTGCACTTTGACGCAGCCCATGGGCTGGACAATGCAAAACTGACTTGGACAAATCGGCCTCGTTCATATTTATGTTTGCGCATCATCGACCTTTCCCAGTTTCCTTTCTTGGGTATTTGTTGCATTCCTGGGAAGTACAGTTCTGAAACCAGGATGGTTGCCAAAGGACAACTCTTCTTTCCACTCACAAGTACAAAGAGATTTTCATTGCCACAATATACACTCCTGATCAGCTGCTCACTTCTGCATTTAACTTAACTGCATTGGTTTGGCAATATCAACACAGAAAGCTGAAGAAATATGATTGCCTGGTGCAGCCTGGCTGAGAGAATGACCCACTGGCAGCGCAAATAGACAAAATAACTTGCTTCATCGCTCATAACTGAAAACCTTCATTAAGCTTAGCCCGCGGACGCAATAAAACTGGGATCATCCCTTTCGGGATTCACAAAAGGTACTTTTGTGAGTGAATGACTTTGCAAAAGGATAAAAGTGAACATTAATTTGATTCTGCCACTTCTGGAGCAACGGTTTATCGCTGGACCAATAGAGACAGTCAATATTTGAGCATACATATTTCATACATCCACAAACACACACAATTTAACTATCTGCCCAATGAGGCAGAATAACCTCGGAAGCTTGGTAACAAATAAATCAAACTCAGTTCTTCAGAAAAGAATATCAAATCTCCTCGAACAGGTTGCCCCAAGATCTGCGTTCTCTTAGGCTGAAAATTTCAGTCTATCCGAAATAATTACAAAACAGACAACTACGTGTTTGTAAGGAGTTATGTTAATGTACTCATAGAATCCCTATAGTGCAGAAGGAGGACATTCGGTTCATGGAGATTGCACCGACACCAATCCCAGGTCCTATCCTTCTAACCCCATGTATTTACCTTGTTGGTTCTAGTTGACCTGAGTGGCAGGGGATTAGCAGGATGAAAATCTGGAGTTGCGGGAATAGAGCCTAGGTGGGATTGTGGTTGCTACAGACTCATTGGGCAGAATGGCTTCATTCTGCACTGTAGGGATTCTATGATTTGTAACTTAAAACCCTTTTGAAATTAGATCTTGTCACTAACTTGATCTCTGGGATGTAATTCATTTTGTAATTTCCATCAATTGAAAAGAGGAACTGGGAAAAAGAAAGGTGTTTGTCACTTGGGGACATATTTGCAAAGCTTTGATGATGAATGTTGCATGCCTGCTAACCATTGAAATAGAACATGTGCGAAAACGATGGGAGGATTTTTTCCTATCCCACCCGCCATGGGAATTATAGCGAGCAGGGAGTGGACCATACAAAGGTCCATTGAGACTAAGAGGTAATTTAGCATGGCCAATCCACCAAATCTACTTATCCTTGGATTGTGGGAGGAAACTGAAGCATCTGGGGGAAACCCATGCCAACACAGGGAGAATGTGCAAATTCTACACAGTTAGCCAAGCCAGCAATCAGACCTGGGTCCCTGGAGCAGTGAGGCAGCAGTGCTCACCACTGTGCCATCCACTGAATCTGACTCATGGAATACTTTGATACAATACATCGATACAGTTTGTAAGTATTCCACAACAGCGATGACTAGGGCAGCAACAGAAAATCAATGCCGCCACATGTGGAATAACTTCGGCTTTTATTTGAACACTCCTGGAGAATCAGATGTCTAGCTGTGTTGAACTTGAGTTTTGTGGCCTTCAGCCACTCGGCAGGATTTGACTGAGGGAAAAATATCCGGATTCACGCGACGGAATGGCTGTTTCTATCAGCTCTAGCGTTACTCATTTTATCATCCTTTCACTTGTTTTAATGCAGAGCCCATAAGTGCTGGGGTGAAAACTCCACATGGAAGCCCATGGAAAAATTTCCCGGTTAAGTTTTTAGACAAATCATGAAAATCCTCGATGAAAAGAAACAGTCAGAGTAAGCTGTATCGGACTCGAGACTCATCGTGGCAATTTGGTCAGCGAGAGGGCTCTCGGACTCGGCAACAACACAGTTGATGACAAAAGTTATAGAGAACAAACTTGGCTTTTTGGGTCAAGGGGTTTGTCTGGAATTTCAGTGCTCATAATGGTGAACTGCAGGGTACCAATGAGAAGCTTGGGCGAGCAGAGAAAATAATCCCTTTTGTTAAGAATGCAGCTTCCTCAGTTGAGGCTCCACTTTCAATCCTCAGGAAACCAGCTACTGGGTTTGACAGATATCCTGATTGATGACGAGAGCCAGGCCTGGGGGAGGGAGGGTGTCCAGGTGACCAGCTTTCCAATGGGAGCTTAGTGGTCAATATCTTAGTCGGATTGTCAAACCCTTTTAAGGGTCCATTGGTGTCATTCTCGATAACAGAGCAAATTGCATTCAGATAGTTTTCAGATGTTTTACAGTTTCATTGAAATCTCTGTGACTGAAAACATTGAAAGCCAGTGGGGGGAAGTCAGTACTGGGAAACAGGATACGATGTGCCCCATCAAGGTTAATGCACCCAACTTTCATATTGAGATTAAGAAAATGTGATAGCCAGTTGTCAAAAGAAGTTAGCTACGAGCTCACCTCATAACTGACGTCATAGTGGTATTATCACTAGACTATTCATCCAGAAACTCAGCTCATGTCCTGGGGACCTGGGTTCAAATCCCAGCATGGCAGAAGGTGGAATTTGATTTCAATAAAAAATATCTGGAATTAAGGATTTACTGATGACCATGAAACCATTGTCGATTGTTAGAAAAACCCAAAGAGAAATCGCTAGAAAATCTCAGCATGTCTGGCAGCAAGTCTAAGAGAAAAAATGTTGATGCTTTGAGTCCAGATGAGCTTTTGTCAAAAGGATCATCTGACTCGAAACATCAGCTTTTTTCTCTCCTTACAGAGGCTGCCAGGGCCTGCTGAGATTTTCCAGCATTTTCTCTTTTGGTTTCAGACTCCAGCATCCCATAGTAATTAGCTTCTAGTCAGAAAAACCCATCTGGTTCATTCATGTCCTTTAGGGAAGGAAATCCTCAGCTGGACTGGCCTACATGTGACTCCAGAGCCACAGAATCTGGTTGACTCTCAACTACCCTCCAAAAGCAACTAGCGATGACTAATAAATGCTGACCAGCCAACAATGCCGGGGTCCTATGAATAAAATACTCTGTGGATGGCAATAATTTGGAGTCATAATCTGTAACTTGTTATGAATACTGGACTTTATCCCCTGCAGGCTTTTCAGTTTGGGATGTTATTAATCAGGATGACAGCAGTGATTTAGTATGCGGTCACGAGGTGAATTTTGCCCATTATCCTCTGAAAACCAGAGATATCCATTTGTTTACAAAGGAATGCATCCCTTAATGCGTTCCTTTAATTACTCCAAGCTTATGGGTTTGATCTTACTATATCCTCACCATACCATATACACCATACAACCGTACAAGTTGCAAGATGGCATGGGGAACTATGTGCATTGTTTCTGGTTCTGTGTCAAAATTGAAACTAGTAGTTTGATAACCTTAAAGAGTTTGGAGTGTTGGGGAGCACATTGTGTAGGATGTATGGTACCAGGGGTCTGTGATATTTTCTTCTTATAACCTTTTCATTTATAATGATGGTATATACTATGTGGTATTGTTTAATTTTCATCATGTCTAAATTTGAGTAGTAATGCTATAGCGAGGTGGGTGGCTGGTTTGTTGTAGTTAGGTATGTCCCAACAAGTACTCACAGCTGGTGAAGAAAACTCCCTTAGAACTACTGGTGTCATGTAATTTGTTTCCGCATTTTTATTAGTTTGGGGTCAAAGAATCGCTGATGGACTCCTATAAAGATACAGACAGAGAACATATCCAGCAAAAGACGCTGTTTTGTATTTCAACAATGGTGCCTCCGGTATAGTTGGTAATAGGGAAGAATGCTTTGGTGCACACCTACACATGGTTCGAGAATCTTTGGCTGATCAACCTTTCTATACCCATGTCAATATCTTATATTCTCCTTGGCTGCACAAGCAATAACAGTAACTATTAGAAACTCTGGGAATGTGCAGGGAATACAGTGGTATAAATGGAATGCATCCCTTTGTTGGAATGGGGGGGAATATCAGACTGTCTGCATTACTTGAAGCTTAAGACACAAATTTGATCCTGTTTTATTCTTGTTGTTATAAGGTTGTGGGATGGGTATCCTACTTTTGCCTTTGGCCCTCTGTCAATCCTAAAGTTTTAGTATGCTTGAAGAGCTACCTCAACATGGGCAGGGGAAAATGTCCTTTGCATTATTAGCAGAAGGCTCCTTCATTTGGTTAGAGAGCAAGCTGTGTATCTTGTACGGCACTTATCCTGTGAAAGGAGGGAGGAGTGTGGGAGAAGGCATCTTTAATAAGAAGGCTTTTCTCCTTGGTGCCAAGGTTTTCCTGGTGTGAAAAAAGGAGGGGAGGTTCTCTGGCCTTCCGATGGCTTTGTTTCTAGCAGCAGGAGGCAGTGCATTGTTCACCAGTGGTGGGATCTTCTGATCCTGTCACTGCCAGTAAGATTTCCCATTGACTGCACCCCACAGCACTGGGCAACCTGCACTGAGGGTATGTTGTTGGCAGAACCATGAGTGCCCACTGACATGAACAGCTGGAAAAAATTCCAGCCAAAACCCTATTGCCTCTGGAGCCTAAGTGTTGCTCTGGATCCTGCAAGAAGTTGAGCTCCATGTTGTCTCGACTTATCCCCAAGGCCTTCCATATGCTATGAGGCTCTGTTTCCAATATCCTGTAAGCAAGGGCATCTACCATTTTACTATGTACCCATGGCTTTATCTGGTTTTCTCCCAATCTTTGAAACATCTTTTTATTGTTTATATCTTTGGAGGTGCCTTTTGCCATGAATAATTTAAATCAACTGGTGCTCTCATCTTTTTCTGTATGCTTTGAAAAGTAATTACACTGTACTGCACCAATTCTTGAGAGTTTGTTGCATTGTTTGTAAAAATGGAGAATTTTTTTAAAATAAAAGTGTTTAAAAAACAAGAGGCCAAACTGTAACACCTTTGTTGAGACAGTAATGAGACAGGGTGTTCCTGTACGGGGCATAAAAGTTTATTTATTAATCATAAGTAAGGCTTACATTAACACTACAATGAAGTTGCTGTGTAATTCCCCTAGTCGCCACACTCTGGCACCTGTTCGGGTCAATGCACCTGACGGGTGAACGTCTTTCAGAACGTGGGAGGAAACCCACATAGATATGAGGAGGATGTGTAAACTCCACAAAGACAGTGATCCAAAGCCGGGAATCAAACCCAGGTCCCTGGAGTGTGAGGCAATAGTGCTATCCAGTGTGCCACCCTTCATTCAGAGTAAAGTATGATGGCACATAAGATTAAGGAAGAAGTTCAACTTTACAAGCTGACTATCTGCTTGTCCCCTGTAGCAGCAGCTGATTCACACACATAATGTTAAGAGTTTACCAAATGCAAGGATTCCATTGAGATTATTTGCTTCTGTTGGGCACACAGGCAATTCCACATCATCACAGTTTTGATCGTTATACTAAGTACCCAATGTTTAGGAAAGAAAGGATTCAGGTCCCAGATGGTAGCAAATTATATGAAAAGTCAACCAGTAGCAGTCTCCGGCTCCCTCTAATGCGTGGTCAAATACAATCATTGGCAAGGGAGGTGGTGGAAGAGACCATGATCTTGCCACTTTGCTTTGTGAGAAGAGTTGAGAATACTGCAGCAAGTTTTGCATATCACAGCAAAGATACACAAGATTCTGTAACATTATGGTGCACACTGAGGTCTGGCACTCTGTCTTCAGACAACCACCATCTGCCTTTGCTCCTTTTTCAAACAAACAAAAAAACCACAAAACCTTAAGTCTATGAAAGAAGAGACCCTTCTCGCAGTTCTCAACTGAACAAGAGGAAAAGAACCCTTGACTCTTGGGTATAATGTCACACACCGACACATGCACCCACACACAAGCGTCTAATATTTTGTACATTACTAAATGTGTACAAAAAACCAGAAATGATATGCAGCAATTTAATCAAGGCTCAGTGTATTAACCCAGTGAGAAATTACATCATAGGAATGTTTTCAACACAGTACCCGATAAATTTGACAGGAACATCTTGGTGCCTTACCTTCAGCAACGCAAGTGGGAGACAAAATGACTCAAGGTAATCAGTGATATGAATATTCAGGTTCCTTACAGCTTCAAGTCACAGAAAGCAGTTGATAAATAACAACTTGTGGCTTGTAGGATGTTCTATTTATTTATATGCATTCAAAACAAAAAAGGAAAACTATGGCTCTCTCAACAAGTCTGTTCGGCATGTCGCTGGCTAAGCCAGGATTTTCCCATGGACTTTAGGATGCCAACATTGTGAATAAGTAGCGGATCCAGGTTGAACATGCTGGCATTAATCTTCATGGAGATTGCCATCTAACTGGCTGTGTTCATGCTTACTGTCCTACTAAAGGTATTGACCCAGCTTTTACTCTCCTCTCCTCTCTTCCCCCCACTCACCCACCACACCCCTCCATAAGATCACACAAACTAAGCAGATCATAGACAGAATTTTCCCATCACATCCACCATGGGAATCATAGCAGGCAGGACACGGACCATACAAAGGTCCGTTGATCTCGGTGGGGATTTTCCAGTCTAGGAGTGAACGCGGCTGGAAAATCCCACCTCATATGTTCAGTCTTGGTTCTGTGCTGAATTATGTAACGTCAGCCGCACTGCACATGATGCGGCTTAGTCATGCTCAATTCTCACTCAGTGTATCCAAACAGGTGCTGGACTGTGACGACTAGAGGATTTTCACAGTAACTTCATTGTCGTGTTAATCTAAGCCTACTTGTGAAACGAATAAGTAAACTTTAAGCTTAAATTCAGCAATGATAGGCTATCAAAGGGGAAGCTAGCAACAGTGGCAATTCATCGAATCATCGGATCCCACAGTGCAGAAGGAGGCCATTCAGCCCATCAAGTTTGTACCGACCACAAACCCACCCAGGCCCTATCCCCATAATCCATGCATTTACCTTAGCTGGGCCCCCAAAGGGACAATTTAACATGGCCAATCCACCTAACCCACACACCTTACGCTTGAGAAGCTCCTAATATGGGCACGTTTGGGTATTCAGGGAAGACTGGATATTAAAGCAAGAGATATTCAACATTAAAGCAAGAGATGAGCAACATTAGGAGCTGGTGGTGGACCTTACAGCAATTCCTTTAGAACAGAGTGACTCACTTGGCCTATGGTGCAGTGAAACCAATTGAAATGGCTCAATTTTGCCCAAGGATCCTTTAGATCTAAAATATTAACCCTGCTTCTGCAAGAACCTGCCAGGCCTGGTGAGTTTATCTAACATTTCCTGCTTTTCATTTCAGATTTTCAGCATCCACAGGGTTTGTTTTCATATGAAATTACTGTTAATTAGAGCTGCAAGGATAAATGAGACCAAATGAGCATGAGAAACAGGAAGAGGAGTGTGCCACTCGGCCCCTCAAGCTCAACTGCCCATTCAGTAAAGTCACTGCTGTTCTTCTACCTCAACCACGCCTAGCTGTACTCCTTGGAATCTTCCACAGCCTCAAGACTTTTGATCTCTGACTTTAATATTCTCACGGCTGAGCATCCACAGCTTTAGGGGGCAGAGAATTCCAAAGATCGAAAAATAGGGAGTGAGGACATTTTTCTGCCTCTCAGTTGTAAATGGCCACCCCTGATACTGAAACTATTTCCAGGCTCCCCAGCAAGGGGAAACATCTTCCTGGTATCCATCGTGTCACGCTCCTTCAGAATTTTATATGTTTCAATGAGATCATCTCTCATTTTACTAAGCTCTAAGGAATATAAAGTAAAGTTCATTTATTAGTCATGAGTGAGACTAACATTCCCACTGCAATGAAGTTACTGTGAAAGTCCCCAGGTTGCCACGCTCCAGCATCTGTTCGGCTCAACACATCTAACTTGCATGTCATTCAGACTATGGGAGGAAACCGGAGGAAATCCACACAGACATGGGGGGAACATGCAAACTCCACACAGACAGTGACCCAAGCTGGGAATCGAACCCAGGTCCCTGGCGCTGTGAGGCTGCAGTGCTAACCACTATGCCACCCTCACAGGATAATGCCCGCTTTCCAGAACTCAATACGGTGAACATTTACACCTCCTCAGGCAACACTGCTATCCACACACTCAACACAGCTGTTACTGTGGAAAGAATGATTTTTGATACATTACGCTTGAATTTCTGAGTTTTCCGAATATTGGCCCCAAGTTAGATCATTGGGAGTTGAAGCCAGTATAACTTTCAACTCATGGCTGTCTTTGACAGACACCAGCTTTAAAAGCAGCCACTGCAGATGAGAGAGAGCTGATAATGGTTATCTGTAGGAAACAGGTAATGGAGTCAAACTCTTGTGAGACTAGATTGTGAGGCATCTTCCAAGAGCCACGCTACCATGAATAAAACAAACTGCAACCCATCTGCTTCAATATGCAGACTGTGGGTTAAATATTTCATGAGGTAAAGCAGCAGATAGCATCGATAGCCCCGCACAGCCTTTGCACAAAGGCCTGAATCAAGAAAAAGTGACTGTCAGTCACTTGTAAGACACAGAGGTGAAAAACAGGATCTTTCTGCTTCGAGGCAGTACCCTGCACAACCCTCCATCCACTTTGTGAGTAAAAATAGCAATGACACAGCTCACAAATTATGGACTACGTTTGATCATTTTTTTTCAAAAAGTTGAATTTAGAATTTAAAATTCACATGGGAAATACTTTCCCAAAACGGGAATTGTGAATGATTATAGCTGCAGCTCATTTAGCCTCTGATTGCAATTCTTCAATGGTTCACGTAGCAGATTTGGGTGAAGTTTTCAGAACCTGTGGTTAACATGCCTGAAGCTTTCTGGAATGTCAACAAGCTGTCCTTTAGGAAGAATATTTTCCACAGGGCGCTCACTGAATGTAAAAAGTAATCTCTGATTTCATGCAGTCGACTCAAGCCTGTTTCGCCATGAACATATTCATCGCTTCCACAATGGACAACGCTAGAACCCAGGTACAGAACAACCCCAGGGTCACTAGAGGCAACATTTCAAGTCCAGATGACCCTTCATCAGAGCTCCGAGGAAGGGTTATCCAGACTCAATACATTGGCACTATTTTCTCCCACAAATGCTGTCAGATCTGCTGAGATTTTCCAGTATTTTCTGTTTCATGTTCTGGCATCTGCAGTATTCTGCTTTTAACTCCAGCGTCAACAACCAAAACAGTAGGCTTCCACTCGAATGCAAAACAACTTCAGGAATGTTATTTTAATAAGTGCCTTCTATTAGGTATCTATGAACCACATATGCCGATATTTCCACACCAGAGCAAGCAAAAATATAAATTTAAAGCTTTATTTATTAGTTACAAGTAAGGCTTACATTCACACTGCAATGAAGTTACGACGAAATTCCCTAGTTGCCAAACTCTGGTGCCTGTTCGGGTCAATGCCCCTAACCAGCACTCTTTCGGACTGAGAGAGGAAACCGGAGCACTCGGAGGAAACCCACGCAGACATGGGTAGAATGTGCAAAGTCCTCAGAAACAGCGACCTAAGGCGGGAACCAAACCTGGTGCTGTGACGCAGCAGTGCTAACCACTGAGGTTCAAGGCACCAAAGCCACAAAATATATCCATAAACAAGTAGCCCCATTTTACAATCATAATGGATCATAGTCAGCCTTTGAAAGATGTTTAATAACTAATGTTGGCTCAAACAATGATCTGTGAAACGAATGGTAGATGATAGTCATTCCACTCATTGAACAGAGGGTGGAATAACGAACCGCACTATGGAACAGGCAACAGATGCTACAATTGGCATTTTGGCGCAACACAAAAAAAAATCCACATGCAAAATAAGTCAAAGTGCAAAAGTCTTCCTTTCTTGTAATTCACTTCATTATTTTTTGCAAACTATTTGTAAAACACTGGCATTCTGTCTTGCTCTAGTTAATCTCACTATAAAGATGATTGAAGCAGGCTAGTTCGGGAATTTTTCACACTGGGCGGGTACATGGAAAGGGTGGAGAGAGGCAATGACAAGATTACAGATTGAGCCTGATGTTTTGAGTGGAAGCAGAGATCTGAAAATGCAGCGTACCATCACAGATCCCTTATCCAAGGCACAATTATCTGTTTAATTCGTTAAGAACGCTGCCAGTCTGAAGTAAAATAGCCAGGGCTTCTCATCATATTCCAATTAACACTTGCATGTTCTGACAGTCTGGATATCAGAAATTGCCAGTTAATATCATGTCACATTGACTGCCTACATCCATTGTGAAAGCATTATAAGCTATGTTTAGTAGTTCTAAATTAAGCAAGTTCTTGCAACATTTAATTAAAAGTAGCGAGGAATTATTTATTCCCCTGAGTTTTAAGACAAGGCTTTAATCAGCTTCAGTTTGTGTTATTCTGCAGAAAAAAAAGTTTCAAGATTAATGATCCTTAGAAGTCATCGATCTCCTGCAGGTAAATAAAATTTCTTCTTCGCTCTTGCTAAAGGTACTAAAGATTGCTTAGGATCTACTAATGTAATGGAAGATATGAGACAGAGTTCACTGCAGTGAAATTTAATTCGAACGGGGCACATCAAAAATGAACGGAGAGCATTTGTAACTGATCTCACTTCACTTCATAATACATGACCATCATTCTAGTTTAGAAGCATTCCTCACTTGTATAATGTATTATGCCCTGCATTGTTTCACTACTGATAATCTTATCATTCAACTTGGTACACTGTCACTAATAGAGCTCCAGTTTATCTATTAGTATCACAAGTAGGCTTACATCAATACTGCAACTAAGTGACTGTGAAATCTCCTGGTAGCCACATTCTGGTGCCTACTCAGGTACACTGAGGAAGAATTTAACATGGGCAACTCACCTAACCAGGACACTTTTTGGATGGTGGAAGAAAACCAGAGCACGTGGAGGAAACCTGTGGAGACTTTGCACGGATAGTGACCCAAGCCGGGAATCGAACCTAGGTCCCTTGGCACCATGACTACTAATCACTGTGCCACCTTGGTTAAATCATTTATATTAAAAACAACTATGTCACTTCTAACCCTTCCTACTAAATTTTAAAGAAGGCTTTTTTTTTCTTTTTAATAAAGAAATTGCCCATTTTGGAAAAATCGTAAAAAATGTCAGCAACTATAAATTGTAACTTGGAGCGAATGCCAATATATGATGAGGTCATACAATGATCTGATTTATTAGTGTTCCATTTCACCTACATTAGATTTTACAATTAGACTGGCATCAATAAGATTGGCCTTTCTTTTTGAATGCTCTTCGGAATATATTCCCCAGAAACAAAGGGTCAAAGAAATTTTGCAATATAAACGTGAGACTCTTACACAATGTAGTGTAAAAACTGACACAACCAAAAGGGCTGTGTTTTCCTGGGTACGCAGTGGCAGGTTTGAAGTTTGAGGGGAGGTGAAAGTAGGGTGGGGAGTGATGTCAGAATGGCTCCCTGATGCCTTCCCACCTTCCCCGAGGGCAGGCTGCGAAGTGCACCAGCTACTGACTCCATGGAGCAGGCAGCCAACTAACATCAGTAAGACACCAATTCAGGGCAATTTTGTTGCCAGCGACAGAATTGGCCCGAGTGTGGTTCAGCAAACGCAGCCTCACAGCGCATAGCCCAATGAAAATACATTGAAAACGATGCACCTTGAAACAAATTACAATCATTCGAGAAAAAATTGACATATCCAGCTCTTTGACAGATGGAAAGTTAAATTACAACTAAAGTACTGTGCACAGTTCTGGTCGCCTCACTACAGAAAGAATGTGAAAGCTATTGAGATGGTGCAGAGAAAATTTACAAGGATGGATTGGAGGTATGCCTTATGAAGATAGGTTGAGGGAGCTAGGTCTCTTCTCCCTGGAGAGACGAAGGTTGAGAGGTGACCTGATCGTGGTTTATAAAATGTTGAGAGGCATAGATAAGGTGGATTCTCAGAGGCTATTTCCCAGGGATGAAATAGTGGCTATGCGTGGACATAGATTTAAGGTGCTAGGAAGCAAATACAGAAGAAATGTCAAGGGTGAGTTTTTCACTCAGAGGGTGGTGAGTGAGTGAAATCAGCTGCTGTCGGTGGTGGAAGAGGTGAATTTGCTGAGGTCTTTTAAAAGACTTCTGGATGACTACATGGGATTAGGGTTTACAGATAGTTCTATGGCCTGGTAGGTATGGATATGATTGGTGCAACTTGTGGGCCGAAGGGCCTGTTTATGCTGTAGTGTTCTATGTTCTAAAAAGTACTGGGAAAACTAATGGGGTTAAAAGCTAACAAGGACCAAGTGGCCTGGATGCTGGAGTCCATCAAGTGACTGCAGTGATAGTGGGTGCATTGACTTTAATGTTCCACAATCCTGGATTCTAACAAAGATCCCGTCTGATTGGAAAGTCACATGCTTAACACCTCCAATCAAGCAGGAAAGAAACAGAAAAAGCAAGATTCTATAGGCTAGTTAGCCTAACATCCACCACTGGGAAAATGCCACAATTCATCGTGAAGAAGGTGGAAGCAAAACAATTAGAAAATTGTAATGCAATTAGGCATTGAAGCTAAAGGAGTTTTTCCAGAAGGTATTTGATAAGGTGCCACATAAAAAAGTGCTCATGGTATTGGAGACAATATTTTGGCATGGATACAGGATGCTTCACTGACAGAAAATGGAGTCGCAAGATATGGATCATTTTCAGCTTGGCAAACTGTAACTAATGGAATGCTGCATGGATTGATGCCCGGGGCAACCTTTTCTGATCTATAGTAATGACCTAATGAAGGGGCTGAATGTAGGGTAGCTACATTTACTGATAGAGAGATAGTTGGGAAAACAAGTTGCGAGAAGACAGTGGAATCTGCAATGGGATAACGGTAGGTTAAGAATTGGGCAAAAGTTTGGCAGATTAAGTAAACAGCGAAGAAATGGAAGGCTGTTCACCATGACAGGGAGAACAAAAAAAAGCAGAATATTTTCGAAATAGAGACAGCAACATGCTGCTCTATAGAAGGAGCAGCCCTTAACTCTGGATCACAAAAAGAAAAGCAGCCTGCAGGAAAATCAAGAAAGTAAGGAGACACATGGAATGTTTTATAGTGCAAGCGATATGGAGTCTAAAAAGAGTGAAGTTTCGCACAATTATCCAGCACATTGAGGGTGTACCTGATGTATTGGGTACAGTTTAGAACTCCTTACTTCAGGAAGGATATTATTGGAAGTAGTTCAGAGTAGATTCACTTAGCCAATTCCTGATTTGAGGAGTTTGTCTCATGAAGAACGTTTGGACAGATTGGGTCTACAGAGTTTCGAAAGATGAGCGGTGATCTTAAATTAATCCTACTTGTGACACAAATAAAATAAATGTAAGAAAATCTCCACTCACAGCAGCAGGCTGGGAAAATTCCACTGGCATGAACGACGATAAGGTTTTGGTCAGACTCATTAAAACGCAGAGTTATCCGTGTTAAAAAATGCACCATATACTCAGAAGGCAGTGGAAATCTGGAATGCGCTGCCTGGGAAGGTAATGGGGACCAGAAATTTAAAACCTTTAAAAAATATTTGGATGAACATTTGAAATATCATAACATTTAAGGTTATGGGACAAGTGCTGGGAAATGGGATTAGCGCTCCTTTAGTGCTAGTTATTGTCAACATAGACTTGATAGGCTGAAGGACCTTCCCTGCCCTGTATGACTCCCTCGTGTGAAGCAAAATTAAGTTAAAATCCCTTTTCTGGGATTCTGAGCTATGCAAGCACATAAATGCTGAGGATATAGATCTTGGGGCTAAAGGGATCAAGGGAGAGTGGAGGAAGAGAGAAATCGGGATCCTGAAAATGATCAGCCATGATCATAATGAATGTCTGAGCAGCTTGAATGACCTCTTCCTGTTTTTAGTTTCGATGCTTCTATGTTTCTTTTCGTGGGGAAATCTAAAATTAGGGCCAAAAATAAGGGGTTTCTTATTTTTAGTGGAGAGAAGAAATTTCTTCTCCCAGAGGGTCTGTGGAATTCTCTTATGAATATTTTCAGGGTTGAATTTGACAGATTCTTAACCAACAAGAATGTCAAGAGTTATGGGGTCAGGCAGGAAAGTGGAGTTCAGACCACAATCAGATCAGCCACAATCTTACTGAATTGCGGAACAGACTCAATGGGCCAAATGGCATTCTTCTGCTCCTATTTATTATGATGTAACGCTGCCCGTTAATTTGCAAAGCATGGGTCCAACCATGTCCAGCTGTTCGAAAATATGGTTCACTACGTGTTCAATTTAATATTCTCTCAGGAAATGTATCTGTTCTGCAACTTCTGGTTTTTGCATCCCTTATTTATTTTAATTTAATTTTGTTTCACACGAGGGAGTCATACAGGGCAGGGAAGGTCCTTCAGCCTATCAAGTCTATGTTGACAATAACTAGCACTAAAGGAGCGCTAATCCCATTTCCCAGCACTTGTCCCATAACCTTAAATGTTATGATATTTCAAATGTTCATCCAAATATTTTTTAAAGGTTTTAAATTTCTGGTCCCCATTACCTTCCCAGGCAGCGCATTCCAGATTTCCACTGCCTTCTGAGTATATGGTGCATTTTTTAACACGGATAACTCTGTGTTTTAATGAGTCTGACCAAAACCTTATTGTCGTTCATGCCAGTGGAATTTTCCCAGCCTGCTGCTGTGAGTGGAGATTTTCTTACATTTATTTTATTTGTGTCACAAGTAGGCTTACATTAACACTCAATGAAGTTAGTGTGAAAATCCCTTAGCCACCACAATCTGGTGCCTTCCACTTACATTGTGGGAGAATTTAGCATAGCAAATGCAGTTAACCGACACGTCTTTCAGATTGAGAGAGGAAACCGTAGTACCCAGAGAAAACCCATGTAGACACGGGGAGAACATGCAAACTCCGGACAGACAGTGACCCAAGCTGGGAATTGAACCCGGGGGGACACTGTGCAGCAACACTGATAACCACTACGCCAATTCTCAAACCTCACTGCAGAGGGAACGTGACGTGAATGGCAGATGAGATTGCGTCCTCGGTCTCTGTGTCTGGAATTAGAAGTTAAATCTACAGCGCATTTATTTTTTTCAAAGTTTCCTCTCTTATTCAATCCAGTCTGTGGTTTTGTTAAAATTCAGCAACTGGTACACTTTATCTTGGCTTGAACAACAAGTAAAAGGACGCGTGTGTCAGGATGTGCAATCAGTCTCACCACATTTTGTGTCAACTCTCTGGTTTATATTCCAGCAGAGGTGACCACAGATTACATTGCAGGATGGGTAAATGTCACACAAATGTTTCTCTCAAATTTAATTTAAGACCTACAAATTGTCTTTTTAGAATGAGGAACCTTGCAAGGGATTAGTATTCATAAATGTATAATGTATCAATCAGTGCCACAAACTTTAATTAGGATGCATGTATTGATATTTCAGGCAAATATTCTTGCTAAGATTTCAAACTATCAGACAACATGTAAATATTACATTTCTGTCCAGACAAATCATCTACCCTTCATTTTTATGCAGTCACTGAATTCATTCCATTCTGCGCGGCCCTTGATTGGCAGCACGATGGAGCAAAATCATCTTGCCTCATCGGGGCCATTTCCCACTGAAAACATGAAATCATTTATCTGGATCTGTCTCTTCACTTAAGAACAACGGGGATCAATTTGACAGATTTTGAATAAGATTATGCTTGCACTGAGCTGAATTATTATTCAAGCAAAGATAAAATAAACTCAAACTGGTGGCTTGTGTCTGCTTGACAGTAGTTTTGGCCAGCGTTCCGGGGCTAAGGATATAATTTTAACCTCACCTGCTGATGGAAATTGATAGATTTTAACATCAATGAACTCAACAGAAATTAAAAACAGATTGAAGTGTATTATGTGTGTGCATATGCGTTATTATTCATTCATTGGACGTGGGCGTTTCCAGCTGGACCAATATTTATTTCCATCCCTAGCTGCCCAAGAGCTGTTGAGAGTCAACTACATTGTTGTGACTCTAGAGTCACATGTAGGCCAGATCAGGTAAGGATGACAGATTTCCTTTGCACAGGACATTAATAAACCAGATGTTTTTTTTTCCAACAATTGACAATGGTTTCATGGTTATCAGTAGATACTTAATTTCAATTTTTATTGAATTCTAATTCCACCATCTGCTGTGGTGGGATTTGCACCCAGGTACCCAGAGCTTTAGCTGAGTTTCTGGTTCAATAGTCTAATGATAAGGCCATTGCCTCCAAGCGAGCGAGAGCGTGAGTATGTGTGTGCATGTGTGTGTGCATGTATGTAGTGTAGTGGACTATACATTATTGTTCACCAACTAACACCAATCCCCCACTTCACTCAACCGAGAATCCATTTAAACCCTAAGTCAATTTTTCAATCCAACATTCATTCTGAAAAGCTTAAGTGGAGAAGCTGAAATTTGTAGGACTGAAATTTCCAGTCCTCCAAATTTTAGCATAACGATGGACAAGAGCAGTTTTGCTGATTAAAGATGGCCAGCTCAAATTACCCAACCCAGAATCCCCTCCAGATGTAAGACTGGTTTGGGGACAACTTCATTCTCAAAATGTGGGTACCACTGGCAAGGCTGGTATTTGCTATCTATTTCTGGTCAACCATCCATTGGAAGCATTGTTGTAGCAGTTTGAGTTACTTCGGAGACCAGTTATTTAAGAGTCAAGTACAGTCAAGGGACTAAAGTCACATCCAAGCTCGAGTAGGTATGGATGACAAGTTTCCTTCCCTAAAGGAAATGAATGAATTACTTGGATTTTTAAGACAATTCAACAGCTTTGTGGTCATTCTTACTGAATTCAAATTTGAGATGCCATCGTGAGATTAAACTCATGTTCTCTCAATTATTATTGCAAGTTCCTGCATTAACAATCACTACCCCACCTACCCAAATTCACAAAGAGACAAATGTGACCTCCTACTCCTCTCAGGCAAGAATTTCTGTATTATGTGTACAGAAAAAAAATGAAAAATATGGACTAACTTTGCAAATCATATCATGAGGAAAATCAAGATTACACCATCATTATTGAAGTTCTGGTTTAAATCCAGATAGAGTTGGAACAGATCTTTTACATTCACTGAAAACTGGCAGATGGGGCTTTGATTTAGCATTCCTTGTAATTGATGACATTTTTAGCAAGATAGATACCTCACATTGGACTTAAACTTCCCAGTCACATTAAGATGGGTTTGGCAGTGGAAGCAGGAGTGAACCTCGAGAACCATGATACAATCCTATCTCCGAGTGACCTCGATAAAGGCGTGGCCTGGTCAGTGTAGACCGTCTGTCTAATAATAGCCAGTAGCTAATTAAGCTTAAATATGTCTCCACTTGGTGTCAAATTGGAGGCAGCTTCCTGATCTTCCCAATTGTTTAGGTACTCCCCACTGTTGGCCAGGATTCCAGCAAGGTCTTTCTTAATATCCACCCCCAGAACTCGAAAGCCACTGCTATAGCTGCAGGCCATCCTGTGGAAAGGTTACTCCTCTGCACTGATGATCTGGAAGCTACTGCCCACAGAGGGCATCTTCACCCCACCCTTCCCTGGCTACTGGAGTTGCCAGCTGGACATCAGTTTACATCATCCTATTGGACCTGCCAGCTCCCTGAGTCACCAGTTTAGATTGGGTCCCAGAGCCAACATCTTAATTGGCCATATCAGGAAGATTATAGATCAAAGTCCTGCCATCACCATTCCCAGGTTCCCGATCTGGAGCCTGTGCAGATCTAAAGGTCTTTGCAAAATCTAATCCAGTTTTGCAAGTTCAGGTTTGATGTTATGTTCCTGGAGTGGGATTTGAACCTGTGTATTCTAACTCAGAGGAAGTGCACTTACTTATTAAGTCAAGCTGCATAGTAAACCATAGTTGGAACAGCAGAGGGATGCACGACTCAATGAAACTGTTGAGATGAGGTGAGATTTATAAGTGAGAGTTCTGAGATCATTGAGCAGAAGAATGGGTAAAGTAACAAGTGAAATCAAATTAGTGTGGGACAGGATATGGCAAATGTTTTTATCATCATTGCTTGTTTGGAAGAAAATAATCAAATCAGGGAGTTTCACTGAAATTAGGTCAATTTTTTTCAAATAGGTAAACATAGAAACATATAAGATAGGAGCAGGAGGAGGCCATTTGATCCTTTGAGCCTGCTCCACTATTCATCATGATCATGGCTGATCATCCAACTCAATAGTCTAATCCTGCCTGCTCCCCATAACCTTTGATCCCATTCTCCCCAAGTGCTAAAATCCACCCGCCGCTTGAATACATTCAATGTTTTGGCATCACCTATTTCTTGCGGTAACGAATTCCACAATTCTTTGGATGAAGACGTGTCTCCTCATCTCCGTTCTAAATGGTCCATCCGGAATCCCCAGGCTGTGACCCTTGGTTCAGGACACACCCACTGTTGGGAACATCCTCCTGCATCTACCCTGTCTAGTCCTGTTAGAATTTTAGAAGTCGCTCTGAGATTCCCACCACCACTAACCCCCCGCCAATGCCAACGCCCCCCCCCCCACGACACGACACCCCCACCCCCCCCTCATTCATTTGAACTCCAGCGAAAACAATCCGAACCTTGTCAATCTCTCCTCATACTTCAGTCCCTGGAATCAGCCTGATAAGGCTTCACTGCACTCCCTCAGAGCAAGAACATCCTTCCTCAGAAAAGGGGACCAAAATTGCAAACAACTCTTTAGATGATGCCCAAACAACTCACTTGAACCAATTTTAACATTTGGCATAAAAAGTGGGGTTGCCAGAGGGAATGTGCCCATCAATACAATAAGGAGACAAAAGTCATTGCAATTAAGTTTGCAGACAACATAGGTAGGAAATTATGTTGCTAAAAAGGTTGTAATAGATATAGATAGATTGAGAATAAATGGGCAAAAGTCTAGAAGATGGAGTATTTTTTGGGAAGATGTGAAATTGTGCACTTTTGCAAAAAGAATAAGAGAGTTACTTATTTGTAAAACAACTACAGAATTCAGAGGTGCAGAAGGATCTGTGTGTTTTTGTGCATGAGTCACAAAGAGTTAGTATGCAGGTACAGCAAGTAATTGAAAAGGCAATTGGAATGTTGTCCTTTATTAATAATAGGAATTGAACATTAAAGTAAGGATGTCATGCATCAATTATTCAAGGCATCGGTGAGAGCACATCTTAAATATTGAGTATAGTTTTGGTTTCCTTAATTAAAGAAAGAATTAAATGTGTTGGACTTGGTTAAGAGGAGATTGATATTTGGAATGAGTGGGTTATCTTTCGAGTAAAGGTTAGATAGATTGAGCTTGTTTTTACTGGAGTTTCGAAGAGTGAGGGGGTGATTCGATTTAAATATTTAAGATTCTGACAGGTCTTGACAAGGTGGACGTGGAAGTTTCCTCCTCTGGGTGAGTCCAGACTTAATCGGTACAGTTTTAAAATTAGGGGTCACCCATTTAGGTCAGAAACGAAGAGTTTTTATTCCACTCAGAGGGTTGTTCCACTTTAGAACTCTCTGCCTCAGAAGGCAGTGAAGGTGAAGCAGAGCTAGAACGATTCCCTTACCCAACAAGAATGTACGATTATCAAGGATAAATGAGAATGTGCAAACAGGTTGGCCATGATTTTTCTGAATGGTGAGTAGAGTAGGCTTGAGGGGAAAAATGGCTGACTTCTGCTTCTATTTTGAATGTTTGCAGATACTTACTTGTTGTAAAGCCCAGAATCATTTTGAAGGGTAGCCTTCATTTATATGGATTCAGTCAGCTGTGTGTGTCAACATGGTCTACAGATGGCACAAGAGATCAATACATAAGCTGGCATTGCAGAATGTCATGTCAAGCAGAAATGCCTATCACCTCAAAGTTAAAGTGATTTCAAATTCCAGCAATTCCTTTCCTGGGTGGCACAGTGGCTCAGTGGTTAGCACTGCTGCTTCACAGTGATTCCTAGTTTGGCTCACTGTCTGTGTGGAGTTTGCCAGTTCTCCCTGTGTCTGCGTGGATTTCCTTTGGGTGCTTCAGTTTCCTCCCACACTCAAAGATGTGTGGATTAAGTGCATTAAGCTGAACAGGCACTGGAGTGTGGCAACTAGGGGAATTTTATGGTAATTTCATTGCAGTGTTAATGTAAACCTTACTTGTGACTAATTAAAAAATTTCAGCACTTTGACTTTATCGAGAAGGTTGCTTAAAACCCGTACAAATGGACAGTCACTTGCAAACAGCATCCTCAAGATATCTCAGACCTGCAATTTACATGTTACACATATTTAGAACATAAAGAATTAATCTGAAATTCCACTGAAGAGATGATATGAAAATCTCACTGAAAGTCTCAATCCTTTCTGAGGCTGGGATCTTCCGGTGCCACCAAAATGAATGGAGGTTTGGCTGGGATTCCAAATTTCTTGTTCTTACTCATAGTGGAGTGGGCATGGACAAGAATTCCTCCCTTTGTAACAAACTAAAAGCATCATTGACAGAAAAGAATTTCATTTGGTAATTTAAAAACTACAAAACAGAATCAAAAACCCACTCCGCACACATTATCCTCACTTGCCTTTCAATATTCACTTCGCCTAGAACCATTCAAAATGATTCTTCGCTTCAGGTGGTTGACTTTCATTCTTTTCTTTTCCCAGCCTGGTAACTTTTAACCACATGATTGTCCTCCGTGATGAAGGTTTCCTTGGAGATTATCTCTAACTCAAGGTAGGTGAATCTTCCAGCCTTGTTCTATATTCTCAGAAATCTGGACTTCTATCTGAATTGTTCTTAACTGCATTCCTGCGCAATAGAGACTTGCTGCATTTATCTTCCCCCTCTCTCCTTCATAAATCCTGGCAGACTCACCTGCCTGCAAGATATCTTTTTGGAGAATCCTGTAATCTGCCAGATCTTCCTCTCCCTCGCCCTTTCAAAGCTCATATGCATCATAACATGAATCATACGGGTCATATATTCATGTAGAAATGCTGATTACCGATCTTTCGATCCCCACATCATTCTATTTTGAAATTAAGTAGACAGTTTCAGTTTAACTGGGTATAAAAAACCTGACTCTTATCATCTGTCCAGGACTCTGGAGACTAACAGGTTATCCTCTGTTAGTACAGATGCTTCTGCCATTGTCTGCAACCTTTATCCTGGTAAAAACACATCCCTCTAACATTTAACAATCAAGTCACCCATCTTTACTCTTAACAGAACTCATAACAAGTCAATGACACCATCCCCTCCTTATCCCTCCATTATACCCAACATTAAAATACAGTCCCAAAAATAACAATTGAAGACAACCACAGATTCGTAACAAGTTCTATCAGGATGTATTCCATTTCCTTAGCACTAAATAAATACAAGGTGTTGAAATAAGCTTTGCAATTTCGTATAGGGTAAGCAGAACTGAGAGAGGCTGGAATATCCTGTTAAAGAGCATTAAGTCATGTCAATATCCAAGATGAAAGAAAAACATGCGAACCAGAACTAGAAGACGTAGCTCATTACTAATTCAAAAAATAATTCTACGCACTTTATTGAGAACCCAGCTCGTGTCATGAACCCAGTCACTTGTGTGGTGATGATTATTGATGACATTCTGATTTTAGCACCTCAGGCACCATTCACACTGTACTGCAACCTTGCCCACTGGTGCATCACAAATTAAATTCAACAAGATAAAGGAGGGGTGGAAAACCAAATAGCATGAAAATCTGCTTCGTGAGAAAATGCAGAGCAAATATATTTCTGGCTGCCGCACAAATAAACTTAATTTCAGTCCCCGTCGAGACAACTGTCAAATACGTGTGCCTCTGTTCAAAACAGAGAGCAAATAATCAGCTCTCACTTGGGAAAATATAATCCAAGTCTGTTTGTATTTTAGTGAAGACTGTGCACTTGGAATCAACTAAATGCATTCTACCTGAATATATGACCCACATGATTCATGTTATGATGCATATGGGCTTTGAGAGAGGGAGGGACTAGGAAGATCTTACATATTATAAGGTTCTTCAAAAAGATATCCCACAGGCAGGTCTGTGTGTCAGGATCAATAAGGGAGAGAAGGAGCAAATAAAGGCAGCAAATTTCTGTACAAGTTATGCGAGATTCACTTCCAGGGTTTTCCTTCACAAATTTTGAGGACCTTATTAAGTTCATGTTCATGTTTGAGTCAAATATACATGACTTAAACTTTTCATTGCAGTGGGTAGCAACACTGCTTCTAATGTGAAGTTGGGCGGATGAAACTACCTCTTAATTCTCTACAGTGCCGAAGCTCTCCATGCCTAGAATATTCTCTCATATTTTCGGAGGTGCTTTGAATTCTTGATCCATTCCCTTTTCGCGTTCTAATCTCAAACCTCTGTCTCTCCACTGCAATCTTTGATATCTCTTTTTACAGATCAATATTGCTTTAGTCAAGTGCTCCTTTGAAATTTCCACTCATTTCTTGTTAGTTTCAAACTGATTTCCCTACTTTTACCTCACTCTGAAATCAAGTACTGTATATTTGCCCAATTAATTTAGAATAAAATTCCTAAAGAGCAGAAAGAGGCCATTTGGTCGTTGAGCCTGTATTGACTCTCAGAAAGTGCAACCCATCCAGGCACTCCTTTCCATCTTATCTTTAACTCTGTGCATTTACTATGGCCAATCCACTGAAGCAGCATACCTCTGGACACTAAGGGCTAATTTAACATGGCCTATTCACCTAACTTACGTGTTTTTGGACTGTGGGAGCACCCAGGGTAAATCCATGCAGACACGGGGAGAATGTTCAAACTCTACTTAATCATCCAAGGCCAGAATCAAACCTGGGTCTCTTGGGCTGTAAGGCAGTGGTGGTAGCCATTGGGCCCTCATGCTGCCGAGGGTGGGGTCCTCCAATCTCATTTTCCTGCCGTAGTATCAGCGAGAATAGAGAATTTGGCACTCAGTCAAAACTCCATTCACCGCTGCAGCACTCCAGAATTCTAGCCACAGAAGAGGTTGGATGTTTCTAGTGCAGAAATCTGGTACCCCTTATACCCCTCAGCCTTTTATTCCGATAATCTGCTAGCTTCTAAAATCCAAAAGACTGAAGCACCACTTTTTGATTTACTTCTCCAATTCTTTCAACCTTGTTAAGTGCCTCCACATTATGGACAAAAACACCAAATCACAAATAGAATTCACATGTCTTCTCACCTGAAGTACCCAACATAGTTTCTGAGTCAGTGCCAAATGGAAGCCAAGTGCCATTGATTCAAAGTTGCCTGGTGCAACTGCCATTCTGGAGCAAAGAAACTTTACCACTCAATACTTATTTTCTACCGTACATGCATTCATAACACGACACATGAAACAAAAGCAGGAGTACACCAGCAGGTGTTTCAAGCCTGCCCCTCCATTCAATACAATCATCATTGATCTCTGTTGGCCTCAACTCATTTTCTGTGCCGTTGCCCCATTGCCCTCTATCCCTCCATCCGTCAAATATTTATCCACCTTCACTTTAAAAATTTCTAATGATCCAGCCTTCAGTACCCTTTAGAGCACAGAGTTCCAGAGATTGACTATCCTTTGGGGTAGAGTGTTCCAGAGATTCACTACCCTCTGCAAGAAGAACTTTCTACGTACTTCAGTTTTAAATGACCAGTCCTTTATCCTGTAGCTAAGCCCCTTGACTCTCCCAAGAGTGAAAACATCTCACTGTCTATCCCATCAAGCCCCCTCAGAATCTTATATGTTTACCCTCACTCTTCAATACTCCAAGGAATACAGGCCCAGAATATTTATGGCAGCATGACGGCACAGTTGTGCTGCCTCACAACGCCACAGACTTGGATTCAATTCTGGCTTGAGTTACTATCTATGCAAAGTCTGCATTTTCTCCCCATGTCTGCATGAGTTTCCTCCAGGCACGCCAGTTTCATAGAATCCTATAGTGCAAAAGGAGGCCATTTGGCCCATCAAGTCTGCACTGACAACAATCTCATACAAGCTCTATCCCCACAGCCATATGCATTTATCCTAGCTAATCCCCCTGACACTAACGGGCAATTTTGCATGGCCAATCCACCTTACCCGCATATCTTTAGACTATGAGAGGAAAAGGAGCAGCTGGAGGAAACCTATGCCGACACAAGGAGAACACAAGAAAAAGATTTCCTCCCATATTCCAAACAATTTGCTGGTCAAGGATATTGGCTATGCTAAATTTTCCTTCATTATACCTGAACAGGCACCTTAGTGTGGCGACTAGGGAACCTTCATAGTAACACCATTGTTGTGTTAACTGAGGACCTGTTGCGAATGGTCCTGAATTGAAAGTATCTACTTGTGACACTAATAAAAAAAAAACTAGAAACTAAAAAACAGTTTAGACTCTCTTGATAGGTCAATGCTCTCATCATTGAAATTGGTCTGATGAATCTTCTTTGGACTGCCTCCAATGTCACTATATCCTTTTTAAATTAAGAAGACCAAAACTGTGCAGTCAATTTGCGTTGCAAAATGAATCAATGCAATGCCAGACACTTTCAATTCAAGACCATTTGCAACAGGTCCTCAGTTACTCCCTCTGTAAAGCTCAAAATTGACCAGTGCTCAAAATGGACCAGACAAACCCAAATCCACTCCTTGCTTGTTCCAAAAACCAAAATTCAAAATCCAATTCTATTCGATTCAAGGACCCCCTAAAGGGAGAGAAACAAGATCCAAGTTGAGAGGATGAGACATCTTGGGCTCGATTGGAGCGGGATTTTCCAGCCGCGCTCTTTCCAAGACCGGAAAATTCTGCCCACCTTCTGAACCAAAAAGCTCCTCAGTTATTCTGGGTCCAGAAGGATGTTGAGGTAAAGCACACACACGTTTCTTTATAGTTGTTTTAAAGCTCATTGCCTTAAATAATGGAGCAAATATTGCCCACCAAACTATACAATTTCTCAGTAGCTTCCTCTATTGCTGGAGACTTTACACAATTAAATGTGTTTTTTAATAGTGGATTAAAAACAAATATTGTCGCCTTTGGAAGACAACATCAAGTCCATTTTCAGCATAGTTCTAATTAATGAATTTCATTGTACTATCACAGAATCTTGCTTCACCCTGCAGGAGATTTTCTAATCATTAGCAACATTCTCCAAAGCAAATTATACAAAGAACTGATTGCTGGAATTGAACTGATTAATTTAACCCACCAAATGATAAATAACTTGCATTGCTGTTGCTATGTTTACCCGATGTGTTCTTACTTAAAATAATTAGCTGCCACAGCACAATATTTTCTATTAAAAAACAAAAGTGCAGGGAATATCTTCGGGTTCCAACCACAGCACAGAGCTGTTAAATAGAGAATCCAGCTCTGGGAGCCGAGCCCTTGAATTTTTTCATGCAAATTACCATAACCCAGATGGATTTAATGTTCCTGACATGGGCTGCAGGGATTGATTGGAGAAACAATGGGAAACTTGCGTCACTTCAGGGGTGGAACAGGGCTGGCTGGGATTAAGTACAACCAAACTAAGTGTCTGTCAGGCACTTAACTGATCAGAATTGGGCCTTCTCTGTGATTTCTGTCTCAGGGCAGTGGTTAGCGCTGCTGCCTCATGGCTCCATGGACCTGGGTTCCATTCCTATGCTTGGTGATAGTCTGTATGGAGTTTACATATTCTCTCTGTATCTCCATGGGTTTCCTCAGGGTGCTCCAATTTCCTCCCAGCAGGTGTGATGGATTAGAAAGAGTAAACGTGCAGAGTTAGGGGATAAGGTGGCTAAATGGGCCTAAATAGAGTGCATTTTTTGGAGTGCTGAAGCAGATTCGATGGGCTGAATGGCCTCCTTCTGCAATGTTGGATCTTCCACCCCCCCCCCCACCACACACACACACACACACACACACACACACACACACACACACACACAGCATGATCTCCAATAAGACTGAGACATCTATGGAGCAGGTTTCCTAGCTGTCCTCTCTCTTCCTGGAATCGTCACGACTATGTGCTGATGAGTTGTAGTGTGTTTAGTTAGAAATTAATTTAGTTATAGGACTTCTAGGTAAACCCAGCTTTGCTGATTGGTCAGGAAGCCAGAAGTGGGAAGTTCTGTTGAAAATCCAGGGCAAAATCTGAAAGTTTCATCGGGTTCCCAACCTACAAATGATCCCATCATTGTGATAGGGACTAAATTCTCTCCAAGGAACTGAGCAGGGATTGAGTCACCTTTCAGTCAGTTTTTGTTGCCTGGTGCCTTTTCTTGGCTTACAAGTTCCCACAGTGATGCATACTTTGTATCTGCTTGCTAAACAGAGCTCACAGTACAATACAAAGTCTACAAAAGGCAGAGCAGAAACTGAACAAAATTCCTTCAACAGCACTTCCAAATATATAGGTTGGGATTTCACAATCTAGCTTGGACGAGATGGTAAAATCCCTCCCAAGAATTCTGTTCTACAAGCCCCGATTCTGGGGCGAGGTAGTAAAATTCTGACTGCACTCTCTACCACTTAGAAGGACAAGGACACCTTTTTGATTTGGGACAATATCGCCATTTCTTCACTATTGCTGAGTCAAAAACCTGGAACTGCATCCAGCCAACACTGTGAGTGTACCTAGACCTCATGGGGTACAGTGGTCCAAGAAGGCAGCTCAACACCATATGTCCAATGGCAATTAGGGATGAGCAATAAATGCTAACCTCATCAGTGTTGCTCACACTTCTTGAACAAATAATGAAAATACAACAAAGAGTCAAGCTTTTTAGCCAAACTCATCTGTGTTAGCATTTAAACTCCATCTAAATCTCCTCTCATTCCGTCTGCCTCCCTTAGCATATCTTTCTGTTCCCTCTTTCCCCTTGTGCTTATCTAGTTTCCTTTTGAAAGTTTCTTAACTATTTGCCTCAATCATCTCATCTAAGAGTTTGTTTCATTGTGGAGATCGTTACAGTACATAATACAAAGTGAGGGTATATCCTTCTCTATTCGAAGTAAAATAAAAATCAAAATGGGAGGAGTACCAGATGGCTCTTCAGATCTACATGCCCTCATCTCTCATTGTCTCGAAGTTTGTATCTGTCCATGCTGGATGAACCAGTACTTCCATAAAGGAATAATTGAATTTCCCATGCTCCTGCAGCCAGAGATGCAAACCAATTCAACACCAGGGACAATTCAATCAGCTATAGTCAATTTCAAACTGCAAGCTTCTTATGCTTCAATGACATCCCAAGAACTAGCAACACTTAGCTGTCACATCTTCCCCTGCATATTTGTGAATTCCTTCACGAAAAGCAGCCAGCATCACAAGAGATGCACTCGGAGCATGTTTCAGGATTTCCCTAAAGCTTAGGGCATTATTGATGGCACACAAGTCACAACGCAAATCCCTGTCCCCACTGTAATCGCTTACATGAACAGTGAAAGGATTCAGCTGTGGCAACATGCAGCTAGCCTGTGACCACAAATACTGCATCATGTACACTAATGCTTATTACCTCAACAGTTGGCATGATTCATTCATTACACGGCAATCATTAAGGGCCAATAAGACTGGGCTGGAAAGCTGCCGTGGGAACGGGCTATCTGTTGAACTGCAATGGGAAATCCAAGGCCACAATCAGAAGGGAAATGTAACAAGGAACAATTTGCCACCGCGATCTTGTCAAGCATCCCATTAGCAATATTAAGTAAAGGCTATTATGCACTTTACACAATTGGGCATTATGTCGCTGGCAGCATTGTCTGAGTGTAAAAGATAATTCTAATGAAGAAGCAGAAAACAAGTTTGTCTACACAACTGGCCCATCAGCCAGGATAGTAAGGCTCATACAAGACAATTTTACTAGACATATTTGTACAACACAACTAAAACATAATTTCACATGGGCAGAACAAACAAATTAATAAAGCATCATCCCCACTGCCTTCGGTTTTGCAATCAGACAATTTGGCCTGATTTTTAGTGCCTCACATCCTACGGGAACTGAATCAGGCAAGGAGCAGAAAATGAAAAGGCCTGTTGACCTCGGGTAGGATTTTATAGCATCGAGATGAGCGAGGCCATAAAATCCCACTGTATATCTTTATGGTGGCACAGTGGTTAGCACTGTTGCCTCCTGGCACCAGGAATCTGGGTTCAATTCTGGCCTTGGCTCACCGTTTGTGTGGAATTTGCATGTTTTCCCTGTGGGTTTCCTCCCACAGTCCAAAGACGCGGAGGTTAGACTGATTGAGATTCCCCTTAGTATCCCAAGATGTGCAGGTGAGGGAGACTAGCAGGTTAAATATGTGGGATTATGGAGAGAGGGCCTGGGTGATATTGTTGTTGGCATGGTCTCAGTGGGCTGAATTGTCTCCTTCTTTATTGGAGAGATGGACATGTCAAGCCATGAGGTCACAGATTGCAGTGGAATATATGTTTCTGGCCCATAGCATCTCACTTTGAAACCCAGTTTTAGGTTGCTAGATCTGTTCTGAAGCTATCTATTTAGCCGAGTGACAGTGCCACACAACGCAATGAATCCTAAGTGAATACAAGAAGCATAACCTGCCTCATTGAAAGAGTGCTGTCAGCACACCTGTGTTGCAGTCGTATTCAAAGCGGGGCTCCATGGCACTTCCCCCTTTCACAATGTGCAGCTGGTCCAACCTTTCACTTCTCCCTGACTTAGTTTGCAAGACTGTTATGTGGTAGAGGCAGAAGCCCATTCAGAACTGCTGCTTTTGCCTCTCAGCACATTGTGCTCAATGAGCAAGGTTAACACACAGGCTGATTTCATCTTAAGGTGAGACCAGCTTATTTCACAAAGGGTAAGCATAATGCGGGAAGAACAACCATGCTGATATCATTGTGCCAATATTACTTTATGAATCACTTTGCTCATGTAATTTTTGAGATTAACAATGGAAAAGACACTCGTGCATTGTTGGTGGAATAATCTACTCTCTCAGAAAGCATTTACTTTTTATTTAGCCGAGTATTTTCCCTTGGAGCCTATCACATAAAGTCACGAAATACAAAGCCCCTTACATGGACGACACCGTACAACACTCTACCTGACATTGCTCTATTTTGAATGGTTAACATAATAGTCTTATGCAATATTATCATAAAACCAAAATCAACACTGCTTCAATCTATGCACCTAATGTAATCCTTCTACAAACACACAGATTGCTAAGTGATAAAATATATGGAAACACAGTCACTAATGTAAATGAGATGCAGACCTGAATATGTCAAGTAAAGAGAATTAGCTGCCATTCATGGGTGATACAGTGGGGCAATGGTTAGCACTGCTGCCTCACAGCACCGGTGTCCCAGGTTCAATATTAGCCTTGGATGAGTGTGTGAGTGAAGTTTGCATGTTTTCCCTATGTCTGTGCATGTTTCCTCCGCTTTCCTCCCACAGCCCAAAGAGATGCAGGTTAGGTTGATTAGTCATGCTAAATTGCCCCTTGGTTCCCCAAGATATATGTAATCTATGCACCAAATGTAATCCTTCTACAAACACATAAGTTGTGAGTCACAAAATATGTGGAAACACAATCGTTAATGTGAACCAGATGCAGACCTGAATATATCAAGTAAAGAAAATTAGCTACCATTCATGTGCGATACTGTGGGACAATAGTTCGCACTGCTGCCTTGCAGCACCAGGGTCTCAGGTTCAATTCCGGTCTTAGGTGACTGTATGTGTGGAGTTTGCACGTTCTCTCCTTATCAGCGTGTGTTCCCTCCGGTTTCCTCCCACAGTTCAAAGATGTGCAGCTTAGGTTGATTAGCCATGCTAAATTGCCCTTTGATCTCCTGAGATGTATGTAGTTTAGGGAGCTTAGTGGGGTAATATGTAGGGTTATGGGGTAAGGTTGGGTGTGAGTTGGTGTAGAATTGTTGTGCCAAACGGCCTCCTTCTGAACTGTAAGGGGATTCCACAGGCGGGATTTTCTGGCTGTGCTCGCCCCAAAACCAGAAAATCTTGCCAGAAGTCAACGAACCTTTGCATGGTCCGTCATCATCTGCTACGATTCCCATCACCAGCGAAACGGGAAAATTCTGCCGTTTGATTTGTTCTCTTAAAAATTACTGAAATACTCTCTGAGGAAAAGAAAATACTTGATAAATGCATTCCAAAAACAATAAAATTGCTGGAAAATCTTAGCAGGCCTGACTGAATAAAGCCAACGTTTTGAGTCTTAGCTGTGACAAAGTGTCATCCAGCTTTGAAACGGTGGCTCCATTCTCTCTCTACAGATACTGTCAGGCCTGCTGAGATTTTCAAGCATTTTCTACTTTTGTTTCAGATTCCAGCCTCTGCAGTGTTTTGCTTTTATGATAAATGCATTATCTTCTTTAGTCAAGGACAGCACATACACTGGATGTAATTCGTTTGATAAAAGCAGTTCATCCTTGAAAAGCATTTTTGCAGTGGCTTTTTTTTTGCTCTTGCTGTTATTTCGGATATATGAAACAGTTTGCTATAATTGTACCTCATCACATTTAGTGCATGTAAACTGCAAAAACTCAAACTGTCGATGTGTGACAGATGACAAAGACATGCTGGCCCAGATTGATGAGATTGACTGTGCTGAACAATGAAAATACAAAAGAACGCGCACCATTTTATGTCTGGATCAGAAGTTCTATGTAACGGGAGCAAATTACAATCAATCTGGTTCACTGGAAACCTATGCATTTGATTTACACTTGGAGTCAAGCATTACAATTTAAAGCATAATGCAGAGAAAAGCCGCATAAAGAAATAGTTGTATGGATCTGCTGTTTCTTTGCTCAACTTTTCACAGTTGGCAAACATTTTAAAAAGAAAACTGCTCTGGAGAAGTTTTGCTTGAAGTTGGATAAGAGATCAGATTCACTGGAACTCCAGCTATATTAGTTGGCATTTAATTTAAGACAGATTAAAAATGCATTAGCGCACAATTTGACTTTGACCTCAGAATAAATTGAGCTTTAAAAAAATAACTGGTGAGGGCTTGAAGAAGGGAGACTTTAAAAGCAGGTTCTTGGCACCAATGAGTGATCAAGTCTTCATGTTGTGAATCACAAATCCTACATTACAGAAGGAGGCCACTGGTCCATCAAGCCTGCACTGCACTGACAATAATCCCACCTCGGTCCCATCTCCCCAACCCTACATATTTATGCTCCTAATCCCTCTGAGATAAGGGGCAATTTAGCATGGCCAATCCACCTAAACCAAAAATCTTTGGACTCTTGGGAAAATACACCTTGGATAGAGATTCAGGAATGAGTGAACATCAATAATATAAGGGATGGGTTTGAGATGGATGGAAAGTTAAATATTTAAAAATCTGAACATTTTGGGCAGGATTTTCTGGCTGTGCTTTCCCCAAGGCCAGAAATTCCTATCCAAGGTCAATAGGCCTTTGCATGGTCCAGTCCTATCCGCTGCGATCCCATGGTGGGCGGAAAAGGAAAACTCTGCTCCGTGTCTCCAGCCTGCCCAATTCCAGTCTAATGGAGAGAGGATGAGGAGGATCAATCTACTCGCAAGAGGCTGTATGTTTTCACTTTGAAGTACTTTATTTTATATTTTATAAATTTTCAATGCCTGAGGGAAGCGGAAAGTTAAAATGGAGGGAGAAGAACTTGGTCTTCAGGGTGTGCAATTAACAGCACCACTTGAGGGCCAGGAGAAGCAAGAACGTTCCCTCCAAGACCAATAAGCTGACCATATGCTGTTTTCATCCATCATCCTCCTTATCCACTCATAATAAACATAAAGCAGTCCAGCTCTGTGGCCTAGAACCATATGATTTACCTATTACACAGATACATAGGTCATAAAATCCCTACAGTGCAGAAGGTGGCCATTTGGGCCCAGCGAGCCTGCACTGACAACAATCCCACCTTATAACCTCGTGAATTTACCCTGCTAAACCCCCTGACACTGAGGGGAAATTTAGCATGGCCACTCCACCATACCTGCACACCTTTGGACTGTGGGAGAAAACTGGAGCACCCGGAGAAAACCCATGCAGATACAGGGAGAATGTGCAAACCTCACATAGACAATGACCCTGGCCAGGAATCGAACCCGAGTCCCTGGTGCTGTGAGGTAACAGTGCTAACACTGTGCACATATCTGTCAACTGGTCTGGCTTCTGGTTGGGAATTTGTTTGAAAAGAAAAAAAGACACATTCTGTGGAGTTGAACCTCAGAGCAAAACGTACCCCCACAGCCCCCCCTTCTAAAACCATACTGTATTGTTGCTTAGGGCCATTGACTTCAATATGCTCTTTCAAAATAATACCATCATTATGTTGTATTAATTTATCTTTTCTGCCTGTATCTGCTGCAGCTGAAAAGAAATGATCATTTGGAAGGCCTGTCAGTGGCACTTAAGAAGCTTGAGAACATCGAGACCAAGTAGCTCACTTAATGAACTCCATCAACTTAAACATTCACTCCTTCCACCAAGGCCATCTTGCCACTTATAAGATGTACTTCTTGCCAGGGCTTTGAGGAGTCAGCACATCTCAAACCACAACCTGATGGTTTGGTAGCAGTTGCGAGGGAATACCAAGTTCCCCTCAAAATCAGGCATCATTTTGATTTGGAAATATATCGCTGTTCCTCTGTTGTCGCTGAGTCAAAATCCTGAAATTCTCTCAGACCACAGAGGGAGAATCTATGCCCCACAGACTCATGCAATGGCTCAACAAGTCATCATCACCATCCTTCTCAAGAGCAATTAGGGATGGGCAATAAAATATTGATCTTGCTAGTGACACTCACATACCAGGTATGTAGTTCCACTTCACACATTGCAAATTTTTGAACACATCTGTGTTGTATCTAACAAATGGACAAATAAGTATGCAATAATAAACTGCTCAAAGGGCTTCTGTGATTGGTCAGCCAAGAACTAATTAAAGAAAATGGCAATCTCGGAATGGCCAATCTTTGAGAATTATTGGTCACCACGCTGAAATTTGCCCTCCTGACCCACACTTCCTTCCATCAGGAAAAAAAATACAAAAATAAAAAAGTCCGACTCAAGAACAGCTTCTTCCCTGCTGCCGTCAGACTTTTGAATGGATCTACTTTGCATTAAGTTGATCTTTCTCTACACCCTAGCTATGACTCTCTCCTTTCCTTCTCTACGTACAGTATGCTTTGTGTATAGCGTGCAAAAAACAATACTTTTCACTGTACACTAATATATGTGGCAACAACAAATCAAGTTAAATCAAAACATGGCGAAGGAGAGGGTGCAGAATGCAGTGTTAGAACAGATAGGGTATAGAGAAAGATCTGGTCCCAAATTGCAGGTAGTAATGGCTTTTGTAGAAATCTGGATAGTTACCAAGAAAATGTTAGACAGAAAAATCCTAATGTAATTCATGGGTAACAACTCAACTGAACTCCAATTGCTCACACTAACCAGCCACTGCAACGCCTCCCCGACCCCTCAACTTGGCTTTACCAATCTTTGATTGGAAATCCCGGCAAGAAACACGGACGTCCGGCACGGCACAGGAAAGTAGGAGCAGAATGGGAATCTGATGACGATTGTCACTCTTGGGAAGATTCAGCCTGTTTGGTTTTATTAAGATCAGCTGAGATACATGTTATTTAGAAAACAAGTGGTTTGGTTCAACAGCGCAACAAACTCCCAACTGAAGTCAGTAAAGCCTGACTTGATACACAGCTTAACACACAGATCAAATTGTTCTTCAAGGGCATTCTGCAGGTTTTATTTATAGTCACCCGCTGAAGCCATACTGTGCAACCTAATGAAACGCGAGACACAGTCTCCCTCCGGAGCGTGCGAATCCTACAACCAGTCTTTATCTCAAAGTGAGCATTAATTACACTGATCAACCACTGGGGAGTCATTTTATAATTGATCACTGACAGGCATTGCTGAGCAGTTACTCCCTCATCACTGCTTGGGACCAAGATTCTGATAAAACAAGAGGTGCTGTATTCATATACACAAGCCTCCATGGCGATTTTCCTACTGTTCAATTCTCAATCTATTTTCAAGTACCCCAGGTAAATATACACTGGGTGCAAATGTAATTAGATTTGATGAAAACAGACCATACTCCCTGCTCATTGACTTGCACTTTGCAACAACCCTCACCCCAAAGGGAACATTCCTTGACAAACTACCCAGGTGTCTGAACTCATTTTCCTGCTAATTATTAGACTGTATTGCAGGATGAGTGTCAGATAATATTCAAGTAGGACCGCAATAAAATTACTGGCACTTTGCAAAAAGACTAGCAGTAAATAAATTTTATTTGTCGAGGCATCATGCATCAGCATTGCAGGAAGGAGGCACTGTGGGTAAGCCTTGATCTGACATCTCTATGGTAACACATTCAAATCCTGATGAATCCATCACTCAATCTCACCGAGCAATATGTGCAATTTTTCAGATCGCTAAATGTGATATACCCTGAGAAAGGGATTGGACGAGCTAAATGACAGTCCTTACACCTTAATGCAATGAAAGAGAATTCTCCCTTGGTCTATTACTCAAAACTATGAACTCCTTACTTCCCTAAGTCGGTCCTTGTTTTCACTGCCCCTTGGCTCATAAAAGCTGAATTTGGTGTCATCTAATCATTATCTTCTAATTTACCTTGAAGTCTCGTTCCCAAACTCATTTTAGCCTTGGTAGCAACCTGCTCTAACGTCTTTGGCACTTGAACTCGGCTGCTCAATCATAATCTCGAGACAAAATGGAACATTTTACCAGGAGCCAGACCGCTTATTTTAACTGGATCGAGGAAGGTGCCTGCAAAAGGAGACTCAATAAGCAAGGACGAGTTTTATTTTTAAATTTTAACAACTCTAAAAGTACAATCAATTCATGTGAATCATGGAATCCCTACAGCGCCAAAGGAGGTCATTCAGACCTGCACCAACAACAATCCCAACTAGGTACGATCCCCATAACCCCATGTATTTACCTTGCTAATCCCCGTCACGACAAGGGGCAATTGAACATGGCCAATCCATCCAACCAATCTAGAATCATAGAATTCCTATAATGCTGAAGGAGGCCATTCGTCCCATCGGATCTGCACCAACTCTCTAACAAAGCATCTTATCGAGGCCCTATCCCCATAACCCCACATAATTACTTTGATAAACTCCCTAACTTACACATCTTGGAAGACCAAGGAACAATTTAGCATGACCAATACACCTAACGCACACATCTTTCGAGTGTGGGAGGAAACCCATGCAGACATGGGGAGAATACGCAAGCCACACACACATAGTTATCTGAGCTCGGAATTGAACCCACGTCCCTGGAGCTGTGAGGCAGCAGTGCTAACCACTGTGTCACCATAGTGAAGGATTTTTCAGATTATGGAATTTCCACCCTGTCACCCAAAGAGTCAATGGGAAAGGTATCTCTACCAACCTCACAGCTATATAACAGAGTGGACCAAGACTGCAATCCAGGATTGGGTAACTGTGGAGATTCACAAGATGGAAAGGCCACTTCAGGGATGGACATCACCTTTTCCCACCCAAAGTTCAACCACAGTTACCATCTAGGCCATTCCCCTTATCACAGAATTCCTCTCACTAGCCTCAAAGTTGAGACCAGATGGGAAGCAAATCAATAACTAGCCACTTAAGGGCAAAGGTGGGTGAACACACAGCCCTAAACTTCCACTATCTTCCCTGCAAAATTTTAGACAGGTCATGACTAGGCAGGACAACAGTGGGAAGGATGCATAGACTATAAAAGAAGCAAGGGGATATGAGTGGGTATAGAGATGGCACAGCAGGAGAAATGTGGGAGTGGCATGGGGATATTAGGACATCTAGAGATGGCATGGATGTATGAGGAGTATGGGGACTGGGTGAAGGTGAGGTTTAGGGCATTAAAAACAATGCAGAGAGCTAGGCCAATGTCAGAGCGCACTAAGTTGGGACTTCTAACCAGCGCAAATCATACATATTACAGAAACTGTCGATATTTGGCACATGATGAAACTCTGCTTTCATCACATCCCTTTTCCCAATGCAATATACCAGGTGCTGGAACAACATATCACAGTGACTCTGAGGACTGAGGGGAAAGAAAGTCTTCATTTTTCTCACAGCTCTGAATTGGGTGGACTCAACTATAGGGCTCGAGTGCTGCAAGTGACCGTGGACTCGGAGACAAAAAATTAGCTGTGGGTACCATTCCCGATTGCTATCCAAAGGACCCATCAGAGGAAATTAGGATCGAACTGCAACCTTGTTCAAACAGTCTACTGTCACTTCCTGTTCAAACTTCACACGTGAACAATTGCCAACTGAGAAGTTACCAGATGGCTGACAGTATCTGTGGAAGTGCATCGCAGCCAATGCCAATGTAGATATCTAAAAACAATACAACAGCACGTCTTACACCATCTTTCAGTTATGTTTTCACAGCTTCATGGAAACGATAAAAAAAAGACTCTCAGGTGAGCCTCTGTCTCACAGGTATCCATAAGTTATAGCATTGGGCACATCATTCTATTTCATCCCTACCCAGATGAACATACATCACTTCTTTTACCTTATAATTATCAAAAATATCTTGATGGCCTTCTGAGATCAGTGTCTTGCAACTTTTTTGCACTTTGACTGAATTGAACAAATATCAGAGATATCAAGTGGACAGATAGGGACAATAATCACAACAGACACCCAACGCCATCTGCAAGAATTAATTTACTGCGCTCCAATTTGCAAGTGCCAGGTTTCACATTGGGGAAAACCTCACAGGTTCGCCACTAGGTGTCAGCCAAGGCTGTAACAGACAGGGCAAAGTTATGCAAGGTTCTTGAAGCAATTATTGCAACAGTCTGGCCTAGTGAAGGTACGCATTTTAAAGACAAAATTTGTCACTGCCGCTCACTATTAACTGAGGCAGAAGGCGAACCATAAGCCGCAATGTTCCAACTGCTCCCTTTACAGACCTGGTTAACCTCTGTGTGCACATGTGAAATGTGTTATCTGCCTTTCTGTGTCAAAGCCTGTCAAACCTCACTTATATTCAACAACTGTCAATGTTTTTTTTAAAGAAAGGAAATGATTTTCTGCTGTATCGTTGTTTAAAAGAAAGCTCAACTCCATTCATTTCAATTGGTTTGCAATCTGTTATTGAAGACTAAAGTTCTTGGTGATCTCAATGGTCTGACCTTGGCAACTCTGTTATGTGAAAAAATAAATTACATTCATTTCAATCGAAGCAGCAGGAGAAAGCTCGAGGAACAGCTGCAGCATAGGTAAATTGATTTCATTTTCTCAATATTCTTTCCTGTTGAGAGTTGGATCATTTTATTAACCCACCCCACCCTCAATTCAAATGTTGGACAATTTCTACCTTTTCCTCACTTCACATTTGAAAATCTTCAATGGATCGTACATCTCAATATAACATTCAACTTGCATGGTTCCCCGGACCAGTGTCATAATGACAGTGGAGTGTGTATTTCTAACTGTTTTGCATGCTTACATACACTTTGACTGGCACAAAGAAACAAACAAGGCAGTTGGCATTCCAAAGATGTGCAGGTTAGGTTAATTGGCCATGCTAAATTGCCTTGGGTTGTGTAGTTGGAGGGATTAGAACAGGGAAAGGACCTGGGGTAGAATTGTTTTTTGTGCAGGCTCGATGGACAGAATGGCTTCCTTCTGCATTGTAGAAATTCTATGATTAAAACTGAAGAAAGAGAAACAGGAAGAAGGCAACAGTAATAATGCCAACATTGATAGCTAATGAATGCTGCAAAGTCTTTATCCCAGAGGAAAAGCACACTATAACCTGTGGTTTCTGGTCCACACCTGTGATAGGGAAAGGAAATGAAAAGCATTTGATTCCTTAATAGGGAGCATATGCTCAACTACATGCATAATTTGTACGACGTATTTATGTCATCTCTGTGAAGCATATCGAGGATTCACGAAACTAATGCATAATTAAGAATAGGTTGCTCTGTGCGAAAATATATTTACTACAGTGACATCAAAAATTAAAAATGTTCTTTTATTTTAAAAAGAATGAACTCCAATAATACAACTAATTCTGAGAAATCCAAAACCTCAAGATTTCCAATGTGAACCTTTGTCAACAAGAAAGTAGAACGGTGGCACAACGGTTACTAATGCTGCCTTACAGCACCAGGGATCCAGTTCAATTCCCAGCTTACAGTCACAAAGTCAAAGAGGTTTACAGCACAGAAACAGGCTCTTCAGCCCATCTTATCCATGCAGCCCTTTTTTAAACCCCTAAGCTAGTCCCAATTGTTTGCATTTGGCCCATATCCCTCGATACCCATCTTACCAATGTAACTTTCCAAACATCTTTTAAAAGTCGAAATTGTACCATCTCTGCTACTACCTCAGGCAGCTTGTTCCAGACACTCATACCTTCTATGTGAAAAAAATTGCCCTTCTGGATCCTTTTGTGTATTTCCCCCATCTCACCTTAAACTTATGCCCTCTGGTTTTAGACTCTCCTACCTTTGACCATCTAGCTGATCTATGCCCCTCATTATTTTATAGGATCTATAAGACCACCCTTCAGCCTTCTAGCTCCAGAGGAAAAAATCCCAATCTATCCACCTCTCCTTACAACTCAAACCATCAAGTCCCAGTAGCATCTCAATAAATCTTTTCTACACTCTTTCTAGTTTAATAATATCCTTTCTACAATCAGGTATTGTCAGTCTGCATGGGTTTCCTTCGGGTGCTCCAGTTTTCTCCCATTGTCCGAAAGACTGGTTATGTGCATTGGCCCTTCTAAATTCTCCATCACTTTACCTGAACAGGCGCCTGAGTGTGGTGACTAGGAAATTTTAACAATAACTTCATTGCAGTGTTAATACAATCCTACTTGTATCACTAATAAACAAACTTTAGACTAGTTTAAATTGTACCAACAACTTTTCAGAATCTCACTGAAATGATTCTTATGAGAGCAGTGAATACTGGCAGGTGATTTAACCATTGAAAAAGTTCACAGCAGAGTTCTTCCAATTATTGACACTCGCGTACTTCCAGAAACCGTGGTCAGGAGCAAGAATGTGTCAATTTTAATTATAGTGTCCCTGTCAATAGTCCAACTGGGATCTTGCAGCTCAACCAAAAGCAGGAATCGAATCAGCAACTTTCTGGTTTGTACATCACAGCTGGTTATTTTCTTCAGCAACAGGTTATTCAGAGAAGCAAGCAAACTAACACAAGACAAATCCCTGGTGTGTTTTGCTTGTGGGGGTCGTGAGCGTGGGTACAGGGAACAAATCATGATTCAATTAAGACAATATACAGTTCACTGCTTACTAGTCATTGGAATACTGCATTAATGGAAGTGATAGGAACTAAAATCCACCCAAGACACAAAGTGGTTCTGGCAGCGATCTTACCATTGTGTTCCGCTAGCCAATGGGCACGGCAAGCTGGTAAGATCACACGAGAGCCAAGAAATCATGCTCACGCCCAATTTCTCATCACTCATGATCTTTCCGGCACCAGATATCGGAGCGATCAGTCTCCCGCCCATTTCCAGCTTGGGTTTAAATAATTTATTTAAATTAAGTTTGCACGTGCTTAGAATGGGATAGGCTGCAAGCCCCCATTGTAGCCTGGACGGCGCGAGGTGCTTTGTTCAGGCTGGCTGAGAGCAGAAGTGCTCTGCTGCTAGAGATCTGCACATGCGCCATTGTGCCCTCTGCTGCTCCCAGCCAGCATTCAGGTGATTTAAGCCGTGCCCCCTCCCCTACAGGTGAGAAACCATTTCTGATCTTTTTTTTACCCTAAATGGATAAGATTGCAGATTTGAACTTGCCAAAAAACAAATCAGAAACTCTCCCTTTTACACACAGGCCGTGGACTTAGACATTTTTTGGTCAGATTGCCCCCTCTGTCTTTCCAATACTTTTCATAGTATGTTATTTATTGAGATTTAGCATGGTGGCTCCATGGGTACGTACATTGCAATGTTACTCATGGAAAGGTTCAATGTTCTGATGTCCCTGAATTGTTAACGCCAGTGTGGTTATTTGCTTGCGATCTTATTGCTGCATAACATGGGGCAGACAAAGCCCAAGAGGGCTAAGGAAGATAAAAGAAAAATTATATTTGTGGAACAGGTTTCTAATTTTAGATTCAGTGTTGCCTTTGCTTTGACATACTCCATTCAATTGGAGTTTTATTTCTAAGGGAAACTGAAACAATAAGATCAAGTACAATGTAGGTTGTTGATAATTCAGTTCTGTCTGCCTCAGCCTGCTGAAATCGCGGCTGAAAAATAATCTCCAGTTCTGGGACACTGATAGTAAGCTATAAATGGTATGATTTTGAGAAGTGCAAAATGAGCACAGTGACCTTGGTGTCCATTTACACAAACCCTTAAAAGGTAGAAGGGCAAACTGATAGTGCAAACAATTCATGGGAAGTGAACATCACTGTTTATTGTCAAGAGTTTACTGGCCATCCCTTATCGCCCTCAAGAGCTGCCTTCTTGAACCACTGTAGTTTGTGTGTGAAAAACATATGTGGTTTTTTTTTTTATCTATTCACAGGATGTAGGGATCACTGGCTGGGTCAGCATTTATTGCACATTGCCAAGAATCAACCACATTGCTGTGGATCTGGAGTCACATGTAAGCCAGACCAGATCAGGAACTAGATGGGTCTTTATGACCATCAACAAGGTCATCATTAGATCTTTAATTCCAGATTTTTATTGAATTTAAATTTCACTATTTGCCATGGTGGGATTCGAATCCAGGTCTCCAGAGAATTACCCCAGTTCTCTGGATTACTGGTCTCGCAACAATACCACTATGCCACTACCTCCGCTACCTGGACTTGTAAATAAAGGAATAGAATGTGAAAGCAAAAAGAACCTTCCAACTCTCGTGGTTAGGTCTTAGTTAGCAATATTTTGGACATTACACTTCTTAAAAGAAGTAAAGGCTGTGGAAAGGGTGCCACAGAAGCCTACCACCATGTCACTAGGGCTGAGGGACTTCAGTTACCAGTAGAGGTTGGGAACATTAGAACTGGTCTTCTTGGAACAGGGAACAAATTAGGAGTTGTCAGAATGGATGTTTTTCAGAATGATGAGAGATTTTGATGGAGTAAATAGAATGAAATTTTAGGGAGTGGCCAATAACTGAGGGTCATGGATTCAAAATCACTGGAAAAATATTGAGAGAAGATAAGGAGAAATATTTTTACTCTACCTAAAAAGATGGTGGGAATTGATTCTAACAATCACTTGAAGAGGCAATTTCACAAGAACTGAAAGGTGGGGAATTTGCAGGCTTCTGGGCACAAGGTGGGAATATGAACAAAGCTCTTTCACAGACCAACACAAGAGACCCATGTGCCCCTACTATGCTGTAAGCTTTTATGATTCTTTGGTTCTATCTTGCATGAGGCAGGCTTAAAAGAGGTTTTATTTTTCTCTTTCAAAAAGTTTGCACAAACGAGGCAGAATTACTGCCCCTCACCCTGAGGTGAGATCAGTGGCTGGGATGGGATGACAAGGCCCAAATTGACTCAGTAGAAAAACAAAGCAAGACTCCTCTTCATCACCCTTCTTCTCTTTGTTGGCTTCTTGCTTTGCTTTATGGGAGAATGGAGCAGGATGTCAGACTCATTCTGCACCTCAGGAGAACTATCAAAGTCGGTTAAATGGCATTCTTTTTCATTGTAAATAGTAATCCTTCTAAAATTTCTTTCCATCTGAGTCAACACTTCTTATTCATTTAAATATCAGCTTGAACAAAAGTGACACATAACATTGTTTTATAAAAATCAGTTAAACTGCTTCTTTTGGTGCCTTAAACATGTATAATTTCTCTCCATTGATTGAATTCCCTTGCTCAGTAACATTATTAACCAAAACTCTTGGAAGCTTTTTTCTAACTTTAGACTAAATATTCTGAAATAAAATGGAGCAAACTCAGCAAGTACAGACCAGTCAGTTTAACCTTGATGGTGGGAAAATATAATTGGGACAAAATTAGTAATCATTAGGCAAATGTGAATAAATGATGAAAAGCTAGCATGAACTTAAGGGAAAAAAAACACTCAACTCAGTTACTTGAATTTTTTTTTTAAGCATGAAGTAAGAGAGAGGGTTGATGCAATGTATAATGCTGCAGAAATTAGTGGCAGGCCAGACGATTGGGAGAATTTTCAAAAAAATAGGCTAAAAAAGAGAAGTTCGAGTTTGAGTGAAAACTAGTAAGAAAAATCAAAGGAGAATAAAAGCTTCTACAAGCAGATGATACAAAGAAAGGTGGAGCAACAGGTATTTTTGAGGAATCAGAGAGGCTGCAGAAGGACTTGGACAAGTTAGGAAAGTGGGCAAAGAAGTGGCAGATGGAATACAACGTGTGAAAGTGTAGGTTATCTACTTTGATTGGAAGAATAGGAGTAAACTATTTTCAAAATGGGGAAAGAATTCAGAAATCGGAACTGCAAAAAGGACTTTGGAGTCCTAGTTCAGGATTCTCCTAAGGTTAAGTGCGGGTTGAATTGGTAGTTAGGAAGGCAAATGCAATGTTGGCATTCATTTCGAGACAACTAGAAAAACCAAGGATCTGGTCAGATCACATATGGAATATTCTGATCAGCTTTGGGCCCTGTATCGAAGGAAAGATGTGCTGGCTTTGGAGTCGGTCCAGAGGAGCTTCACAGGAATGATTTTGGGAATGAAAAGCTTGATGTCAAAAGAGCGTTTGAGGACTCTGGGTCTGTATCGATGGAGTTTAGAAGGTGAGGGAGGATCTCATTGAAACTTACTGAATACTCAAAGCCCTGGATAGAGTGGACATGGAAAATTTGTTTCCATTAGTAGGAGAGACCAGAATCTGTGGACACAGCGTCAGAGTAAAGATCTTAGAACCAGGGTGAAGAGGAATTTTTTTAGATAGACGGTGGTGAATTTGTGGAATTCATTGCCACGGAAGGCTGTAGAGGCCAGGTTACTGAGTGTACTTAAGACAGGTAGATAGATTCTTGATTCTAATGGAGTCAAAGGTTACAAGGTAAAGGCTAGTCAATGGAGTCGAGAAACGTATTAGCCATGATTATGGTAGAGCAGACTCAATGGGCTGAATGACCCAATTCTGCTCCGATATCTCATGGTCTTATTGTCGAAGCATGTACGGAAAACAGAGCAACAATAAACATCGGTCTCTTCAAGGGTGAAACTAGGGAATAATAACAGGAAACAATTGGATTTGGCAAAGACTTTGAACAAGTCTTTCACATATTCTTCATTGCAGAAGGAACTAGAAGGACCCCAAAGATAGTAGAAAAGAACAGACGAAAAAGGGAGAGTAACTTGATACAATTATGATCCTTAGTGAATAAGGGATGAGGAAAACCAACGGGGTTCAAAACTGACAAAGCTTCTGGAACTGATGCTCTGCACCCCAGGGTCTGTAGAGTTAGTCTACGTATTGGGGGGTAATCTATCTAAATTCCCAGATTTAGATTGCAGAACTGCAAATGTAACACTGTTCAAGAAAGGAGGGAGAAAGAAAGCAGACAACTGCAAGGCCCATTAACCAAACATCTGTCATTGGCAAAATGCCAGAATCCATTGTGAAAGAGGCAGTAGTAGCAGGACATTTAGAATATCATCATCCAGTCAGGCAGAGCCAAAGGAAAATAGTGTTTGACAGATTTATTAATGCTCCTTGAGGATGTAATAAGCAGGGTAGATAAAGGGGAACCAGTAGGTATAGTTGGATTTTCAAAAGACATTGAATACATAAAACTTTACTGCACAAGATGAGAGATTATGGTATGTTAGCATTGATGGAGAATTGGCTAACTAACAAGAAGAGGGAATCTGGATAATTAGATCATTGTCACGTTAGCAATGAGTTCTGAAGATTAATGACCCATTGCGGAAAAAAATCCTCATCTCTGTCTTATTTAGGAAACCCTTAATTTTAACAAGTCTTTACAACTCTCAACAATCTAACATCTGTGTTCATAACTTAGATGATGGGACAGACTGCATTGCAGCCAAATTTGCTAATGATGCAAACATAGGTAAGAAAGCAAGTTGTAAGGTCACAAAGGCTCATTAGTTTTTTGGAATTCTCCTCCCCAGGGAACAGCGGAGGCCAGATTAGACATCATTTTGATCCACAAATGGAGCCAAAGGTTATGGGATAAGGCAAGAGAGTGAAGCTAATTAAATTAGCCTTGATCTTGTGGAATGGCAGAGCAGGCTTCATTGCCCAAATGGCCTATTCGCTCTTATTTCTTAAGAACTTGTGAAGGTGATGTGGGTGTTATGATGTACAAAGACTTCAAAAGCATTTGGTAAAGTGGCTTTTAAATGGTTTGTCAGAAAATTTGGAGGTCATGAAACAAAAGGGGCAGTAGTAGCTGACATACAAATATGGCTGAGAGACAGGAAACTGACATCGTGGTGCACAATTGTTTTCCAATTTAAAATAGAGGAAGATGGTTACTGAGATTTCCTAGTGGGTGTTAGGTCTCTGCTTTTCTTGATAGATATTAAAGGAGCTGGACTATAACGGGTAAAGTTTCAAAATTTGCAGACCAGAAGAATGTGGGCTGGAATTTCACATTCCCCCCAGTGGAGTCTGAGGTGGAGGGAAATTGCATAGATGGGATTCCTTCCAGACCTTGCACTGATGTTACATTGGAACATGTAGAGCCTCAGTCAGGAAGCCTGTCCTTCCCCTAATTGAGGCACCTAATTCATGATCACTTGAGGGCTGTTTTCCTCCTAAGCTCAAATTAATAGACTTGTGGGCAGATACCATCCCAGTAGTTGGGCAGGTGGGGGCACCTCCATCAGAAGTCCCCTTCTTAATGTGGGGAGCCTCCCCTTAAGCCCCAGTGACCTCCAGACATTCCCCCCCTCCACCCCCAACCAGCCTTTCCCCTTTCTAACCCCTCCATTTCCCACACTGGGACTCCCAACATACATATCAATCAATACCTCTCACAGAGTAAAACAGCACTACGCTCTCTGAATCAGCAGGGATGTGTTCCCATTCAACCCTGGGGCCTGCCCTATTCCAAAGGGACAGACTGTAAACTGTGTGGAGGAAAGGGATAAACTTCTAGACATAAAAAATCTAGCGTAATGCATGGCCAAGTGACAGACAAAATTAAATTTAGAGAAGTGATTACATTTGGTAGGAGGACATAGGAGAAACAAATTACAATAAAGCAAATGTGTAACAAACTGTACAGGAATAAAGGGACCCAGGTGTACCAGTGCATAAGCAATTCAAAGTGGCAAAGCAGGTTGCGGAAGCAGTTAATAAAGCACAGAGAATCAGGAGCTTTACAAATAGGACACAGATTACAAAAGCAAGAAAGCTACAATAAATCTGCAGAAAAATCTGGTATGACCTTGACTGGGGTTTTATATTCAGATCTGGGAGTTGATCACAATGCACAGTTATGACACACACAGTGTTTAGCAGTGCTGCCTCACAGTGCCAGGGACCCGGTTCGATTCCCAGCTTGGGTCACTGTCTGTGTGGACTTTGCACATTCTCCCCGTGTTGGCGTGTGTTTCCGCCGGGTGCTCCAGTTTCTGCCCACAGTCTGAAAGACATACTGCCTTGGCTATGCTAAATTCTCTCTGTGTATCTGAACAGGCACCAGAGTGTGGCGACTGGGGAATTTTCACAGTCACTTCTTCATTGCAGTGTTAGCTTCAACCTAAGAACGTCATTTAATGATGACATTTTCCCTTTAAATGCAGTCGTAGGATAACAGCACAGAAGTACACCAAAAATTTATTTTGTGACAGTTCACTTGAAAACAAAACAATTCCAATTTGCCTTCAGATGATTCCCCATCCCTCCCCACCCCCTCCCCCCCAACTTTGATTATGGTAACTCAGAGACCTAGACAAAAGCACATCAATTGAACGTGCATCAATAAATTTACTAGTTTGGGCTACTTCAATCTCCAAAACATTATCAATGTGTATATTTAGAATCACTACAGTGCAAAAGAAGACCATTCGGCCCATTGAGTCTGCACAGACAACAGTCCCACCGAGGCCCTATCCCCGTAACCTCATGGGTTTACTCTACTAATCTCCCTGATACTAAGGAGGAAGTTTTCCCTTAACGGAAATTGTAGTGAGTGGGGTGGAGGGGTGCATCCATGCCAAGGTCTGTTGACCTCGGGTAGGATTTTCCAGTTTTGGGGTGAGCATGGCCGGAAAATTGTATCCTACGGAGCAATTTAGCATGGCCAGTGAACCAAGCCCACATATCTTTGGAATCTTTACAAAGGGCAAAAAAAAATTACAGCACAGGAACAGGCTCTTTGACCCTCCAATCCTGCACTGACCATGCTACCCATGTCAACTAAAACCCTTTATCCTTCCACGGACCATATCCCTCTCAAGAACAAAGAAAACTACAGCACAGGAACAGGCCCTCCAAGCCTGCACCAACTAAAACATGAGTTCAAAATGAAAAGCAAATGGATTAATTTCCCCACGAATTTAACTATCTTTAGAAAAATGCACAAATAGCTCTCATTTTATACATAAACGAAAAGTATAATTTCATTCAAACATGTTCTGCTTGAAACCAATGACTGCATTGTCTGTCTTATTGCAGTCTTAACTGCATTGCATTCTCCTGTAGAACATGCGCGAAATATTAGCATCTTCATAATTATACTGTTGAAATTATTTGGAAAATGAAGAAGAAAGGTCACTTCCATGACATGATTTATTGATAATATTCACTTAATAAACTGACATTGTCACTTTTCCTGGTGGAGGAGTGTGGAAATGTTCTTTAGTGATGAGAGGATTAAAATGCTTATTAGTGCAAACTCATTAATCTGTTTTACTTACTTCAAATTATAATTCACTTCAAGACTCTCAAAAGCACTTAACGTATGTGCATTCCCTCTTTCCATTAAAGAGGCTTTTTGAGAAGCTGAGAGAGGTAAGACCTGTCAAGTATCATTCATTCGAAATGACACCCACTTCAAGTGCAATTTTAGTTAATGTAACCAATTCAAAAAAGATAAACGTGTTTAAGTGGCTTTGAGTTTGTGTCACTTTCTTGATCTGCGAGAGCTCACCTCCCCAGCAAGACAGCGCCAAATGACAATTGGGTTTTGCTGCCACAATCAAGAGATTTAGCAGTGTCTAAGTTTTGAGAACAGTATGTTCTGGTCTGCTTCCAAAATTCTTATCTACTGGCTGCAATGTCAATTTTACAATGGACCACATTCAAAGCTCAGAACAGAGCAAACTTTTTCCACCATTCTGTGCCTTTGTTCGCTTTTCAGCAAATTATAGTGGGATCATTGAGGTTGTTCCTGTTGCAGCATGCAGGGAGGTACCTGTGGTTAGGCATGTTGGCAGCCCACCTGTTTATTCCTTTTGGGATTGACTCATGCTTTCTCCAACCTATGTTTTGGCATATCTGAGCTATCACAAGCAGTCCCTGTGCGTGGAGGGTTCAGCAATGGTAATGCGACCTTTTTTAAGGCTGGGTTTAATACAATCCGGCCTCCAGCAAAGCAAAAGCATCATTGTTGTAATTTCTTGATCACAATCCAAGCGTCAGCGCAATCTTCAACCAGAGGATATTGTTAATAAAAGGCCAGGAATTTGGCATTCGAAGGAGGCTAATCCAGGGGCAACGGAGATTGATGAGAACTCCACAGAAAATAATCACAAAGTGCCTGCTGTTTTTCTGACTTGAATTGACAAGAATCTGAAATGCATTGATGAAGCAAAATTGGCAAGCAAAATGATAGAACTTAAACAGCAAAGACTGAAAAAAACCTAAAGTAGAACAATTGAATAACCCAAAGGGACTGCAATTTTTTTTTAATTCACTGGCTGACCAGTACTTATTCCCATTCTTAGTGCTCGAAGGCAGTTGAGAGTCAACCACATTGCTATGGTTCTGGAGTCACATACAGGCCAGACCAGGTAAGGACAGCAGATTTCTGAGAATCGACAATGGTTTCATGAGCTATTAATTCCAGATTTTTTTTTATTGAATTCAAATTCTGCCATCTGCCATGGCAGGATTCAAATCCAACTCCCCAGAATAATATGAGTTCCTGGATTAATAGTCTTGCAATAATACCACATGGCTGTCACCTCCTCTATAAAACAAAACTAAAATAGAGTTTTGTTTCTTTACTCTGCCAGAGTCTAATATATTCAGAAACTCACCACCATTATTGAGATTTGCCAAATAAATCCAAATGGGGAGTGTTCCATATTCTTTTCTTCCCAAAGAAATAAGCACTACTTGAGGAAGCAACGATTGTCCCTGCTTAGATATCCCTAGCTGTGCATAACAATTATCCTAGAGTTTAACAATACTGAAGTTTATTCAACTTCAACCACACAGCTTATCAGCACAGAGCACCTGAAATTTGTCTACTTTCATCCAGCTGGAATCACTCCACTCTTTAAGGTTCTGGCCATGCAATGTTCTCTGAATCAAGTCAAAAAATTCTGGTTATGATCAAGAGATGTTAAGAGACTGGGGAAAATCAGTGGTCCCCAGGGCTCACTGATCTGGTTGTGTCATTTATTATTTGATCAAGTCTTCCATTGAAGATCCACTCAGTTTCATCCCTCATTGGCAGAACAATCATTCTGGGGCCAAATGACATATAACCTGGAATTTGGATGTGAACTTACAGTAAGAAAGAGACAAAGGCTGAAAGTAGATGATAAAAATTACAGTAGTTCTCATTTTTGGTGGTGTTACTTTGTGTGCTATTCTGCAAACTTTTGGTTTAGATCCTGTTCAGTACATTGGACAAAAAGACTTGAATAATTGAAAGTACATGACAACTGTGAAAAATAAACCAGACTGCATAATGTATAGACAGACCAGGAAAATAAATATTCAAGCAACAGTTGCTGGAGTGCTGAGGGACATTAAGACTAAATCAGAGTTAATGATGTACTTGTAACAAGATGGAGGTGATGAGGGGGATTGATCTTGAGCTCGCATTCTCTATCTGTGGGAATGATGAAGTGTGCACAAAATTCAGAGAGTGTGATTCATATCGGCGAGCTTCCGAGTCCCAATCTTATCAGTCCATTTCCAACGGAGCAGTATGAAACGACTGGATGTTCAGCAAGAGGACACTGGCACCATTTATAACAGTTTCACCTCGATGTAAACCTGAAGTGTGGGCCTCCCCAGGGTTATAACGATAAATGTAGCCTGTGGGGGAGAAAGACACAACTAGGCAGTGGCTTCACAATGCCAACCCTGGCACTGCCAACATATGCCAAGGGGCAGGCTGCAGTGGGAGATACATTTAGATGTCTGAGAGGAAGGGGGGAAAGAGGCTAATGATCACAGTGGTGCATAGAAGTACTGACTCCAATTGGTGGTTGTGACAGAGGCCCTGGAGATCTCCACGGAGGGAAGTTTACTCAGGTTCTGAGTCGCGCACCCTTTTAAGATGGCTCCCCTGTCTCTAAGCAGAGTGGTTTTGCTGATATGTTGAGGCCCCACCCCTCTGTATGACACTGTGAAATACGCCCTTGATTTTTTTTTTGGCAGAGTGTCTTAAGGTCTGGACATAAAACCAACCAGTTTCTCTGGAGAGAAACAAACCGGTTTTGTCGCTGGAAACAACACTGCCGTTTTTTGGGGGGAAAATTCCACCCTACGACCCTTTTCTGGTGGATCAGTTAATTTTTTTGATGGTTATCTTCCAGCATTTGCAAGGGGCTTTTATTCAAGTGCCTTGAGGGTGGGTTCTACCTGAGCCAATAGCTGCTTCAATGCCAGAACATTGACATCTTCCAGCCAGGGCACTCTTTAACCACGGGAACAATTTGGCCAATCATAGTGTGGATGATCCATACAAATCAGAAAAATCCCTGGTTCTATTTTTCTGCGAAGCCAGTTATTCTTACATGTGAGTACAGTAGGTGCAACGATTCATTTTGGCATCTCTTCCACTGGAGAAGGTGGTTGGGGGGTGATATAACTCAGTTACTCCTGTTGGTAAGTATTGAATAAGTATTAGGCCATGGTAGATATTTACCATCTACAGAGCCCCTTGCAATTCATTAAGGATTAGTGTGTGATTCCTAATCTTAACTGATCAAATCCATTTTGACAGCAATTAAGTGACCTTTTTTTAAAAAAAACTTTTTCACACTGTACTTGCAGGAAAGTATAATTTAATTATCAACTTCTTTGTAAAAAGCTTTAAAATGTTATAAGACATGTCTCAGCCTTGTTTTCCATTTTTGGATTCAACAAAGAGAATTGTAGCTCTTGAAACATAAGTTTTTGGCTAAATTAAATTAAAGTTTCTCTTGTTGACCTCTGGGCCACATGAAGAATAGATCTCATTCAAGTACTTTACCCAGGTGTACCACAACTGAATAATATCTAAGGCAAGAATTAATGTAACAAAACAAATAAGAAAAATGTTATTATTGTTGTGCTTTTGTAGATGCAATCAAAAGCTACAAAACAGAAAACAAGATGTTACCTGACCTGCATAATGACACTTCATTATGAAATGAACCTAGGTATATAGGGATGTGAGTTAGCACTCATTCAGTAATTTGTGTGCTGTCTTGTTCAATTCTACTAGTCCTTCTCATTGGTATCTTTTTCAAGAATGACCAATTTATAAATTCTCCATTAAATATCAATTTTTTTTTCTAGTTTTTAACCCTTTAAGAAAAGAGAACAGTTCCAAGAATGATCTGTGATAGCTGCAGCTTACCGCATTGTCTTTCATGTGGAACTTGGTCAAATGTCTTTTGGAAGTCAACATTTCACAGGCTACTTCCTCAAATAAGGGAATTTGTCCAACAGCATCTTCCATACATGAATTCACCTTGACTGCTAGTTTATTCTAATCCTCAAATTTACTCCAGTGAATGTGGTGGGTTAAGGTTCTTCTAAACCTCTCCTCATTTCTTTTCTTCTAGTTGAATGATCAATTCAACTGAATATTGGCTGGCAAACCTAGATTTTTGAGAGAAGGGTGGGCAGAAACAAGAAATGGAGATGGAAATTTAGAATACACAATTCAATGGAATTTGTCACTTAATTGTTCCTCCTCCAGTGTGCAAAAATCCTGGAGATTTTTGCAAATATTGCATTCCCATCTCATGGCAGAGATGAAACCATGAAAAGGCAGGTGACAAGACTAGCCCATTGCTTTGGTAGTGTGCTGGTGCCTGCAATGGTTTGCGTGGGCTTAAGTAGAACAGAGGGTCAGAGTGGCCAATGAGGTTAAACCAAGGCTTTATCTGACACAATTTTTCAAAGCTATCTTGGCCTTTTGGCTAAGATTAAGTTTAGATGAAGCATGGAAGGGACTGCAATGCCCATCCTGCCAGCTTGGATCTTGCAGGTGGCACAGTGATTAGCACTGCTGCCTCACAGTGCCAGGAAGCTTGAGTCACTGTCTGTGTGGAGTCCTTACATTCTCCCTATATGTGCATGGATTCCCCCCTGATGCTCTGGTTTCCTCCTACAGTGAGAAAGACGTGCTGGTAAGATGCATTGGCCATGCTAAATCCTCCCTCAGTGCATCCCAACAGGTGCTGGAGTGTGGTGACTCAGGGATTTTCACAGTAACTCCATTGCAGTGTTAATGTAAGCCTACATGTGACACTAAAAAATAAAGTTTGTCCTTCACGTGGGAATCATATATTGGATTCAACTTGAATTTGGACGGAAGAAGAAACGGGGGACTGTGTTTGCACACTCCCTTGATGAAAAAAAGCAAAGTGTTCCAAAACTTTATACTGGTTTAAATCAGGTCTTCGCTGTTCACTTGCTATTGGAGTGACAGAGCAGGCCAGGCAAATGAACAGCATCCCTAACCACGGTTACTAGTCTCTGACTCTCTGGAGAATTATGCCCAATTTTCAGTGTGTGAAACTCAACTCCCTGCACAGCCCTCACCATTAGCACCAGTGCTCGCGATGATTATCGTGGCTGTCAAGGTACTGGGTTGAAACCACTCATCCTTCACAGGATGAATAAAAGATTTGACAGTTGTGTATTCAGTTTCTTAATGCAATGGTCTTTTATGACATCAGTCCATGACAATCACAACCTGTAAACGGAGACTGGAACGTGACGCATTGCGAATCCAAGAGAGAAAAAAAACATGCATTAGGTGTCCATGTGTCAAAGACAAGGTGAATAGCACTTCACTTTGCAGTTTCCTATCTGTTAAAGCACTCGAGTTGTCCAGTCAGATAGATACGTGGATTAACTCAAAATGAAAAGTGAAATCGGGAAGGAATGGCACACTTCACTTTCAAACAACTAATCAATATCTGCCTACATGTCCTGATAATTGCCCTGAAGTGTGATGAAGAAGCTGCTTTTAGTAAATTAAGAGTCCTGAATGGCTACTGAATAAGTTTCTTTTAGAAGGTTTGGAGGTGCAGCCATTTAAGAGATGACTCTTATCTGGATCCATTCAAAGAGAAATGGGCAAGGGATGAATACCCATCCAGCCACTTCATCTCAGTGGTTTCGGCAATTGCTGATGCACCTCCTGCAGTGCCACTGGCAAGCTCAGCACGTAGCAGGAGGAGCCAGTAGCAATGCTGTGGCTCAGGCAGTCTGCTCTTCCTTCAAGGCAGGCTTCCTCTCAAAAAGATGGCTGCAATGGGAATTCTGACAAACTGAATCCTGCATGATCCAGATTTAGATGCAACACTTAAGGTGGTCAATGATGCGCATGAGAAATAGGAGCAATGCAACAGTCCTGTGGGGTGCCGGGGAAGCCCAGTCTCCAGTTTCAGAAGGGAATGGAAGTGGACGGCCAGGAAGATAAGGCAGAACAGTGGTGCAATGGTTAGCACTGCTGCCTCACTGCGCCAGTGACCCGACTTCAATTCTCAGCTTGGGTCGCTGACTGTGTGGAGTTTGTACGTTCTCCCTGTGCCTGCATGGGTGTCCTCTGATCTCCTCCCACACACCAAAGATGTGCAGGTTAGATGGATTGCTCATGAGAAATTGCAATCTAAAAATGTGCGGGTTAGGTGGATTGGCCGTGCTAAAATTGTCCCATAGTGTCCCGATTAGAGGGATTAGTGGGGTAAGTGTGTGGAGTTATGGGGATATGACCAGGATGGGATTGTGGTCAGAGTAGACTCGATGGGTTGAACAGTCTCTCTCCGCAGTGTAGAATTCTATGATCTCTACCCTAGAGATTCAAATACTCTGCCTCTTTTAGGGAAGGAAATCTGCTGTCCTTAGCTGGCCTGGCCAATATGTGACTCCAGAGCCACAGCAACGCGATTGACTCTCAACTGCACTCTGAACAAGGGCAATTACGAATGGGCAATAAATACTGGTCAGCCAATGACGTCCATGTCCTATGAATGAATAAACAAGGTAAAGTATGGTTCCTTTATCAGCTCCCCAGGGTGCCAGGGGAAAAATAATATCTCAGATGCGTTAGGTGATGACCTCAATGAGACAGCAAAACAAAGGTCCCTGAATGGGCATGCAGACTAAGATGCTGTGTGCAATGAGCTAGATAGTCTAGTGTCATAGTCAAGGAGTTGGACTCCAACTTGGCAATGGGGCATCACACAGAATTTGCCCTCTCTGCACTTCCTTCTCCATCTCCCAGCTGTGCTGTAGAGCCCTGTGCATTGGCACTGCTGTCCCAAAAACTGTCTGCAGCAATTTTGAATGGACTGGTCACAAAGTCCTCTGCGGGTTTGTGGAAACATTCACCAGGAAATGCAGGAAGTTCACCCAACACCTCCAGAAATAATCCAGTATGTTTACAGACACTTCTCAATCGAAAAAGTTGCAAACTTACTTTGCAATTAAGGTGCCCGACCCTTAACCCTATTGCAGGCCTATCTTGCTGCTTGACATTTAATTTTTCAAGAGGCAACAACTTCCAGGGCTGTAAAAAGTGCTCTATAAATTTGAATATTGTTTTTTTGGCTTAATCCCAAGCACAATGAAGCCAACCTCCTGCTCCATGCCCCGTACACAATCAAACTCCCTATGTTATCTGGCACCATGAATAAATTCCATTCCTCAGCTATTGATCCCCTCACCTTGAGACTCATTGTCATCAGCTCCTCTTCAAAAATATTTTGATCCCTCCATCATCAAGCACACTCCTATTTCAAACCTCCCTTTCCTCTCCAAAGTTCTTGAACTTGTTGTCGACACTCAAAACAAGTCAGTGCTGATTTATTTCTGTAGCACGATTGATGAATCTCTTCAATCAGGGCTGAACTGAAATAGCCTCAATCAATGCCACAGATGACGCTGGCTGTGAATATGATCATCGCGCTGTCCTCTCAACTCAGCTGCAGTTCTGTACAACATCCTTCGCCAATGTCACACCTCTTGAGGTCCAATCCAATGGCATTCCCAAATTCACTGTCATTTTACAAATCAAACCACAGTCCGAGCACCTCCATCAGTGATTATTTTCCCATCCTGGCAGAACTACTACGATGCAGGAGGGGGCTATTTGACCTACTGGCTCTCCAAAGGAACATCATGAACATTCCCCATAATCCTGCACATTGTTTCTATTCAAGCAATCGTCTGATGTTCTCGTGAATGCCTTCGCTCATCACAGTTCCAGGCAACGCATTCCAGACCCGAACTACTTATGTGGGCGGCATGGTGGTTAGCACTGCTGCCTCACAGCACCGAAGATCCGGGTTCAATTCCAGCCCCAGATCATTGTCTGTGTGGAGTTTGCACATTCTCTCCATGTCTGCGCGAGTTTTCTTTGGGCGCTCTGGTTCCTTCCCACTGCCCAAAAATGTGCCAGTTTGGGTTGATTGGTTATGCTAAATTCTCAGGGGATTAGCAGGGAAAATATGTGGGACTATGGGGATAGGGCCTAGGTGGGATTGTGGTTGGTGCAGACTCAATGGGCTGAATGGCCTCCTTCTGCACTTAAGGGATTCTATGAAAGATTTTTCTGACATCACAGTTGCTTCTTTTGCAAATCAATTTAAATCTGTGCCCTTTTGTTTGTGATCCTTTCACAAGTGGGAACAGTTTCTCCCTGTCCACTCTGTTCACCCCTCATGATTTTAAGAATCTTCATCAAATCTCCTCTTAGCCTTCTTCTCTGCATGGAGAACAGTCTCAAACACTTGCACATTACCATATACACTCGATAATCAGCATAATAAGCAGGCCGACATTTTTCTCAAACGTTTCTCATCCCCAACCCACCACAAAAATTCTGACATATTCAGATTAAACAATTCCTATGATCAGGTAAAGTTTTCTGATAACTCATAGTAACATGTAGCAAATTCTCAATGTCAAACTTTATCAGGAAAGAATCAAAGCTGCAGTTCATTCATTTATCAAGTGAATGCTCTTGTCATTTCTGAGAACAAACAAGCTAGCAATGGCTAATGCGCAATGTAAAAGGAAAGTTTATTTATTAGTCATAAGTAAGGTTTACTGCAATGACATTACTGTGAAATTCTCCTAATCTCCACATTCAGATGCCTGTTCAGATCAATGCACCTAACCAGCACGTATTTCAGACTATGGGAGGAAACCGGAACATCCAGAATAAACCCACGCAGACACGGGGAGAATGTGCAAACTCCAGACAGTGACCTAAGCCGGGAATCAAACCTGGGTCGCTAACGCTGTGAGACAGCAGTGCTAACCACTGTGCCACCTCATGCTAAATAATGATGCACTTTTTCTCAACAAAACTTAGCTATTTCTCATCTATTATTTCCACGTTACAGATGCAAAATAGGCAAATAAAAAGTCAATCAGCACAGAATGATTCAATTCTCTGCATACTGAAACACCCAGTGATGCACTCATTATAAAGAGATGTCTAAAGACACACGTAGTTACACAGTCAAGCGTGTCTAATGAGTGTGCCCTTGCTTCTGTCCACAGGCTCTACCTTGACAAAGAATAATCTCCGTGCAGGATTTAAGAGAAGTGACAAATCCTTACTCAATTATTTCAGAAGAATTGACTTGAACCCCCACTATAGTCAGTGGTGGGCAACAGGTCAGCAATTGCACATCAAACCAGGCTGCATGCGAGGAGTGTGCTGTGAATTATAGGAGATTATTCACCCAAAGATTTGCAAAGTCAGCAAATGGCCAGGAGTATCTCATTGATCAAGGTGATAACTCAAGCTGCCGAGGTAGTAAATGAAGTGACAGTGAAGAGATATAGCTCTGCAATCACGGTCAGATAAATAAATGTCAGAACAGGAGCCAAGAACGTATAGGAGACAGAAATTTTAATCAGCCCAAGCGTATGCAGTGCTACACCTTTTACTCTGAATTTATGGCCTCATAAACTTATGCATGAGATTTGTAAACAGAAAATGTGTGGAACAGCAAACTGTTAACTTTCCTGTACCGACAGCATATTTACAAGCAAAATTGTCTTTTTTTAGTGTCTAACAGTATGTTCTCACAGATCTTTAATCTGATAATAAAACACTATTGAGATTAAACTGTCTCAGTGATTTAGACTTTGCAATTAAACTTCAGCTACTTTTCACCACACGCTTTAATAACTTGCATTCAAGGTTTTTTTTAAACTTGTGCACCTTGTCAAAGTATGAAATTGACACCATTGCAGCCAGAGATTAAATGAGTTTCGGTAACAGGCAGGGAAAATGCAATTCTCAAGAAGGGAAGTACATAGGCAATATTTCTGTCCCATTGTTCCTCGCACTTGTGTAGTGTGTGTAGTGTGTGTGTGTAGTGTGTGTGTGTGTGAGAGAGAGAGAGTGACTGTATATATACACATACACACACACATACACATATGCATATATCTAAAGAAAAGATGTTTTAGACAAACTTATTAAATATTTGATGTTGACTATGATCCGCCATGCTGGGATTAATGTCACTCCAGTGATGTCACTCATCTGGAGGGAATTCCCCTTCATCCTGGAATAGCTGCACTCTACTCCATTCTAGACAGTGTCCTTGTGGTTTTACCATGAGACTATTAATCCAGAAACTCAGCTAATATTTTGGGGACCCGGGTTCAAATTCTGTCATGGCAGATGGTGGAATCTGAATTCAATAAATGAAAAATCTGGAATGAAAAATCTGCTAATGACTATGAAACCATTGTTGATTGTCTGGAAAAACTCATCTGATTCAGAGGAGGAAGTCCGCTGCCCTGACCTGGTCTAGCCTACATGCGATTCCAGGGCTACAGTAGCATGGTTGACTCTTAACTACCCTTAGGCAACAAGGAATGGGCAATAAATGCTGCCCAACCAGTGACACTCATGTCCCATGAATGATTTTTTTTTAAATCGGGTGCATAATTATACTCACTGTGCTAAGTCATTCTGCACTGATGTGGAGATGCTGGCATTGGACTGGGGTAAACATAGTAAGAAGTCTCACAACTCCAGGTTAAAGTCCAACAGGTTTATTTGGTAGCAAATGCCACTAGCTTTCAGGGTTCTGCCTCTTTGTCAGACTCACCTGATGAAGGGGCAGAGCCCTGAAAGCTAGCGGGGTTTGCTACCAAATAAACCTGTTAGACTTTATTCTGGTGTTGTGAGACTTCTTACTCTATTCTCTCTCCACAGATGCTGTCAGACCTGCTGAAATTTTCCAGCAAGAGTACCCATATCAAACCAAAACTGGCCAGCCAAACATTCCACCTGACACATATGTTGGAAGGCTAGACTATATTGAATGCTTCCCATACTTTAGCAGCTACCTCTCAGGCCACCATGGAGGAGGGCATCCAACATTGTGTTAACTGTGCCAGCCCAGTGTTTGAAACAAAGACCTCTGCAAGTCAATCGTAATTCTAGTCTAGAGCAGTTGTCATTATACTGTACTAAGACCAACAACACATAAAGGCACGAGAGAAATGCCATTATCAATGTGTCCACCACATCGCCCAGATTCAATGGAAGGACAAGCAAGGAAATGCGAATGTCTTTCTCGAAGCCATCTCTGCAAGCATTCAGATAAAAGTCAAAATCAATTATGATGGACTGGACAATGAACAAATCTGTAAAAGTGTCACCCTCACCAAGTTCTGTTTCCTCAACTTTCAAAAGGCCAGTGATTTGGGGGAGGACAAAGAAAATTTTTCAATGAGATGCTGAAGCTCTCCTTGAACCATGGCAGCACTAACATTATTGACTTGGAGGAGCTTCCAACTGTTTTTTATATAAATGACAACAACATGTCCGTCCAGCCACTTTATACTTGTGAGCCTGAATGCCTTAATGATGAGGCAGAGAAGGAAAGAATCGTGAACAAAGCCTTCACTTCAGATCCCACTACCTTGTGGTGCATCCTGTCCCATCTCCCCAACGACTTGCAGGTCAAGCTTTGTCACATGAAACCCTGTGGCAGAAACTTAGAAACCTGAGTAGATTTTGTCCTCAAGTCAAAGGACAGCCAATGACAGCACTATATTATTGAAGATTCTTTTGAAGACATAATTGTTGTAAGCAATACAAAGTTGGAGAATGTGGGGGATGCAGGGTAAGAGAGATAATTTCTGCTGGTTGTAATATAACTATATTGTTTCATCTAGCGTTAATAAAAAAAGATATAAATTATGTGTTAATGGTTTAATACACTAAGGTTAAAACCACCATTCATACATATGGGATTATAATCTGGTTAAAAAGATAAAAATTATCCCCAATGTAAACACATCCTCTGGTTGTGTTCACAATATTTTAAACTTCAGAGGGTTGGAAGGTGGCACAGTACTGTCTCAGTGAATTAAGAACTCGGGTTCAACTCCCGGCTTGGGTCACCATCTGTGCAGAGTCTGCACGTCCTCCCCATGTCTACGTGGGTTTCCTCAAGGTGCTCCAGTTTCCTAACACAGTCTGAAAGACACGGCATTGGCTGTGCTGAATTCTCCCTCAGTGTACTAAACAGGTTTAGTGTGATGTCTACAAGATTTTCACAGTAACTTCACTGCAATGTTAATATAACCCTATCAGTGACACTAATAAATAAACTGTTTAAAAAAACCTCAGCTCTATTTTGCTGGGGCATTCCTTCAAAACTCTGTCATTAAAAGGCATTCTCCTGAGCAATTTATTGGGCTGATCGAGTTTGTTATCTTCTTCACTGTGCATCCCACATCAGGAAGATTTCCTTTAATTATTCTTCCAGGGGAAATCACAAAAGCAATCTAAACAGGAGCATTTATGACTTTAATAGAAGCAGTGCTCAAAGGAAATCTTGTGATTATGTTCACGATGTTGTGAACACACAACCTGAGGAAATCTTTTACACTGGGGGCAATTTTGACCTATTTAACAATCCCGTGTTCGAATGGCAGTCCCCGAATCTTCAGTACTGCCCACTGATTTCAACAAAGAGTAAAAATGGACGAGATGGAGAGCCAGTGTTGCATCCACTCCACCAGCTATCCTGATCAGCAATTGAAGTTAAAATTGCCTTCGGATGGCCACAGGAAAACTTCTCCCTATTTTTAGGATCCTGCAAATACCTGTTCACCAAAGAAAATCATCTGCTAAATAAGACGATGATTGAAGGACAAAATTGCAGGTCATGAGAAAAGCAGGTTCAAGTGGGGTAATATACACAATCAGCTGAATAAATTGCAAAGAGTTTAATTGCATGGGTTTCAAAGGCTTGGGAAACCTTCTGGGAACTCTACCCTTAAGATGAAACTTCTTAAACTACCATTAAATGTTTATCAGCATCAATATTTAAGTTGACTCCTTGAGGAAATGTGCTGGAATATTTAATGTCCCGAATTTTGCAGTAAGAATAATAGTGAGGTTATGAATGCTCATTGTTATTAAGGCCTCGAGCGGACAGCAGCATCTGGGGTCTGCATATGTACATAAGGCAATTTCTGGATGATAGGCCCTGGTTCTCCACAGCTTTTGCTCAAATTTCAGTAACAGGCGTGCTGTTCAAACTCAGAAGGGAGAACTTCCCCTTTCCGCTTGTCACAAGAATCGTAGCAGACGTGGGGTAGACCATGCAAAAACCCACTGACCTCGGGTAGGATTTTCCATGTTTTGGGGTGAGCGTGGCTGGAAAGTCCCACCCATGAAGTGGCAGTGTTGACCCACCCAACATCCACAAAACATGCCAGGAAACAGTAAGGACTTGCCCATTCAAGTGAAAATTATTATTTTTTCTATTCATTTGTGGGACATGGGCATCGCCAGCTGGCCAACATTTATTGCCATTCCAGTTGTCCAAGGGCAGTTGAAAGTCGCTGTGGCTCTAGAGTCACATGTAGGCCAGACCAAGTAAGGACGATAGATTTCTTTCCTAAAGGATAATAGTGAATTAGATGGATTTTTCCAACCATCAACAATGGTTTCATGGTCATCAGTAAACACTAATTCCAGATCTTTTTTATGAATTCAAATTCTACCACCTACCTAGGTGGGATTCAAACTTGGGTCGCCAGAACATTAGCTCAGTTTCTGGATTAGTCCAGTGAAAATAACACTAGGCCATTGCCTCCTCATAATGGCGGTATGGTGGCATAGTGGTTAGCACTGCTGCCTCACAATGCCAGGGATCCGGGTTTAATTCTGGCTTTGGGTGACTGTCTGTGTGGAGTATGCACATTCTCCCTGTGTTTGCATGGGTTTCTTCTGGGTGCTCTGGTTTCCTCCCACATTCCAAAGATGTGCAGGTTAGATTGATTGGCCATAGTCCTTAATGTCAGGAAAACAAGCAGGGTAAATATGTGGTGTTAGGGAATAGGGCTTGGGTGGGATTGTTATCAGCACAGATTTGATGGGCCGATGGCCTCTTTCTGGACTGTGATTCTATGATTTTACTCTATGAGTTAAAGTTAATTTTAACAGTTTAAAAAATCTTATTTACAAGAAAACACTTTTGCAAAGAAAATGTATTTTCGCAAGTATTCAGTTTCTTTCCCTCATATTTTAATTACTGCTGCGCTTTTTTTTAAACCTTTTCTTTGCATATTTTAATCCCTCTCCAATACTGTTTGTCTTTCCCTCTCTATTTCACTTTCTGTACATGGTTTCATGTTGTGTTAAATACTCATACACTTTCTGGTTTTGGCTCTGCATGTCTCACTAAATATTCTTCAGTCTGACTGGTTGAAAAGACACACTAACACTTTGCTGGTTCCCAGGTGACCCGCAGAGGACATGATGCAGTTTCAGGTTTCAACAGCCGAGCTTTGCCACTCAAGATGAGAGTGTGCCTTCTGGCTGTACACTGTAGAATGGGCTAATTAACAAATTACATCTCTGTTCACAGTGCAATGAGTGGCGGGAAGGTTCCAGAACCAGGAGTTGCAACAAGTGCAGCTTATTGTAAAAGGTTGACTGCCTTTCTTATAACAAGCAATGTAGCTGCTTTCTCTTACTATCTGGGGCGCAGACATTGTGGGAACCCCACATGATGCCAGCAAAGTTTCTGTATTGCCTCAATTAGCGGCATTAAGTGGTTCCTTAATGAGTCTTGCATTCCCTCCATTCTCAGGCAGAAAGCATGACTAGTCTAATAATTAACAGTGTTGCTGTAAATGCATTTTAATGAAGAGGACTGTACAGCGAAGAATGCTAATTTGTAAGAAATAAAAATAATCATTACATGAAATTAGTGAAATTAATTGCTCAAGGATTGCAAAAGTTATTAAAATGTATTTTTATTCTATACATTTTAATAGTTTTATAATTCCCTTGAATATTTTATAGAGTTTCTACATGGTACAAGTCATTTTTCAGTAAAATGCAAAAACAGTCAGACATTTTCATTCCAGCTAGATTTGAGGTTCGCTTGTCCCAATTTCTCCCAGCCTCTTGCTAATATGAGCTTGGTCATTATAGGCCTCTCACTCGTGCTACGGCCTCATTTCACCGGTGCACACACCTATCAGAAGGGATCATTGTGTCACAATTTGGCAGCCAGGGGTACTCAGTTCAACTCTGGAACTGCAAGTGGTGTACAAGCTGAGACCAACTCATTCAGCCAAGGCTAATGCCTTGATTTCAAATGTGGCAACATTGAGAGAGAACAGAAATCCCTGGCAAAGTGTTCAATTTGAGGCTGGAATCCATCGTAATTACCATTTGTTTCCCTATTCAAAATGAAGGTCGAGTTGGGGGAGGCAGGTAAGATACTTAGCACATGGGCAGGGGCAAAAATTTCACTGGGATCCCAATTTCATTGGGGATCCAAGAGAGTGCAGTCACTTCAAGGGAGAACAAAAGCTCACATTATAAAGGACAAAGCCCCATTGCATATCCTGGGATAACCATCTTGTTCATCCCAATCCATAAGAATTTCTATCACAAATAAACAAATAAATGTACTTTGGCCACAAGGCCCAATCCCACCATATTCCACCGGTGAGAAGTGGAATGATTGGTGGGGCAGGTTACTGATGTAGAGTTCTCACAATCCAAAGTGCTAAAGCTGTGTTGAAGTGATGATAACAATGGACCACAATTCCGCAACTTGTATCAGCCTGGTGAGTGTCAGCCGCTCTCCTTAAATCATAGAATCTGTACAGTTCAGAAGATGCCATTTGGCCCATCAAGTCTGCACTAACTCTCTCTCATTGTATCTCATCCAGGCTCTATCTCCGTAAACCTGCACATTTCCCATTACTCATCCATCTAACTTACACATTTTGGTATACTAAGGAGGAATTTTAGCACAGCCAATCCATCTAACCTGCACATCTTTGGACTGTGGGACGAAACGAAGCACTGGGAGGAAATCTGTGCGGACATGGAGAGAACTTGTAAACTCCACACAGTCACCCTAGCCCAAAATTGAACCGGAGCCCCTATGCCTGTGAGGCAGCAGTGCTAACCACTGTTTGGCTCTTGCTGATTGCATTTTACACAAAGCAATGGGTGAGATTTTTTCTGCTGCTTTGTGCAAGAGCAGTTTGTCTTTCTTAGTGTGTGTGTGCACACAGTAACAAAATTCAACAAGAATCAGTAGCACATGAAGGAATAAGACTTCAATTTTATGACTGATCACTTTTTGAGCTGGAGACATTAATTAGCCATCATTAACAATTATCACAACATTAAGAGTACTTGATATTAATTTAATTTCCCATTGAGCTAGTCTCAAAAAGTTATGTACAAAGGCAACAATTTTTATGAAGGTTGGAAGCAACTTGGTGCTTTGGGGTAGCAACTTGCAGCGGTTTACAATTCCTGGGGCGTCTCTTCCTCACCACAGGCTTTTGTCTAGTTTGACCTCTAATTGCAGCATGCATCAATCATTTGCTTGATTCTGCTTTTCATTCAAATCCAGCCCATAAGTTTGAGCAAGTTTATCTATTTCTCTCGAGTAGCATGGCTGCTGTCTACGAGGCCAATACTCTATTATCACAAAGCTGCCCTCTCTCGCAAAACTGCAACCCATTGTTGGGTTAGCAGCTGTGATGTATGTGGTGAAAAACATGCCAATTCCGTCATTATTAAACAACAAACGTCACAATCAAGATTTCCAAAAATATTGTGCGTCAGCTCATCAAGGGTGTTGGTAGCACAAAAACCATCAGCACACTCATTCTGTGATCTACTTTGATCTAATCAGCACCTTTTTTGTTTCAGAGAGAACTTACTGTTCCATTGGGAGCAGCATAGTCTCAAAATTGTGACACTATTTGTGTAAAATCATGAATGACATAGATAGGATAGCATTGACAGCACACATGGAGTGGGATTTTATGGCCTCACTTGTCCCAAAACCATAAAATTGTGCCCGAGGTCAACAGATCTTTCCATGTTCGAGAAAGGTCTTTGCCTGCTCTGATTCCTGTGGCAGGCGAGGCAGTAAAATTCCAACCTTAGATCTTAAGGGCAGGAAAATTGAAAACTAGAGGGCATAGGTTTGGGGAAAGAGGGGAAAGATTTAAAAAGCACTTGAGTGACAACTTCTTGTGGCAGAGGGTGGCACGTATACGGAATGAGTTGCCAGAGAAAGTAGCAACACTTAAAACGCATTTGGATAAGTACATGGATGGGAAAGGATTAGAAGGATATGGGCCAAACATAGGCAATTCGGACTAGCTGGGAGGGGCACCATGATCGGCATGGACCGGGTGGGTCAAAGGTCTTGTTTCTGTGCTGCATTTCTTTATATTCTATGATTTTAAAAAAAAGAGCAACATATCCCTCATTCACTCCACATCTGTAACCTCTGAACATTGCACAATCCAATTAATCAGATAATTTGGGTAGGTGGGGAGGGTAAGGGCCTGGGTGGGATTGTTGTCAGTACAGATTCAATGGGCCAAATGGCCTTCTTCTGCACTGCAGGGTTTCTATGATACAATAAGAGTTCCTTCTTTTCAATGAGGCTGACACGTTATCTTCGACTTAATGTCCTTTATCTGTTGAAAGTTGCCACTCCGACTTTGTGAACCCGGAAGCATTGTTGGTAAATACTACAAATTGGATTCAATTTTGCTAATTGCAACTGGTTACAACTGACGGCAGCAGCAGCTAAATCACCACAAGGTTCATAACCTGCAATGCTGATATATAATCATCACTGATGACTTGTCCTTGTGTCTAGTAGACATGTTGCTGCTGTTTGTTTTTTTAGTAAAGGAAGCAGTGCTTTGAATGGATGAGGAAGAAGCTAATTCTTCAGAGAAGGCTTTGCAAACCAATTTGTTAAATCCTAATCTTGAGCCTCATGGCTCAACCATTCCATTTAATTGGAAAATATGATGGACCTTTCAGCTAATACAATGCTCAACATTGTCAATCTTAATCAGGGGAATGGCAGTCATGGGTGCACCAGCCTTGATACAGATTAACACGAATGTGTGGAGGCTAATAGTGCAGTTTGCAACAAATTCCAACGCGCACTTGACTTTTCAGATGGGTGTTCAGCAGAAATATTAGCTGCCTAAAAGTTTACATTGTTGTTTTTGCTTCACGGTGAGACCTTCACCACTCTTTAAATTCAACTAACACCATGAGATAACATAACTGCTTTGATAAGACATAGCAATCAGCAACACAAGATACGAGCTGCTTAGACCAAATAAGTTTTCCATGGTTTAAGTAGCAGATTTGTTGCCCCAGGCTCGAAATTTCTTGGCTGAGGTCATTCTAATCTAGACTGTAATACCTTGTGTTTTTTATTCATTGATTTCATAATTCTGTCAAGACCAAGTTGTATTCAGATGTATCACCTACTTTTGACAATGCCTGATACCGTAATGTGATGGAATTTTAGACAGAAACATGGAAAGAGACATGCACCATTCCAACCTGACAACAGAGGATTTTTGCTATTTTATACAATTCAGATTCATCAGTCTACTTACTTTGTATGAAAAAATTGCATTTCTGAACATGTTCAAAAGCAAGTTTATCACAAAAACCTATTCCTTCCAGTTGTGTAGAAGGGTCACGTGGACTTTAAACATTTGCTGTTTATGCCAATGGGGGTCGCACTGGCAGGATGTGAGAAGGAGAACTGGTGAGCATGATATCATCATCTTTGGCTTCAGCCTCTCCACTGACCACAGACTCGCAATGAGCATCCCAATAATGGCCAGTACCATCTGGAAACAGGGCAAGCTGGCACACTTGTTCCCTCCCAGTTAGTTCCTGCTGCCATCTCACCCAGTTGTCATCCTGCCACTCCCTCCTGCAGGTTTCACGGTGGCCTGGAGTTTATGTTTCAGTACATTGTGGAGTTTTACTTGGAGTTGATTACTTGGTCACCATCTTTGTCCCCTCTGACACAGTGTGCTTGGCCAGTTTCCCAGGCAGCATCAGGCACATGGCAGTCTGAACCTCCTGGGGTCTTGATGGAGCTGTGCTGTCTGCAATGGACCCACTGAGAAGCCTTACCGGCAATCTACCCGAACATGTCACTGACGAATGAGTTCGTATGATACTCATGGCCTTGGAGGAGATGCCAGAATTGAAGTGAACCTGCTTCATTACTTTGTAAATGTAAATGCAATCGCACTCCTTTCTGGACCTCCTTGCTGCTCATGTTGGTGGCTTCTTCAGGGCTTCCTTAGTGCCCGTGTTGAGACTTGTACCCTCTTTTCATCAGATATGCTGAATGCAAACCGAAGGGGAAATCCAACCAGAGAAACCCTCCACCAGCAAACTGCACGCCATCTTCTGCCGCTGAGAAGTAAGACAGAGTGAGGCCAGAGAATTTTCCCCATTAATTCTGTTTCTTTCTCCACACTTGCCGAATTTATCCAGCAATTTCTGTTTTTATTTCAGACTTCCAGCATCCGCAGTATTCTACTTTTACCTCGCCTGCTCTTTAATTGATTCCAGTATCCAGCCGGTGCTAACCGTGCTGTTTGTTGGCTGGATGCCTGAGCAGGGAATCAATATTGTGAGTGATTAGAACCACTTGAAGTGAGCCCGATTGCATCAAGTGAACCTGCATCACTTAAATGGGAGGTGACTTGGAGGCTAAAGCAGGTATTAGCAGTTATGCAGAAAGAAAATCTGACCTGTAAAACACTGGAGAATGATTTAACGTTGTGCTGGTATCCTTGCTGCAGATGTTGGAAAGAAAGAGATATAACCAGCACCCAAAGAGTGCCAGGAAACCCTCCAAACATACTCACAAGGCACTGGGAGCCACACAGGTCAATCCCAGCACCAAAGCCAGGAAGACCTGGAAGAAGTGCTGAGTTCAATGACCTCACATGAGGTGAGTGAATGTATTTTAAAATTATATCTGACAAATTACACCACTAGTTTTAGGTATTCCTCAATTTTGTACTCAAACAGGCACCAGAGCATGGTGACTCAGGGATTTTCACAGTGTCAATGTAAGCTGACATGTGACATGAATAATAAAATAAAAAAATTACAAAATCCTCATTATTCACTTGCAAACAATCCCATCAATCAAAACTCATGTCTAACATTTATATGCTCCAACAGCCTCATGTACTTCCCACTCCTAACTAGTTTGATTCCCAGATGTCTCATATTGTACACTGCCAGCTATTCAGCCCCATTACCCAAATAGATAGCTTGACTTTCAATGGCACACTTCCCTTTCTCTTACAAGACAAGGTGGCACATAACTCGTGACAACAGGAGCTAACTGGGAGAGAACAAATGTGCCAGTTTGCCTTGGTCCCTGTGGTGACATGATGGTGGCCAATATTGGGATGTCCATTGCAATTCTGTGGTCAGTGGAAAGGTTGAAACCAAAGATGACAATATCCTGATAACTAATTCTCCTTGTCACATCCTGCCTCTCCCTTATCTCACACAGACTTCTGATTTATGAACTTCTATGTTAACCATGTTAAGGGTGCCCCTCTTATTATCCAATTCTCCCACAAACTTACTGTTGTGCAATCTTGCTTTCAGATATCAAAGTGCAGCAAGTTGGCCCAGCCAGGGACAAAATGGCTTGAAGAGAGTGAGGGTGAACACTCACCAGTTACAGCCACTGGCTCAGACATTGACAATGTGTAACATTTAGACGGTAGTTTAGAGATGAGATCTGCATATGTGGAGACACCAGTCACAAATGACCTGCAAGTAGTCTTGTGCCAAGGACAGCACAGGTTTCAGCTCACAATGGGGCAAAGTCACACAGAAGTCTTATTGCAGAGAACTCAACTCAGCATTTTCATAGGGCTGCCAACAGAACAACTCTGATGGGTTCGGACAGCAGATTGTGTGGTGTGTTGGAAAACCTGCCAGAAGTCCTGAGTCAATTTTGAGGAGTGCAAATGAATCCAACTACAGACTCAGGTCTTTGCGCAGAGCTTGGAATCCATCATCATTAGGGACACAGTGATCTAAAATTCTATGGACACATATTTGCACCTAGCTATCAGCCTCCATTGCTGTACCAAAAACAAGAAGTCTGAATGCTTCAGTGCCAGCTCAAACTGAAGTCACAGATGGGCAGCAGGCTGCCATGGAAGCTCAGACTGCCACCATCACAGAGTTACAGTGCACAAAGGGGCTTGTACTATGTCACAATAGTCCTTTACCTGTCCCCTAACAGGTAAGTCGGATTGCTGAGTTATTACCCCGAAGGAATGACTCCATGGAGCATGAAGACAGCATTTGTTAACCAACCTCATTTATTAACTCACCCACCAGTCTACCCTTGCTTTCTCCCCCCATCAACCACTTGCCTAAATCATCATTTCCCATGGCTGCTACTGGCACTCACTAATGCCCTCGCTAAAATGGCTTCTGGCATCACTCATAGATGTCCTTTTGTTCCAACAATGGCATCCAGTATGCCCAGGCAACTCAGTGCTGATAACAATTGTGTGCAATAATTTTTTAAGCTCCAATAAATGTCAGAAAATTGAACTCAGACAGTTTCAAAACAAAGCATTGATAAAAACATTTCCAGGCACAGTGGGTAGCACTGGTGCCTCAAAGCACCACGGACTTGGGTTCAATTCTGATCTCAAGTTACTATCTATGAGGAGTTTGCACATTCTCCCCATGTTTGCATGGATTTCCTCTGGGTCTTTGGCTTCCTTCCACATGCCAAAGATGTGCAGGTTTGACCATGCCAATTTGCCCCTTAGTGTGCGGGTGATTAACAGGATGAATATGTAGGGTTACACGGATGGGGGCTGGGTAGGTTTGTCATTGGTTCGAGCTCAATGAACCAAATGGCCTCCTTCAGCGCCGTAGGGATTCTGATTCTATGAAATGAAGTGGACTGAAACTTCTTTGAAAATACATATTTTATGTCATTTTCATAAGTATATTTGTTCATTTAAATTTGCTCTCCAACCCAGTAAGTTATTTGTGATAACAAATAATGTTAATCCAAATCAATTACATGGGTTGCAAACCTTCATTTGATCTGGAGTAAGTCAAACACAAACCAACTTTATAAATCAGAATAATACAGGCAACCATCACGTATCAATAAGTCCTCCTAAAATATCACCAACAAATCAGAAATTTAGTTTCAAACTTGATTGTAATTTAAAAATGGATGCACCCTTCATAGTAACATAGTTGAATTTTGGTGAAAATTCAGGACACTCAACTTTTCATCAACAGGAGTCAATTACAAAATGGCATAGGTTCAAGGTGAGATAGTTTAAGGGAGGTGCGTGGGGGAAATTTTTCATGCAGGGTGTGGTGGGTGCCTGGAATGCGCTGCCAGAGGAGATGGTGGAAGCAAGCACATTAATAACATTTAAGAGGCATCTGGATGGGTACACGAATAGGAGGAAATAGAGGGATGCAAACGGAGTAAAGGTAGAAGGTTTCTTCTTTAGTTGGGGCATCATGATCAGCACATTCTTGGAGGGCCGAAGGGCTTCTTCCTGTGCAGTATTTTTCTTTGCTCTTTGTAAGTGTGAAATATCTAACAGAACATTGAGACCAGCTTGGGCAGATAGAACTCTGTCTCATTTATTTTATGATCAGAATAGTTCACCTGAATTCATCCAATATCAAAAGTTTTCTCAACGCATCTCAAACAATCTAGTACCCAACATACCACTGAAGTTAGCATCCATTCTTGCTTGTTGGAGCTATAAAAGGGGGCTCTTGCTCATGGGAAGAAAGAATGCCACTGAAGGACTGCATAAAACAGTTGCGTCTTCATCTTGTGTCATAAATCATATGATTTATCAACATAAAGTATGTACGGGAAATATTGATTATCATGCAGCAATGAGTCACCTTCTTTCTGAACAATGCTTCAGAAATTGCTTGGAGCATTACTTCCACTTTTAAAAATGAATCTATTTGTAAACCAGTTGTTTTGCAATTATATCAAAAATAAAATTACAAGAAAGACCAACAATTGTGGTCAACCATTTGAATGCAGCAACTGGTTACTCCAGTGCCTTCCATCCTAGATTATTAGCAGGGTTTAGATTTAAATGGTTAGATTTACAGATTCAGCAGGTTGCCCTTCTTAACTAGGTAGCAGAAAAATTGCCTTCCAACGAGATGCACGATTACAATGCAGAACGCTGGCTAGCTGACCTTTGCAAATCCCGAGATAATTAAATCCATAACACAAACCTTCCCATTCATTATCGAAGGGTGACTGATTACTTGGAGCTGATTGTTCTCAGTGTCTGAGGAATATAAACCAGTCCCTCGCACCACAAAGCTCATTAATGTGCTTGACACGAGGGGTAAGTAAACAACTTTGGAGCAGTTGATTTGTTCTTTGGCCGAGTTCGACAAAGCTCAATAATTTCGACTCGATGCATGGCTATTTCATCTTCCTGCTTAATTACACAACAAAAATGGAACTAATGTCACCTAGAGTTTGTACATTCCCTGTTAAAGAACTGCATCCAAGTTATTTGTCCTACTCATCAATTTACTGGCCAGGTTGCAAAGACAGGACAATTGAAAACTGTGTGTCCTGGGACAAAATAACATTTTAGTTAAGCCACGTTCTTGCAAATATTGAGTGCTCCCCTTCAACTATGCTAAACTCTTGACTTCACTCTCCTACACCTTTCCAACACACGGTGGCACAGTGATTAGCACTGCTACCTCATAGCGCCAGGGAGACTGGTTCAATTCCTGGATCGGGTCACCGTCTGTGTGAAGTTTGCACCTCTCCCTGTGTTTGCATGGGTTTTCTCTGGGTGCTTTGGTTTCCTCCTACACTCCAATGATGTGAGAGTTAGGTGGATTAGTCATGCTAAATTGCCCCTTAGTGTTAGGGAGACTGGCTAGGTTAAACGCATGGGGCTATGGGGTAGGGCCTGGGTGGGATTGTGGTCAGTGCACATGTGATGGGCCAAATGGCCTTCTTCTGCACTGTATGATTGCATAATTCTATGATTCTATAAGTAGTAACTCTCTCAAAGATGTTCTTGGTTCTGAATGTCCACTGCTTATGTTTTCTGCTGTTGCCCCATTGCCCTCCCCCAGCTGAAATAGCTGTTCCAATCCAGCTGTGATCCCTTTCCCAATATAACCAATTCTGTCAATACTACAGATAGCCCTCCTGTCTCGTTAACCCAAATTCCTGATGGAGCATAGCATCCCCTAGCTTATAAAGATAAATGATTGAACCAGATATAAAATATGAAGTTAAATTAAAATCAATACAATGTGCGCACCTGCTTTTTTTTTCTAATTTTGTTAGTGCACTTGCAGGGAGAGATGGTGGCGTAGTGGTAGGTTCATTGAACTAAAAACTTGGAGGTCTCGGTGGATGCTTTGGGGACTCATGTTCAAATCCCATCACAGCAGATGGTGGAATTCATATTCACATAATAAAAAGCTAGTTTCGAGAGTGATCAGCATAAAGCTGTCAGCGATTGTCATAAAAAATCAATTTGGTTCACTCATGCCTTTGAGGTAAGGAAATCTGCTGCTATTACCTAGTTTGTGATTCCAGACTCTCAGTAATGTGTTTGACTGCCCTCTGCAATCACAGAATCCCCATAGTGCAGAAGGTGGTCTTTTGGTCCATCGAGTCTACACCCACCATAATTCCAACGAGGCCCTACCCCATGCATTGACCCTTGCTAATCCGCCTGACACTCAGGAGCAACTTAGCATAGTCAATCCATCTCAACCCGCACATCTTTGGAACGTGGAAGGAAATTGGAGCATCCGGAGGAAAGCCATGCACGCAGAAGGAATATTTTTTTAATTCTATATTTGCACAGCAGGACTGCAAGAACAGTTCTCAAATGTTTCTGATTTATTTTTTCTGAAGCCATTTGCTTCTGTAGCGTCAAACAATCTCCGTGGCCTTGCTTTCATCTTCATTTGATCATACAGCTTACAATTTTGAGGCATATGCCTTTATCTCATGTCTCTTGTTGAATAATCTTTTCATTTGTTTCCAAAAGGATGGATACTCAAAGAAACATTTTTCACATTCAAGCCAACCATTTCGCTTTAAGGGCAAGATCTAGAAGGCTTTTACAATGCACAAATGAAGTGTCGCATTTTATTTCAGCAAAGCTGCTTTTTGAAATTCTTCTGTTTAGTTGCATATACGCAAACTCTGGCAACAACATCAGATCAAGTGTACGTAGACAACTGTGTACGAGAGCAATTGGTTAAAAGTTACATTTGGTGTTTCTCTTGGGTTTGCCGTGTCAAATCATTCCTCCTGTAATCTCAAGTATACCTGATCGCCCAAATTCTAAGTGATTTATGGCTGATGGATGAATTGGGCAGAAAACTCTTGTTGACTCTATTTCACCTTATTGGTTCCATGAAACATCCTCATGTAATCTTGCTCGACTTTGGACTGCACAGAATAAATATTTCACTGGCTCCGATCTTGGAACAGAAACTGCCAGACAGATTTATCAAGTGGATGAGGGAACACAAAGTGTAGTGAACAACGCAAAGTGTTGCGGATGCTGGAATCTGAAACAAAAACAGGGAATGCTGGAGATACACAGCAGGTCTGACAGCATCTGGAGAGAGAAACTTAGGTTGTTTCAAGTGTGGATCACCCTTCATCAAACTCAAAACATTGGCTCTATTCACTCCCCACAGAAGATGTCAGATCTGCTGCATTTCTCCAGCATTTTCTGTTTGTGTGTGCAGTGATGAACATGTTCACACAGTGCAAATGTGGAAAATAATTAAATCATTTTCACTGTGGAAAAAGGCAAATGGTGGTGGGCTGAACAGAACATTGGGCTAGTTATAGGCCATTCAGCTCATCTTGTCTATGACAGCTTGAGAATACCCAGATACCCTTTCTAAACCCACCTTTCCACACTCGAGTCCATAGCCTTGTAGCTTACAATGCTTAAGGTAAAAAGCTAGTTTCGAGAGTGATCAGCATAAAACTGTCAGCGATTGTCATAAATCCAGATACTTGTTTAAAGAGTTTAGGACCTCTGCTTCCACCACCAACTCAAGCAGCGAATTCCAGACGCCCACCACGTGTGTGCAACAAAGAGTCAAAATTTCAAAATCTTCCCAGCCCCGCAGCAGGAGTCTGGGAAGGGGTGCGGCTATTGAAATTGTGAACAAGGGGATTTGGGGGAACTCGCCTGTGGGCTTCCCGCCTCTGAGAGGTATTTCCCAGCAGCAAGTTGGTAGCGGAATCAGCTGCTCACTTGAGGATGGACAGGAGGTTTTCAGTTGTTGTCTGGGACACCCGCATTGTCAAGATCCCCTGGCAACGCAATGTAAGGGAGGAATTTTCAAAGTGAGGGGTCAGAACTGCGTGAACTGAGGCCGCTGCCTTTGGTGTTTCTCATCCCCAAGCAGAAAGCAGGCCATCATCATGGTTCCATGGGAAGCTGTCATCTCTGCTACCACCGCAGCTGCTGTAGTGTTGCCATTCCTCTCCTACACAAAGTGTCTCCATTTGCACAGCTCCTTATTCCTGCTGCTGGCCCCTCGGCAGCATTCGCATCGCAAAGGTGGTTGTGATCATATTGACGAGCATCAATAAAATCTCATCAATGGTCTCAGACTAAGGAGAAGGCCATTTAAGACTGAAACGCAGCGGAATTTCCTCAGGCGGAACCGTACCAAGTGCCAAGGGAGTCGGACCTGAGGGGAAAAAGTCTCCTGGGAAGGGATGGAGCCTATGGCAGAGGCAGGCCGGGGGTTGCATACCCCATGGTAAGAATGTTGTGTTGGAACAGTACACTGAGCTTTTAACGTTCTTATTATATCACGACCATTTTTTTTCTTCTTGTTTGAAATTAGTGGAAGTTATTGCTGAACTTCTTTCTATATGTTAATTGTATAATTTTGTTTGATAAAAGCTCCCTAGTGGGTTATTTGAATCATATCCAGAAGGAAACATCTTACGCTTACTGATGCCAAAATTCAAAGTGCAAATCTTTTGATCGAGGCTGACTTCATAAAATATCTTGGATTATAGCAATAAGATCTTTTTGTATATGACTGCCTTTCCTTCTTAAGGCCAGATATCACTACCTGAGGTGTCCCATGCTTTCAGAGGCAGTGGTTTATAATATAGCACTGGTATTTTGCTTCCAATGGCACAGAAAACCACACAAAAAAAATCTGAGCTAACACCTCTGAATTCTACATTGCCACCACTTCATTTCAGCATGTATGAAAATATCTCAACATAAATATAACTCTGCATCAGGCACTTGAGTGGAGTCATTATATTTTCAATGAAACAAAATAATATATTGGTTGCATGTTACTATAGAAGAGAATATAAATACAAGATTTATGTTCAAGTGGATTTGAATTGATAGCTATTTTTAAACGCAAAATTGATTTTTGAACTGAGTTGTAGACGACTAAAATATTGACTGTAAACATTAAACCAAAAACAACATGACAAAGGAACTGAAATTTCATTGCCAGGATTAGAGAGGAGCCACAGGAAAAAAAATGGCACCTACATCACCACCAGTTTTGTTCCCTAGCTGCTCGGTTTTCCTAAGAACGGGAGGGAATGGGAATTGGCATTGCCTGATTATCAATGGGAACATGAGGTAATTAAGTACTCCTTGAAGAACTTGCCTTCTAAAGTGGCAACGTGCATGTGGGGGTGGATAGCCATTGCATATGAAGCTGAACAGCTCCAGCCATTTGGATACAGGCTCCACCTTCTTCAGAAACTACTTTTATTTCCTTGATCCAACTCCGCATTCAATCTCCATCAACACCCAGTGCTAGCTCAAACCCCTTTATATATCAGCGATTTCTATTGGATAACTGACACCAAGTTAGGACTTAACTGGAAGGTCTGTTAACCCGTTCCTAACACGACATATGACTAACAATCCAAACCTCATCCAGAGATTGGAAGCTTGGGCCAATTGATGAGTCCCACGTATAAAACAGACACGTGTTTTTGGTGTAAGACAGAAAGCATTTGGAAAGGCAGTTCAAAAGAACAATCATAATAGTACGTTAGAGTAGTGATGAAGCAAGAGGAATAAAGAATCCCCCAGCCCCAAAAATCCTTGGTTTGTTTAAAGCTCCAGAACAAGAATATCCAAAACGAAACTATGGTTCCATCTGAGGTCATTTTCTTTCTTCAGCAGAGTGGGCACTCTTTTCAGCAGAATATGTCTTTTAAATACCGTGGCCATTTTGTGGTCACTGCAGTATGACCAATACCTTGTGAAAAAATACAGTACTTTCACATTACATGGTTTGCATATACTTTGATTACACGCTTGAACTATAAGAAATAAAGGTACTAAAAGAATCACGAACAAGCTTGATGTTAATCCTATGCAGGCAAGGTGAATGGTAATTTTCTTTTTCATTGCCAAGACACCATGGCTGACTGCATGCCTAGCAGCCATAGAGGGACAGAGATATTAAAAAAAAGATCTTGCTGTGTTGATGGAGAATGAAAATAAATACAAAGTAAGTCTCCAGCAATAGGAGATTGCTACACACAACTATATAATGACCTTAATAATTCCATTGCTATTCAGTAGCTGACTATCTGCCGAAAGATCTATCGAATATGATTGGAATGGAAAAAAATAGATTCAACAACCTTCAGATAGAAAAAAGCATAAATAATGGCAATATTTGCCTCAAGCAATGCAGGAAAGATAAGGTGCATCTGTTACATTAGTTAGATTATCATCTACACACACAATAATAGATACTTTCATTTCAAAGTCTATACAACACACGACTACTCATCAATCATACTTAGGTGGAATATGGAAGCAGAGCTTTAGCCCCTGGTCACAAACACAAAAGTGAAAAAAAAGTAAATACCATGTGGAATTAACCCACAAAGTGAACAAAGCCACTGGATTTCTCTGAAAGCATTTGACTCAAATGTTGATGACAAATGTACAGAAAAAGAAATAAGTGGGAGATGAAAAGAGGCTCAGGAAAAAAAGCTTGTGAGTGGCCTTGTAATTGTCAGCTAAACATCTTCTCACCAGACAAGATTACTTTTCAGTATAGTTGTGCACCTTTGGTTTTAACTATTTCTTTGGATATCCCCCATCTAAACACGTATTAAAAAATGGCAACATGATCCCTGTCTTTACTGCATAGATTTGTTACATGTGATAAAACTATAAAATTATGCTGGACTGAAGAAATAAAGTAGTTAATAGTTGTTGCTCCAATTAGGCATAGAAATGGATTTGTACCCAAGTGATAAAACACTGATGATGAAAGCCTATTCATCGTGGACAGCGGGTGACGGTACTGGATATGGTGCTTTAATGTCCCTGGGATTGTGCAAGGTGGGATGTGGATGTTGTGGCCTTGAGACACTGGTAATGAGCTGTTATTTTGAACCTCTGCAGACCATCTGTGTATGGACACCAATGGCGCTGTTAGGAAGGGAGTTCAATTTAATCGTAGAATTCATACAGTACAGGAGGAGGCCCTTCAGCCCATCGCATCTGTACCGACCACAATCCGACACAGGTCCTATTACCTTGCTAATCCTCCACACATTAGGGTCAATTTAACATAGCCGATCAACCTAACCTGCACATCTTTGCCCTGTGGGAGGACACCGAAGCATCCAGAGGAAACTCACACAAACATGGAGTGAACGTGCAAACTGCGTACAGACAGTGACCAAGGCCACAATTGAACCTGGGGTCCCTGGCACTGTGAGGCAACAGTGTTAATTGTGTGCCACCCAGTTCCAGGATTACGACCCAGTGACAGAGTGGGGATGGCGATGTAGCTTCAAGTCAGGATGCTGTATGATTTTGGGGAGAATTTTGCAGCTAGTGGTGTTCCCATGCGTCTGCTGCCCTTGTCCTTTGAAGTTGCAGAGGTGATGGGTTTGGAAGGTGCCATCAAAAGAGCTTTGATGAAATGCTGTGGTTCATCATGCAGATGGCGCACACAGCCATTGTTTGTCAGTGTTGGAGGGATTGAATAGATAAAGTAATGGATGGAGGACTGTTTAAATCAGCTGCTTTGTCCTGGATAGTATTGAGCTTCTATATCTGTCTCATTATCAATCACCTCCACCTTGCACCATCTTCCCATTTGTCATCTAATTACAGTTGCCCTTCACTTGATCATGGACATTCTCCATTGTTCTTTCCTGCCTCCATTCCTCACTCCCTTTCACTGTCTCTGAATTTACACAGTTCATCAAATAAGATGCAAGTTCTGATGAAGGGTCACACACCTGAAATGTTAACTTTTTCTCCACAGATGCTGCCTGACCTACTGATTGTTTCCAGCATTTTCAGGTCTGTATTTGCAATCCTTTATTCTTGACAAATCTTTGATTCAGGATAACATACATGAAAAAAATTCTCACAGCACATTTATCATAAATTATGTTCACGAAGCAACGGAAATTTTTCATTCCAGTCTACCTATATATTGTTATTCATTCCACACACTAACAAGCACACAGATGGATGAAATCATCGCGGAACCAAACTGAGTTCTGTGACGTGAGCTCAATCAGTCTCAGTGGGGTCCGCGCTATTAAAAATGGGACATCTTGGGCACATCACAATGGAGACAGCACATCTTGTACAGAACAAGAGTTTTAAAATCCTAGCTACTAATTGTTCTATTTATTCTTGGGATCTCAGCATTGCTGGCAATTCTAGCATTTATTGTCCATCCCGAATTATCCTCAAAATGATCAGTCGCAAGCTGCCTTCTTGAACTGCAACGGTACGGTTGGCCTGTGGATTTCGCTACCACAGAAAGTAGTGGAGGACAAAATCTTGAATGTTTCCAAGAAACAGTGAGAAACAGCACCAGGGACCAAGAGGATCAAAAGATATGGAGAAAGGCAGGATCAGGCTATTGAGTCAGATTATCAGTCACGATCATAAAGTTTATTTATTAGTCACAAGGAGGGCTTACATTTACACTGCAATGAAGTTACTGTGAAATTTCCCAAGTTGCCACAGTCAATGTGCCTAACCAGCACGTCTTTTAGAACATGCGAGGAAACCGGAGCACCTGAAGGAAATCTGCGCAGACACAGTATGCAGATTCCACACAACAGTGACCCAAGCCGGGAATCGAACCAGGGTTCCTGGCGCTGTGAGGCAGCAGAGCTAACCACTGTGATACCGTGCTGCCCCACGAATGGTGAATGAATGGCAGAGCTGGCTCAAAGGGCTAAATGGCCTCCTCCTACCCCTATTTTCTATGTTTCTTTGTGATATAGATATACATACTTTACCTTTTCATGCTGCAGCCCAAAAATTGGCTTTCTAGGCCATCTCGAAGGGCAGTTTTAGATTCAACCATTGCCTGGAGTCACATGTTGGCCAGACTGAGTCAGAAAGAGTAAGGAGTTGCTTCGCAGAAGACTATAACAGCACAGTGGCACGGTGTTATTCCCTGTAATAATACAGCATGCATAATCTTATACTTCTGTGCTATGTAACTAGGACAGCAGGGTGACACAGTGGTTAGCACTGCTGCCTCGCAATGCCAAGGACCCGTGATCGATTCCCGGCTTGGATTACTGTCTGTGCAGAGTCTACACGTTCTCCCTGTGTCGGCGTGTGTTTCCTCTGGGTGCTCCCGTTTCCTTCCACAGTCTGAAAGACATGCTGGTTATGCATCAGCCCATGCTAAATTGTCCCTAAGCGTACCCGAGCAGGCGTCGGAGTGTGGCAACTAGGGAATTTTCATAGTAACTTCATTGCAGTGTTAATTTAAGCCTACTTGTGACAATAATAAATAAACTTTAAAAAAAGACTCAACCAGATGGGTTTGCTTTTCCAACAATCCAGTAGTTGATGATCATTATTACTGAGACCAGCTTCCTTCTGAAAAACTGAAAATTCCATCAATGAATTGATTATTTAAACTCACCTAGCTGCTTGGGTGGGGATTTGAACTGTTGTCTCCAGAGCATTAATCCAGGCTTCTGGAATGTGAGGTAGTATCACTCCAACTATGGTGTCATTAATGCCATACCCTAGCATTATTCCCACGATAAGCTGCGACTGAAAACTGACAGACACATTCCAATCTACAAAGATTCATCCACAAGCTATGATTAACCGACAAGAGTTAACTTACAGTAATTTAACTTTGTGGACTTATAGCGACAGGAACTGATATGAAACGGCACCTTAGCAACACGTTAATACATTGTGCATGATGTACATGATATAGTACTCCTGCATCAATCATTTTATAACGACAGTGCCATATGAGATATAAATAATGAGAATAATTTTCGAACTATCGCAGTAAACTATGATAAACAATATCAGAAAGGTGAAAATTATTTACAGTGCAGAGGAAATGCTGTTGTCGGTTTTTAGTAGCGCAAGGATTGATATTCTAAAGCTAGGCTCTGGATTTGATGGCTCTGACTCTCTAAATCACCATTGTTGGCATGGTGGGTGGAGTGTATGCTGGTTATTAATGTACAACAGGGGTGCAAGCACCTTTAAAACAGAGTTTCAGATCCATCAAGCCTATAATCATACAACGTAATCTTTATATTCTGTACTGCGTAATCAGGACAACATAGTGACACAGTGTGGTTAGCACTGCTATCTCACAGCACCAGGGACGAGGGTTTGGTTCCAGTCTTGGCTTACTACTTTTGTGGAGTCTGCACCTTCTCCTCCTGTGTGCACAGGTTTATGCCAAGTGCACCGATTTCCACCCAAAGTCCAAAGATGCACGGGTCTGGTGGACTGTCCAGGAGAAATTCTCCCTCAGGATGTGGGAGGCGTGAGGGTGTGTGTGAGTGTGTGTGTGCGCGCATGACAAAAAGTGAGAGTGTGTGAGTGCATGAGAGAGTGAGGGTGTGTGAAAGAGAGAGTGAGAGTGAGAATGAGGTGAGTGTGAGAGTGTGAGTGTGTGCCCTGTGATGGACTGGCATTCCATCCTGACACGCACTCAATGTCTATTGGAATAGGGTCCAACATCCCTGACCAGTTAAATTCAGGCAATTAACTGAAAGTGAAGACTACAAGTGGAATCTTCCCATTGCATCCACCGCAGGAATCGTAGCGGGCAGCACAGGACAATGCAAAGGTCCATTGACCAAGACCTTTCAGGTCTAGGGACAAGCATGTTTGGAAAATCCTACCCAATGTTACCAAGCTATGCAATAAAAATAGAAAATGCTGGAAAATCTCAGAACTGACAAAGAATCATCCAAACTCAAAACATTGGCTCTATTCTTTCCCCATAGATGCTGTCAGACCTGCTGAGATTTTCCAGCATTTTCTGTTTTTGTCTCAGATTCCAACATCTGCAGTATTTTGCTTTTAAAGTTAGGGGTCATATTAACATCCTGAAATAAATATTTTAAAATTGGATAGCCACCCAAAGAAATCATTAAAAGAAAATTATTCCTGTATGATTGGATTTACTTTTTTCAATCTTTGTTGAGATGTGTCATTTTCTTCTCTTCCTTTTCTCTCCTAAAAGCACTGAATCTCTACTGGACTACAAGGGCCCAGACTCCACATTCAGTCTCTGTATGTGACAGTGGATGCTGAGTGTTGGCAAGTTTATTGCTGCAATTGTTAGAGCCAAGTTTGATCCTCGCCTGATCTGACATCACTTCTAATAGGTATCATTGCGTAGTGATCAGCTGGGACATTAATAACAATTAAAGTGAATGTATTGTCTGGGCAAAGATACCTAATTTTGTTTGGTTTTATTACATATTCAGCTATTTGAGCCATTAGGGAAATTATAATTGAGAATTGAATAAATGTAATCTATTTCATCAGCTAAGAAATGTGTGACAGACTAAACCTCACATTGTATAAAACATATACAGGAAACCTATTGAACCTATTGGAAGCTATTGAAAGGGTGCAGAAGAGATTTACAAGGATGTTGCCTGGATTGGGTGGCATGCCTGATGAGAATAAGTTGAGGGAGCTTGGTCTTTTCTTCTTAGAGAGATGAAGGATGAGAGGTGACCTGATTGAAGTGTATAAAATGTTGAGAGGTATAGATTGGGTCAATTTTCAGAGGCTTTTTTTGAGGGCTGGAATGCTTGCTACGAGAGGACATAGGTTTAAGGTGATGGGAAGTAAGTATAGAGGAGATATCAGGGGTAAGTTTTTCACTCAGAGGGTGGTGGGTGAGTGGAATCGGCTGCCGTCAGTTGTGGTGGAGGCAAATTCGATAGCATCTTTCAACAGACTTCTAGATGAGCACATAGGACTTAATAGAATTGAGGGTTATAGGTAAGCCTAATAGGTATGGATATCATTGGTGCAAACTTGTGGGCCGAAGGGCCTGTTGTGCTGCAGTTTTTCCATGTTCTAACCTCATGGCTGTTTCTAAAATTAAACAAATACTGAACAACAAAATGTTAAATGGCTGAAACTGGTCCGTCTGTTACTTCAGAACAAAAGAAGTCACTTTGCAGTGGCAAACTTATACCTCGTTATCTCTAAGGAGCTGTTCTTGATCAACTTGGGACTGCAGAACCCAACATCAAAGCAATTCACGTTGAGGGCCTTGATAACTCAAGGTGGCTCATGAAGATGGAACTTCTATGAAGACAATAACCTCTCACACATTCATTTCAACACAAATCAATCTTGAAGACAAAGTCAATTTCCAAACACAGGATAAACATCTTACATCCTTTGTTGAAGAATTGTGGAGGTAAAGTCACATGACTTTTGCCTTTAGCTTATTGAACAAGTCATTTTGACTTTCTGTGCTGAATACCTCACCCCATGATACAGGAGCATGGATAGGTGCCAAAATCGACAAAACATCATATTTAAACGAAGATTAAGAATCATTTACACTTGTTATCAAGTCAATCGATCCTGATAATATACTGCTCACCTCATGAAATGCTCAGTTGTCACACAGTTTGTGTAACTGGTTTAACCAAAATAGTGTAAAATGTTTGGTATGGGCAGCAGAATGGGAGTGGGCAGACAGACTTGTTTCATAATGACTGAACCCATTAACCATCATCCAACATATAGCCAATATATCTAATGTGGTAATCGGAGGCGTGAAACACTCAGGGTGACCAAGTTAATGATTTTCCAATCTACCTTTACAAAACTGGGACATCAATGGCAATAGATTCAATGTGAAACACATCAAATGAGTCATTAATCTATCCTGACGAAGGTCCAATTAATTTTAACAGTGACTACTATCACAATTATTTTATGATTGCCACTTTTTCAAACTTTTCAACTGCTTTTGATTGACATAAAATATTTGTTTAAATATTCGACTTCACATCACTTGTCACATTGGGAAGGTTAAGGAACATTAAGAAAACTTCTTTATTGCAGACATTTTAACGAGCTCATTAATTCTAGAGGGAATTCACAAAACCTGCATAACTCTCAGTCCTCGTGTGGTCAAAGACATATGGAAGTAACACTAGACTTAAAGGGTATGGAAAACTTACTAAACTCATTAAAATACTCATAAAATGAAGTATAATAATGAATGAACTTATTTTGGGTAGAAAATCACAGCATCCTTGTTTAAGCAAGATTGTGGTGGCATGTTGGCACAGTGGTTAGCGCTGTGCCTCACAGTATCAGGGACCTGTGTTCAATTCCTGGCTTGGTTCATTGACTGTGCGGAGTTTGTATGTTCTCCCACGGTGTCTATTTGGGTTTCCTTCGGATGCTTCAGTTTCTTCCCAAATCCGAAAGACATGTTAGTTAGGTACATTTGGCTAAATTCTCCCTCAGTGTACCCGAACATGGAGTTTGGCAACTAGGGGATTTTCACTGCTGTAACTTCATTGCTGTATTAATGTGACACTAATAAACACATTTAAACTTTAGATTAAGTTCAAAGCAAAACCAATTCCATTTAGAAAGCCTTGGCAATCAGAACAACTTGAAAAATATGAAAAAATGGTTGACTGCAGATTTTAATTTGGAGTTGAATTCCATCGGCCTACCTGTATTACTGTTCTGAAACTCAGAGTAGGGAACAAGATGAATAATCTAAACTTTCCACTAAATTACCTCATGTAATTCAATGCGACTTTCTTGTCTACCTGACATTCCACTTCAGTGATAATAAACTATATTTCATGATTAATGTTCACTGCTCTTTATGATTTAATTAACATTCAAGTACGTATTTAGTTCCATCTCATTACCATTCTTAAACACACAAGCAAAAACGTAAAAGTAATTTCTCATCATTTGGCAACTTTCTTGCTGGTGAGTTTTCTTAAAATATCAGCCAACACTTACTATTTCTTTCAGAAATAAAGATGTTGGACATGGAGAAAGAACTACCACAATTAGATGGTGAGTTTGTTTTATTTTGAGAGGGAACACCATTGTTTCTAAGTTATGTTGAACTGAATAAGTTTGAATGACTTTTGGGGAAGTTGTACTTTGGCCCCATAGTTGGATCACTCAATGGATTGGATGCCCTCCTCTGTGCCACTATGGCTCTGTGGGCACAATTTTCGTTCATGGAACAGGAAGCTCAGGAAATTTCCAAATATTGCCGACTCATCTCCAAATCACCGGTCCCTGCATACACTGGATGGAATTTTCTATTCTCTGCATTGAGTAATTTTCGTTTAAGCATTCTCCACTGCGGCCTTCACGACACACAACAATGCAGAATCACCAAGCCAAAACGGATAGCCAAGTTCTGCACACATAAGGACTGCCTTAACTGTGATCTTGGGTTCATGTCACACTATCTATAACCCCTCGACTTGTGTAGGCTTGCAAAATCTTCCTAATTATCCTGGCTTGAGACAATTCACACCTGTTTAAACTGTACTTAATCCTCTCTCCACTCCCATTGTCTATCCCTGTAAAGACTTGATTACCTATTAAAACTTGCATTCCAACCATTCCCTTATAATTGAGTTTCTGTCTATATATGCTCTGTTTATATACCAAATTTTGCACTCGCTGATGAAGGAACAGTGCTTCGAAAGTTTGTGCTACCAATTAAATCTGTTGGACTTTAATCTGCTGTTGTAAGACTTTGTATTCTGCACAGAACACTGGCTAAGGAGAGAAAATCAGTGTGCAGCTTTGGCAGGGCAATGCCAGGGATAATATCAATGTACTGGAAGCTGCACAGTCAGGCTTTCTCTCCAGATAATCCAGTGCTCAATGCAGAAAACATCTGGAAGTGTGGCCCATGCCATCATACTTGTAAGGATTCTCACTACACCAGGTTTATGTCCAACCAATTTATTTGATAGTAAACTCACAAGCTTTCAGGGTTTGCCCCTTCGTCAGGTGAATGGAGAGTTCTGGCCTCAGAGAGCATGCGACAGCACATACAGTTTACAGATTACTGATGAGAATGCGAGTCTTTACAACTAACCTGCTATTCAAATCTTAAAGATGCAGACAATGTGAGCGGAACGAGCATTAGGCATAGATTAAAGAGATGTGCATTGTCTCCAGACCGTACGGTGAGGTTTTGCAAACCCAGGCAAGTCACGGGGGTTACCAATCCAATGCTGGCATCTCCACATCATCACACTTGTAGGGCAGAGCCAGTAAAAGCCACCAGCTGAGAATCCCAAGATCGGAGCGCTGTTTATAAAGCTCTGATTTCCAACAGGCAATAGCCCAGCATGCATAAGAGGAACCACCCCCACAATTGATAAAGCAACTCCCATTTCTTGCCTCTTCAATGGAGTTCCCTGAAGCACCCTCCCAGCACCGCTCTCCGGCAGGGGCAAGGCCAGCATAAGAACAAAGAACAAAACAGCACGGGAAACATTTCCCTCCTCCTCCCAGGCACAATCTTTGTGCCCACGCAGACATGAAGAGAATGTGCAGACACGGCACAGAAAGTGATCCAAGCCTGGAATCAAACCTGGGTCCGAGCTGTGAGGCAGCAGTGCTAACTACTGTTCCACTGTGCTCTCCACTCTCCTTTTCGAGGGAATTTTTTAGACTTTACATTCTACTTACATGTAACAAGTAACATATACTTGTTACAAGTTACTAACATAAATTATTTCTTTCACTTAGCCTGTTCTAATCGCCTGCACAAATTACTCCTGTCATTTCATTTATAAAGGGAAAATTATACTGCATGTAAGCACTTCCCAGGTTGTGCTGTTTCTTTCCCTATGTAGTTCCTTGTTTCAATGTTCCTGAATTTACAGTATGTTGTTCTTTTACCACACATTATGACAAGATGCGAAATTCTCTGTGCGCGATGATTGGATACCTTGGCACATAGTAAATCCCACACCACGCAAAGAAAAATTGATGTGCTCTGAATAAAACTTTAAAATGATTTTTATAGAATCTTGAAGCTAATTATCTCGCAATCAACAATATTTTTCAATTTACAACTGGAAAGTAGTAAATCAGTTCAATAGCAAATTGGGCAGAATTGGCAGATATTTTTCAATTACTCCTTTGCCAGTTCATTAGCTTGTGAAGGATCGAATGTAATCTGTTGCTCGAAGTAAAATAGTTTGATACTGACACAGATTTAGCATTTTTTGCAGTTTATTTTCTTTTCCTTAGGTACAGTAGTCAAGTAGGAATCACTGTTAAAAGTTATTCTTCCAACAATTTATTTAAATGCAAATGCCTAGACATGTAGGTGGATCAAAATTGAAATGAAAAAAAAAACTCCTAATGCATCTAAAAATAAAAGTTTATTTACTAGTGTCACAAGCAGGCTTACATTAACAATGATGCAATGAAGTTACTGTGAAAATCCCCTAGTTGCTACACTCCGGCACCTGTCCAGATACACTGAGGGAGAATTCAGCATTGCAAATGCACCTAACCAGCATGCTGAGCACCCAGAGGAAACCCACATAGACATGGGGAGAACATGTCAACTCCAGACTGTCATCCAAGGTTGGAAGTAAATCTGGATCCCTAGTGCTGTGAGACACCAGTGTGCCGCCATGCCACACCTGGTTTTGTGGAGCAAAGATATTAACACATTTCTGGTGAATGCATTTACATAGCACCCAATGTCGTGATGAGGGGCTGGGTCTATTCATTCCTCAAGTCAAGTTGCCCAAAGTGAGGGAGGCAAAGCTGATTCTTCAACATCAGGGCTGGGAAGTGATGCTTCTTTCTATTGATATGCTTAATCAGGCACAGATTCTTCATTCTCATATTTGATAAGCTTAGTAAATTCTGCTAATATATTAGGAATCAAATAGCATTATCCAAATCTACATTAAGTGCAATAAACTGCTGGAAAAGTAATTGTGGATTGGGGTGCTTGCTCATAATGAAAGTCACCAATTTATGACAGAAAAGATAGGCCATGAGCTCCTGTTTTCCATAAATTGGTGCAGGGATAATTTAAAAATTGCGACCTTGTACGAGCCTTGCAATGAAGCTGAATTTTGATCATGGCTTTTTTGGGTTTGCATCTTCAGGCAAACAGGTCTGGTAATTGTGATATAAGGGCTCTGTAAATGTGAGCCTTTGGAATAACAGAAAGGAAACAATGAAACTATAAAGTTTCAGTTCATAGAAAAACTTGTGCAAGTCTTGTGATTCACACATTTTAAGATACAGCATACGAGTAATTTGGGACACGGTGCAAGTATACTACTTGGGAGGAAAAATGTGATCTAATTGGACCTCTTCAACACAAGCGTTTTCCTCACCTTGTGTCTGGGTCTCGTGAGGACTAATTGATAAAGATTGATGATTATGATGAGTCAAAAACTCCATTAACATTGCACTGAACAATTACCAGGATGGTAGGAGGAGGATTGAATAGATCATGGTCATTTTTTAAATCAAAGACTTTATTTGAAGCACTTTCACATTTCCTGATCATGATAACTATTGCAGCCCAATGCTTGCAAGCTCAAGAATATTTAGCTATTCCACATACCTTCCATGTCATTCAATCTGAGCTTCCCATTATAGCAATTCCCAAAGGAAATTAGGTCACAATATCCTTTCCTTCTGATTATTTTTGTTACTCTCCTTTTCTGGCTCTTTGCTTTCACTCCCTTTCTACATCCAGTCTCTTTCTTGGCTTCATTTTATTTCTCTTTGTCTCTAATTTGACTTCAATTTTCTATATTTCTCTTCTCAGTCAGTTGCTTTGTTCTGGTTTCTTTCCTTTTATTTCTCTGGTAAAGGGGATAGCCTCTTAGGTACTTGGTTCCAAAGGCAGAAATTGGCTTCTCTCTATTGTTATCGAATTGCAATCCCAATAATTTGTGGTGCAAATAGAGTGATATCTAAAATATAAATTCACAGAGTCCATACAGTGCAAATGTAGGACATTCAGCCCATCACTTCTGCATTGACCCTCTGAAAGAGCATCTTACCCAGGCAAACCCTCCCTCCTCCACTCCCCCCCACTTAGCCCCACATATTTACACTGCTAATCCCCCTAATGTACTCTGCTTGGAATACTAAGGGGCAATTAGGCATGGCTAATCCCCTGAACCTTCACATATTGGGATCCTAAGGTACAATTTAACATAGCCAATCCACCGAACCTGCTCATCTTTGGACTGAAAGGGGAAACCAGAGCACCCAGAGGAAATCTACACAGACATGGGGAGAATGTACAAACCCCACACAAAACTGGACAAAAGTCCAATGTGCCATTCCAGCAATTGCAGGGTCAATATGTTTGAAATGCCAACTTTTAAGCTCGGCTTAATTTACCACTGCCACTAACATTTACAATACATTGGCAGAAAATCGGAACTGTTCTAATTACATGGCAGAATTTAGTGGACAGCATTGATGTGTTCTGACTGCATTGTATACCTATTGCCTCTAAGTTATTAAAGAGACCTGGGTGAACTATATTAGAGTAAAGGTAATCAAAAGTGATTAGCACTGCTGCCTCGCAACACCAGGGTTCCAGTTTCGATTCCAGTTCCAGGTCACTCTCTGTGTGGCGTTTGCACATTCTCTCCATGACTGCATGTGATTCTTCCAGGTGCTCCAATTTCCTCCCACAACCAAAGATGTGTGGTTGATTGGCCATACTAAGTTGGCCTTAGTGTATGGAGGAATTAGCAGGGTAAATGCACGGAGCTCCGGGAATAGAGCCTGGGTGGGATTGTGGTCGGTATAGACTTGATGGGCCGAATGGCCTCTTTCTGCACTGTAGGGATTCAAATTCAAATTCAAATTCAATAAAGGAAAATTTGAATAGTTTGAGTTCAAAACTGTTTTTGGCCAAGAGATCTGAGAAGTGACACATTGCAATAAAGAAGCAGGACCTAGAAAAGCTTAAATCAGCAAAATAATAAACCTGGAGAATGTATTTGAATTTTGATTCTGCTCTGTGGCATAACGACTGGAAAACTGAGAAGAGGTTCTGTAAAATTTAGGTATGATCACAGACATGTTATAGATTTCAAGATGAGTTATCAAGTGAGAAGTAAACAGATTCTTATTCTCAATGGGACTGGAGCGAATCTAAGAGACAGGGAGCTTAGCAGAAGTATCGACATCGCAGTGACCAATGAATCAAACCTGTTTATGACTTCTCACTTTGAAATGATCAAGTGTAAGGTGTATGTTGATCCAAGATTTCATCTCCATGTCCTACTCTAGGTAGAGTTTGAGAGAAGAAAGAGAAAAAAAATGCCAAAGCCGATGAAAATGTCTCCAACATCTGAGGAGAGAAGTAACTCCCAGTCCTAGACTAACAAAGGTAAGCTGATTGACGTCTGACACTCTGCACATCGCTTCCAAGCTTCCCATTTTTAAATCTTTCATTTCTGTCACAGTTCTACTGTCAGATATTAACTTTTGGGCAATGTATTCTCTGAACTTTATACTTCCGTTGTCAGTCTACATTTCCCTTTTAAGTGCTCAAAAGGTCGAATGCAGATTAAGTTCTGTCAAAATTTCAGAGTCAACTGATTCTGAAGACTGATTCTTGTTAAGCGAAAGTGCATCAAGTGAAGCCACGCTGTCTTCAAGGCGTCTCTGATTAAAGCTTCATAAGAGTTGGTGGTAAGCTTCAAACACTTAACAATTCTGAGCTCAAACTCTTACTAAAAGGCTTCAGCAACATTCAACTTTATTGCAGAAAAAAATATGTAGTGGCCATGCCTGTACAATTTAAAGCCTGCTTTTGGGTGCGGCATTCAGACATCAAGATTTTTTTTTATTGTAAATTCAAGTGTAGTTAATTATGCTTGTGTGCAGACGGCATTCCCAAAGATTTTCTCAGGAGATGAAATGAAAATATCGCTGAAGGGAAAAGCATAGAAACAGAGAACCTAAAAGCAGGAGTGGGCCATTCTATCCTTCACGCCTCCTCCACCATTCATTTTAACCATGACTAATCATCAAATTAAATATCCTGATCCCCCTTCCCTTCATATCTCTTGATCCCTTTAGCTCCTAAAGCTCTATCATAGAATATTACAATGCAGAAGGAGGCCATTCAGTCCATCGAGCCTGCATGAACAACAATCCCATGCAGGCCTGATTCCTATATCCCCATGCATTTAACCTAGCTAGTTCCTCGACTCTGAGAGGAAACTTGCACACGTCCAGTCCACCTGACCTGCACATCTTCAGACTAATACCTAATTTCCTCTTCTAATTGTCCAATGTTCTGGCCTCAACTACATTTTGTGTGAGTGAATTCCACACATTCACCACCGACTCGATGAAGAAATTTCTCCCCACTTCAGTTCTAAAAGTTTTACCCCTTATCCTTAAACTACAACCCCTAGTTCTGGACTCCCCCACCATTGGGAACAAGACATTACCTGCAATACATTGTTCAAAAGTTAGGACCCACTCAATTTACTGTACATCTCAAAATGTTTCCCTGATCTTTCCTGAATCTGACAATCATGTCATTGAGGAATGGGGGAACTAACAATTTTGACTGGATTTTGGTCTCCAGAGTGGGTGACTGACTCAGGAAGTTTCCAGAATCACCAGACGTGCCTTGGTAAAAAAAAAAATGCCCAGAAAAGTCTGATTTGTCCTTGGGGAGGGAGAGAGGACAAGGGGGCGAGTGAGGGATGTAGTTGGACACGCAGAAACAGGGTGTAGGTGACCATAGAGGATGGTCGAGCGTTGAGGTGGGCTGGTTAGAAAGGCCATCTTTGGTTTTTGGATTCTGTCCAAGATGCTTTCGAAGTTGTTCAAACCTCCAGCCCTCACTCCTCTCAAGAAAACTTTAAACAATGTTGGAAGTGAGGCTGCTTTGTTGGAGAATTGAGGTGGCTCTCCTAACCAGCTCACCTTTGTACCACAATTGTCATAGATTCCATCATAGCTTCCAAAATGTGCCATAAGGCCTATAAGAAAAAGGCAAAAATTCCTCAAATTCCTGAGCAAAGCCACATACGTATTAGGCGTGCATTTCAGAAGGTGATTATGTGTGTAAGTCTGCCTGAGCCCATGCAAAAATCCAGGCCAGGGTATACTTTAAGGAAGGTCTTAAGGAAGGAAAATGAGGCGGAGAGGCACAGGGGAGATTTCCAGAGTTGGGAAGCCCAGCCACCAGTGGGGAAGTGATTAAAATAGAGGATGCACAAGATGAGAGAACTGGGAAAACACAGACATCTCGCAGAACGTGGGGCTGAAGAAGATTGAAGGGGTGGGGTGGGGGGAGGGGAGGGGCTTGAAATCAAGGCTGAGAATGTTTAAAATCAAGCACTGAAAATGCAGAAATGAGTAAATTATGGCAAAGTAGCTGGAAACCAACTGCAGATTAACCACAAAAACCAATTCATTTCCACCGTAAACAGCGAAGATGCTTTGATTACAGCTTTTTACATTATCCAGCATCACTCTGAGCTGCTCAAAATGCAGAGTGAGACCTGCAGTCAACACAAGCTCATTTGCAATGAAATATAATATTGCAGCCACACACTGTTATTTACTTTGAACAAATAAAGCAAATATCGAAGATAAGAATGATGACTGGCAGATTCCATTCTCCTCCGGCTTGCAAGCTATCTGTCCCACGTAGAGGTAAGCATTCAAGTCATTTTACTTTTAATTGTATTTTAGCTGTAACATTTGCGAAAAGACTGTTTCTGTAAAATTACATATTGGATCTGACGGATGACTAATATTGCCAATAAAAGAAAATAAATAGCTCCCATGTAAAAATCTATTTTCTGAATTTTGAAATGTTGTAACGGAGATGTGTCGAGCACTCGTTTCACCACACATTTTGTATTTTATGGTTAGGCAGGGTCTGTTCCTATTGTTAGGCCAGGTGGTAATCTCAGAGCTCATTGCAACATGTATTCTGGGTCTCAGTACCTCACAGGGTTGGGGGACTAGAGGAGATAGCGGGGGAGGAACAAGGGCAGGGAGGGATTTGAAGACAATGTTGAGAAAGATGAGAAATGGAGGAGGATGAAGAACATGTCAGATATTTGACTGTTGAGGAGACTTTCAAATACATGAGTGAGCAATGGGGTGCCAGAGAGTGACATCCACACTGACATATTCTACAGTACAAATGTATTCGATTCGAACTCCCAGTTGGTGTAATTTTATATGTTTTGCTTTTGGTTATGCATTTATTTTCACCACTACTTCTTTAACCATGTTTATCTTCAAATCACCAGAAAATAACAAAATATTTGGTCCATGTACCTCCAGTACAGGCATCTCCTTAATTTTAGTTTGTCAGATCGATCTTTGATTCCTTATTTTGATGGGGTAATATGATAGCCAGGACCCCTTTGTCAAAGTCATTCGCTGAAACACCACTGCCTCGTTTGTCACGGAATCAGAGCAGGCGAGGACAGACAACAATAACGGTGGAATTTCTGGTCTTGCTCAAGTGCGCTATAAAATTCCACCCATTGTGTTGAAATGCCTTTTCTCTGGGCGCAGTTAGCCCCACTCACTTTCAGCCTCCTTACAGACCCCACCCTTTGGCAGTTGGCACTGCCAGTCTGCCAAGCAGCTTTTCCAGGGCACTGTCCAGCCATGTCCCTGACCGTCCATTGGTTATAATGGCTTCCAGACCTCTAATGTAGCCATCATTTCCACCCAGAGAATCCAACAGTGGTTGTGAGAAGATTCTCATTGAGAACCTAAACAGCTGCTTCTGTAGTGGAAAGCTATCTCCAGTTCAGGCATAAGACGTTGAAAAATGCCCATTCTGAAGGCCAAAGCAGCTGCTGTTTCTAGGAAGTACTTTAAACTTGAAAACTGTGACAAAAATAAACACCATGAAAAATTACAGGCAGAACACCTGCTCAGAAAAGGAACCAGTTCAGCATCAAAAGAACCATGAAGTGCTATAAAAACAGACAAAGCTAATCCCTTCTTTGAAATAGCCTGCAGCTGTCAATCAAGTCACTTGTAACTGTTAATGGACCATGGAATGGAATGTAAACAGTATAGTTCAAAGCTTTTCAGCATCTCAACAAGCCCAGGGGTTTGTAAAACTTAATGGTGCAAAAAGTGGAATATGAACAAAGCACTTCAAAGCTTTTTAAAGCAATAGAGACTTGCAAATTCAACCAAATAGTTCTTTGAAGTAGACATGCTGGCAGAAAGTTCAATGCTTTCCAAGCAACAAAGTGAAGGCTAACAATGCACCCCCATCCTGGGGAAGACCCCTGAACTGAACCCTTCCAGTCCAGCCACAACCATAGCCCCCTCCCAAAAACTCTCCCTCTCTTTAAGCACTCCCGCTCTGCAGCCTTGGAGTGGCTGCTTTGCCCATGGGTACCTCGGAGTTTAGTGTGCAGATGGTATTCATCTCCTCGCTCCCTCTTGGAGTCCATCACATCAGATGCCACTTTTAAGGCCCTGTAGTGATTTGCACTCAGGTGACTTTTCACTGAGATCCTAAATATTCAAGCTGGAGTGGGCTGGGAGCATCATGATCTGATTAATGCTGATAGAAATCTAGCTTTGGGCCTCTTTCCAAAGTTACTGGCCCAATAGGATATGTGCCCGGGGCTGATGAGTCACTGCCTTTACTTACATTTTTTTTGAACTAACCTATCTTATTTTCTCCAATCTAAAACATTCTCACTCAGCTCTGTGCTGCACCTCTGTTTGGTTCGAGCCGAGATATTTAAATATAACAAACTGAAATTAGTAAACTGGGCGAGTGCCTCAAGAGATTTTGCAATCATGCAAATGCTGAAATGTCGCATATTGAAGGTGACATGATGGATTATTGTGATGAGGAGGACCAGGCAGTAACTGATACACAATTAAGCCTCTGATGCTAACCATTAGGTTAAGTCAAGGAACCTTGAATAAATGAGTCAAATAATCAATTTACAAAAATTTAACACTTAACAGAAAACGAGAAAGGTGGAAAGATGTGCTTTGATTCATCTCATACATATTTTGAAGAACCATGATATGAAGGATAAGAAACTTGAACCAAATATGCATCACTTACAGATCTCCTGCCTGAGTATTCCTGGTGTATGAGAGGCTACATTGGCTCATTTAGCTCTGCAGTTCATTTTTAGCTCTTTATTTTTTAGAGCAGTGCATTCACATCCACGTGGTACAAGGCATCTATTTACATATTGGAGTCCCACATTTAGGACTATGATAATAAGTGGGTCTGGTGATTTTTAGACTAAGGTTGTTTCAGGAAACTCAGTGCAGAGAAGGTCAACAATAGGTTAGTGCTATATATTTCACAGGGCTGCAAGGTTGCTTTAAGAGCTGATCACAGGATTTAATGCTGATGCCATGAGGTTGTTTGCACAAGTTGCTGTTTCACTTTCAGTTTTGCGTAGTGTGCAGAGCAGAGAGCAGCTTTCAATAAAACTTGTTGTGTTTGTTTGAATCTACATATGCAAACCAAGTCTTTTCTTTTAAGGTTCAAACTCACAACCTCTCAAACTGGGTAGTGCCAAGGAAATCAAGCCAGAAGGGGGCAGTGCATCATGGAGGACTGAGAACAACTGGGAGAGTGATCAGTGGTCATTGGGGGTTGGGTCGGGAGACTAGTGGTCATAGGGCCAGTGTGCATGCACTAACCTGCCTATTGACAGATCATAGCATGCGCAGTGGCCACTCCAGTGGTGCAAAGCCCCACCCTCCATCTTTTTGGCATAAATTCTCGAAGCACTCTGTGATGCTCAGGGCATCGGACATATGTCCTGTTAATTATGTCCAAAAATCAGATGGGAAAATCTCCTGTTTTCCAGTCCGTTGGGCACATAGTCTTTTTTGAGAGAATCCCGGCCACGTTCCCTTTAATTCTTTTTCCATCTGGCAATAAAATTCAAGGCTAGAGTCCAAAACAGTCAGCTAAAGGTTCAACCGCCTTTTCCACCTGAACAGTCTTTTGTTGAAAAGAAACATCTGCAATGTTAAGTATTGGGAGGCGCAAGATGAAAATTGTGCATTCCTTATACAAGTTCATGGCAAATTGTCACTTGCCTCTGGTAGAACGTATCATCTGCACTGATAATATGCAAATATATTGCATTCCAGTATCAACAGAAAAAGAAAAACAAATAGGCCTAAAACTAAAATATCATACAGGTTAGGTGGAATGGCCATGCCAAATTGCCCCTTTTCTATCCCAAGATATGTAGGTTGGGGTAAATGTGTGGGGTTAAGGAAATGGGCAGAGGGCTGAGTCTGGATAAGATGATCTGTTGGAGAATTGGTGCAAACTCCATGGGCCAAATAACCTCCTTTAGCAATGTATTCTGTGATCTTGCCAGTGATGTTTTTTCTGCCTTTTTTTTAATGCGTTGCCAGTATAAGCATGTTTAGGTGCTTTGATTCACCATTCATCTTTACTATAAACTCTGATTTTCCTTGACTAAATTTTCTTCCAGGCTTTTCTCATGATAATTTAGTTAAATTTAAAAGAGGTCAGGAGTAGCAAATATAATGTGAAAGAAGCATTTGCTCGCCTGGATTGGACCAAACAACTCAAATTCTAAACACTACATCTCAAGTGTGCAATATATTTCTGCCAAAATACTTCAGAACTGGACATTAGGAATTTTTACTGTTTCATTGCCTTTGAGGAAGTTTCACCCACCCTACAAAAGAACCTAAAGTAACTTGAAAAGTAACATTACTGTAGAAACAACATTTGGGTGGCACAGTCGTTGGCACTGCTGCCTCCAGGGACCTGGATTTGATTCCGGCCTTGGGTGACCATCTGAGAGGAGTTTGCACATTCTCCCAACATCTGCTTGAGCTTCTTTCATGTGCTCTGGTTTCCTCCCACGGTCCAAAGTTGTACATCTTGGTTGGATTGACCAAGCTAAATGAACTTTAATGTCCACAGACGTATAGGTTGGCTGAATTAGCCATGGGAGATGTGTGTGGTTATGGGGATGGAGTGAGGGGTTGTGAGTTGGGCTTGGATGCTCTTTCAGAGAGTCTGTACCAGATTCAATTGAATGGAAGGCCTTTATCTGCACTGTAGGGATTGTATAGATTCTATACTTTGTGATAGAATGTTTTTAGGAGGGCTTGAATTCTTGTCATTATTAAGCCCAGGATGTCATTATTAGCCTTGAGAAACATCAATTTCCAATGTATTGCATTTCAGATGAGAGGAGGAATTTGCCTGTTGCAGGTCTGCTTGCACAACCCCACAAAGAGGAAAGGAAGTTCTGGCATCCTGGTCAATACATACTACTCCCCCAGTAGCACCAGAATAGATCATTCAGTCATTCCCCTCATTCTTGGTGTGGGATGCTGCTGTGCAGCAACTGGTTGCCATATTTACCTCCGTAAAGCAGCAACTGGGAGGAAGAATCTTCTATCCTTCACAGAGGCAGGGGAAGGCAACAGGAGGGCTTGAGAGTTTGGTGGGTTGGCATGAGAACCAAAAACTGATGCTTCATGACTTCTCTGGTGGGAAGTTCTGGGCAGGAAGGACCACTGTGGACTATCCACACATCTCTATTTGTAATTCAATTCGAGACCACTGCACTATGGGCTATGGAAGCGCAAATACTTTTATTATTATTTTCTTTATGTGCCTCTGTTTTTATAAGTGAAGCAAAAGCAGAAAATGATGGAAAATCATGGAATTATGGAATCCTATAGTGCAGGAGGCCATTCACCAATAAGTCTGCACCAACCACAATTTCATCTGGGCCCAGAGGATATTCAGAACCAAGGACAGCACCAAGGAATTGCTACTTATAGAATCATAGGATCATGCAATTGTACAGTGCAGAAGGTGGCCATTTGGCCCATCAAGTCTGCACTGACCACAATCCCACCCAGGCCATCTCCCCATAACCCCATACATTTACACTAGTTAATCTCCTTGACACTAAGGGGCAATTTAGCGTGGCCAATCCACCTAACCTGCACATCTTTGGACGATGGGAGGAAACTTGAGCACTCGGAGGAAACACGCAGAGATGAGGAGAACGTGCAAAGTCCATATACTTAGTGACACAAGGCTGGAATTGAACACAGGTCCCTGGCACTTTGAGGCAGCACTGTCTCCCACTGTGCCACCCAATAAGTCTGAGTGCATCTACCTGTATAATCCCACAAAGAGGGAAGAAACAACTGACATCCCAGTCAACATGTGGGCAGCATGATAGCATAGTGCTTAGCACTGTTGCATCATAGCTCCAGGGACCTGGGTTCGATTCCCAGCTTGGGTCATTGTGTGTGGAGTTTGCACATTCTCTTCATGTCTGTGTGGGATTCCTTCGGATGCTCTCACAGTCCAAAGACGTACAGGTTAGGTTGATTGGCCATGCTAAAAATTGCCTCTTAGAGTCCTGAGATGAATAGATTAGAGGCATTAGTGGGTAAATATATAGGGATATGGGGCTGGGACCTGTTGGGATTGGGGTCAGTGCAGACTCAATGCACCAAATGGCCTCTTTTGCACGATAGGGTTTCTATGATTCTGTGATACACAACTCCCCCAGTGGCACCAGAACAATTATGTACATTAATGTGAACGTTTTGAGCCTGGGTGACCCTTTGTCAGAGCTTGAAAAGTCATCCAGACTCAAAATGTTAACTCTTCTCTCTCCACAGATACTTTCAAATCTGCTGAGACTTTTCTGTTTTTGTTTCGGATTCCAGTATCCCGCAATAATCTGCTTTTATTTTTAATTAAGGAACCTTGGGGCAAATTTCACTGCCTTTGCACAGTCAAAATAAACAAATGTCGCATAGCCAGTCAAATGGCATTTCTCTGTCTAAAATCAGATGAAAACACAAAAGATGCTTAATACAAATAATTACACCCACAGCAAAGATTCGTATGGTCGATTGATGTGAGATAGGGCATTGCTGGTTTAACTGTGCATGGGATAAAATCCCTGATGATAAATTTAGCAAATTTATCTATTGTAAAATGATTTTGCAGGGCCTAGCCAGTTCTGGGAAAGATGTGCAGCCTGCAGAAGCTGGGGACAAGGAAAATGGAATTTTCCAGGAGTATTATCATTTAATCAAGATTTCAATAACTTGCAGATTGAGGTGGGCGATTTGTCATTTCTTAAACCTCAAATTTATTTATTTATGAATTCAGCAATTCATTCTCAAAATCAAACATGAATGTTGAACGCAAACACCTGAGACAAAAGCAGTAGTCTCTTCCCACTGTGTCAAGTGGATACTGTGTGTAAACTACCAAGCAAATCAAAACATAAAATGTTGCATTGAATCAGAATCATCTCTTTAACGTGGCATTACCATGAAGCATTTTGATTTCTATGCCAATTCAGTGAAGAGCTGTTTAAAGTTTATTTATAAGTGTCACAAGTAGGCTGACATTAACATTGCAATGAAGTTACTGTGAAAATCCTCTACTTGCAACACTCCTGTACCTGTTTGGGCACATTGGAGGAGAATTTAGCATGGCCAATGCACCTAATCAACCCATCTTTGTTGGAAAAAAACAGAGTACTCAGAGTAAAACCATGCAGACACGAGGGAAAACATGCATACTCCGCGCAGACTGTGACCCAAAGTTGGAATTGAACCCAGATCCTTGGTGCTATAAGACTAACACTGTACCACTATGCTGCAACTGTGATCAATAATTGCCCCTGCCAGCAAAAAGAAAAACAATACATCTTAAAAGGGTGGTACGAAGGCACAATGTTTAGCACTGCTTGCTTCACATCTCCAGGGATCCGGTTCTATTCTGACCTTGACTGATTACTGTAAGGAGTTTATACATTCTCCTCGTGTCTGCATGGGTTTCCTCTTGCATTCCAAAGATTTGCAGATCAGGTTGATTGGTCACGCTAAATCACACCTTCATGTCCCAGCATATGTAGGTTAGAGGGATTAGCAGGGTAAACATGTGGGGTTGTGGGGATAGAATCTGGGATGGGATTGTTGTCGGGGCAGACTCAATGGGCCGAATAACCTCCTTTTGCACTGTAAGGGTTCTATGAAGACCATACATTACACCAGATATGAGTTCAGTTACATGGTAAACTTCCTTTCCTTCCTGAAAAAAGCAAAATAGCGAATGCAAGCCTGTTGGCAAACATTAACTACCTCAGGAGTAAACAAGTTGTAGTTAAATTTATTGGAATTCTATTCCAGGTTTTCTGTTCAGAACAGCAGTTATTTTAACCTGTCTGAGAATGCGATGATTTTGAATGAACAACAAGTCAATATGGCAAGACCCAGAGAGATGTTTGGTTGGATTTAGACCTTCCATTGCAGATATAGTAGTGTGGGTCTTTTAAGGGACCATTCCCAGAGGGCCACCTGATCGGACTGGATCCAATGGAGTGTTGAATTGGGAAATTGAGCCAATCGAGGGCGAGATATGTGTCCCAGATTGGGGAAGAACTTCATTTATGCCAGGGAAGAGCATTGTACAGTCACACATTTATTCTGCCTGACCCTATTGGTGTAAATACTCATTTATTTGCTGGCAATGTTTGTTACTTTAAGTCACATCAAGTTGTCCTCGACTCATTACAACAGAACCTGAGGGAAATCTGGTGTAGGTCTGTTGGCTGCACCTGGTTATGTGGCAGAAAGCACAAGAATGCAGATGGCACAGGTTTGTTGCAGACCAGGAGAGCCAAAGGACAGCTCTGACATGGGAAGCCTGACGATTGCACATAAGGTGCTGCCAGATTGAAGGGAGAATCTGAGATGTCACAGTCCAGCCGGTGCATTTCTTGACTCAAACAGTGGTGAGCCTGTGGAATTTGTCACCACGAAAGTAGCTGATGCCAAAACATTGAACTTAGTCAAGAGGCGGCTAGATATAGCACTTCAGGCGAATGGGATCAAAGGTGATGCGGAGGAAGCAGGATTAGGCTGTTGAGTTGAACTGTCAGCCATGAGCGTAATGAATGGTGACATAGAATCGAAGGGCCAAATGGCCTCCTCCTATCTTTGATGGTTCTCTGCACATTCCCCCTCCAGCACTTCAAGATGGAGGAGGACTTCATTTCACAACTCCAGGGATCTGGTTCTATTCTGACCTTGAGTGAATACTGTAAGGAGTTTATACATTCTCCTCGTGTCTGCATGGGTTTCCTCCTGCATTCCAAATATTTGCAGGTCAGGTTGATTGGTCACGCTAAATCATCCCTTCACGTCCCAGCATATGTAGGTTCGAGGGATTAGCAGATGCTGAATTTGAGCATGTTATGACACATCCTGATTAGTCTCATCAGATTGATTCTGGGGTCGACGTATCAAGAGAGATTAAATAGTTTGAGCTAAGACTCATTAGAGTTCAGAAGGATGAGAGAGGATCTCATTGAGGATATAAATACTGAAAGGGATTGATAAAGTAAATGTAGACCAAATGTTTCCTTTGTGGGACAATCAAGAACACGAGGTCATTGGGTATAGTTTGAGAGGTGTTAGATTTAAAACTGAGATGCAGAAAGTGGTGAATTTGTGGAGCCCGCTGCCTCATCATGCAGTGAGGTCTGAATTACTAAATGGTTTGAAGACAAAGATAGATGCATCTCTGATAAAAAAAATGGGTTGGGGATATGGAGATCAGGTCAGAGGTGGATTTGAGGCGTGGGAAAGATCAGCCATGATTGAATGGCAGAGCGGGCTGGAAGGGCTGGATTGCCTACTTCTGCTGCTATTTCCTATGTTCCGACATTCCTATTCTTACAACTTGATGCCAAAGAGGTAGTTGTCAGTTGAAAAGAATATACTGGAGAGATACAGATGGGCGTACTCAGTTCACATACGGAAGCTGACCCTGACAGAGAGGGAGAGCACTGTCTCAGTGACTGTGTAAGGGTGAGAAAACAAGGAACTGCTGGAAATATGCTGGTGACACATAACAGGTAATGGTAATAAAATGAAAAATAAGGAATCTAGTAATTAAGACGATGTTCTGGTGATTGTATGGGAAAAGAACAAACTATGGAAAATGGAAAATTCTAGAAAGACTGATTGGCTGGGATAGTGAAACAAGTCTTTTGATTTGATGATTAACCTCGAAACACTGTCAACAGATGTTTACCTAAGGCAGGTTAGTAACAATGGCGTGCAGAGTGTCAAAAGTTAAAGATGGTACAAGTTTACAAGAGATGGGGGTAAATTTCACACTTGCATTCTAAAAGGAGACCTCATGCAGTTATGGTAATTAAGAGTGACTTCTGAGAAAGGGAAGATCAAAAGGAAAAACAGCATATCAAAGACAAATTTGCCCTGTCCAAGGGAGCAGTTTAGAGACTGAAGCCCTGAAGAGTGAACTATGCCAACAAGCTGTGCCTGAATGAAATCAGACATCTGTCTTAAGTCAGACTCAACCCCAAAAGATATAGGTGCCTGATGTTGCAGTTAATTATTACTGGATTTCACTTACAGCTTTAAAACCTTTGGGATGGTGTTTGGGGAGGTTTAGCTCTGAGGTTATGAAAGCAGAGGGATTTTTTTAACTGGACAACTTTGAAGATACTATGAAAAGTTGAAGTGTATATTTAGTTGACTTTACTGTGTGCATTTTTACTCTCTAATAAACATTTATTTAGTTCAAAATCATCACAATAACATATGCAACATGCTTCACATCTTTCCTCACTGTTGCAAATTGCAAAATACAGTTGAAAGTAGACATTCCAAGGGATTTGGAAAACCCTACTATGAAACATCAGCTGTGTCCTTAACACCTCCAAGCAGATCAGAGTGGAATCACACTAAGATAGTCCTCTGGATTTTGAGAGCGGATGAAGGCTGATGAGGTTGGATGGCATACTCTACCATCTCAGATCCTGCAGCAAGGTAAGCATAGGTGAGGGCAAACCGTCATGATGTTTACATTATTTTTAATTTGTACTGGAAATTTTGGGGCATAGAACTGGAAGGAACTCATATATTTGAGTGCTCGAGACAGGAAAGAGAAGTTAAAGGTCTAGCCGATGTACTTGGACAGAGAATTATTTTATTTTGTATCACTGTTTCTGAATGGGAAAGGGTTAATGCCTGAGGAAGTGGAACAATTAGTAATCGGAGCTCACGAGGGTAATTGGTCTCCACTGGGGTATCTGAATGGTTTGCAGTTGTGTCTGGAGAAGATAAAAGTGACAAGATACGTGTTTGGAGAGTGAAGTGAGATAGATGGAAGAAAAACTACCAGGTACTGGTAAATCTGGGGCTAGGTTTGATAGGAGTCTGCGTGAAGTCAGCAGTAGGGATGGAGAAAAAGAGAAGCTAATTAAAGAGACATCGCACGGATCGTCTTGGAAATGAAGAAATACTCAAGTTGCCCACACTTGAGTTGTGGAAGTCAGCACGCACAATGTGAATTTGAGTGAGATGAATAAAAGATGGGCATAGAGCACACAACAAGAATTTTGAATGGGAGTTGAAAATCAAGTGGATAACTGGATCAAAAGAGGGTAGGTGTCAGAGCAGTGGAAAGATGTGCTAAAATTGAATTTGGCAAGAAGGAGCCATGGTTGAAGTGAACACTGATACAGGATGGGATTTCACGGCCTTGCTCGTCCTGAAACTGCAAAATCCCGCCTCTCATCCGTTTCAATTCCCACGGTGGGACGGTCGGTAAAATTCTGGCCATAATGTCCAGGCAGATGGGTAGGACTCAATGAGGGAGAAGAATTGCTGGCATAAACCATATTTGTGTCAGATTGGTGATATATCCATGAGATCTTGTTTATAAGGGAAAAAACACCCTTACGAAGCAGATCAGTGACTGATGGTCCATTCCATCAGAGGGAGTGTTTGGTGGAATCAGATAGTCAGAAGAAGTGGAAGGAGCCATTTATCCCATTAAACCTGTTCCACCATTCAATAATATTAGGGTTCATTTGATAGTGGCCTTAACTCCACTCTGGTGCAAAAAATGACAGAGGTATGAGAGGCAGCTGGTAAGTAATATAAAACCAGACAGTAAAAGCTTCAACATGGATATAAAAGAATGAATTTTTATTAAACAAAGGGATAAAAGGTTATGGGGGCAGGCAGGAATGAGGTTAGAATCAGGTCATCCATGATCTTATTGAAGGGTGGAACAGGCTTGAGGGGCTGAGTGGTCTACTCCTGCTCCTCGTTCTTGTGTTTTAATGAAAAGAGAAGCAAAAGTCAACATTGGTTCCTGAACAGGGTGAGGTTGGAAAATTTATAATACAATCAAAGAATTGGGCAGAGACTTTGAATGAGTCTTACGAAAGGAAAGCCATAGACTCGATCATGACGTGCTTGAGCCAGAGATGGTAAGAGATGAGGCAGCTGTGGAATCGGTGCATAAGGGTAGGGATTAAGCAAGACTTAATGCTGAAAAAGGGGGAAATGAAATGTGGTGAGACTGATTGGAAAGAGGGAGGGGCGATGAGAAGGAAGAGATGAAAAAGGAGGGGCGAGATCCTTTAGCCTCCTGCCAGTGGGAGATGACATGTTATTTGCTGGCAGCAGGACTATCTGGTATCCCCCCTTCGTGAAGGGAAACCACGGGGTGCACTGTCGGCGGGACTGGAGACGAACGCCGGCGTGAACAACCAGAGGATTCCAGCCAAGTAAAGTGGAAAACAATCAGGAAATGTCTGGAAAGCAGATGGTATCAAATTTGCACAGAACGTTCTCATCGATTGTGAGTGTGCTTTTGGGCTACAGGTATAAAGCCGTCTCTGGCTTTCATTTCTCTGAAATTTGTAATCGCGTAAGCCTCTAACTCCCGAGGATTACCAGTAGCTGTCAACAGACTTCATCTTGGGTGACTCAGGATGAAACAATCAACTCACAGACTTAGTGAATCAATCCATCCACGGCAGCTAAACCCACTCTGTTTTATGATGTTTGGACTCTGTGGAATTGCTCGAACTGAATAATTGAAAATGCAGTCGGTGAGATTTGTTCTATTGACTTTCTGCAAATCAGTAATCTTCTTAGAGCCAGACTGAAAACAGGCAGCCATTATTAGATCTTAACGAGGCATCCTTGGAGTACTTGAGAGAACTCCTCCTGCCACTGACAAATCTTATGTAGCTCAGCACAGTTAAATGTGAAAACTAGAATGCATAAAATATATCCATTATACCCTCAAAAATGGTCATTATTTTTCCCCTTGCTATTGTTTTGGTTCAGCTTAGAAATTCCAAAGTGTTCTTTGATTCCGGGAATGGCGGGATTGATGTATGAGAAGAGATTGACTAGATTAGAATATTTTTGCTGGAGTTCAGGCGAATGAGGGGAGGATCTCATAGAGACTTACAAAATTTGAACTGAACTAGACAGGGTAGATGCATTCTCAGTGGTGGGCGAGTCCAGAACTTGGGGAGAGGTCACAGTCTGAGGATTCAGTATAGACCATTTAGGACGGAGATGAGGAGACATTTCTTCACCCAAAGAAGGGTACAAAGCACAGGAAGTAGTTGATGCCAAAACAGTGTATTTGAGAGGGAGCTAGATATAGTGCTTGGGGCGCTATATCTAGCTGAAAAGGGGGAAAAAAGCAGGATCTGGCTATTGAGTTGGATGATCTGACATGATCGCAATGAATGGCAGAGCAAGCTCAAAGGGCCAAATGGCCTCCTCCTGCTCCTAATCTTCGATGTTTCTACATTTATATCTCTATGGAGCCTGCCTGAATCATAAATTTTGCACTTTCAATTTGGTTACGATAAGCATGATATCGTCACTTCAGGTATGATTCAAATTATCCACTAGGGAGCTTTTACTTAAGAATATAGCTAACATGTATGAAAAGAAAACTAACAATAACTTCTATCAATTACAAACAAAAACAAAACAACCATGATAATGTATCACCCTCAACAAACGTATCTAGAAAGTTCCAAATAAAATCCTTCCCATAGACAAAACCCTTTAAATAGGTTCAACACAACAAAGACTAATGGTCATGTGATACCAGAATTGAACCCTTTCGTTGAAGAATTGAAAACTCTTGGTCTTCTAAGTTCCAGTAGTCTTTTTGACACACCCAGAACCCCAGGGAGAATCTCTGGTCAAGCCACCAGCAGCAGATTTTCTACTCCAGAAAGGCTTTTGGGTAACCCACAGAATTTTCAAAACCAGGGACAGAGAGAGAGAGAGAGAAAGAGAGAGAGAGAAAGGGAGAAAGAGAAAGGGAGAGAGAGAGAGAAAGAGAGAGAGAGACAGAAACAGAGAGAGAGTGAAAGAGAGAGAGAGAAAAACGACTTCTCAGCTTGATGCCCCTTCTAAAATTCAAATTAAACAGCAATTCAAAGTGAAAGCACAAAAGCTCCGGTCACCTGACCTGCCAACCTGTTTTTCTCCTAACAATGCAGAGTCATAAATATCCCACTAAAAATAAACACCCGCGAAGCAGCAATAAAAAGAGATAAACCCATGTCATAATGAGAAAACAGCTGAAGCCAGAAAAGCCTGTTTACCACTATAGGAAACATGATTCAAAAAAACAAATCGCAAAGGTACTGTCACACCAGATCTAAATCTCTTCAGGTTTTAGTTTCCAAATTTTACAATTTAAGACTTTAAAAACTATCTGCTCCATTACTACTTAAAGCATCTTTGAAGGTTTCCTCATTACACTTAAGTCCACAGAAGAGCAGGCTTGGACAGGGATGCTGATGGTTCAAAATTGAGTACTGTACTGACATTTACTTTGTGATTCATTGAGAGTATTTAGCAACTTTAGCCATTTAAATCCATTTGATTTAGGCCAAACCAGCATTTGTTACGAACCCCAAATTGCACTTAAAGTGGCAGCCTTCTCAAGCTGCAGCAGTCTAAATGATAAAGGTGTGCTATTGGATAAGAAGTTCCAAGGTTTTGACCCAGAGATGCTGAAGAAACAGCAATAAATTTTTTAATCATGGGTATGTGACATGGAGTGTAACTCAGTGCTGATGCATTTTCATGCACCTTCATGATACTTTTGTCTTGTTGAAGCTGCATTCATTCAGGTAAATGGGGGGGTATCAAACACACTCCTGAATATGCATTGTAGATGGTGATAAGGCTTTAGGGAATCAAAGAGGCAGCACAGTGATGAGCACTGCTGTCTCACAGTGCCAGGGAGCCAGGTTCAATTCTGGCCTTGAGTGACTGCGGGGATTTTGCATGTACACCCCATGTCTGCATGGGTTTTTCTGGATCCAAAGATACGCAGTTGGGTGGATGGGCCATGCGAGAATGCCCCTTTGTTTCAGGGGAACTCCTGCAGGGAAAATATGTGGGGTTATGGGGATAGGACCTGGGTAACATTGTAGTCAGTATAAACTTGGTGGGCCGAATGGCCACCTTCTAGACTCCAGGAGTTTTATGATTCCATAAGTACTGTGGCCACAAGAACAGGTCAGAGACTGGGAATTCTGTGGCAACTCCTGACTCAATAAAGCATTATCTATCAGGCACACGTCAAGATTGTGATGAAGCTACTGGATCAAGCTGCTCTAACAACATAAAGAATAGACACACATGGGAATGCCACCAGCTCCAAGTTCCCCTCCAAGATGTAAAATATCCTGACTTGAAAATATACTACCATTCATTCATCGTCATTTAGACATAATCCTGGAACTCCCTACTGAACAGTACTGTGATGCACCTTCAACATAAATACTGCAGATGTTGAGGAATGTGGCTCACTAATACCGTCTCAAGTGCAGTTAAGCAGACGCATGATATGCTGGCCTTGCTCATGAGTTCTACAACCCAGAAATGAGATCAGAAATACTAATTGACTTCATAGCCTGTTGTTCATCCCTTCAACAGATAGGCTTCACAGGAAAACTAATGCCTTTAAAATCAGAAGATTGCGGATTCAAGCCTCGAACACATAACCAAGGCTGTCACTTTAACAAGGCAAACGGCATTATTAAACATAGAAACCCGACAGTGCAGAAAAAGGCCATTAGAGTAGCTAGTTTTCAGATGAGACATTTGAAGCGCTATTTACCAGTTCAGATGGACACAGAATAAACTGTGGCTCTATTTCAAGGAGGAACAAAGGATTCTTTTGATGGCTTAATCAACAGTTAATCCTTCAAGCTTTACCATAAAAAATAAATTATAGAATTTACAGTGCAGAAGGAGGCCATTTGGACTATCAGGTCTTGATGGACCACAATCCCATCCAGACCCAATTCCATTAACCCCACATATTTACCCTACTAATTCCCCTGACAATAAGGTCAATTTAGTACAGTCAATCAACCTAACACACACATCTTGGACTGTGGGAGGAAACCAGAGCACCCAAAGGAAACATGGAGAGAAAGTGCAGATTCCGGACAGACGGTGACCTGAGGCCAGAATTGAACCCAGGTCCCTGGAGCTGAGAGACAGCAGTGCTAACCACTGTGCCACCGTGCTGCCCCGAGCTATTAATCTCATTGCTGTTTATGGAAACTTGTTTGCAAAATGACTGAACATTTACCAACACTACGAGTGACTGTTGAAGTGGGGATAATTGAAATAATGTAACATTAACAGCTTTGAAATACACAAATATAGTAATGATCATAAACAGATTGAAAGAATAGTAATTATAGCCCTATGGAAGGTTGTGTCACCCAAAGACATTGTGAATGAAAGCATCTGTTACTGCAGCTGAGAGACTAGTGTGATTTCAATCTTTTACCAAATAAAGTTTAAAAAATAATTCCTTTACTGTGAAGTTGGGGACACCTTGCCAACCTGGAAGGTGCTATGCAAATGCAAGATCTTTATACGAAATTTGGTGCAGAATAGATCATTGGACAGATATAATCTCAGCTGGGTGTCAGTATTCTAGATCAGAAATCATTCCAACAACCAAATTTATAATACTTGATGCATTCAATTTGTATTAATGTTTCTCCGTCTAAGGTGAGACTTTATTTAACATATTTGTGAGATTAAGTTTTGACGAGGGAAGTTACGAAATTATTTTGTGTCGAGAAACAAAGATCTGAAAACAAACAACTCCCAAGACTAGCGGTCATATTTTTATTTGATCTCTCCCTAAAACTGTGCACACAATTCTGTCTCACTCAAAAGGTTTTTTTAAGTTTATTTATTAGTCACGAGTGGGCTTACATTAACATTGCAATGAAGTTACCATGAAATCCCCCTATTCACCACATTCCAGTGCCTGTTCGAGTACCCTGAAGGGGAATTTAGCATGGCCAATACACTTGCCAGCATGTCATTTGGAGTGTTGGAGGAAAATAAAGCACCCAGAAGAAACCCAGGCAGACACAGCAAGAACATGCAGACTCTGCACAGACAATGGTCCAAATGGGAAGTCGAACACAGGTCCTTAGCAATGTGAGGCAGCAGTGCTAACCAAGGTGCCACCGTACTATCAGAGGGGTATCTGGCTCACACTGGACATGGTTCGATTTTTTGAGTAAAAAGATATGAGAAGTTAGAAGTGAGAGCAAAATTGTGTTCTTTTCTGATCTGTATTCCACGTGTTGTCTGAAACACATAGTTGAGAAAAATGTCAAGATCCAAGATCCTGCTGATCGATCCTGTCATTTGGGCTGGAATTTTACCATCCCACGGGAATCGGAATGGGCAAGGAGCGGAACATCGGAAGGTCCATTGACTTTGGGTGGAATTTTACAATTTTGGGATGAGTGAGGCCATAAAATCTCACCCTTATTGTCCTCTCTTTCTTGGCCTTGGATCTTCATTGCAAGTCTGGCTGCAATTTGCTAGAAGAATTAGGCAGAGTTCTCATGCAGCTCTGGGCGTGAAAAGCACATCAATGCTTCAGACAAGTCTGAAAGTCTCAGACTGGAATTGGTCAGGTAAAGTATCCTCACTGAGACACAGGCTTGCATATAGCACAGACTTGTATGATGGAAGACCTCTTTCTCTCATGGATATGAATCCTAAATGAAATAAACTCAAGCTGTATCAATAGAGGGGCACAAGTACACAGTTCAAAACTCTCTGTAATGAAATGTCAAATTGTGATAAGTAGTATTCACGGGCAAATTTTACCATTCCGCCTGCCACTGTTAGAGTAGGGGCGGGTGATGGGCAAACTATGGAAAGGTCTGTTGACCTTGGGTGAGATTTTATGGTATTGGGACAAACATGGCTATAAAATCCCACTATTAGTCTTTAGATTTCTGTGCTTATAATCAGCACGGAACATGTTATGTGCTGATTTATAACAACGGAGATACTAAAAGTGAAGATGGATACTGTTAGTTCCCTTGTGCTGGGCAAAGTGTTTGCAGTCGAACATTGAGCTTGTAACTGCACCAGCTCTATATTGTAAATGTGGTTTTACAAGAGCAATACTTAGCCTCAGAGTATTTAATGCTGATACTGGGGATAGAAAGCGCTCAGCTAGTGCATTTGCAGAATTTATCATTATGACCTCTCAGGAGTGAAGTTGAGCTGTGCTATGTTTGCAGAAATAATAACACAACATTTTTATGTTCACTTTTACAACAAAGTCTTCAAACCTGGCTTCGTCCTTGTTAAACCACCAGATGGAGGTCAAAAAATAACATAAATCCATTTGTTTCACTTCTGAGGAAGGAAGATTGGATTTGTTAACACCTACTTCTAGAGCTACAATTTCCCTCAGGACTCCAAAATGGCAACCATAGTCCCAGTGACCCCAGCTCAAAGGTGAAATGCATAATTTCTGAATGATGGCAGCTTCATCAGACAAACAGATTGCATGGCAGTATTGACACCCATTCTACCCTCAAAGGAAAAGGTGTCATACAACTTGAGAAAGCAGGAGTTAATGGTTGGGATGATCTAAATCTCATGAAGAAGAAGGAACTATCCATTATTGGGAATAAAGTACACAATCAGAACAGTCCTCTAAGCCTGTGCCAATCACAATGTACTAACTAAATTAAAAAACCCTTTTGCTCATACTGGGACCGTATCTGTCTATTCTCTCCCGATTCATGCTCCACCATATCAAAGCTAGCGTCCATGATGAAGTTGAAACCATTAAAAATGACAGTATCCCCATAAACCTCAGATTATGGAGAACAATTAAAACTGATTTTAAATTTTTCTAATATCTCATGGTTGCGAAATGTTACCGTTTTGACGACACAGAGATTAAAAAATCTCAACTTCCGTTCTAGCCACACTTAGATGGTGAAAACGGCAATGCAAGTGTTTATGGCTGATCCCTTTGCATGATTAATTTCGAGACATTTTGCCAAGTATTAGTGTAGCATCAAGCTATTACTGCAGCCTTTCAATTGTAAAAGCTTCTCTATTTGTTGATTGTAACGTAAATTCAAGTGGGAGGCAATGACATATTTTCAGCTTTATTAATACTCTCTGTCATTAATTAAACAGAACTTTTTGCTGAAGCCATGATTATCATATTTTATTTATTAATCACAAGTTAGCTTACATTAACATGTGGAGGCTGCACATTCGCCCCATGTCTGCATGGGTTTCCTCCCTGTGCTCTGGTTTCCTCCTACAGTCCAAAGATGTGCGGGTTAGCTGGATTAAATTGCCCCTTTGTGTCAGGGGATAAAGGAGGGTAAATACATGGGATTGAGGATAGGGAGTGGGTGGAATTGTGGTTGGCACAGACTTGTTGGACCAAATGGCCTCCTTCTGCACTGTAGGGATTCTATGAACACAGCAATGAAATTGCTGTGAAAATCCCCTCATCACCACACTCCAGCGCCTGTCTGGATACACTGATGGAGAATTTAGCATGACTGATGCACCGAACTAGTACATCTTTCAGACTATGGGAGGAAATCAGGGCACCCAGAGGAAACTCACACAGATACAGGGAGAATGTGCAAACTCTGCACAGTGACCCAAGCCAGGAATTGAACCCACGTCCCTGGCGCTGTGAGGCAGTAGTGTGAACCACTGTGCCACTTGTCGCCCTTTTCAGTCTGGGACATGTATCTATTTTTATTCAGGAGTATTCAGGCGCTCTGACTTTCTTCAGATTCAATAATCTACCGGAGTGAAAAGCGACCCATGCTTGTGACAAGTATGAAAATGTAAAGCTGAAAATACACTCCAAAATCCACTGAAAAAAGATGCCTAACAAAGTGCTTTCCTCTTCTCTTTGGGTTCCCTCTGCTCAAAAGTGTGGTATCGATTTGTTTCTAAGATAACATAAGAAGCACTCTGTCACAAGATCAGAGAGTGCTGGAGACGCCAGTGTTTACTAATCTTTCCTACCTCCCCACCATCAGCTTGCTGAGTTGGGATTAGCCATGTAAAACAAACCAAGGTCAATGGCTGCAGTGAGCAGTCACTGTCACAACATGGGTCTGTAGTATCAATAAACATGCAATGACATGCATCCAGCATGTGTGGCACCAAAGCTGCCCGAGTGTGTTTGGATATGCAGTCTGCGAGCCATGTTTGCGCTGGGCTCATTAATGAAACCTGAGCAAAGCAATAAATCATAATGGAAAAAAAATCTTTAAAATGGGTTTAAAGGAAAGAGTTTGGCAACCCGATCTCTATCCTGGGACAGTGCCGAGCACAATACGGTGACACTAATTCACCTCCATCTGACCTCACCTCCCAACACTTTGTGGCTCTGAGCTTTCCTTAAGCAAACTTATTTATGTTTATTAGAAAATAAATATCAACACGTAAACAATTCCTCTGTTGCAATATCATTGCAGCTTATAGAACAGAAAGTGGCCGTTTGACCACTTCTGGAGCGTCAGAAGATTTTTTTTCCGCAGTGTAGAGGAATCAATTACTAGGGAGCATAGGTTTAAGACATGAGTGGCAAGGGGCAAGTGTATGGGGCAAGTTTCTTTAACACAGAGGGTGGTAGGTGTCTGGAACTTGCTGCCAGGGAAGTACTGGAAGCGGATGCAACAGTGGACTTTAAGGGGCGTCTGGACAAATACATAAATAGGATAGGAATGGAGAGATATGGTCCCCAGAAGGGTTGGGGTTTCAGTTCAGATGGGTAGCTTGGTTGGTGCAGGCTTGGAGGGTCAAAAGGACTGTTCCTGCGCTGTAATTTTCTTTGTTCTTTGACCCATTTGTCTGTAAATGACTCTGAAACAGTCAAATAATTAACCCCTGCTTTTCAGTCATTGCAACTTTTCCTTTTCCGAATATGCATCCAATTCCCTTCTGAAGTTACCACTGAATGTCTTTCTAACCACCCTTTCAAGTAATGAATTTGAGATCAGGAAGACTTTGCTGTGTAAAATAAAAATTGGGTCTTCAGCCAATTGCCTTCAATATATCGATAAAGGTAAAATATTGCAATGCTGGAATCTGAAACAAAAACAAAAAATGCTGAAAAATCTCAGCAATCGTTCAGCATCTGTGGGGAGAGAATAGAGACAACGTTTTGAAATGTTGACTCTATTCTCTCTTTGCAGATGCGGTCAGACCTACTGAGATTTTCCAGCATTTTTTGTTTTTGTTACCTTCAATATATACTCTCTGATCACTGACTTTCCTATCAATAGAAGCAGCCTTCATTATCCACCCCATTAAAATGGCACAGAATTTTTAACATCTCTTGTAAATGTCCCCTTAACTCTCTCTGCGTCATGGAGAACAATCCCAGGGTTTCTAGACTCTCTATGTCGCTGAAATCCCTCACCTCAGCATTATTCCAGTTATTCTCTTCTGCACCCATTCTAGTTTATTGCAAACTATAGGAAGCAAAAATGTAGACAACTGTTTGTGAAACAGTGAAAACACCTTTTCAGAAGATATCCTGTGAGCCTTTCGCTAAGGACAAGGGGTGCAATTTTCCAAAAACAGGCTAAGTGTCATACTTAGCGCTGAAAACTGGTGCGATTTCCATTGGCACAGTCAGGACTACAGTTTCTAAAGGCTTTGAAGAAAGATAAGTTCCTTACAAAAAACTTCGCAAGATGATTTGCCCACACTGGGAGTCAACTAAGCAGCTCCATCAGGGAGTCGCTACATTTAAACAGCTCCACAGCACTCGCTCACAGTTAGGCCAGGAGGATAGCAGTGAAGAAGCTTCCAAGTAGGGTCCACCATCTGCCGTGAAGAAGTTAAGGTCGACCATCTACCTGCAGGCTGGTAGGAGACCTTCCAGCAAGATCACTAAGCCTACCCGGGAGAGGGTGGTCGTACTGGTGAGAACCAGTACCTTCTACAAGAGGATGAGGATTCAATGCCGTAAAAAAAATGAATGACCTCCCGACTTCCCATAAACTTCCTCGTGTCTCTTCCTCTCAAGACATCCCTGCTCACATGCAGCGCCCACATATGCCAGGAATCCTCCCATCTGTCCCAGCAGGTGGTCCCTTCACATCATCCCCATTTGCTTCACTGCAGGATAAGCTTACTCACAAGCATTGTGAGTGATCAAAATCGGCTGGTGGCAGGGTGAAGCTCAGCAGCAAGGCTTAAAATCAAGCTCCAGGATAATTCAGTATCACAATATGCTGCATATTTCTATTTCCTTTAAGGATAACCTGGCTGGAGAAATGAATGCTTCTTAATTCAGCTAAGCCATTGATCTCTGTGAAGAATGTCTTCATAAGTTCTACAACAGATTAAAATTTGTGAAAAGGAACATCTTTTGACATTGAAGAGGGAAGAAAGGATTTTTCTATGTGTTATGCTGTGTACGTTGAAACTACAAATTCAGTTTTATTTGCAATAGAATAAAAACATATTTGTTAAAATGAAAAATAAAAGCAGAAAAATGGAAACAAGGGGCTTGTGTTTAATGAGAGAGGGGGAAGTTCAAAAGGGATGTGAGGGGCAACTTTGTTTTATGGTTGATGCCTGGAAAGCAGATATGATAGGGGCATTTAAGGGGCTTTTATAAAAGCACATGAATAAAAAAGGAATAGAAAGATATGAATTAAGGGCAGGCACAACATTGTGGGCTGAAGGGCCTGTTAGTGTTCTATCTTCTAAAGTAATTGAATCAAGGTTGATTGCACGTATGTGTTCCAGACAATTGGAACTGTTCAAAAACAACCGTTGGAAGCCATACATGTAAGAAATAGGGGTAGTTATTTAATAGGAGAGACAAAACAGCCTCCAAGAATCCAACAATCATTGACGACCAACAGAAAAAATAAAAGCTGAAGCTGCACATATTGCCTCGATTGCCTTTCACTGTTTTACTGCAAATATATTAATCTTTTCTGTTGCTTTCCATATATGTTTTCTTCACTACAACAACAGTAACTACAGTTCAAAAGTAATCCATTGGTTGTTAAGCTGTGTTTTTAAGTCCTGAGGTTATATATCGTACTCTAACCATCCTGGGAGTTACCATCTCTGAACCATACGCTAATATACTCACCCTGGGAGTTACCATCTCTGAACCATACGCTAATATACTCACCCTGGGAGTTACCATCGCTGAACCATACGCTACCAGAACCATCCTGGGAGTTACCATCACTGAACCATACACTACTGTAACAATCCAGGGGAGTTACCATTGTTGGACCATACACTACCATAACCATCCTGGGAGTTACCATCGCTGTAACATACGCTACCAGAATCATCCTGGGATTTACCATCACTGAACCATATGCCACTACAACCATCCTGGGAGTTACATCACAGATCCATACGCTACTATAACCATCCTGGGAGTTACCATCGCTGAACTATAAGCTACTATAACTATCCTGAGAGTTACCATCACTGAACCATAAGCTACTACAACAATCCTGGAAGTTCCCATCACTGAACATTTGCATATCAAGGTGCCTTATAAAGACTGATCAGTACCACTTCCTAAATCGGGTTTGGATATTTGTTAATATTTCTTGGATTGCTTAGGAAATTTAACACAATATCATAGCCTAGGTTTTGCAATCATGATGACAACTAATCAATCAATCTTCACTGCTGTTACCCTCAGGAAACATCAGCAACTGCTAGTGTCCACACTGAGCGGTTAATCCAGAAATCCAGAGGTTGCTGTCAGTGATTTTCAGCTTCAGAGTGCAGTTAAAATCTCCGTGGATAGTGGCATAATTTTAACCCTGTGATAACTCTCTGTGAGGTCTATGGGAATCACACTTGATTTGATTTTTGATTTGATTTATTATTGTCATGTATAAACATAAATGAAAAGTATTGTTTCTTGCGTACAATACAGATAAAATATACCGTTCATACAGAAGGAAATGAGAGAGTGTGGGATGCAATGTTACAGTCATGGCTAGGGGTGTAGAGAAACATCAACTTCATGCAAGATAAGTCCATTCAAAAGATTGACAGCAGCAGGGAAGAAACTATTCTTGAGTCGATTGGTACGTGACCTCAGACTTTTATATCCTTTTTCTGAAAGAAAAACTGCATTGTGTACACCATGGCAGTGGTTTTATTTTGCTTTCTGTGATAAATGATATACCTTACCAGTCACACTTCCTGGGTCATTACAAAAGGTGGAAGAGAAAATGTCCAGGATGTGTGAGGTCCTTAACTATGCTGGTTGCTTTGCTAAGGCAGCTGGAAGTATAGACAGAGCTAATGGATGGGAGGCTGGTTTGCATGATGGATTGAACTACATTCACGACTTTTTGCAGTTCCTTGCGGTCTTGGTCCGAGCAAGCGCCACACCAAGCTGTGATACAACCAGAAAAAATGTTTTCTATGGTGCATCTGTAAAGGTTGGTGAGAGTTATAGCTTACGTGCCAAATCTCTTTAGTCTTCGGAGAAAGTAGAGGCATTGGTGGACTTTTTTAACTATAGTTTGCCTAAAATTTACTTATTCATCCAGAAGGTACTCTTCTGTTACAGGCAATAAAATAAAACAAAACTTACTCCAACAGATGAATCAAGGAAAAAGATTTAATTAAAAGGAATGTTATTATTCTAACAGTTGAGGCTTCACCCTGGCCCATTCCAAGCTCCCCCACAATTCCCTACAGATTCTTATTTATACTGAGTCAGCTGATCATCACAGCATTTTGTCAGTGGTTATATAGTTTATTGGTTCAGCTGATCCTTACAGCTGATTAAATTGGTCACATTACAACAAATCCATTGATAACATTCTAACATCATTGGCTGATCTCCTAGTGAGTATGAGGTCCCTTGGTAACAAGGAGGGGCCTGCCCAGCTGGAGCTCATTCCTGAGCCTCTTTTAAGGCAGGCCCGAACTGTAATCCCAGGCTGGAACTGCAGTGTGTACACCATGGCAGTGGTTTTATTTTGCTTTCTGTGATAAATGATATACCTTACCAGTCACACTTCCTGGGTCATTACAAAGCCATTCTATAACACAGAGTTAAAATCAATCCACAAATATTTGGTCTCTGAACTGATGAGAAATCTTACACTGCAATATTGATGTTAAGAACCCCTGAAAAAGTTATAGCTTGCAATCTTATGAAAAGGTACATGCCAGAGAACCATAGAATTGCTACAATTCTATTGCATAAAGACGCCATCCATAGAACATAGAACATAGAACATTACAGCACAGAACAGGCCCTTCAGCCTTCGATGTTGTGCCGACCAAAATAAAAAGCAATGCCCCTCCAAACTAAACCATTCCCTTCTCTTCCATATACTTATCAATTAACCTCTTAAACGCCACCAAACTTGGCGCATCTACAACAGCTGCAGGCAGGGCATTCCACTCCCTAATCACTCTTTGAGTAAAGAACCTACCTCTGATATCCGTCCTATAACTCATACCCCTTAATTTAAAGCTGTGTCCCCTCGTGCTAGCTTTCTCCATCCTAGGAAAAAGGCTATCACTGTCCACCCTATCTAAACCTCTAATCATCTTATATGCTTCAATAAGATCCCCTCTTAGCCGCCTCCTTTCTAACGAAAACAACCTCAAATCCTTCAACCTCTCTTCATAGGACCTGCCCTCCATACCAGGCAACATCCTGGTAAACCTCCTCTGTACCCTCTCCAATGCCTCCACATCTTTCTTATAATGTGGGGACCAGAACTGCACACAATACTCCAAGTGCGGCCGCACTAGAGTTTTGTACAGTTGCAACATGATGCTGCGGCTCCTAAATTCAATCCCCCTACCAATAAAAGCTAAGACTCCATATGCCTTCTTAACAACTTTATCCACTTGACTGCCTACTTTCAGGGATCTATTGACACATACACCAAGATCCTTCTGTTCCTCAACACTATTAAGAGCCCTACCATTAGCCCTATACTCTACACATTTATTGTTCCTGCCAAAGTGCATTACCTCACACTTTTCCACATTAAACTCCATTTGCCACCTCTCGGCCCAGCTCTGCAACTTGTCCAAGTCACTCTGTAAACTATAACACCCCTCTTCACTATCTACCACTCCACCGACTTTAGTGTCATCTGCAAATTTACTGATCCATCCCTCAATACCCTCATCCAGATCATTTATAAAAATTACAAACAGCAGGGGCCCCAAAACAGACCCCTGAGGCACACCACTCGTCACCGAACTCCACGATGAATATCTCCCATCAACCACCACCCTCTGTCTTCTATCTGCCAGCCAATTCCTAATCCAATTAGCTAAATCACCCTCTATTCCACACATCTGCATTTTCTGTAGAAGTCTTCCATGGGCCACCTTATCAAACGCCTTACTAAAGTCCATATATACTACATCAACCGCCTTACCCCCATCCACCTCTTTGGTCACTTTCTCAAAAAACTCAATGAGGTTAGTAAGGCATGACCTACCCTTCACGAAACCATGCTGACTATCCCCAATCAATTCATTTCTCTCTAAATAACTATAAATCCTATCCCTAATAATTCTCTCCAATACCTTGCCCACAACAGAAGTAAGACTCACTGGCCTATAATTCCCTGGAAGGTCTCTCTTCCCCTTCTTAAACAATGGGACCACATTCGCTATCCTCCAGTCCTCCGGAACCACACCCGTAACCAACGAGGACCTGAAGATCAGAGCCAGAGGCTCTGTAATCTCCTCTCTTGCCTCCCAGAGAATCCTAGGGTAAATCCCGTCCGGCCAGGGTGCAATCCATTGCACTACTGAGCCTTCAAGCCTCATCCTGACATAAGCCTCCTTTTTCTTCTAACCAGCAAATCAACTTTTTTCGTACACCAAGGCTCTCTTACTCGACCATTTCCTCCCTGCCTGACAGGGACATACTTATCAAGGACTCGCAGCAGCTGCTCCTTGAATAAGCACCACATTCCAGATGTTCCCAGTCCCTGTAGTTTCCTAGTCCAATCTATGCACCCTAATTCTCTCCTGATGGCCTCATAATTACCCTTCCCCCAGCTATAACTACTGCCCCCAGCTTCATGCCTATCCCTATCCATCACTAAGGTGAACGTAACCGAATTGTGGTCACTATCACCAAAATGTTCACTAACTTCCAAGCCTAACACCTGGTCTGGCTCATTGCCCAGCACCAAATCCAATGTAGCCTCACCTCTAGTTGGCCTATCTACATACTGAGTCAAAAAACCTTCCTGCACACTTTGTACGAAAACTGACCCCTCTAACGAGCTAGAGCTATAGCTATTCCAATCAATATTAGCAAAGTTAAAGTCCCCCATCACAATTACCCTACTACTTTCACTCCTAATCAGAATTGACTTTGCAATCCTTTCCTCAACCTCTCTAGAACTATTAGGAGGTCTGTAAAAGACTCCCAACAGGGTGACCTCTCCTCTCCTGTTTCTAATCTCAGCCCATACTACCTCAACAGACAAGTCCTCATCAAACTTCTTTTCTATCACCGTGATACAGTCTTTGACCAATAATGCCACTCCTCCCCCCTTCTACCTCCTTCTCTACTCCGACTAAAGCATTTGTACAGCCGATAAACTCTCTAAAAGAGCATCTTACCCAGGCCCACCCCCCCTACCCCCCCATCCTATCTCCGTAGCCCTGAACATTTATCATGGCCAATCCACCTAACCTACACTTCTTGGGACATGAAGCAGCAATTTAGCATAGTCAATCCGCCTAACACGCATACCTTTAGGCTGAGGAAGGAAATTGAGATATCCAGAGGAAACCCATGCAGACACAAGGAGAATGTACAAACTCCACACAGACAATCAACCAAGGCCGAAATTGAATCTGGGTCCCTGGCACTGTGAGACAGTCATACCAAAACAGTGGCATCCTTTTTTATGATAAAGTAACAGCTATGACAAAGGCAAAAAGAATCAAAGTTTGCTTGTGAGGTAATCAAAAGAGCGCATAAACTGTAAACAACAAGTAGGCAAAAACATTTTCTGTCCTCTGCACAAAAGAAATTACACTGAAAACTGCACTTTTGAAAGAATCTCTATCATCTTCATTCCAACAGATGAAATCCAGAGACATTTTGACATCAGCTATTGGACATGGGTAGATCGGCTCTCCCACATAAAATATTGTTAAATTCACCTGCTCCCTAACTGCATAGTCAAAAACACTTTGGCTCTGTCAATCTTTACAGCAGCCAAACAGTCACACCCTCCTTTTCACTCACAGGATGATGCATTAAGGTACGAGGCGACAGCAAGCGAGAAAGGATCACTGAAAAAAAACGCAGGCAGCAAAGCATCCTCGGATTCGCAAATCGTGCAGTGACCCAAATTCTGAGAAATGAGCTTATGTGCCGGGAGCAGCCAGCTCAAATCATGAACATGTTCGACCAGCCTCGTCATAATGAAGCAACCATCCAGACAATAACTGTGCATATCAAATCTGAACACAATTTATCAAATGAACTAAACAAATGATGTTTACATTATTAAATTACAAAGCTAAATCAGCTGAGAAGCAAAAGGAACCATTTTCATCAATTATTACTGAAGTGAATTTAATTTTTCAATCAGCAGTGAATCATAAACGTGCCATCGGTGCATTCATAAGCAGTTTTATTATCAAATTTACTAAATAGTCATTATCATTATAGAATTGTAAGTGAATTGCTCACAAGGAAGTGGCCTGATTACAATAATTATAGGATGGATGTATATTTTATACACGAATGCTGCTTTGTTTCCTTGTTAGAAATTCACTGGCAGAATTTCCACAATAGTTCTAATACAATAAGGTTGATGTCGCTTTGTTTTTCTTTTCTTCTAGAGGTTACAAGCAATCTAATGTAATGAAATAATTTTACGGAGAAGATTTACTCCAAAACCCAATATGGTAACAGAGATCACAGTTATGCGACACAGCTATCTCGGCTAGCCATCTACAGTTTTGGCTCCTGTCCAGGAAGTGTGGATTATATATCACTTGGTGTTTCATACAAAAGAGCTCCAGGTATTCATTAAATGTACATAAATTCATGCCAAGCCCTAATAGTGGCTGCACAAGCCACACAAGGTTGGCTTCTGTGTCCTGGCTCGTTGTAACATATTGAGGGAGAAATCGACCCTAGTTATTTCTGGAAGCTAAATAACCTGAGGGGATGAAATTGGGCAGAGTTATCCAGTTTCCCTGATCCCCTGGAAAGTTCACCAGTTAACCAATTAGGAGTTAGCAATTTCCAAATGTCTATCTTACCCACTAGGTCTTTGAATGCGTCAATCAGGAGCCTGTTTTAGGACCACTTCCAAATTCAGGGAAAAAGCAGAGAGAGTATGACTATTTTTATCAATTTTTTTGTGGCCTAACAGGCACTTCTAAATGGGGCAGCTGCAGGCTGCAAGAGAAAAATGTATTTTTTTTTTCTTTACCTTAAAAGTGGAGCTTGATAATTGATTTATTCATTCATGGGTCATGGGTATCGCTGGCTGGCCAGTTTTTATTGCCCATCCCTAATTTCTCTTGGAGGACAGTGGAGAGTCAATCACATTGTTCTGGCTCTGGAATCATATGTAGGCCAGACCAGGTAAGGATAGCAGATTTCTTTCCCTAAAGGACATTAGTGAACCAGATGGTCATCAGTAGATTCTTAATTCCAGACTTTTTAAAAGTGGATTCAAATTCCGCCATTCCACCATTCACGCAGGAGAAAGACAATGTTGTCGGGGAGAATACTGCGATACCAGGTTGTAGACTAGGCAGGACTGAGGTTCATAAGGAGGAGGTGTTAGCGAATCTTGAGGGTATGAAAATTGATAAGTCCCCTGGGCCAGATGGGATTTACCCTAGGATTCTCTGGGAGGCTAGAGAGGAGATTGCAGAGCCTTTGGCTTTGATCTTCATGCTGTTGTTGGCTACAGGTATAGTGCCGGAAGACTGGAGGATGGCAAATGTTGTCCCTTTGTTCAAAAAGGGGAGTAGGGACCATCCTGGAAATTATAGACCGGTGAGCCTGACTTCTGTTGTGGGCAAAGTCTTGGAAAGAATGATAAGGGATAGGATTTATAAGCATCTAGAGAGGAATAAATTGATTAGGGATAGTCAGCACGGTTTTGTGAAGGGTAGGTCGTGCCTCACAAACCTTATTGAGTTTTTTGAGGAGGTGACCAAAGAGGGAGATAAGGGTAAGGCAGTTGATGTAGTGTATATGGATTTTAGCAAAGTGTTTGATAAGGTTTCCCATGGTAGGCTACTGCAGAAAGTGCAGATGCATGGGATTGTAGGTGATTTAGCAGTTTGGATTAGGAATTGGCTAGCTGATAGAAGACAGAGGGTGTGGTTGATGGGAAATATTCAACCTGGAGTGCAGTTACAAGTGGTGTACCTCAAGGATCTGTTTTGGGGCCATTGCTGTTTGTCATTTTTATAAATGACCTAGATGAGGGTGTAGAGGGTTGGATTAGTAAATTTGCTGATGATACCAAAGTGGGGGAGTTGTAGACAGCGAGGATGGATGTTACAGTTTGCAGAGGGACATAGATAGGTTGCAGAGCTGGACCGTGAGGTGGCAAATGGAATTCAATACAGATAAGTGTGAGGTGATTCACTTTGGTAGGAATAACAGGCATATGAAATATAGGGCTAATGGAAGGACCCTTAATAGTGTTGTCGAGCAGAGGGATCTTGGGGTACAAGTACATAGCTCTTTGAAAATTGGCACCCAGGTTGATAAAGTTGTTAAGAAGGCGTACGGTGTGTTAGCTTTTATTGGTAGAGGGATTGAATTTAGGAGTCGTGAGGTTATGTTACAACTGTACAAAACTCTGGTGCGGCCGCACTTGGAGTATTGCGTACAGTTCTGGTCGCCGCATTATAAGAAAGATGTGGAAGCATTGGAAATGGTGCAGAGGAGGTTTACCAGGATGTTGCCTGGTATGGTGGGAAGGCCTTATGAGGAAAGGCTGAGGGACCTGAGATTATTTTCATTAGAGAGAAGAAGGTTACGCAGTGATCTAATTGAGGCATATAAGATGATCAAAGGACTGGACAGGGTGGATAGTGAGAGCCTTTTTCCTCGGATGGTGATGACCAACACGAGGGGACATAACTTTAAATTAAGAGGTGGTACTTAAAGGACGGATGTCAGAGGCAGGTTCTTTACACAGAGGGTGGTGAGGGCGTGGAATGCCCTGCCTGCAGCAGTTGTGGACTCGCCTATTTTGGGGGCATTCAAATTGTCGGTGGATAGGCATATGGATGATATTGGAATAGTTTAGGTTAGAGGGTCCGCTGGCCGGCGCAACATCGAGGGCCGAAGGGCCTGTACTGCGCTGTAATGTTCTATGTTCTATGTAGTGACGGGATTCGAACCCAAGTCACGGTGGGTCTGACTGAAATCCGAACATTGCATTTCTACCTACTCCTGATCAACTTTCACCCCAATCTATCTCATTCTGCCTTCAAAACATTCAAATACACTGCTTCCACCTAATTTTGAGGAAGGAAGTTCCAAAAACTCATAACCCTCAGAGAGAAAAAAAATGTCTTAGTCTCTGCCTGAAATGGACAATCCCTTATTCTCAAACAGAGACCCCTAGTTCTGGATTCTCCCACAGAAGGAGAGTCTGGACTCTTTCTCTAACATATTTAAGTTTTTAAAACAAGTCAATCTCAAAACATCAGCTTAATATTGTCACTTCTGTAGTGTTCAAAACAAATTTTATAAAATTTTAAGCACTTATATGTCAGTGATTTTATTGCATGACTTTAGGTTAGTGGCTTCACCACCAGAGGGCAGAATGGTTTGCCATGTTGATACGAAACCAACAGTGAAAAGCCATTCTGACCGACTGATCTTCACAGGCAGAAACAGTGTCACCCATCATCTATGCGGCTAATGTAAAAGTGTTCAATTTTACAGCAACAGTCACTGCATCACTTAATGTATGAGGATGGTTGAGTTTGATATGAGCTAACCTGGGCATGTTTACCATTGTGACATCTCCGCGGTATGTCCTTTGAGAGTCGCGCGGAAAGCTGGAAGGATGGACAGGTTCATTAACAGTTTGACAGGCTCCTTCCCACAGACCAAATCACCTTTAATACCAGGCGATAGGGTGGTACATCCTATAACGTGCAAGGTCTTTACTGGCTTCCTGTAATGCTTACCTTTTAACTTGATTTCTATTGCTATGCCATCCATGTTTACAGTGTATCACATGTAGGCAAGAGGCTCTCATGGGAGTACAAGATAAGAAAAGCCCAATTATTTGAAACAAGAATTGATTCATTTTGTTGCTAAATCAAACGATTGATAATTTACTGTGCTTTTAAAGGTGTTAAGGCAGTCAACAGCACACACATTATTCTTTAACAATTGCTCTTCTTTTCTACACAATTGCTCAAGGAAGTTTATGGACGCCAGAACTGTACATTCACACCTATTTCAGGCTTGCTGAATATATGATATTGTTAATGCTCTTAATAGTTTAGCTCTAAACATTTTAATTTGGCTTCACAGAATTGAATTGATTGATTGATTTATCATTGTCACATGTATTGGTTTACAGTGAAAACTATTGTTTCTTCCGTGTTATACAGACAAAACGTACTGTTCATAGAGTACACAGGGGAGAAAAAAAGAAGAGGGTGCAGAATATAGTGTTGTAGTTACCGACAGGGTGAAGAGAAAAATTAGCTTGCTATGTGATAGGACCATTCATAAGTCTGATGGTAGCAGGGTTCTTGAGTCACGGTGTGTGTTTTCAGACTTGTGTATCTTTTATATCTTTTTCCCCGAAGGAAGGTGGTGCATTGTTGCCAGCAATTCGACGCACTTTCACCTTGTAGCCTGTAATGTCGCGAAGACATGGTTATAATGGATAGATGTTCGTGTGGCTGGCCTAGCACTTTAGCTTGGTCCAATATTGTCTTTCAGCATCTTTGACAGTTCGCCATAGGTCATAGCTGAATTCCTCATACAGATAAGTCAGGGTCACTTAGTGCCTCAGCCCTGGACTTCAGTCGGCAGTGGACATCCCTCTTTATCCATGGTTTCCAGTAAGAAAAATTCGCATTAGCTTCTTCAGCACAACAGCAAGCAGAAGTTGCTTGTTGGATTACAAATTAAAAGCAAGAGTTAGACTGCATCAGCCACCAACCACATTAGCTATAGCACTGTATCCAGGCTTGAAATGTAGCAGAGGCAGTCAGCTTCCCATTACACCTGCTCAGAGTTCAGGAAATGCCTGGCTTGAGGTTCCTCAGGTCAACATTTTTTATTGACAGCATACTTCACGAGGTGTTTGTCTCAGTTGCTCAGTGGAGCATCAAGACAGCTGATGTACTTGTCTGTTGACAGATCAGGGAGCTACTGAATCACAGAGACAGTTTTACAGAAATCCTGTCTCAAATACCATTACTGCGGCACCATTTCAGAGGGGGGGAGCCGCCTGAGGTTCTAATTCTTTTTACTCTAACTATTATTGAAAAGAAAACACAATTAACATCAGAACTGGATACCCAGAAGTGATTATAAAGCAGTTTTATGGAGCGATTCAGATGTTATTTTGGGAGCAGGCTAACAAACACTGGATTTTTGAATCTTGAACCAGGATTCAATTTCAGCCCTAAACACTGAAGATATAAGATCTACCTGTCTGTTGCCTATGGAAGTTCCAGCGTTAAATTTGTTCAGAAAATCACAATCCAGTTTCCAACTTTCACAGCACAAGCCTGATTCTAAATTGGCAATTTCAGTCAGAATGATAGGTTTTGGTAATAAAACAAGGCATGATTTGGAAGCCACGCCACCATTTTGGACACAGCCCATTTTTGTCAATAGGGGTAAGTAGACACAGCGTAACTCACCATGCCAAAAACCAAACTCAGGAGGGTGATTGAACTGAGTTAGGTGTTCAAACAGTTCACGTTTTTCCTGTAACAAGGCCCTCAGAATACAGTGCGAGAGTCGCAGATTTTTCAAGAGTACATGTAAATGCTTGTGAAGTGCAGATTTTAAATTTCAAGCCCTTTAAAAATTAAAATAATATTTTGCCCGCATCAGTGAGTTGAAAAACATGGTCCAGAAGTTACAATAGCTATTTGATGACGTTATCCCGTGGGCTATCATTATGTCAGTATTAATTGTTTTCCACAATCTACAATTATCACAGTGGGACTTCCTAAGGTGACAGCTTGTTAAATCAAAGATATTAATAAAGGTTTCCTATCACCTCCCTGGTTCCTTCCTATTAATTTCAAATACACGCAGCAAAGTTTTGGATGAGGTCAGGTTGATTTAGAACTGGAGATCAGTTCGTAGAGCAATGGAATAGTTGAGTCTGTAGATATCAGTAGCATGGACCAGCATCAACCCAAAGGATGGGTTGATCTCTGGCCTGATACATGCCCTAGAAATGGGAGACAGAATGCCAAGATGGTTCAAGATCTCTAGAGTGTGCAAAGCGCTCATGACATAATGTTTTCAGATGCCAAGCCTCATGCTCTGACTTGCTCAGCACTTTCCTCTACAACTACTCCGCAGAACAACACACCTTGCAGCTCCACATGTTTCTCTCTCTCTCTGGGCATCATCTCAAATTCCCAACTGAGCAGTAAAACTCAATTGCACCCTCAGTCTCTCTCCTCCTCACATCTAAACCTCACAGTTATCCAGTCAAAAGCTGTCCTTCCTTTCTCTCATTTTTAACGTTCACAATCGTAATATTTGCTGCCCTGCTCAATGGGAAGAAGGTCTTGTTTCAGAGGCTGCAGATGGCAGCAACCATCTGCCATGAGAGTCAGAGCCCCCTGAGGCACTTGTTGAAGGAGCTGCTCCTCTGCTTGTAGACCTCTGTTTCGGGGATCACACCTCTTGCTAGCTGGATCTCAGTCCATTTACTCTGCCGTGTGGAATGGCATTTGGTGGAGGAGAAGGCAGCTGGATGCTACCACTGCTGTTGCTCCTTCTACTGGGGTACCATTGGTTCCACTGTTTCTTGTGACCCTCCAACAGAGGCCGAACCATGTAAGCTTCTTCCATGATCTGTTGGAAGTTGACAGAGGGGAAAGGCAGTTGAAGGTGAATGAAGATTAAGGCAAGTGAAGTCACTTCCAAGGAGATGGTAACCACTTGCCATGCAGTGAAAGCAACTTTTGAGTGGAAATGCTGAGTGTATCAGTCTCTCAACATGGCTGTTTCACTGTTTAAAGCCTTCTCAGCCAGTGAGTCTCACTTGGAGTACTTGCCTCCTTGTCTCTGACGAGCTAATTCCCTCTAACCTGCACATCCTGGGACACTAGGCAATGTAGCATGTCCAATCCACCTAACCTGCACGTCTTGAGAGTACGGGGGGGAAATCGGAATACTCAGAGGAAACCCACACAGACACAGGGAGAATATGCAAACTCCGCACACCCGAGGCTGAAAAAGAACGCGGGTCCCTCATGCTGTAAGGCAACAGTGCTAACCAATGTGTCACAATATCACCTTTAAATGCAGTACCAATTAGGAAAAAAAAGCTAACACTGTGGGCTCAATGCTTTGATTACTAACTTGACTGGTGGAAGGGGATTTCCAACTGGCATGGAAACCTGCCCAGGTGAAACCTGGAAGTGGGCAGAAAGTGATCTAGCTGTCCAGATCACTTGGACCCTCAATGTCTATGCAATAATTAAGAAAACCCACCAATGGCACTACATTCTCAGGAGGCTAAGGAAATTGATATGCCCACTATGACTCTCAACAACTTTTACGATGCAACACGCATGGTAGAAAGCATCCTTTCTGGATATATCGCAGCTTGGTGTGACTTCTGATCTGTCCAAGACTGCACAAAACCACATAGGGTCATGAACAGAGCCCAATCCATCACACAAATCAATCTCCCATCCATTAACTCTGTCTACACTTCCTGCTGCCTCAAAAAAGCAGCCAGCATAATCAAGGACTCTACAAAACCCCAGGCATACTCTCTTCCACCTTCTTCTGCCAGGATAAAGATCCAAAAGTCTGAGGTCACATACCAACCAACTCAAGAACAGCTTCTTCCCTACTGCCATCAAACTTTGAATGGACCTATCTCATATTAAGTTGCTCTTTCTCTACACCCTCGCTAACACAGTATTCTATCCCCTCTCCTTTCCTTCCCTATGAATGGTATGCTTTGTCTGTATAACGCGCAAGAAACAATACTCAGTATACTAATACATGTGATAATAATAAATCAAATCAAAGATGGGAAGACAATCCAGTATTAATTTTAGGAGATTTAACCTCTTGCGCACACACCTCACTGCACTCACCTCACCTGACTGCACCTCACTTTGTTTTGTTAAATTTCTCTCTGATATTAAAGATTGTTCTCTCGACTTCTGACAATAAAAAATCACCTGAGAACAAGAGATGTTTGTGAGACTGGTAAGGGAAGCAAATTGCTGGATATATTGAAGTAAAGGTCACATAAAGATGGATTGAGGCTGTGCATTTTACACTTGGGTATGAAAGGAAGACTTCAAATGAGTGATTGAAAAAACAGAATACGATCGCAACTTTTCATTTATTCTTAACACCTGTAGCTCAAGAAGGTTCAGTGTCTTCTGTGTTTTTCAGTTATACCTTGTAATGTTATGTATTTTAAAATTCTGCTCAAAAATAGAATTGGCTCAATTATCACATCATGCTCACATGCAGTAAATGTTCAGTTCCTGACCAAGCTTCATCATCTTGTCAGTGTCACGGTGCCTATGCTTCAAAGAACAAGAAACATCAAAAAAACTAAATTGTGGTGCCACTGAGACTTTAAGAAATATATTTTTAATCATGTTCTCCGCAGTTTGTAAGCATGCCTGTTTTGTTATTGGTGGCAAGATAGCACAGTGGTTAGCATTGCTGCCTCACTGCACCAAGGACCCAGGTTTGATTCCCGGTTTGGGTCACTGACTGTGTGGAGTTTGCATATTCACGTGTATTAGTGTCTGCGTGAGTTTTCTTTGGGTACACCCGTTTCATCCCACAGTCCAAAAATGTGCAGGTTAGGTGGATTGACCATGCTCAATTCCCCCTTAGTGTCAGGTGGTCTAACTAGACTAAATATATGGGGTTATGTGGATAGAGCCTGGGAGAGATGGTAGACATGATGGGCCGAATGGCCTCCTTCTGCACTGTAAGGTTCTATGATTGGCACTGTGCGATCTATAGTGAATTATTTATTGATTCTTAAGTGGTTTAAATGGGGTTTTGTTTACTTTTGCTCTGGGCCTAATGCTGTGTCCAGGATTTTCTATGACCCTGAATTGTTGTAGAAAGAATGATGGATAGCTCAGGTGCCCCTGCACAGTTTCATTTAAGTTTTGTTTTGAATTTGATAGGGGCTGGTCTGGGTTTCAAGCTGCAAGCGGGCTTCACCTCTCTCCCTCTCCCTGGTGTTTTGGAAAGCTCTTCTGACTTCAAGCTTGTCAGTGTGTGTGTGTGTCAATAAAGCTGCAGGATCCAACAACATTAAGCATATGAGCTTTCTGGGCTAATCCCTAAAAGGGTGCTTGTTTATAGGATTTGTTGATTAGAGCAGTTGTTTGTTTCTATACATTATCATGGTCGTTCCTTTTTTCGTTTGTAATTGGTGAAGTATATTGCTAACTTAATTTCTGTGAGTTAACTGTATTCTCAAATAAATTGTCTTTGATTAAAAGCTCCCTCGTGGGTTATTTGAATCATACCTGGAGTGCAACATCTTTGGCTCACTCTAGATAAATTCAAAATTTACGGTTCAGGCTGACTTCATAAAATATCTTGGAATTTCTGAGCTGGGTTATAATAAAATACCGTGACCTTATGCTGCAGAGACTGAGTATATGCAGAGGAGGTTTACAGGAATGTCACCAGGATTAGAAAAACGCAGCTACGTGAAGAGATTGGATAGATCGGAGTTATTTTTTGGATCAACGAAGGCTGAGGAATGACTTGATTAAGACATGCAAAATTATGAGAGGAAGAGATCGAGTTGAAAGGATAAAATTATTTCCCTTGGTGGAGAATTCTAGAACCAGGGGATACAGATTCAAGATAAGTGTTGATAGGCCAAACAGGGGGCACTATTTTTATGCAGCACGCTGTGGGTATCTACAATTCACTGCCCGAGTTGTTGGTGAAGGCAGGGTCCCTAAACTTTTTTAAACAATACCTGGATTTGCACTTTAACTGCTGTAAGCTATAGGGCTCTGAGCTGGATACAGAAAGGTGGGATTGGGAAGGGCACCTGGATGTCTTTGGGCTGGAATGAACAAGGAGGGCACAATGGCCTTCTCCTGTGCTGTGTTTCTATGCTCTGATGTGAACATTTGACTGAAAAGAGAGAGGAATTTTGGACAATTGTGTGTTAAGATATTATACTTGGATATCAGTGCCTCGTTCATTTTATAACTACATTGCCGAATTTGGACATTTTTCAGTGATTACTGTTCTAACTGGTGCAATGGGTCCAGATCAAGAGCAATTGGGTACCACATTCAGCCAAATCGTCCCTGGGGAGAAGAAACAAATAAACAACTTGGATTCCACTTTCCAATCACCATTCAGTCAGTTTTACCGGATGTTGGAGGTTATGAGGTGAATGCACAATCAGGCTTGGTAACAATGTGCTCAAAATCTCAACAGCCTGTTGATACTCACTATCTAGTGGCCACACAAACACTTTCATCAGATGAAGTACCATTTACACATCAGTTCATTAAACAAGGAGAGAAAAAGGGCAACATTTCTGGCCAAGGTTGTTAAAAGGAAAGAAAGACATTGGGGGTGGGGTTTATAACCGCTCTCAGGCGAGATTGGAAATTCCCACCTGATATCAATGGAGATTTCTGTTGTCAGATCCTCATCTGCTGCAGAATTGAAGCGGGCAAGGTGGTGGAGTTCCAGCCATCATAGCAGGTAGGATTTGAATTCAATTACTAAAATCTAAAACATAAAGCCTTCTCAACATGATGACCATGAAACAATTGCTGTTAATCATAAAAATCCAGCCAGTTCATCAATGTCCTTTGGGGAAGGAAATCTGCCATCTTTACCCAGCCTGGTTTGTGACGATTTCAGACTCACAGCAATGTGGTTGACTTTTAACTTGCTCCTGAAATGGCCTGGCAAGCCACTCAATTAGGGATGGGCTAACAACATCCATATCTCAGCAAAACAGATAAACATCTTTCTGGGCCCATTCCCATGAAGTGTGTAAACTACCCTTCCCACCACCAACTTCCAATCCTCCTCCACCCCCCTTAGTATCCAATAACCATCCCCATCTCGACAAAACTCCACTAAAGCCTCCAAGCAATATGCCTCACCCACCCCCACACTAGGATAGACCTTGCTATGCATGCTTACCCCAACCCTCTGTGGACTCAGCTCTTGAAGGAAAAACAACTAACAGCTAACTTAGAATCATATAATCCCTGCAGTGCAGAAAGAGGCCATTCAGCCCATCGAGTCTGCACCAAACACAATTCCACCCAGACCCTATTCTCATAAACCCTTATATTTACCCTGCCAATATGCAAACTCCATACAGACAGTGACCCTGGAGATTGGAATGGGACCTGGGTCCCTGGCACTGTGAGGCCAATGGTAGTCATGATGTAAAGATGCAGCATTGGACTGGAATAAACACAGTAAGAAGTCTCACAACACCAGGTTAAAGTCCACTTTTTGGGAGTAAACACCACTAGCTTTTGGGGTTTGCCCCTTCGCCAGATGAGTGGGAGTTCTCACTCATCTGGCGAAGGAGCAGCACTCCAAAAGCGCTCTGGCGTTTACTACTAAATAAACCTGTTATTCTTTAACCTGGTGTTGTGAGACTTCTTACTGTGAGGCAACAGGGCTAACCACTGTGCCACTGAACTTGTTCAAGCTTAAAATGGAACTCAAATATTTCATATTTTTTACTGGGATTTGCCAATTTTGAATTGTTTTCTTTCCTCCTGCTGTGACTTTGACTCGATTTCCACCCAATTGGAAGCCAAGCCTGTCAAAGAGGCTCGATTCCAGGTGGGGAACTAGCCAGTCACATCACATGCACGTCTTTGTAGCATTTGGATTAACACCAAATCTGGCATTTCTTGTGCCTTAACCCAGTCCCATTTCTAACTGGTAAGTAAAGTTGAATTCCAGGTTGCTGTCTCTAATTAGCATTTCCTTTAGCACCCTATTCTTCAACATTCTGGTCAGGAAGGTTTGATGTGACACACACCAGAACTATTGTTCCAACAAAATCCTGATCCCAATTGCTGTTATTGTAACCTGCAGTGATTTTCTCATGATGTGGAGATGCCGGTGTTGGACTGGGGTAAACACAGTAAGAAGTCTCAATACCAAGTTAAAGTCCAACAGGTTTATTTGGTAGTAAATGCCACTAGCTTTTGGAGCACTGCTCCTTCATCAGGCAAGTGAGAAGTTCTGATCACAAACAGGACATATAAAGGCACACACAGACTCTCTACTCACGTGATGAAGGAGCAGCACTCCGAAAGCTAGTGGTGTTTATGACCAAATAAACCTGTTGGACTTTAACCTGATGTTATGAGACTTCTCACATTGATTTTCTCAGCCCAGAATTACTCAGGAAGATAACATCAATGTCAGTCTGAATTTTATCTGTTGCAAAATGGATTCCGGGTCTCGTTAACATCCGCAGTATTTTTTTTTCCCACATTATCAACATCATTTTGACCGTGCAAGGAACAACTCCAGGCATTCTGACATTCTTCTGGTCGACTAATGAGGCATGATACAATCTTGTAGTTGTCCCATTTTCTTTTCAATTGCTTGCTAAATCAACTGCCATTTTTACTTTTGCTGGGAACGGCATACATTGCCATATTAGCTGTACAGATCTCTGAGGCTCTGAATTCCTGGTACTTAACGTTTACATTTTTGCTTTCAAATGGATTGGCCGTTTACACAGCATCAGAGTAGATTGATAACGAAATGTAGGTTCAGCCACGGAGCATAAATGCCGTAACTGGCCGCTTAGTTGAAAAGGAATCTAGGCCATGGTAAGATAGCTTCCTCGGCTTCAAACATTCCTTGTTTACATCCACAATCCTTAGGATAACATTTTGCTGGAATTTTAGTGAGTTATATCCGACTCCATGTGGAGTTTGTCATCACATTGCAGGTGGTAACAAATGACATATCCTTCAGAATCAAATAAATGTACTCCACGGCCATATTAATTCTTCACTGTGGCTGTTATTCTTCCAAACAACCTACAGATAAGACAGGGCAATGAGGTTCATTGTGTAACTCACTACTCATGCTGCATGGGCAATTTTAACCCTAACCGTTCAGCAGAAGCCAGGCAGTGGGAGAATAAGATTATTTAGACCTCCCACGGGTGACAGCTTGTAATTTGTTGCCCTCTCCTCGGCAACAACCTGTGTTTGGATTGTGCTGTCTATGTAGTGAAAGGTCAGGTGAGCTTGTCAAGCAAGGTTGATGTAGAGCTTCACAAAGAGATAGAAAAGAGGTGACCAAAACCACGGTCGCAACAGTAGCTTTTAAAGAATTTTCTGAAGACAGACAGTATTTATTTATCAGTGTCACAAGTAGGCTTAAATTAACACCAATGTAGTTACTGTGAAAATCCCCTACACGCTACACTCCATTGACAAAGGGAGAATTTAGCATGGCTAATGCACTTAATGCTCCAGTTTACTCCCGCAGTCTAAAGATGTGCGTTTTAGGTGTATAGGCCTTGCTAAATTGCCCCTTAGCGTCCCAGGATATGTAGATTAGTGGGATTAACATGGTAAATATGTGTGATTATGGAGATAAGACCTGGGTGGGAATGTTGTCAGTGTAGATTCAATGGGCTGAAAGGCCTCTTTTGTACTGTAGGATTTCTATGAGTTCTAACCAACTCATCTTTCGGGCTTGAGAGAGGAAACTGAGATTCCGCACAATCAGTGACCCAAGCTGGACTTCGAACCTGGGTCCCTGCAACTGTGAGGCAGCAGTGCTAACCACTGTGCCACCATGGGCTTGGGAGAGATTTATAAACATATAAGACGATTAGAGGTTTAGATAGGGTGGACAGTGATAGCCTTTTTCCTAGAATGGAGAAAGCAAGCACGAGGAGACATAGTTTTAAATTAAGGGGTGGTAGTTATAGGACGGATGTCAGAGGTAGGTTCTTTACCCAGAGGGTGGTAAGGTATGGAATGCCCTGCCTGCTGTAGTTGTAGATGCACCAAGTTTGGGGGCATTTAAGAGGTTAATAGATAAGTTTATGGATGAAAGGGAATGGTTTAGGTTAGAGGGTCATTGCTTTTTCTTAATTGGTCGGCGCAACATCGAAGGCTGAAGGGCCTGTTCTGTGCTGTAATGTTCTATGTTCTATTTCAAGACCTGGAGCCTCACGCTCAGAGACACAGTGTTCGGTGCAGAACTGATTAAAAACTGAGGATGCACAAGTGGCGAGAATTGAAAGAGTGAAGTGATCCCGGAGTGGTGTCGAGCTGGAGGTAGTTTTAGAGATGCAGATACCTAACTCCTGGAGGGCTTTGTTTTAATGCATATCATGTGTCAATAACATCATCATTCGGGGCCAGCTCCAATTTTAATTTTTGATCCCCGCGCGTTTCGCATCGGGTCAAACCTGTGCTGAAGAAAATGAGGGCTGAGAAAAGGACCACAAAACTCCAATTTCTTTTGAATTCTGTCTGTGGGGTCAGGAGGAGGAAGAGGAATACTCATCAAGAAAACCTCTGTCTTCCCTTGTAGCACCCCCCATTCCAACTCAATCCCTCCCTCAATCTGGGGGTTCTGCACAAGTTACCCCATTCGGCTGCTGCTGGCTGGTGATCACCAAATGGATCATCGTTTCCTGCTCTGACAGAGTGCAAAGCCAGGCAGCAGGATTTAAATGAGGCCGAGCTGTTAAAATCAATAAAGTCCTGTGAGACATTTATTCAATAGTGCAGTTTTTCAAAGGAAATGTGCCAGCAGTTAAAATGCAGGTACTATTTCAATTCAAGGTTGATACATCCTTTGATTAGTATATTGGTATCAATGCTCAGTGCGTGCAGATAAAATCACAGAAGCCCAACAGTGCAAAATGAGGCCATTCAGCCTATTGAACCTGCACCAACAGTAATCCAGGCCTTATCCCCATAATTCCATGTACTTACCCTGCCCTTTCCCCGACACTAAGGGTTAATTTAGCATGGCCAATCGACAGAAGACAATTAGGCTCTCTTTCTCATAAATAAAGAATGCCGTGAAACTTGTGTGTTGTTACCCAAGAAGATAACAGAGATGCAAGGATGTTCGAGTATTACACAAAATTGAGATGTCCAGTTCTGCTTACACTAAAGCCATCAACCATTCTTTTATCATAGAATCCCTACAGTGCAGAAGGAGAGCGTTTGGCTCATCAATCTGCACCGATTCTCCGGCAGAGCATCTTACACAGTTCTTATCCCTGTAACCCCAAGTATTTACCCCAGTAATCCCCATCTTGGGAAACTAAGGCAATTTAACATGGCCAATCCGCCTGACCAAGTATCTTTGGGAGGAAGCTGGAACATCCAGAGGAAACCCAGATAGAAATGGAGAGAATGTGTGGTCTTTGCAGAAACAGAGACCCTAGGCTGGAATTGAACCTGGATCCCAGTACTGTGAGGCAGCTGTGCTAACCACTATGCCACCCCTGCCAGCAGACTGTCAAATCCCACAGAACAACGCCCATGATAGTCTGGAATTCTGCATTGGCAATCAGACCAGACTACGATCATAAAAATCATGGGTGTGCTGGGTAAGTCATTATTTGACGTTGAGATCTCCTTGTGAAAGGCCATGCAAAGCCTTCAAGTAAGGCACAATGTTGTTGACTGGACAGGAGGTGAAGTTGAGACAGCAAGTGGAAAACTGAGGCTCAAAGCAGAAAATGGATGTCACAAGAAGTGGAAGAATTCACCAATGTGTTTGTCCCCTTTGTGAAACACTGGGAAAACATCCGGAACAATTCCACAAACAGACATTTTCTTCAGTCAGGATAGGAATGAGAATGGCTGCATATCATAACACTGAAGAAGCTCTGCTAATATTGTTCCAAGACAGCCTGTGCAGAGAATGTTCTGGTCCAATCCTGCAGGGAAAGAGACATTTGCCTTGGCAAGAAGCCAGGCAACATGGAGTTCATCTGCAGTGGCAGATGGCAGGTCTAATCAAGACAAGGCACCTCATCACCTCCAATGCAGTAAGAGCTGAGGGTGCAATGATGTTGGCAACTACGACAGATGATTGACACTGACATGTTCAAACCCATATCTTGAATGAATTGATAGCAAGAGGCATTTTTAAGGTGGATAAAAGCAAACTGTTCTGCTATCTTTTACTTGACTGCTCTTTGATCTTTAAAAGGGAAAGATATAATGGTGGAATGTGAAAAACAGAATGTCACTTCAATAGTCTATGCCAACATGGATAGCACCAAAAAGTTGCTGCTTCTTGCGACAGCCAAGTCCAGGGAATCACATTGCTTTGTGAATGTCAAGACAATACTTATGCATTGCAGTTTTGTTTCATTCATTCATGGGACATGGGCATCACTGGCTGGTCAGCATTTATTGCCCATCCCTAGTTGCCCTTGGAAGGCAGTTGAGACTTAACCATATTGCTCTGGCTCTGGAGTCACAAGTAGGCCAGACCAGCTTAGGATGGCAGATTTCCTTCCCTAAAGGATATACTTAAATCAGATGGTTTTTCTGACAATCGACAATGGTTTCATGGTCATCAGTAGACTTTCTAATTCCAGATTTTTTTTTTTATTGAATTCAAATTCTATCATTTGCCATTGTAGGATTCAAACCCAGGTCTTCACAGCATGAGCTGAACTTCTGGATGAATAGTCTAACGACAATATTTAGGCCACCGCTTCCCCTACTGTGCCAACATGGATAGCACCAATAATTTGCTGCTTTTTGCGATCTGCAAATCCAGGAAGCCATGTTGCTTCACTAATGCCAAGACAATACCCACACATTTCAGTGCCAACAAAACTGCTTGGAGGCCCTCCAGCCTTTTGCAATGCAAAGCCCTAAGCTCCTTCAAAAATGTGAACAAAATAAATAATGACTTAATCACTGATTTACAGCTTTACATGTTCTCATTTGAATCTGTTGTTTCTGACAGAAGATATTTGTGGACATATCGGGGTGACAGATATGCATCTATAGGAGTTCCTTGGCTATCACAAAACCTTGCTTGAAGGAGGCTTCTCAGCTAGGAGCCAACTCTTCGGGATTAGATATGTTGGATAGATCAAATAATAGCATTGGAAGTGATGATAATTTTCAAACAGGTAATTGGGTCAATATTTGAACAGGATAAGAAATTGCAGGACTTTGGGAGTGGGGTGCAATGGCGAGCTCTTTTAAAAGGCCAACATAGGGAAACTAGACTGAAAGGTCTCCTTTCAGATTCAATGGTCCCAGGAAATAAACTATACTTGTTATCAGTGAGGGATGAAGGACAGAAACAATATAAAGCTCAAAGTAAACAACTGCATGTAAATGTTTCTGAATTATTGCAGCTTGACAGAGTTACTTGGCGATGATTGGTACAACTTTCACTGGAGTATTCATGGGAAACAATCAGTGCAAAGGCTGATGAGAAATTTGTGTCAGCAGTACATTTGTACCAGAGACACGGGGGCACAACCCTTACGAACCCCTGCAAGTGGAATCCTGCATGACTTGCACTCTGGTATCTGGATAGCATGGATTATGATGGTCACTAATCCTGTCCTGACTTCCATGTTGATTATCCCGTAAAAAGATGGACTATGAATGCTGCTGATCATGAGTTTCTACAGAGATACTCCAAGTGTTCTTCACCAAGCAATCTTGCAATGCAAGTTTTATTCTCAACTATTAATTTAATATTAGGATGGGTGTCTTGAGGTCACTTGCACACAGCTGGTCTCCACAGATAAGTAATGCAATTTACCACATATCTTCAAATGGAACTAAGACCGAACCAAGCATAAAACCACTATACAAATGTATGGGAACTTCAAATATTAAAAACTTATGAAGGTTTCACAGTTATCTTGAGTCTCACTGAAAGCTAATTATTTTTATAGTCTTGAGATATGACTTGTTAAAATGTTCATTGTGCCTTTTCCACTGGATGGTTTCGATTTTTACAACACTGTACTTGAACATTTTAATTATTTAACCTTCTTTTTGTTTGACATGGCCAACAATCAGCTTCTGCTCTTCCTTTTGATAAAAAAGAACTTGCCAAACCTGTTTGGAATTTGTTGCAACCAGTGTAAAACTAAAAGCGAGGCACAGCTCCTTCACCACATGACAGAAACAAGATAGGTTAATATATCAGAGCTCCTACAAAATATTAACTGACTTTCCTTTCTGTCAGTTGCTGACTGAACTGCCACACAGACAGCAAACTCTTTTATTCCATCCGTAGACACTGCAGGAACACACCTTTTCAAAATAAATAAGGAAAAGAAACATAGTCATAACACTTCAGCAACAGAGACATCAAACCTGTTTAGTCGCAGATATAACAGACTAAAACTTATTAAGACTGTGAGTGTAAATGAGCTATGTTGCACTTTTGCGCGTGTGAAAGAATATTGCAATTCACATTTTCTTATCCATCAATCTTCAAGTTATTTTCTTTCCCTTAAGCCATGTACCAGCTTGATATATAGAAAAGAGAATGACCTAATCTCAGCCCTTTGTTAATGTCAATCTGATCCAACTGTCAGGACATGTATTAGAACTGCAGAATTATTGTCCCTACCAATTTCACATCTTTCCAAAAATGTCAGGTCTAGGTTCTGCATTGCCTCATTCAGTTGAAATCCAGAACTCAGTGATGTGAAGCTCAGAAGTCAAACCCCATGATACAATGTGACAAGGTATAGCATTATATAAAGATTGTCATCATCACATTCTGTTACAGGGAACAAATTCACAATAGGCAGAATACACACCGTATTCAACCAGCCCACACTTGCACAGCTCTAAGCAGAACATCTCCTGTTGGATGCAATTGGGTTGGGCAGCATCTGCTCAACAACCCTGAGTGTTAACGGCTACACTAACAACTAAGTTAAGATAATTAGCGCAGCTTGTAACGTGACATTTGTGAGAAGTCACATTCATTCATAAAAAGGGACCTGCCTCAGCAACCAGAAAGAATATGTTCAAACCGTGAACATTTTGTGAAGTTGGTCAAAAATTAGTTCTCCATTGCTTTCTCCTTAGTACTGCCTCGGCCAATCAGGTTTCTCATTGCATTCCTCATGGCAGTGCCTCACCCAGTCAAATTCCTCACTGCTTCCACCATGGTGGGTGGTATGGTAGCACACTGCTGTTTCACAACATCAAGGACCCAGGTTCAATTCCTGGTTTGGGTCACAACGTTGTGGAGTTTACACATTCTCTCCATGCCTGAGTGGGTTTCCTCCAAGTGCTTCGATTTCTTCCCATAGTCTGAAAGGCGTGCTGATTAGGTGCATGCTAAATTCTCCCTCAGTGTACCTGAACAGCCAGAGTGTGGTGGCTGCGGGATTTGCACAGTAACTTACATTGTTAATGTAAGCCTACTTGCGACACTAATAAATAAATTTTCAAAATTTTAAAAATAATGCCTCAGCTAATCATGATCCTCACTGTATTTCTCAATTATTCAGCAAATGAGTCAACCTCCAAGCAATTAACACCCTTTTCTCCTATGGCACAGATTGCTGCGACTGTTTGGAATTTGACATTCTTGTGCTTGCCCTGAAGAGTGCAAGATGAGAAACTTTGGCAACACATCTTTTTTTAGTCATATTGAAAACAAATTCCTGTAGAAATTGAGCATGTGGTTAAGGAAGGGAAAAGTGGGGAGGGGGGTGTTGGGATGTGGGTGAGGAGGCAAGAAAAGTTTCTCTCAAATGGTGCAAGTAAATAGTCCTTGTTAAAAAAAACCAAGAAATAATAATTCTGGATTTTGACAATGCCTTGTCATCATCTGAGAACAACCCAAATACTTCATGGCCCCATGTATTCCTTTTGAGTTGTACTGGAGCTGACCTGCACAGAAAGTCACACAAACTGAAAACTGAGATAATAAATGTTGAATGGAATGCTATGCATAGTGTTTTTTTCATTCAGTGGAGCAGGTAAATGGGACTGCAGCTTAACATTCTCCAGAAATCAGCATCTTTTAGCACTGGTTCAGCATAATTAGCATCAAATCTGGAAGTGGGACTCAAAGCCACCATCTTGTATTTCAGAGACTTGAATGGTATCTGAAAACCAAGTTGACATCTTTATTTGGACAGTCCTGGGGAGGGGATTTGATATTTATGGAAATAGCCATGAAGTTGTTAATTAAAATTCGAAGTGTTGTTTGAGGCTACTGTCCAGCTTTTTTCATTGAAGGGTGACTTGAAGAAGCAGTGCAAGAAAACACAGAATATAAGAATTGATGTTAATCCTTATCACATCGCCGAACACCCCAAAGTACTTCACATTTCATTAATTAGTTTGAAATGCAATTATAAAACGACAGTGATTGAATTTGTGAAGTAGGTGAAAATCAGCTTGTAATTTATCAGTGGTTTGCACGTAGGGTGTTTTTGAATTCGGGAAAAGAGCACTTCCTGACAGGAGAATGTCAGTAAATTTTGTAGTGGTGGGGGTGGAGGAGCCAAAAAGCAACAACCACCTCCCCGCCACCCGTGGCAGGATTTTCATTAGAGGCAGCCCACCAATGGCCGCCACATGGGATATTCCATTCCTGCTGAAGACAATGACCACCTTTGTTGCTCATCGGCCATACCAATAGGAATCTGCCACTTGGGGAGGCAGTCCAGGACTGGAAGATGTCACAGGCTGGAAGGGCCAGAAAATGACAGCCAGAGAGAGAGAAAGCATTACTCAGTCACGTGTGTGCTGCCTTGCAGATAATGTGTGATAACTGCTGCATTACTGGAGAATGTATGAGCATGGCACAGATACATGAAAGTTTGGTTATCAAAAATCTTAGCACCAGTTCAGATTGAAACAAAAAGCCTTAAGAACAGAAACTAGTGAGTTACGGTTAATGGCTATTATTGAGTCAGGAGAATGGTAGACAATGCTGGGATTGTTGCTTTTTTGATAGATAGATACGTTATGGATATATATTTGTTTTATAAGATGTAAAATATTTAGATATTGGGATGGAGAGTAAAATTTCAAAATTTGCCGATGGTAGCAAACAGTAAGGATGAGCTAATCAACTGCAACAGGACAGGTTTTCCTTTGCTTGATTGATATCCCATCCACCATCCTTACCCTCTACTACCAATGCACATTGCCAGCAGCGGGCACCATCTCCAAGTTGGACTGCAGCAATTCGTAAAAGCTCCTTTGAACACCTTCCCACGACCACTACGACACAGAAGGATACGATCCTAACTTGGAACTGTATTGTCATTCCTGCACTGTCACTGTGTCAAAATCCTGGAACTCACTCCCTAACAGCACTGCAGGTATACCTACACTGCAAGGCCTGCTGTGGTTCAAGAATGCAGCTCACCACAAGCTACTCAAGGGCAATTAAGAATGGACCAATACTTGTGGCCTTGCCAGTGACAGTCAGATCTCGTGAAATTTTTTTAAAATGTTTAATGAGAATATGAGCTCAGGGCGTCTTGGTTGCACAGTGGTTAGCGCTGCTGTCTCACAGCACCAGGGACTGGGTTCAATTCTGGCCTCGGGTGACTGTCTGTATGAAGTTTGCATGTTCTTCCCATGTCTGTGTGGGTTTCCTCCAGGTACTCTATGTTTTTCCCACTCTCCAAAGATGTGCAGTTTAGGTGGATTGGCTATGCTAAATTGCCCTTTCATGTCAGGGGGATGAGTAGGGTAAATATGTGGGGGATAGGGCCTGGCTGGATTGTTGCCAGTGCAGTCTTGATGGGCTGAATGGCCTCCTGTGTATTGCAGGGATTTTATGATTCTTCTATTCCTTAATTCTATGGAAAATTGCTTTGTAAAATGCAAAAGAAAATGGAAAATAGCACAATAAGGGCCTTTGAAGCAAGAGTACCTTAAACTTACCAAAATTCAGGTAGCTGTAGATTCATTTAAAAGAGCATAAATCAGATTAGAAATTTGGTTTTGCATCTCTAAGTGGTTTACTATTGACCTGGAAAGGCCCAAGCATTGTGATACCAATTTGCATTCTCAACATTGCCTGCATTGTGACAAGGCAAGTGAAACCCAAACTGACTGACGTGATGAGACTTACAATCAGTTCTTGTGACAGTCATATAAGGCAGTCTCAAGCTTTCCAATTCACTTCCTGTGAAAGACAGTTGAACATCGTACACAGAGGCAAACTAACATCCTCAGACTGTTTAAGGAATCAATAATTAATTGCCGGGCTAGAGGAAGCAGTTTTAGGCAAACCGTTCAAGGATTCAATGCGTCTAACATGCAGCGTTTGATCTGGATTTAGCTCTGCACAATTGTGGGGCGCAAATCGTTTTGTCTGACGGACAGTGACAGCATCTCCTTTAAAAACAGGAACAGCTTTGAAAGAAGCAGGGCTCACAGATCTGCTAGAATTTTGTCCGACACGAAGATTGTGGTGTATAATTACTACATGCCAGTTGATTACATTAATTATAGGGTTCATACCCTCATTGGATCCTCATTTTGAAAGTTTTCATTGGGAATCACGCTGCGTTTTGCGGCGAGTGCATCGCACATCCATAATAAGCATCTCACCAATTGCACTTCAAACAGCAGCGTTTCTCTCCAGATATGTGTATTAAAAACAACAAACAATCATTTCATACGCCCACAAAATATAACATCTCCCATCGTCAAACTCCACATCAACGTCACAGTATCTATTATATGTAAAGATATACATAAAAATACTTACACACGTATGTATATAACTTTGAGAGCTTAGAATCATAGAATCCAACCGTGTAGGAGGCATCCTTTGGCCCATCGGGTCTGCACTGACCATAATCCTACCCAGACCCCCTCGTCGTAATCCCATGCATTTACCCTAGCTCGTCCCCTGACGCAAAGCACGGCCAATCCACTTAACCTGCACATCTTTGGAATGTGGGAGGAAACTGGAGCACCCCGAAGAAACCCACATAGACACAGAGAGAATGTGCAAACTCCACACAGACAGTGACCCGAGCCAGAATTTGAACTTGAGTCCTTGGCAACGTGAGGCAGCAGGGCTAATCACTTTGCCACTCTGCATGAAGTTTCTAGGCGTCCATTTACAACATTATTATCTGTTATACTGATTATGTATAATCAATACTTTATATATCTTTATATATAATGATACACATACACACGAGTGCTTCAGGTTTCTTAGTATCTAGATTGTGAAGAACTTGTCCTGATCTCTCCATGCTGATGCTATAGTTAAGAAAGCCCATCAACGTCTCTAATTTCTCAGAAGACTTTGGAAATTTGGCATGTCAGCTATGCCTCTCACCAATGTACACAGATGCACCATAGAAAACAGTCTTTCTGGTTGTATCATAGCTAGGTACGCTTCCTGCTCTGTCCAAGACCGCAACAAATTACGAAGGGTCGTGAAGGAAGCTCAGTCCATCATGTAAGTCAGCCTCCCATCCATTGACTGTCTACACTTCCCACTGCCTCGTAAAAGCAGCAGCATAATCAAGCCCCATGTACCCTGGACGTGCTCTATCCCACCTTTCCCCGTTGAGAAAAGGATACAAAATTTTGAGGTCACATACTAACTTATACAAGAACAGCTTCTTCCCTGCTGCCATCAGACTTTTGAATGGAGAAAACACTGGAAAATCTCAGCAGGTCTGGTAGCATTTCTAAGTAGAGAAAAGAGCTGATATTTCAAGTCCAGATGAGCCTTTGACAAAGGGTCATATAAACTCGAAACATCAGTCTTTTTCTCTCCTTATAGATGCTGCCAGGCTTGTTGAGATTTTCCACCATCTTCTCTTCTGGTTTCAGATTCTAACATCTGCAGTAAGTTGCCTTTATCTGGACTTCTGAATGGACCTACCTCATATTAAGCTGTCTACATGCTAGCTACGGCTGTAACAGTACATTTTGCACTCTCCTTTTCCTTTCAGCGTGCGCTACGCTTAGTCTATGTCGTGGGCAAGAAACAATACTTTTCACTGTATCCTAATACCTGTGACAAAAATAAATCATATCAAATCAAATCAAAGTGGTGCTTCATGAGAGGGAGCTTTCAGAAACCTCTGTGTGTTTGGGGAGACAATGTGTGTTCATCAGACTAATGGAGTGGTGGGCAACCCATGACCCAGGAGCCACATATGGCCCCATCTGGTTCTGAGTTCGACCCACGAGACATTTTGTTGACAGTTGCCCACTCACTGGCTAGTCATGTTTCGCTGATTTCCATCAGCGTAACTTTTTTATTTCCAACCGCTACGTCTGAAGTGATCCAGAAATAAAGCAAAGGCAGGTGAAGTATTGAAGATAAGAGCTGCGCACTTCTTCTGCATTCTAAGTGTAAGTATTTAAATTGTTTTGCCCATTTAAAATTGACGATAGTTCTATTTAAAAAAAAAAATTAAGCATCTTCTATCACACATTTTGAAATTTTTGGTGTGTGTTAAATGTACCTCAATCTGATTCGTGGGGTTAGTCCACAAGCCTGACTTCAAACTTGCACCCATTCTGATAAAGAAGGGCTACTCATGTGGCCCGTCTAGATTGCCCATCACCAGGCTACGGTCATTCACAGCTGATGGTCTGATATGTTTTGCTGTAATTTAACTGAGGGAGCAGTGAGCAAATGAATGAGGAAAGCTTTGTCATTTATTTTGTTTTGTTAAAATGTGGGGGGGGGGGGGGGAAGCAGTCATTTTACGAGCTAGTTTTTAAAATCTTGAGACTCGTTCCTCCTCTTGGATGATCGTCCAAACCTCTTGAATTGACTCCTCGTCCGAAGAAAAAAAATGCTCAAGAACAAAGAATAAAGAACGACACGGCACAGGAAACTGGCCCTTCGGCCCTCCTAGCCTGCGCCGCTCATGCTTCCAACTAGACTATGTGTTTGTATCCCTCTACTCCCAGGCTGTTCATGTGCTTATCCAGATAAGTCTTAAATGATCCCAGCATGTCCGCCTCTACCACCTTGCTTGGCAATGCATTCCAGGCCCCCCTGTGTGTAAAATATATCCCTCTGACATCTGTGTTAAACCTTGTTCCCCCCCCCGTCCCTCACCTTGAACCTGTGACCCCTTGTGTTTGTTACCTCTGACCTGGGAAAAAGTTGCCCAGAAAAAGAATGCCCTGAAAGTCTTAATGCTTAAGATCAGACATTTGTAAACTAAACTAACACTGCAATGAAGTTACTGTGAAATTCCCTAAGTTGCCACATTCCAGCAACTGTTTGGGTCAATGCACTTAACCAGCCGGCCTTTCGACTGTTGGAGGAAACTGGAACACCCGGAGGAAACCCACGGAAACACGGGAAGAATGTGCAGACTCTGCACATGACCCAAGACAATGACCCAAGCCAGGAATTGAACCCAGGTCCCTGGTGTTGAGAGGTTTCAGTGCTAACCACTGTGCCATCTCATTTGTTTCTAAATAATCATACCAAACCTGAGTCTTGGCACCCGATGATATACTGGATTAAGTATACCCAAGAATCTGCAAGTTGCAGTGAATTAGAATACTGTGTATTATTCTCTGAATTCTAGGCTTTGATCCAGATTTGGCTGTGAGGTTAAGTGTATTTATCTCTGCTGTTTGCAGACTCTGTATATAAACAGTTAGGTAATCTCAAGCAAATCCCGCATTATCTTGGGCACGGTACAGTACTATTTTAGTCCCAAAAGCAATCTGAACAGAAAAATGTAGGATATAGAAGAATACAGTCTGATCCAAGGGGTTACATTACTGAGGGGAAAATAACTCCACGTTGTTGGGAGCTAGATGGAGAAAATTTAAGTATTAGCAGGCTTTCATTAACACTGCGATGAAGCTAATGTGAAAATCCCCTATTCACCACACTCCGATGCCTGTTTGGGTACACTGCGGGAGAATTTTAGCATGACAACGCACCTAACCAGCACATCTTTCAGACTGTGGGAGGAAACCGGAGCACCTGGAAGAAACCCACGCAGATACAGGAAGAACGTGCATAGACAGTGACTCAAGCCAGGAATTGAGTCCGGGTCCGTGACACTCTGAGGTAGCAATGCAAAGCATTGTGCCACCGTGCCACCCACAAAGGCTCATGCAGCAGATAACATGCTTTGGATGAGCCACCAATGCCTGTGCTTGCATGCAATATTTAACATGCGGAGTGTTCAATTTCTCACAACGTACAGCCCCATTTTGAACACTGTAAAATACATAAAGTTGTAAAATTATGTGCTGAAAGTATTGTCACGCTAACTACTTGCACTCCATTCAGTGGGAACTTCACTGCAGAAAATGCAACTACACCAATTATTTGGATCGCTGCTGATCTTATCGATTATTCAAAGGATTAATCAAGCTATTTGAATTGCACTAAATGAACATTTGAAATGAAAAAGAACCTTCCAATTTAATATGCGTTGAATGTCTTACCCATTATGTGCTAACATAACACACAATGAGCCCTAATTAATTTAGATTACATTCTGAAACCAACAGATAAGTCAAAGGCCCAAATAATTAATACAAATATTTGTGTTGCGCGATTGTAACAATGTCATTATTCTTCTTGAGGATTTGGCCTGAAAATTTTAATCAAATGAGAGTTTGGTAGAGTACCAAGGGCCTGCGGATGCCTAATTGTTATTGACTTTTATTTGCACAGCCCCGAGTGTTGTTTCAGCCGAGGGTTATTTCAAGTAAATGCGGGAGTGTCTGAGGATGGATATTTTCACCTTTGCTTTTCGACAGACACATGTTTTTTTCACTCTAACTCAGACCCACAACCAAAGAGACACTGGGCAGAGTCTTTTGCTCTCAGAGCTTGAAGCCATGATAGGCATGGAGTCGTGCACAATGGAACTTCCCTGCGTCTGCCTCACGAATAAAAAAACAAGGAATAAGGGGATATGGGTGGGCAGATGATTTTCAGACCAGGGAGAGATGAGCCATGATCTGATCGAATGGCACAGGAGGCTCGAAGGGCTGAATTTGCCGACTTCTGCTCCTAATTCTTATGTTCCTGCCAGAATTAAGTGCTGGAAGGGGAGGCCCATTGTCAGCCTTGCAATTAATGACCACTTCAAAGCTGGAGGGGTGATAACCTATTGCCACTTGATGTACTGGCAGCTAAATCTGCGCAGCTTGTTTGCCACCTTCTTGCAAAGGAGGGAGGGGGTAGGGTCGGTCCCTCGAGCAGAAGACTGGAGATCAGGAAAGTGGGAATCACCAGCTAAGAGCCACATCCCTGCCCTTGGTGCTACTTCCCAGCACCTCCACCCCAGTGACACACACATTACTTACCTCTGGTCTGGGTTGCTCCGCGATTCTGGGACTTAGGGCCTGTCCTTCCGGCAGCAACCACTATGAAGGAATATAGATATAATTAGGAGGAAAATAGGTAACTAGGTAGAATTCAGCAATAATTTGCACATTGCACTTTAGAATAAAGATTCTCTTTTTAAGCAGAGCAGAATAAAATTTTCATCTAAATATCTCTGCTATGCGCAGGAATATCATTGTCATATGACAGTACTGACTTAAAACACATGTCCATTATCTAATCAGAGTCATACAGTGTGTTGCAATAGGCCATTCAGCTCATCAAATTTGCAACAATTCTCTTAAAGTGCATCTAACCCAGGGCCTATCCCCATAACCCCAAGTACTTACATGGCTAGTTCCATTAATGTAATGTGGCTAATCCCCTTGGGACACTTGGGGACAATTTAACATGGCTAGTCCACTTAACTTACACATCATTGGACTGTGGGGCGAAACCAGATCAGCTGGAGAAACTCTCACAGACATAGGGAGAAAGTGTGAACTCCACACAGACAGTCACCCAAGGTCAGAACTGAATCCAGGTCCTTGGTGCTGTCAGGCAGCAGTGTTAACCACTGTGCCAAGGCCCTTCCCCTTGATGGAAAGAAATTTCTATGGTAGTAGAATGTTTTTAAAGCCCTTTGATTATAAAGTGTGCAGGTCCTGTCTATTTTAAATAACTCTAATAACATAGCTTTTAGCAAAACAAATGTAAAAAATATTAACAGACATCAATGTCTCTGTGATATAAAGTACGTCAAGTTTGTTTGTCATCTGGAGACTTTTATGGTATTGTTCAGCAAGGAATTTGATAAGAAACTAGTGCAAAGTAAAACCAGATATCACAGATGTGTTATGATCCATCATTAATTCACTTAAAAATTATCAATAATCAATCACACAATCTTTACAAAAGATGAGATGTTATGGGAATGTAGCCTTGGGCTGACCTGGTTAAAGAAAACTGAACTTACCGTTCCTGGTAAAGTCGAGAATCATTTTAAAAATTATGCAATTTTGACTTTATAACAAATTATCAGAAGTTACATTAATTGTTTTGTGAGACAGTACAAATATTTTTTTGACCAGATCAAAGTTAACGACTTCAATCCTCAACAATTAAATAATTTGATATTTTACTAAAATATTTTTCTTCAGTTGATAATATTAGGGAACTTGGAAAAATATACAGTGATGTTTTGAGGAGTGTACATATTACAGAGGAAGTGATGCTGGAAGTCTTAAAGTGCATCAAGGTAGATAAATCTCCAGGACCAGACGAAGTGTATCCCAGGACATTGTGGGAGGCGGGAGAGGAAATTGCGGGTCCCCTAATAGAGATATGTGAATCATCGACAGCCACGGGTGAGATGCCTAAAGATTGGAGCATGGCAAATATTGTGTATTTGTTTAAGAAAGGCTACAAGGAAAAGGCTGGTGAGCCTCATGTCTGTAATTGTTAGAAGGAATTCTGAGAGATAGGATCTACACACATTTAGTGAGGCAGAGCTGATTAGGGACAGTCAGCATGGCTTTGTGATTGGAAAATCATGTCTCACAAATTTGATTATTTTGAAGGGGTAACCAAGAATATAGATGAGGGCAGTACAGTCAACATTGTTTACATGGACTTTAGCAAGGCCTTTGACAAGGTACGACATGATAGATTATTGCTTAATATTAAATCTCATCGGATCCAGGATGAGGTAGCCAATTGGATACAAAATTGGCTTGATGACAGAGGCAGAGGGTGTTTTGAGGGGATTGTTTTTCAAATTGGAGGCCTGCAACTAGCAGTGTGCCTCAGGAGTGCTAGGTTCACTGTTGTTTGTCATTTATATCAATGATTTGGATGAGAATTTAGAGGGCTTGGTTAATAAGTTTGCAGATGACACCAAGGTTGTTGGCACAGTGGACAGTGAAGGTGGTTAGATAGGATCGCAATGAGTTCTTGATCAATTGGTACAATGGGGTGATAAATGGTAGATGGAATTTAATTTAGATAAATGTGAAGTGATACAGTTTGGTCCATCAAAACAGGGCAGGACTTATTCAGTTAATGGTAGGGCATTGGAGAAACTTGTAGAACTAAGGTTCATAGATTCTTGAAAATGGATTCACAGATGGACAGGGTGGTGAAGAATGCATTCGGCATGCTTGGTTTCATTGCTTAGGATATTGAATACAGGAGTTGAGAGAGTTGCAACGTCTTGTTGAGCTTGTACAAGACATTGATAAGGCCACTCTTGAAATACTATGTATAGTTTTGGTCACCCAATTAAAGAAAGGATGTCGTTAAACCAGAAAGAGTGCAGAAAAGACTACTGGGATTTGATGGCTTTGCATTATAAGAAGGAGTTGGATAGATTGGGACTTTTTTTTCTGGAGGACAGGAGGCTTAGAGCTGCTCTTAGAGGTAAACAAAATAAGGAGGGGCATAGATCAGCTAGATAGTCAACATCTTTTCCCAAAATTAGGGGAGTCTAAAGGTGTTTAGGGTGAGAGAGGAAAAATACAAAAGAGTTCAGATGAGCAATTTTTTCACTCGGGGTGGTGAGTGTCTGGAACAAGCTGCCAGAGGCAGTAGTAGAAGTGGGTATAATTTTGTCTTTTAAAAAGCATTTAGACACTTGTATGGATAGATTGGTATTGAAGGATATGGGCCAAACACGGCAATTGGGACTAATCTAATTGTAAAAACACATGGCATGGACAAGTTGGGCTGAAGGACCTATGCATGCTGTAAACTTCTATGACTCTTTAAATCCCGTGAATGATATAGGCTTATAAGGACACTGAAAAGGGGACAAACTTTCAGAGAAAGACGTAATGCCCACATTTGCAGAAAATGAGCTAATTAGGTAAGAAACAGTTTAAAATTAGGAACATAACCATGAAAGTTCAGAAGAATTAGAATCTTCACCAATGCTTCTCATAGTAAAGATGCCAAATGCATAGTCAGATAACTTTACTCTTAACTGGGGAGAGATTCCTTACTACACAGGCAACACGTTACTCAAGGAACTGAAGATAACACTTCACTTCAGATTTTGATGGATATTCTGAAATATTTTACTGGAGGGGTTGAATTTTGGCTTCTGTATTAAAAATAGGATCATGCTTTCCATCTTTTTAATAATCTTTAATCTTATGATATACTTTGCCACTTGAAGTGTATTGTATATTTGGTTCTTTTAAAAACTTTTAAGTCTGTAAATATATCATCTCAAATAGCATTTGGTCTACAATTCCAAGAGCCTCTGGCAGATACTCGTAGAGGGGAGATGCATTATTGAAGAGAGACTCATATAGTTTCTGGGATATTTATTACTTAGCCAATGCTTATTAAAGATAGCTATCTGGAAGAATGTAATATTATTTGTTGACTCATTTCCTCAAAGGAGAAATGGATCAGTACTTCAAATCCAAACTAGTGTCTGTCAGACTGGGCTAGCTTATACTTTCGAGTGAGAGTAATTGTCAGAGAAGTGCTCTTGATCTGAAATAGCCCCATAAGGGTTAAGGCTATAAATCACTTCACCATGGCCTCCACTGTGGTGCTGCTTAACCTGAGAGCTGCTAATCTATGAGTGGCTGGTGGTAGATGAGACCTTTGACCCTGGGGCCTTCATTCTAGTCCAGTTGAAGGCCCACAGCTGGCTTGTGGTTAGGCAGGTCGTCCCAAAAGGAGGCAGTAGCGGTCTGGCGTTGGCTCTCCAGCCAGCAAGCAACACCAAGACAAGATTCCTCCCAATGCTTTCACGAAAAAGGATTTGTCAAGTTTCCCAGAAGAAATATAAATGGGAAAAACGGGGAAATAGGAATACTGTCTGAATTGTTCCTCGTATATCTTCAAAATGGATCACCATAAGAAGTGAGGAACAACAATACTGGTCCAAATTGTTTTTTCCTATTAGGTTTTTAGGGAATTATAAAATACATGTGTATTCCCACTATGTTAATATGTACACTTGACCTCAACATGTATTTAGACCTCAGTTGCAAAACAGCACCACAAGTGAAGAAGAAGTGCCTCCTTCACATACACGGTTCAACCAGATAAACCAACGTTATTTCACGTTGACCCCTGGTCTGACAAGTATGAGTGAAATTAGGTTGAAAACGAAAGCCAGCTAAGGTTGTTATCCAGAACTGCTTGAAGTCTGCATGTCTTGGTGGAGGACTAAATTGATTCTGAACCATGCCCCTGCAGTCAAAATAGAATATTGACGCTTGCTGTCAAAGCTGAAATATGAGTACTGATCACATAGAGAAAGTGTGAGAGAATGACCAATGTCTGAGTAATCATCCAATGAAGAATCAATACCTTCAGGAGAGGGAGATGGGGAGAAATATAAGCAGCTACCAGAAGGATCTGTCACATTACAAATTAGATCTCCATTTAATTTTTACAAACTTTTGTAGTGAAGACAAGAACTTTACTAACAAAAACATGCTTCTGCTGTTCATCTGTGGCAGAGGTCTCTGTCATATATGTCATGGAGACAATAAATTACACATCTGAATTTTACAGATCTATGAGAGGGAGTAGTTTCTATTTTTGCCTTTTGTTGTAGATTGGTTGACCAGGCAGCTCAGTCTCATAATTTGCGAACACGCGCACAGCTGTAATTCTGAGAGGAGACATCATGAGTAAGTCCAGAGTTGCAAAGTAAAATTTCTGTGTTTATCAATTTTGAATTGTAACCATTGTTACCACAAGGTTCGACACAACACAAGCAGCAGGAACAGGCCACCAGACCCTTCAAACCTGCTCCAGCCTTCAATACAATCATGACTGATCAATGCCACCCTCAGCTCTTTTTCTGTGCCATTTTCCAACAGCCCTCTACTCCTCGATCCATCAAACATTTATCCATCTCCACTTTCAATACTTCTAATAATCTTGCCTCTCCTACCCTCTGGGGCAGAGAATTCCAAAGATTTGCTCTCAGTGAGAATTTCTGCGCCACTCAGTTTTAAATGACTGGTCCAAGCAAGATCTCACCAATCAGCCATCATTGCTGCAACATAATGAATTCATATTCCACACAGTAAGAAGTCTCACAACACCAGGTTAAAGTCCAACAGGTCTATTTGGAATCATGAGCACTCACCTGATGAAGGAGCAGTGCTCCAAAAACTCGTGAATCCAAATAAACCTGTTGAACTTTAACCTGGTGTTGTGAGACTTGTACCACCAGAGATTCAGAATTGGGGATTGCAAAGTCACATGTCTCCCAGTTGAGTTGTCGGACAGTTAGGTTCCAACATGATTCTTGCTTACGGCAGGTAAGAGGATGTGCTGAGGAAGAGGATCCAGTAGAATTAAAGGTATTTCCTGGCATGGGGTGCTGGGAGGAGTAGGTAGAATTTTTTAGAGCCTTGGAGTCCTGAAACAGAGAACAGAAGCTAAGGAAAATGGAGCAATTCAACAGGGAAGGTCGAGAACAAAAACTTGAATTGAAATAATTTATCATCACGCGTATTGGGACACTGAAAAGTATTGTTTCTTGCAAGCTGTTACAGACAACATCTACTGTTCACAGAGTACATAGGGAGAAGGAAAGGAGGGGTGCAGAGTATAGAGTTGCAGCCATTGATAGGGTAGAGAGAAAGATCAGCTTAATGTGTAATAAGACTATTCAAAAATCTGAAGGTAGCAGGGAAGGAACTGTTTTTGAATCAGTTGGGTTGTGTTTTCAGACTTTTGTAACATTTTCCTGATGGAATAAGGTGGAAGAGATTATGTCCTGCATATACAGTGTTCTTGATTATGCTGGTTGCTTTGCTGAGGCAGTGGAGAGTGTATAGGAGGCTGCTTTTATGTGACGGGTTGGGCTGTAGTTTCTTGCAATTTTGGCAGAGGAGCCATACCAAGTTGTGATGCAGACAGAAAGGCGCATCTGTGGAAATTGGAGGAAGTCATCGCGGACATGCAAATTTCCTTAGTCTTCTTAGAAAGTAGAGGCATTCGTGGGCTTTCTTAACAATAGTTTCAGCGTAAACCAGTATGGGGGTGGGGAGGTGCTAAATTTGACAATTCTCTTTTTCAAGATCTGCATTCAGTTTTCTTCCTTCCACTTTTCCGAACATAGATGATGACAATTGAGGGTTGGAACCAAGGTTGCTCCACAGCCACACCTGGTGATAAGAATCTGCATTTGCATGTCAACAGATAATACAGCAACTGTTTCGTATTTGCATTTACGAAGAGTTAGATACCTGCTCCTTGCAATGTTCTTCATCACAGTTGTGAAGCAGGCCACTTCTGTGAGCTGCAACAGGCTCAAGTAAGTTGACTGAGGTATTTGAAATATGCTGAATGATAAATAATGTTTCATGGTGTCACTATTATAAATAGCATGTTCTCTTAATACTCTGACTCCTGGGATTTGTAGGAGAACAGATAACTCAGTTGTCATGCCTTTGTATTCAGGCATCACACAGACTGAGTTGAGAGAAAGTCAATCTGACCTCCAACTGACCTGAGGATCTGGTAAGAGCAGTTAACTTTTAATTGACCTTATCGGAGCACATCAAGTTGCACACAGGTTCCAGCTTGATGCACAATAATAGATCATCTATTACAGGGTTTAACACCTCTGTGCTTCCAAAATGGCACATCCTTAACTTAACCCAGAGCAGTGCTGATGCAAAGCCAAAAATCTACATTGAAAAATCCACATCAGCATCCCATTGTCCCAAATGAACGTTCTTACTATTAAAGCTACAATATCTGCAATTCTGTAATAAACATTTCCACAAATGAACCAGTGTTCTGAGCTACAGTTTGGAAAAAGAAGCCTTGCCCATTTAATTTAAAATTGTCAACTATTTGAACCTTGTACCTGAGAAAGAGATACACATCTGGGGTAGAATTTTCCTATCCACCCATCACGGGAATCATAGGAGGTGGGATACTGAGCACACAAAGGTCCGTTGACCTCAGGCAGCCAGAAAATCCCATCTCGAGATTTGGCAGAAGAGTGGATGTTTCACACCATATAAAACTCCTTGCTGACTTATCACCATGGGAGATTCACATATATATCATTTCTTATTGTATCCCACACATGTCACACACCACAGAATAAAAGTACAAATAAAAAAAAACAAAATGCAATCATTTTACGTTGAGATCAATTAGAGATGCAATGCCTTTTGTTCAGAGAAATTTGGGGACTGTGGGGAAGATAACAATTACAAGCACCTTGGCAATCTGCAAAGTTTCCTCCTGAACAATAATTAACCCGCAATTAGCTTTAGGATGTTTCTGACAATCAGATTTAATGGCCTTCAAAGAAAAGGTCACATACACAGGCGCACAGAAGCAACATAGCAGCAGGAAACTACAACATGCATTAATGTTTCTGTCACGAGAAAGCAATCTGCATTGCATAATGCTTTTCATCTGAAATAGAGCAATTGCTTCAGATAAGGAGGAAGGAATAGTGTAGTGTACAAGCAATATGACATCCCTATTCAAAAAGAGAGGAGGCAAGGAGTTGTTAAGTGATTAGCCTAATATCTACACTGCGATTTTCTGGTTTTGAGCAAGCAAGGCTGGAAAATCCAGTAGTGGTGCTTATAAGTCAGCAAGGAATATTATATGGTGTAAAATATTCAGTCTTCTGCCAAGTCTAAGGTGGATCAACAGACATTTCCATGATACACAGGTCACCCGCTCCGATTTCTATGGCAGAATAGAAGGGAGAGCAGAATCCTGGCTCTATTGTTGGAAAAATCTTGCAATCAATTAAAGACGTAACACCGGCACATTTGGAAAATCATCTTCTAATCAAACAGCATCAGCGTGGCTTTATTAAAAGGAAATCGTGTCTAACTAATTTTTGAGAGTTTTTGAGGGAGGTTCAACCAGACTAGTTAAAGGGGAACCAGTACTTAAGTTGCATCTGGACAAAACACCTCACTAATGGTTGTCATAAGAGAAGACCTGTTGGTATTGGAGCTGATGTATTGGCATGGATAGAGAATTGGTTAATGGGATGGAAACAGCGAGTCAGGAATAGATTCTTTTTCAGGTTGATGACCTGGAACCAGTGGGGTTCACACAGTAAGAAGTCTCACAACACTAGGTTAAAATCCAACAGGTTTATTTGGTAGCAAAAGCCACTAGCTTTCAGAGTGCTGCCCTTTGGCGATGAAGGAGCAGCACTCCAAAAGCTAGTGTTTTTTCTATCAAATAAACCTGTTGGACTTTGACCTCGTGTTGTAAGACTTTTTACCCCACTCCAACGCTGGCATCTCCACATCATGAACAGTGGGGTTCACCAGAGGTCAATGCTGGGACTGCAACTGTTTACAACATTTATTAATGGCTTGGAAGGAGGAAGCAAATATATTGTAGCCAAACTTGCATGGCTCACAAATAGATGGAAAGGTCAGTTGTGAGAGGGAATACCAGGAGTTTACAAAGAAATATTGAAAAGTTAAGTAAATAGCTCTGATGAATATAATGTAGGAGAATGTGAAGTTGTTCATTTTGGAAGAAAGAACAAAAGAACAGAATATTATTGAAATGGAAAAAAAAACTGCAGGAAGCTGCAATACAAAGGGACTTGGGGATACTTGTGGAACAGAGGAACAGGAGTGAGCTGCTCAACCCATCAAGCCCCCTCCATTCATGGGTGATCTTTAGCTGAATTCCAAGTACCTGCCCTATGCCCATATCCCTTGACACCTCTGCTCAAAATTGGTCTATCTCAGATTTAAACCTAACAATTGAACAAGCATTCACTGCAATTTGTGCACGAAACACAGAAAGCAAGCACATAGATGCAGCAGACTATTGGGAATGCGAATGGAATGTGGAATATAAGAGGAGGAGTGTCTCACTGCAACTGTACAAGGTACTGGTGAGACTATATCTGGAGCACTGTGAGTAGGTCTGGTCCCCTTACTCAAGGGGAAATAGTATTTCACTGGCAGATGAGAATAAGTTTCTCAAGAATTTTGAAGCGGAAGGCAGTATTTAATACATTGTAATCTCCAATGGAGAGGTTAGCATAAGTTTTGCAGGAGGGAGTGACACTGCCAAAAAGGCAATGACTTTTTAATACAAATTAGGATAGGAAAAGATTGAGTGGGTGAGAGATCCTTTGTATAATTGGCTTCGTTTATGCAAAAACTTCATTTTAAGATATTTTTGCCTAGCCTATGCAATTACATTTAAACGCTCAGCTTAAAAACTTAACTAACACTTGATTACATTTTAAAACTCAGAAGGCATGCTTGTTTAGCTAGAAATTGACTTCATTTTTGAAAAGTACAATGCAAACAAAACAGGCTTTTCATAAACCAAACAACTTTTTCATAATATTGAGTCATAGAGGTTTATAGCATGGAAACAGGCCCTTTGGCCCAACTTGTCCATGCCACACTTTATTTTTTAAAACCCATAAAGCTAATCCCAATTGCCCATGTTTGGCCCATATCCCTTTATACTCATCTTACCCATGTAACTACCTAAAAGCTTTTTAAAAGACAAAATTGTACCCGCCTCTACTACTGCTTCTAGTAGCTTGTTCCAGATACTCACCGTCCTCTTGTGAAAAAATTTCCCTTGTGGACAATTTTGTATCTCTCCCCTTTCATCTTAAACCTACGCCCTCTAATTTTAGATTCCCCACCCTGGGAAAAGATACTGACTATCTAACTGATCTGTGCACCTCATTGTCTTATAGACCTCGAAGATCACTCCTCAGCCTCCTACACTCCAGAGAAAAAAGGCTCAGTCTATCCAGCCTTTCCTTATAACTCAATCCATCAAGTCCCAGTAGCATCCTAGTAAATCTTTTCTGCATTCTTTCTAGTTTAAAATATCCTTTCTACAATAAGGTGAAGAGAATTGCACACAGTATTCTAAGTGTGGCCTTACCAATGTCTTGTACAACTTCAACAAGACATTCCAACTCCTGTATTCAGTGTTCTGACCGATGAAACCAAGCATGCTGAATGCCTTCTTCACCACACTGTCCACCTGTGGCTCCACTTTCAAGGAGCTATGAACATGTACCCTATATCTCTTTGTTCCGTAACTCTCCACACCACACCCTGCCTTTAACTGTACTATCTGCAAGGTTGATTCTTCCGAGTTGGAGACAGCATGTGCCAAGCAATTTCAATAACAAAGATAGCAAATGACATCTCTTGCAGTTCCAGCTGTGTTTGCAGTTCCAGCTGTGTTTGCAGTTCCAGCTGTGTTTGCAGTTCAGTTCAGCTTTTTTAGCTCTGATCACTGCAGATCTGGCAGAAAAAGCCAGTCTCTCTCTCTCTCTCTCCAGCTTTTCTTTTCACTCTTAGAATGATTTAATTTTAGCTTCTGTTCAAGAAAAGAAACTAATTTCAATATTGTACCAGTGCTGTCTTCATTGATTTTAAGGAATAAATGGCCCCTACAGAATGATGGGCACAGTGGCACAGTGATTAGCACTGCTGCCTCACAGCACCAGGTTCCCAGGTTCAATTCCAGCCTCGGGTCACTGTCTATGGAGTTTGCACATTCTCCCCATGTCTGTGTGGGTTTTCTCTGGGTGCTCTAGTTTCCTCCCACACTCCCAAATTGTGCAGGTTAGGTTGATTGGCATGATAAATTGCCCTTTAGAGTTCAGGGGATTAGCAGGATAAATATGTGGGATTACAGGAAAAGGGCCTGGGTGGGATTGTGATCACTACAGACTCGATGGACCAAATGGCCCCATTTTGTAGAGTAGGCATTCTATGATTCAAATTTGATGATCAATGAGGGTGAAGAAACAGTCTAACTTTGCAGAATGGGAAAGTACGAAAGTGCAGGACAGACGGGGGAACTGAGAGTTTGGAGAAAAAACAGGTTCGGGGACAAGTTGAAGGACAGTGACTATTGTGTAAATGATAATACTTTTGGACATTAAATCTGTAAATTTCCTATATTTTCAGTTGGAGGTGAGAATGGTGTTGAAGCATCAGGAGGTCAAGAAAGATGAGTTGTGGTAAACAAGGGAATTTGGAACTGTTCAACAATTACAATTGAGGTCTTTTTGCTAACTAAGCTACCTTTGTTAGCTCTGACCTTAATGGAACTGATGTCCATGTGAAGGGCATGTACATGTCAGGAGCAGAGTGGCGCACAGGCAACGTGCTAGGCCCATGACCCAGAGGTCGATGGATTGAAATAATTTCCTGTCAACTGCAAGTTTTTGGGTGGGACGTAGGCACAATAGTGAACACTGCTGCCCAGGGACCTGGGTTCAACTCCAGCCCTGGGTGACTGTGTGGAATATGCATGTTCTCCCTGTGTCGATATGGGTTTTCTTCGGGTGCTCCTGTTTCCTCGCACAGTCCAAAGATGTGCGGGTTAGGTGGATTGGCCATGCTGAATTGCCCTTTCGTGTCCCAAGACTAGAGATATTAGCAGGGTAAATACACAGGGTTACGGCAATAGGGCCCAGATAAGGTATTCAGTCAGAGTGTCGGTGCAGGCTTTATGAGCTAAATGGCCTCCTACTGTACTGTAGGAATTCTATGGATCCGATGCGCTAAATTAGTGAATGTAAAATCCACTTATGCTTAACCAGATTAGCAAACTCATCTTAATTACCACAGTACAGTGGTTTTTACCATATGCATCAGTATCATATGGTTTGTCATAGCACCAATACAATGTGGATTACTACAACAAGCAAAAATCGAAAGACTGAGTCCTCATGTGGAACACTTTATAGATTCCAACTCAATGGAAAACAGAATGATTGATTGTAGATGTGAATGTTAACATAAGATGCTCACACTAATTTCACCCAAATCCCTATTCTGATTAAAGAATTGTTTCATGGTCCTTTCCATGTTCAGTGCAGCATTGAGAAAAAAAGTTTTTAATAGATTATTAATTAGTTGAACACAAAACTAATTAACCCAACAATGTAATCAAGGTGCATCACTCGACGCCAATTCTTTAGTTACACACAGTTGACTTGACTTGAGAGATTCAACACAGCCAAGTGTTGGATGCAGCACTGTGAGAGTTGCATTAAAAATGTAGGAATTCAATGTTTTCATGTTTTTGCGTGTGATTGAGGCACAATTATTTCAGAGTATCTTAGACTGTGCATAGATCATTCATCGGCTGTTGTGAAGTTAAAACTTGCTGTTGCTTTAATGCAATAAGAGATGAGTAAATTAAAAAAAACACAGAAATACTCAGCAGCTCTGCAACCAGCTGTGGCAAGATAAACAAGGTTAACATTTCAGGCCAGCGATTGGTCATCAGAACAAGTGAATTTTCCCAACTAAATGAATGTGTGTGCCATTTACGTGAATCGCAATTTAAAATGTAGATCAGCAGGCAGTTATGAAGGAAAATGGTATGTCATGCTGATTGCTGGGGGATTTGACTGTGAGGAAGATATTGCTGCATTATAAAAGGCTTTGTTTGGACTACACGTGAGACAATGTGTACAGTCTTTGTTTCCAGCGTGAGGAAGGATATACTTGTCTTAAAAGGATGGTTCCACTACACTGATTGCTGAGATAGGAATGTTGCACTGTAAGAGGAGATTGAACAGAATGGGCCCTTTCTGGACGGGGGTCAGAAGAACGAGGAGTGATTTCATTGAAAGTGGAATCCCCCAATTCACGACCCACTACATGCCTTTCCAGTCTCAGGTCCAACCCCTTCAGACCACCATTCCCTTGGCAGTGCCCCAGCACCCATGTGACAGTGCCAACCTAGTGGTAACACCTAGCACTTTAGCAGTGCCACCCAACATCACAGCACTGCCAGGTGGGCAGGCCCAGCCATTTCTCCAATCCACCCAGATGTTTCAATAGCCTCAATGCCCCTCAGCGTCGCCATCCTGTCTGGTCTCCATTTGCGGAAATCAATAGTGATTTTCACCAGGTTCCTACTGCACCCGAGTTGGAATATCCAGCAAAAAGATGCATCATATTCAAATATGATAATCTGATTCCCACTCTTACTGCGCGGGACCCGGATTACATCCAGTCACAGTGTCTAGGAGGACTTGAAAGGGAATTTTGTGCCAGTTATTCTCCGACCGTGCTCTGCTCCAACCCAGTCTGCGCTGGCCACAAGGCAGGAAAATAGTGGCCACAATCTCAGCATAAGTTATCCATTTAGAAATGAGACAAATTTCTTCAGTGAGAGGGGTGAGAATCTTGAGAATTCTCTACCCCACCAAGGCTGTGGATGCTTCATTATTGAATACATTGGAGAATGTGATTGATAGATTTTTGGACACAAAGGGATTGAAGGGATATTAAAATAGGGCAGGAAAATGGAATTGAGGTAGAGATTCAACCACAATCTAATTGAATGGTGGAGCAGTCTCCAAATACCATGTGACCTATTCCCCACTCCGAGTTCTTCTGATCTTCCAGTTTCTGCATTTTTGACTTGTACTCTCTGAGAGTTGGGAATTAATTACTTGACAGGTAAAAGAAAGAGAGAATCTATGTAATGCCACGCTTGTCTGGAACATCTTTGTTCATCTTTTCTTTTTGTCATTTATCTTTTGTTATTAAAGGTGCTCTCTACGGTATACTTGCTTTTTGCCTATTAATCTGGTACCATATCTTATAGGACAATTGGTTCACTCGGGAATTGTTTCTCTGAGTTTACAACAAGCTTTATTATAATAATGCTCTACTATGGCTTTCTATGAAAAACTGAAACATGAACAAATCTGATAGGAAATATAAAGTAAAATTCTCGTGACACTTGGCCGGAGATTCTCTAGAGCTTCACGTTATCAAGGATCTATCATACTTACTCAAAGAAGTAAACAACGACTCTTTTGATGTAGCTACCCATGCTGGTGAAATGATATTAAATAAAACCTTTATAACTTCTTTTTAATCTTTAAATCAGATCCAAAAGCCTTCACTAATGACATTTCTGAAGTTATATTGTTTTAAAATTACATTGTGAAAATAATGCAGCACTTTTGTGAAATCATTTATGTTAATCAATCCTGTCCAGAAAATTTAAACAAATTATTCCCTCCTTAGAGAAATAATTCCAAATCAGTTCTCGCATCGAATGATGCACAAAGGCAGATTTTTGCCTGTTTCTATAGCTAGTAATTCCCGAACAGGTTGCTAGTCTGTCACCAGGGGCTTAAAGCTTGAGGTTGCCACTCCACATCAAACATGACTGACCTGGAGTCTCTCTCACTCTTACCGAGAGCTATTGGTGTGTTTGCAATGATTTCACAGGTTGAGACACTCAATCTGTTTGACCATGTTATGAACGCACCCCCATTGGTCATCAAATATCCGGGTGGGACTCGGACCCTGAGCTCCTGTCACAAAGGCAGAGATACTACCCACTGCATCACTCTTGGTTCAAAGACCAAGTTAGATTTTTCATAGTTCCTTTCATGACATCACAACAAACGAAGGCATCTCACAACCAATTTATTTTATTTATTGACTAATCTCAAGTAAGACTTACATTAACACTGCAATGAAGTTATTGTGAAATTCCCTTAATCGCCATACTGTGGCACCTGTTTAAGCTATTGCACCTAGCCAGGACACCTTTCAGACTGTAGGAGGAAACCCGAGCATCCGAAGGAAACCACGCAGATACAGGGAGAACGTGCAAACTCCACACAGACAGTAACCCAAGCCAGGAATTGAACCTGGGTCCCGGGGCGCAGTGAGGCAGCAGTGCTAACCACTGTGCCACCATGCCTCCCATAAACCAAATAAACCATTTATTGCAATCACCCAAGGGGCTGAATAAAGAGGAGCCAATTTCCCTTCCTCATTCAGATGTAACAAATGAAACTTGAGTTTGCAAAATTCTGAGGTGAGTGCACTACCAATTTAGACAAAGCTGAATTTTTTTGACAAAACATCATCATTATAAACAGAAAAGCCATGAAATATTCTTCATTCTGAATAACCAGAACTGCTTGCACAACATTGTCCTTTGAATACATTTTTAATTTAACTATATATAGACTCCATTACAGTCTGAGCAATGTATCTGATAAACTGCAGTGCTGTATTAATCAGAACCATTTTTAATTTGCCTTTGGCTAATCTGATCAAGTTCATCCTTCAGGACTTGCCTGCTCAAAGAAGGAATTCAGCCCACTGCCTCCTGGATTCAGCAACGGTGGCAGTTTTGCTACTGAAACAACACGCTCGGCACTCAAGCCCAAGCACAGTTTTCGGCCGTTGTTACTCGTTTTGTTTTCAAGGTAAACATGGACGTGCAGTTGTGAGATATGTGACTTTAACAAGTTGATAGAAACAACAGGTGAGAGGGGAAGTTCAAAAGAGATGTGAGGGAAAGACTTTTACGCAGCAAGTGGTAGGTGGCTGGAACGCGATGGCAGGGGTGGAAGTGGAGGCAGATACAATAAGGGCGTTTAAGGGGCTTTTAGATAAGCATTTGAATATGCAATAGAGAGATATGGATCAAAGGCAGGCAGGAAGTATTAATTTAACTTGGCGTTATGTTCAGCACAATATCGTAGGCAGAAGGGCCTACTCCTGGTGCTGTACTGTTTTATGTTCCAATAACAGTCACAAGGCAACACGGCAAGACAAGGGGCAAGGCTACTAAAAGGTATCAAGAGAGCAGTAAATGGTGTACACAGGCAGAAAATCCAATTCATGTTTTAGTACAAAATGAAAATAGCTGCTGTTTAGAAAAGAAAAGGGCAGCTGGAGAAATATTACTGCACTTCTAAATGAGGGCAGGGAAAAAGAGTACAGTCAATGATACCATACCATCCTATATACTTTAATCATTGTTCTCACAGTTCTTATTGAAATGCAATAACTAATTAGAAGTTTTGCAGTATTTAAATCCCTACATGTCATTACAGCGGCACAGGGGTTAGCACTGCTGCCTCACAGTGCCGGGACCTGGGTTCAATTCCCGGCTTGGGTCACTGTCTGTGTGGAGTTTGCACATTCTCCCTGTGTCTGCCTGGGTTTCCTCCGGTGCTCTGGTTTCCTTCCAATCCGAAAGACGAGCTCGTTATGTGCGTTGGCCATGTTAATTTCTCCCTCAGCGTGCCCAAACAGATGCCGGAGTATGGGAACCAGGAGATTTCCACAGTAATTTCATTGCAGTGTTAATGCAAATCATCTTGTGGCACTAATAAATAAACTTTAAAAAAAACTATAGATCACATTGCACCTGCATTAATATGTTTTTTCCCTCTTGCTATCAGCTATGAACAATTAGGCTGCAGCTATTCATTTGTTTAAATAAACTACAACACTGCCAGAGGCTTGACAATGGATGAATGGGTTATTGATGTTCAGTCCTGTAATGCAAACTTGAATTTACAACCCCAGGAAAGAAAGGCCTTTATATACTCTACTCCAAATGACAAAATTATAGGTCTGAATTTTATAAACGGTTCTAATTTCACTAAATACGATGAGCAGAGAAAATCCCCACACTGCTCCCTTGACCCCTCTAATGTCTGTTGACTTAAAAAGCAGCGCAATTGTAGTTAAATGCAATGAAACCTTGCTTAAGATGCAATGTCGTTTCCCAAGGTCTCGAGTTTTAATTAAACACTTTTGATCAGGTAATGTTATGAGATGGTTGGCTGTTACATTGCTAATTTATGTGATAGCAGAGGCGTTAAATGCTTCACACCTAAGCAAATCTCCTTATTGCAGCAAGATCAAGATGGATGCAGTGAAGTCAATTCCACCATGACTGAAACTTCTTTGGATTCCTATGATAGGAGTAATTGTGATCACAAGGTAAACACAGGCTGCGGTGTGAAACGTTTCCTCTGGTACAAATGACTCCACATCAGAAAGCGGCTGGGATTCTCTGACCTCTTCTGCAGCTGGGATTCTCCAGCCCCGCTGTTGGGAAAGGCAATTGGGCCGAGCGTCGATTCTCCATTCTCACTGGCAGCTGTATTGTGTAACACTGGAGAATTCCAAGCAGTACTTCACTGGCTGCAAAGCATATACTTGGGATAACTTAGGCCACAAAAGCTTCAATGTAAATGTTAGTGGCCTCCTTTCTCTCCTCCTGGACCATCATCGTTCGCCCCCCTCGTCCCCACACATTGTTCATTGGTATCAGCATGAAGTAATTTCAATCCAATAGCAGTTTGGAAGAGTTTGCAACATAACATTTCCCTCTTGCCTGCGTTAATATGCCTCAACTCTGAGGGTTCATCTGTAGTAAACCCAATTTTTATCTGCTTTACTAGGCAGAGGAAATGCTTTCTCAAATGGTGAAGGTGGGGGATGGAATTTCCCCATCCCCCCTGTGACAATTCCCGATTACCTTGTGGGGCAGATCATACAGAAATCCATTGACCTTGGGTGGGATTTTCTGATCTTGGGGACATTTGCGACTGCAAAATTCTGGCCAGGGTGTTTGATGCAGACAGTATAAAAAGCAACGCTCTGAAATACTGGAAACAGAGAAGGAGACAAGTCTATGGGAGGTAGCAGGAGATTGAGATTGATCTATTAGGAAAAGTGCTGACACAAACAAGATGGGTCAAATGGGTGCTTTTAGAACTGAATACGTCTGTACTTTTAAGGCTGCAGCTCAATTGGGCAATTATGCTGACTTCCAACAAATTGATCAAATGCATTCATAATATGTTACCAAATTGATGGATTTCTATATTGTGTGTGAATAATTTTCTTCAAGTAAGCATGCTATACTTGCCAGGTATAAAACATTATCCATGTCCTACATTTCCAGCCAAATTTTTTTTTGATTACAGGCAAAACTGAGATTTTGCTAATTTCTGCAAATACACGATATATTTGACAAATATGAAATGTTTTAATCTTGAGACTTTGTCAGTCTAGTTTTAATCATTGTGTTAATCATTGAATATGATACCAATCTATGGAAGTTTGACAGATTTAGGCCTATCGAGTGAAATTAAATACAACCTGTGAGGCAGGTTTGGCAGTGGATGGGGATTCTGCCTCCTGCCTGCCTCTCCCTCAATGAGGAAGGGGAAAGATGGCATTCCCACTCACAGGCCAATTTAAGCCCTTGATTTAGACAATGAAGGACTGCTTCCACATCTATTCAATCAGCAGTTGGCAGGCACCTCCTCAAGTGGGGAAACCATCCAGCAAACCCTGTTAGGGGTTCTTGTTCATAGACAATCTCTGCTCCATTGAAGGACACTGCATTGTGAATAGAGGATTCCCATCAGAAGCCACCTTACTTTCGCTTGCTTCTGACTACTCTACTTACCTCTGAGGTGCCAGCAACTCTTGGAGCAGAGGAGTTGGGACCAGAGGGTTGGGAGCAGTTGGGTGGAGTGGGGTTGTGCCAGGTGGCAGGAGGTAGTAAGGGGTGAGGGGCTTGTTGGTGGATAGTCAGAATAGGATGTGGCAGGGTGAGGGTAGAAGGTAGTGGTCTGCTCAAAGAATGGAAGGATAGTCGGGAGGGTGGTGTAGTCCATTTCAGTTTACCCGGGGACTGGAAGTTTAATCTTTTAATTTTCCCTGGATAATGATTCTGTTATATAACAGAAGTCATCCAAACATTTTAAAGTTTATTTATTAATGTTACAAATGAAGTAAAGGCAAGTGGACAGACAATGGCAGGTATTTAATCAATGTCACAAATTGATTTACATTAACACTGCAATGAAGTTACCGTGAAAATGCCCAGATGCCGCACTCTGGGTACACAGAGAGAATTTAGTATTGCCAATGCACCTAACCAGCATGTCTTTCAGACTGTGGGAGGAAATCGGAACACTCGGAAGAAACTCACGCTGACATGGGAAGGACTTGCAGCCTCTGAACGAACAGTGACCCAAGCTGGGAATCAAACTCGGGTCCCAATCACTGTGCCACCACGCTCATTTTGTTGATATTGTTTATTATACCCCTTATTTTCTATGCTACATTGTAAAGACTTCACAGATTCTACTGTTGAGAAGCAGGAGAGAGACAGGAGTTCAATGTTGAGGCACCCCCATTCAGTACAATAACTGAAAATCCCCAAGTCGCTACATTCCTGCATTTGTTCAGATACACTGAGGCAGAATTTAGCATTGCCAATGCACCTAACCAGCATGTCTTTCAGACTGTGGGAGGAAACCCACGCAGACACAGGGAGAACATGAAGATTCCACACAGACAGTGTGGAATTGAACCTGGGTCCCTAGTACTGAGACGCAAAAGTGCAAATCATTATGCCGCCATCAATCAATTGCCCTTCAAAGTTTAAACTTTGTAGCCAATTCCCATACAATCCTTGCACTGGAACTTATGAGGGCTCCCCCTCCCCCAAAGCACGTGCTGCGGTACTTCTGGAGCATGATGCCACCAGAGGATGGAAGAACAGGTCTAATATAACGTTCTTGATCAGCCACTCAAACACTGTGAGCAAGAAAGAGTACTGCAAAATATTACAGAAACTGGCACATGAACGCTGATGACTGAACCTTCAAGCAAGTTTGGAATTATTCAGTGCTGAGGCATTTCTCCTCCGAAATGTCAAGATGAAGGTGAAGACGAACTGAGTGAAAATTTGTCTGTAATACAGACTTTCACCAAAAAACAATTTCGGAAATTGGGCGCAAGTAGTTTTCGCAAAGTAATATTGTACAATTATTGAGGATGAATTACTCTAGTTTGTTACTTTAAAGGTATCATTGATATTATCTACTCACTAGCAACACATTAAATGGGCAAATATTCACAGAGGTCTAATGTTTTCCTGTGTTCTTGGCTCAATCACAGAATATCAGACTCTGCCAGCAATCCACTAAGTATAGTTAAGTTTAACTGTGTTTTCCAAGGATTTTTAAACAAAATGTACTGTTTAATAGTCTTGACATCAGATGGAAAGTTAAAATGTTTTGCTGATTAATAAATAGAGATCTTAATGCCGTGCTAGAATCATGCTGGGGATGATATTAAAGTTTATTTATTAATGACAAGTAGGCTTACATTCGCACTGCAATTAAGTTACTGTAAAAAAAATCCCCTAGTCGCCACAGTCTGCGTCTGTTCAAGGATACTGAAGGGGAATTTAGCATGGTCAATTCACCTAACCTGCGCATCTTTGGACAAGAGTACGCAGAGGAAACCCAGGCAGACATGGAGAGAATGTGCAAACTCCACGCAGACAGTGACCGACGTCAGAAATCAAACCTGAGTCTCTGGTGCTGAGAGGCAGCATTGCTAACCACTGTGCTACCGTGCTGCCCCATCTTGAGATTAGTGGAATGAAGAATGAGTTTTGGAGACCAGTAATTTGTTGAAAAAGTGGTAAAATGATCGGTCACAAAGTAATAATTTGAAATGTTAGATCAAACAAATGGATAGTCAAAAGATTGTGGTATCAGTTTGGTCAGGACAAGATCTACTACTACGCAGAGGAGTGACATGATGAATGAATGGCTTGACCATGAAAGCGCAGTCATCTTCATGAGTCTGGATTCTGTAGGGATTTGCTCAAATGGATTTTCTGCCAAACAAGAGTGATAAGCTGAGAAAGCTGTTACGTGAACTCTTAATGAGCAAGGTAAATGTCCCTGATCTAATATCTCCAGACACACCATAGGGCAGCTTGAATGTTGTACATCTGTGGCAGGAATGCACAGAATTTGCCGCTTGGCATTTTAACGTTAGCCAAGATAAATTTTATCACTTTAAATTCACTCTCCATCCTTGCAGTGAATGTGCTCCAACAGTAGTCTCAAGAGGGAATTTATTATTTCATTCATTCGTAGGACACAGGGATTGATGGCTAACCAACGTTTATTATCCATTGCTGGTTACCTGACGGCAGTTGAGAGTCAACCTCAGTGTTGTGGCTCTGGAGTCACGTGTAGGCTACACCAGGAGACAAGAAATTTCCTTCCCTGAAGGATATTAGTGAATCAGATGGGTTTTTCCGAACAAATTCTAGGACATAAGTACGGTGATAATAAAGGAAAAGGAACCTAGGACTGAGTCAGGATTCACGTAACCATGATGAACATCACGTAACATGGTTTTGAAGGTATTTCCAACAATATTGTATTTATGTACGTAGCCACCTTGAAGTCCCAGGGAAAGAGATGCTGTGAAATTACTTAAGGAATTGACATACAGGAATAAGAAAGTCTTGTTACAACTCTGTATTACTTTATGTCAATTCCTTTAGTAATTTCACAGCATCTCTTTCCCTGGGACCTCAAGCGCAGCTACATATATGAATAGCAAAATGGGAAGCATTAGTGAGACAGCACCTTGGAGTATTGTGCTCAGTTTTGGTCTCTGTAAGAAAGAAAATATTTATGTTGGAGGTGGCACAGTGAAGATTCAGTGGATTTTGATTCAGGAATTAGAGAGTTGTACTATAGTGAGAGGCTGAAGAAATGGAGTTTGGAAGGATGCAATTTGATCTTATGAAACAAAGAAGAATCTGAAAGGGATTGACACAGTGCAGACAGCAATTGTTTCAGCTGGCCAAGAAATCTAAAACATGGGGTAACAGTCCAGGATAAGGATCTGATTATTTAGGACTAAGATGAGGAATGAATTCTTCCTGGGTAAACCATCTCTCTTCCCCCCAGGGGCTACAAGGAATAGGGCCTAAATGGAATGCTCTGTTAGAGGATCAGTGCAGCCAACATGTCAAGGACCCCATTCACACCACACATACTCTCTTCTACTGGGAAGAAGAGACAAAAGTCTGAGGACACATGCCAATTGACTCAAGAACAGCTTCTTCTCTGCTGCCATCAGACTTTTGAATGAAGCAACCTCATATTAAGTTGGTCATTCCCTGCACCTCAGCTATGACTGTAATGCTGCATTTTGCACGCTCGCCTTTCCTTCTCGATGTACAGTATTTTTTTTGTATAGCGCACAAGAAACAATACTTTTCATTTTCTAATAACATGACAATAATACATCAAATCAAATCTGATTTAGTTGGTTCAGACTCAATGGGTTGAGTGGCCTCCTTCTACACTGTAGGGGTTCTATGATTCCATGGTTGTGGATGCTTCATCGTTGAATATATTTAAGACTGAGTTGACAATTTTTGTTTCCAGGGAATCACAGGTTTATGGGAATGGGCGGGTACATGGAATTGATACAGTCAGTCAACATAAATGGCAGAGTAGGCTTTATGGTCCACTTCTGCTTCTATTTCTTCTGTTTCTCTTGCTCCCAAATACTTGGGCACACGTGATCATGTGAATTCAGCCTGCATCACGTGAGTTTTATCAACTGCCACAAACTGCAGCAAAAGAATTTGAACAAACTAAGCACTAATGAGAGAGTTAACTAAATTATCACACTACTAAGATTAAAATTACTCTGTTGTTTGGCAGCATCATTGAAAGGGGTATGTGAATCAATCTGCACAGTTTAGAAGAACAATTAAACACGTGTAAAAGCTGTAACAGGTTTCCAGAGTGGGGAAAATATCTTACTTGTGACCTTCAGCTTTACTCTGAAGAGAAAGTTTCATGACTTGTCTTTTGTACAAACCCAGTCGAGTCCTTGAAACCCCATTGTCCCGAATTTAGCTTTAAATCCATCACATTCAAATATGCTGCTTGATTTCACTGACCCTCAAAGAGATATGACCTTCAGACCGCCGCTACTCAGTTTGTACAGAACCTGCAACATAATCTTTCTTTACCAACTAGGATACAGGCAGATGTAGAAGATGTTGTAATTATAATGAGATCTTGATTTGTTGGTGAATTTTGAGTAAAGTTGGCTTCTGAATTTGAAACCATATTTCTGCCAAGAGTGAGTAGAAGCAAGAGAGAGAGAGAGAGAAAGAAGGAGAGAGAGAGAGAGAGAGTTTTCAGCTTTCTCTTCTGCTGAATTCTTTCTTGCAATCTCTCCAAAGTGTCTGCAGCCTGGCCTGTTACACTATTTCCCAAGGGGTTTTGGGTGGATCTGTCTGTGGCAGCCATTGTTTCATCAATACTTTGCACTTTTCACGTCCCTTCCTTAGACACTGATGAGTTCTGATGGAGTTTTGATAAAAAATGGGCAGGACTTTCTGTCCCTCTTCCCTGGCCTTTTTAACCATTGGCTGCGAGTGGAATCCTCCATTCCTGCAGAGGCCTATGGCTCACTTGTCCTGCCACCAAGGAATCTGGCAATCTAAAAGAGGCTAAGGAACCTGTCATGAGGGGAGCTCATCTTCAGCGGGACCACAAAAGCCCACCGTTGGAATGGGCTGGGGAATCCTGCCGAATGTCTCTTACTTCACACACCCTGAAAGGATTTTTGCACCTTCACTTTGGAAAGTGGCCTTGCATTTTGAAGTAATTTGTTCTGCCTCAAAACATAGTATCGAGACAAACTGGAACCCAACATCTATTCTACTGCATGAAAAGAGAGTAAGTCAAAGAGATAAGCCAGACCAGATCTTTGTCCTGGTGTCTGTTCAACGAATGTCATCATGATAAAGACAGCAATTGTAAAACAGTCAGCAGAGGTGCTTTAATAAAGATAAATTTATATACTCTGCTTCCTAAATCCTGTCCAGAAAAATTGAAAGTAGTTCCTTCTACTGCTTCAGGCTTTGAACCCTTCCAGTGACATTCTCTGAATTCATGAGCACCACAAAATGATTGTACATTTGCTCGAATTTCTTATTTCCATCTGTGGGAAGAGGACATAATGCGCGCAGTACTGCAAATTGGGTATACATGGATCTGACATTTCTATAGAACATTTGGGCCCACTGAAATGAACTATGGAAGGAGCTAACCTTCAGGAAATGAGGTGCAAGTGTTAATATCCAAGAGCTTTGGCGTTTTGACAGAAAGAATGACTGCTGCGCCGATTAGTATGGAGTAGATAATCTCACCAAACCTGAATACTGGTGTAAAATGTTGACTTTGAAAAGTTGTTATACTGTGTCCAGAAGGCAGATATTTTTAAAAAATCTGATCTCCGATTACACTGAATTAAAAAAAAATGACTGATGAACAGCATTAAAGGGTTATGATAAAGCTGGCATTACAGAGATATTGCTCCGAAATGAACAAGGATGGGAATGATATATTGAGAGATAGTGTTTAGGAAGGGCAAACAGAATGAGAAAGATGGTGGAGTTGCACTGTTGATTAAAAATGATATTGAGGAGAGATATTAGCATAGATGATGTGGAATCTTCATAGATGGAATTAAAAAACAAGGGGCAAAAAACATTGCGGGTAGTACACAGACTAATATTGGGAAAAGAATTAGACAGCAAATCAGAGTTGCATGTTTTAAAGGAATATTTGTTATTATGGGTAACTTTAATCTGCACATAGGTTGGGAGAGTCAAATTAGTCATACAACAATAGAGAAGGAATTTCTGGAGTGCACACAGGATGATTTTCTGAAGCAATACATTGAGTAACCAACAAGGAGGCAGGCCAACTTGGGCTGGGTATTGTGAGGAGAAAGGATTAGTTGGCAATTTAGTTGTGCGAGAACCCTTGGGAATGAGTGACCATAACATGGTAGAAATCTTTGTCACATGGTAGTGATGTAGTTGATTCTGAGACCAGGTTCCTGAATCTCAATAGAGGTAACTATGATTGCATAAATTGGCCATATTGGACAGGGCAATATTATTGAAACTATAGGCAGTGGACAGACAATGGCAGGCATTTAAAGAATGAATAGGTGAACTCCAGAAGTTGTTTGTTCCTGTTTGTCACAAGAGTGAGAAGGGATTTGTGACCAAGCCATGGCTCATAAGGGAAATCAGAGATATTTTCAGATTCACAGAAGAAGCAGTTTAAAATTCAGCAAAGGAGGACCATGGGATTGATTAAGAAGGGAAAAGCAAGTTAGCAGGGAACATAAAAGCTGACTGTAAAAGTTTCTGTCAATATGAAAAGAGAAAAAGATTGACAAAAAGGAAACTAGGCCCCTTACAGTCAGAAACAGGAGAATTCATAACAGGGAATAAAGAAATGGCTGAGGAATTAAATTTGTACTTTGCTTCAGTTTTCACAAAGGGAGATATGAATAATGAACCAGAAATGCTGAGAGAAACATGTTTTAGTGAGGAGCTGAAGGAAATTAGCATTAGTAGAGGAATGGTTTTGGGGAAATTGATGGGATTGAAGGCCGATAAATCTCAGGTCCTGATAATCTGAAGAAATTGGCCCTCATTGGTGGTTATTTTTCAAAATTCTTTGGATTCTGGAATACTTCTTACAGATTGGAGAGTAGTTAATGAAAGCTTGTTATTCGAAAAGGAGGTAGAGAAGAAACAGGGAACTGTAAACCAGTGAACAGAATGTCAAGTACTGGGGAAGTTGCTGGAATATATTATCAAGGATTTGATAATCAGACAAAGTCAGCATGTAGTTACAGAAGGCTTGACAAATCTATTCCAATTATTTAAGGGTATAACTAGTGGAATTGATCAAGGAAAACCAGTGGATGTAGTTTAATCAGACTTTCAGAAGGTTTTTGACAAGGTCTCATATAACAGACTACTATGTAAAGTTAAAGCACACAAGATTGCAGGTAATGTCTTCAGATGGATAGAAAGCTGGTGAGCAGATAGGAAGCAAACAGTTGACATAAATTGGTCTTTTTCTGATTGTAAGGAGTCTGAACTCATTCACTTGACGAAGAGAAGAACCTCGAAAGCTTGTGAGTTTACTATCAAATAAATCAGTTGGACTTAAACCTGGTATTGTCAGGCTGTTTACTGTGTTTACCCCAGTCCAATGCCGGCATCTCTACAGCATGACGACTATCTTTTTCTGATTGTCAGTCAGTGACTAATGGGGTTCTGCAGGGATCTGTATTCAGACCCTAATGATTCACGTTATACATCAATGATTTAGAAGAATGAACCGAATAAATTTTCTCCAAATTTGCAGATAATACTTAGTTGGGTGGGAGGGTGAGCTGTGAGGAAGATAGTTCAGTGTGAATTGGATAGGCTGAGTGATAGGCAATGTGCATGACAGATGAAGTATAATGTGGATAAATGTGACTTTATTCACTTTGATTGCAATGATAGAAAGACAGATTATTACTTTACTAGGTGTAAATTGAGAGAAATGAATACTTAACGAGACCTTGGAGTCTTCATCCATCAGTTGCTGAAAGTAAGCACTCAGGTACAGCTGGCTATAAAGGTGGCAAATGGTATGTTAGCCTTCATAGTAAGAGGATTTGAGTACAGGGATGTTTTGGTACAATTGTATAGTGCGTTGGTGAGGCCACAGCTGAAGTATTGTGTGCAACTTTGATATCCTTGCTATAGATGGAGTACAGTGAAGGTTTACAAGGTTGATTCCTGGGATAGTAGGTCTGTCATCTGAGGAAAGACTAAGTCAGTTAGGATTATATTCACTGGACTTTAGAAGAATGAGATGGAAACTCATAGAAAACAATAACATTTTAATGAGGTTGGACAGGGTAGATTCAGGAAGAACATTCCTAATGTTGGGAGAGTCCAGAACGAAGGGTCATAGTTTGAGGATAAGGGGTAAACCCTTCAGAGCTCAGGTAAGGAGAAACTTCTTCACTCAGAGAGTGGTGAATTTATGGAATGCATTAGTGCAGAATGTAATTAAGGCCAAAACATTGTATGATTTTTAAGAAGAAATTAGATATAGATCTTGGGGAAAAAAGGAATATGAGGGAAGGGGGGATCTGGATATTGAATTCAATGGTCAGCCATGAGCAAAATGAATGGTGGAGCAGCCTCAAAGGGCCGAATGGCCTACTCCTGCATCTAGTTTCTAGATTTCTTTGAAGCTGCTGTACACAGTTCACATTGTTAAGTACAGGTTGACTATTTTAAAGTTTATTTATTGGTCACAAGTAGGCTTACATTACCATTGCAACAAACTTACTGTGAAAATCCTTAAGTCGCCACACTTTGGTGCCTGTTTGGGTACACTGAGGGGGAATTTAGCAATGTACCAAACCAGCATGTTTTTCGGACTGTGGGAGGAAACCAGAGCATCTGGAAGAAACCCATGCAGACTCAGGGAGAATGTGAAGACTCCACACTGACAGTGACCCAAGACAGGAATCATACCCAGGTTTCTGGCACACTTATCACTTCATTTAATGTTTTAAATGAAATATCAGTTGTGTTTTATGGATTGTATCACAGTGATCTTGACGTAAACTTCAGATTTAAATGACAAGCAAAGTTTCAGCAATTTTTGAAGTTTTGAAGAAGAGGGGAAGGATAGCGCTAAGAATGAGCTGCTCAAGATTATTTGATGGAGTTACTGATAAGAAGGTTAAAAAGGGTGGGATCCATTAATTCCCTTAAAACATCGACTTCAGCGGAAATTAGGGTAAAAATGATACCAGCAACTCAATCGTGGCCAAACCCTCATCCTTCTTTCACTCTAGGGGTATACTATAGGTCTGCATTTGGCAGATAAACCACCTGCATATGATTGAACCATTTGGAAAAAAAAATGCAGGAAAAAATCTGTGTTGGGGAAATCAAGTTGTTAAAAGAATGACAGAAAAGTGGAGAAAAAAGCAAATGAAAGCATCCATCATGTTCTCAGACAAAGGTAGCAAAGAGATAAGGTGGGGATTAAAAGAACAGGAGAGACTGTCCTTCAGTTGCTCTTGCCCTCTCTAGGAAGTACAGATCTCTGCAAAAATCAGGAGACTACAGGAAAAATACGGAGCAATGATTTTCAGCTGGTTAATGAGGCCCGTAATAGATTCTGGTGGCAACAGTGCAGTCAACTTAGAACAAATGGAAGCCTTTAGGAAAAAAATAACATCAAAAGGAACAAATAGGGGCAGTATGTGCTATGTTTTATACATGTCAGAGTGTAAAACAAGGCAGCCTTTACTGCATACAAAGGAATCTTATTTCATTATTGATGTGATACATATATGCAAACACACAAATACGGAATAACAGAAGCTGATGAACAGTTTCAGGAGGTTGGAGTGCAGAGCCCCTCATAATCACGGAAACCCCGCAGTGAAGGAGGCCTTTCGGCCCATTATTGTACTCACAAAAATCCCACCCAGGCTCTATCCACGTATTTATTCTACTAATCCCCGACATAAGGGGCAATTTACACAACCAATCTACCTTCCCTGCACATTGTTTAGATTGTAGGACGATAATAGAGCACCTGGAAGAAACTCATACAGACATGGGGAGAATGTGCAGACTCCATACAGACTGTCACCCAAGGCTGGAATTGAACCTGGTCCCTGGCACTATAAGGCTAACCTAACTGTGAAAATAACTCACTCATCTGGCTTGCATCTTAACCAGTGATTAGAACACATTTCTTTAATCGTATGGTTAGCACTGCTGTTTTTTCACACAGAGGGTGGCAAGTGTCTGGAACAAGCTGCAAGAGGTAGTAGTAGAGGCGGGTACAATTTTGCCTTTTAAAAAGCATTTAGACAATTACATGGGTAAAATGGGTATAGAGGGATATAGGCCAAATGCGGGCAATTGGGATTATCTTAGGAATTTTATAAAAAAGGGCGGCATGGACAAGTTGGGCCAAAGGGTTTATTTCCATGCTGTAATCTTCCATGACTCTACATTGGAGAAATAAACTACATAAGCTAAAAGCATAAAAGGAAAATGAAAATATTCTCAACCTAACATTTGTGATACTTTCACATCTTGTTTGATGCATTTTCAGTATTTGGAAGGTGGATTTTGTGGACATTTTTCATGTAAAAAGTCACATTTGCTGAATTGTTCTGAAAACTCCATTCTACTTCTATTTACAAAGAACAAAGAACAAAACAGCACAGGAAACAGGCCCTTCAGCCCAATGAGCCCACACCGCCACCCTGATGTTCCCACCTCTACCCGTGATCCCTGTCTATGTTTATAGATCTCTGGATTAAAAACCAAATTTGAGACAATTTAGGGAGAATTTGTTTTGCCAATTAGCCTAAGAGCACATCTTTGGTATGTGGGAGGAAACCGGAGCACCCGGAGAAAACCCACGCAAGCACGGGGAAAATGTGCAAACTCCCACAGACACAGGCCCAAATCCATGTATCTGCACAGCATAGCGATAGTCATTGAGCTGTCGTGTTGCCCATCAAATGGTCCAGGTCAAGCGTACACTAACGATGTGAAGCACTAGGATTCTCTCAAAAAAAAATCCAAGAGCAGCCCTCTCATGACCCATCGCGCGTATGCCCCTTGTTAGACAACAAGGTGGACCAAAGCACCTGTAGGATAAAAACAAGTACATCAACATCATCATCTATTTACACACTTCCTGGGCACTCTCAAGGCTAATGATCCCCATTTTTAATCAGTTTTCTATACCCCTCCATTCCCATTCTGTTCATATGCCCATCTAAGTATTTCTTAAATAACTCCATAGTGCCTGCTTCCACCACTTTACTTGGCAGCGCATTCCATACCCACTCCATTCTCTGTGTGAAAAAACTCCCTCCAGCATCCAAATTATACCTTACCCCCCTCACCCTAAGCCCGTGACCCCTCGTGCTATTCGAGTCCATCCTAGGAAAAAGCTTAACCCTGTTTACTCTATCTATCCCCTTCATAATCTTGTACACCTCTAACAGATCTCCTCTAAGTCTACGTCTTTCTAAGGAAAACAGTCCCAATTTGCCTAATCTCTCCTCATAACTCAGACCTTCCATACAGGCAGCATCCTGGTAAACCTCCTCTGCACTCTCTCCAGAGTCTCCACGTCCTTCCGGTAGTAAGGCGACCAGAACTGGACGCAGTATTCCAAATGAGGTCTAACCAACGTTTTATACAACTGCAACATTAAAGGCCAGCTCTTGTGCTCTATACCTCTTGCTATAAAGGCTAGCATACCATATGCTTTCTTCACAATCTTCTCCACCTGCTCTGCCACCTTTAGAGGCTTGTGCACCTGCACCCCAGGTCCCTCTGCGTTTCTATACTCTTAATAGGTCTACTCTTTAACATATACCTCCCCTCTACATTCTTTCTCCCAAAATAGATCACCTCGCATTTATCAGAATTGAATTCATCTGCCATCTATCTGCCCAAGCTACCAACCTATCCATGTCCTGCTGCATCGCCTGACAATGCTCCTCAGAAATAATTTTTCTTCTTCTTGTATAAAATCTTTCTCTGGCCGAGCAACAGATATTCTTTTGTTGAAAGACTGAATGTTTGGTTATGTTTTCCTAAGAGGAGACTTGTACCTTTTGTCAATAATGGGTTTCCGGGTGGCATGGTCACACAGTGATTCACACTGCTGCTTCACAACACCAGGGATTGAGTTGATTTCCGGCTTAGGTTACTGTCTGTGTGGAGGTTGCAGCTTCTCCCCTTGTCTGCATGGGCTTCCCCAGTTTCCTGCCACATTCTGAAAGACATGCTGGTCAGGTGCATTGACCCAAACAGATGCAGGTTGTGGCAACTAGGGGAATTTCACACTAATTTCATAACAGTATTTAATATAAGCCTCATTTGTGACTAATAAATAAACTTTTACTTTTTAATCAGGATTGCAAGATGTATGTTGGAAATCTCCGACCTAGCCAGTGGTTGGATTCCTGCGCTGCCACAGTGCATGAAGGGCAGGATCACATCCAATCTCGTCCGTTTCTGCCCTGGCTGCCAGTGAGAACAGACAATATGGCACTCAGCCAAAACTCCATTCACTGCAGACGGACCAGGGAATCCCAGCTGCAGAGGAGCTCAGAGGTTTAGAACATAGAACACTACAGCACAAACTGGCCCTTTGGCCCACAAGTTGCAACGATCATATCCATACCTATCAGGCCTATCTATAACTCTCAATCCCATTAAATCCCATGTACTCATCCAGAAGTCTCTTAAAAGACCCCAACGAGTTCACCTCCCACACTCATCACCCTCTGAGTGAAAAACTTACCCCGGCACCTCCTCTGTATCTACTCCCCAAAACTTCAGACAGAATTTTCGGCTAAGCTAACTGTGAAAATAACTCATTAATCTGGTTTGCATTTTAACCGCTGGGGAGTTGGTGGCGAGGGGGGGGGGTGGGGGGGGGTGAACTAGATTGGAGAATCCTACCCATAGATTTAAAACAATGCAGATGATCAAATATGCCACCTCTGCGCACAGCAATTGGAAATGCATTATCAAGGGGTAGGCTGGCCCAAAATATTGAATTTTTTAAAAAAATGTGTATTTGGTTTAAGTGATTTAAAATATTTTGCTAGTTCGCAACTGATATTTCAGTCTGAGGAAAGGAATGCAAATTATGTTTGAAGCTTTAATAGACCATCAAGGACACCAAAGAAAACAGCCATCCCAATAGTAAATTCATCAATATTCTTCCTCATTCCAATTAACAAGAAATTTCAACATAGCAACCCTCCACCCTGCTGAGAAAATCCCTCCATCTCCAGTCTTTCCACACACTCTTAACCTCTTCATTCAAGTCAACCATGCCTGATTTTCTGTCCTTGCACTTCAATCCAAGAGGTTTTTTCTCCCCTCAGAAATCATCACCCTATACATCCTTCCTCCTTCACTCCCACGGTGAAGACAACATTATTTTTTCCCTCCAAGTTGTCCATTTCAAACTGACAATCTGTTTTCTCCCCCTTCCTTGTGATTTTATGCTGACTTAAAGGATCGCTCATTTAAGACAGAGGTGGGGAGAATTGTTTTCTCATGAGAGGGTCATGAGTCTCTGCAATTCTCTTTCTCAGAAGGCAGTGGAAGGAGAGTCTTTGAATATTTTTAAGGCAGATCAAGATAGGTTCTCCAGTGACAAGTGGGTGAAACGTTATCAGAGTTGGCAGGAATGTGGAGTTGGGGCTACAATCAGATCAGTGATGGTCTGATTGAATGGAGATGCAGGTTCAAGTGACTTATTCCTGCACTTAATTTGTATGTTCATATGACTTTCTCACCTTTCCCTTCATTTTGTTAATGGTTTTGCTTAATAATAAATCTGTATCAAAGTACAACTCTTCCCACATCGTGCTACCCCAGCCTCCTCAATACTTTCAGAAATCCTGCTTTCCATGTGGGTGGCCTCTTTCCACCCACATCACTGCTTTCTCCATCCATAATAAATTTGAGTCTCAGCTTTGCTCCTTTTCCCTCCTTAATGCTGGTTTGAATTATTCTCATGAATTCTCTCTTCTACTTCTACGTCCATTTCATTTGTCCACTTCTTTCCACTCCCCAATATTTCTATCCAAGTCTCGGGAGTGATCACAGCTGCTGCTTTGTGTGCACCCATGAACTCACGCCATGCTGCTTTACTCTGCAGATAGACAACAGCAAACAAATGAAGACACAAAGGAGTCATGCCACAAAATATCAATGAAAACTGATGTGGTCCTCTGACACAAGGGGGAATTCTGATGTCAAACCTAATTTCTAAATTTGTCAAATATAGGTCATTACAAAATGGCCATTGCAGCATAACCATTCAACTGTCACACATATCCACAAATTTGGCCTTTTCCCAAACCACAACAGATAGTCAATTTCCAAAGGAATACGACACGGAGGTAGGGGGGAATGCTACTGTCTGGCACGCAATGGGAATCAAAGCAGGCGAGCGGCGGACTTGGAAAAGTCTGTTGACCTTGGGTGTGATTTTCCGGTTTTGGGGCAAGCAAGTCCAGAAAATCCTACTGTGTTTCTGGAACCAAATGCTGCATCCTTCTACAACAAGGACAGTGTGATGCAGGATGAATAAATTCTCTTCATCATAATTTGTAGTGCACGCGTTTTCCTGTATCATTTGCCAAGTGCCAGCCTCTCAGCCGATAAATCTGTTTGCTTCAGCCAGAATTTATTTACAAATAAAACAAAAGTACAAACATAAAAAGACAACATGAATAATTGGAAGAATGATGATTGAGTCATTCTGCAATAGAAAACAAAACCACTCTCCGTAAAGTATTTCTTATACAGTCCATTACACAACAAGGCTTCTGGCTAAAATATTTGAAGATTTATAATGCTGTGGGTGGTGCACAATTCCAAGCCATTAGAGCTTGCAATCAAACTGAACTGAAAGAAAAGACACAGGAGAAATATCCAGCATTTGCACTCATCCAAAATATATCTTAATGGAGAGTCATCAGTCTCGTTATAACAGGAGGCCATTCAGCCCATCACATTTGCAATATTGTCTAAAAAAGCTATGCTTTCACTATGACCTTTTAATACTATTTTCAATTATCCACTTAATTTTTTAAAATCATATCATATTTTGCTTCCAACACTTTTTGTGTCAGGCCCTCTTTTCAAATCTATGCCACCCCCAAAAATCAAAACTTCCTGACCTCTCCCTTTATTCTTTTGGTGATCTTACATTTCTGTCCTTTAGTTACCAAGTTACTGGGAAGTGAATAAAGCTTTCCCCTATTCAAGAATATTCACACAATTTTCAATACCTTGACCAGGTTAACTCATAAACTTTTCTGATCAAATGAAAAGAAACTCTGTTGCTCTGTCCCATTGTTTTAATTAATATTTCTCATTCCTGCTATTATCATAGTGAATCCACTCTGCAACTTCACTGCCTTGTCATGAAAATTGATTATATATCAATGTAGCCAAAGCAATTACAATCGTGCTTGATATCCAAAGTAGCATCTGAGTAATTAACAGTCACTGAATTTTTGTTCCTTTGATTCTTAATCTTAATTTTGCACTTAAATTCAGGCTCTGTGCAGAATGAGAATGAATGGCAAATGTGTCATGATCTACTTTGCCTCTTCAAAGAAAAATACATGTTTTACTGTAAAACAGCAGGAATACCCAAGCTATATCCAATTGATGTGGTTACATTCTAAATTCTCTGATCGGAATACTAAAATAGGACTGATTGTGAGCTAGAGCTGACCCAAAATCTTGTTTGCCCAGCTCTGACCCCAAATCATAGAATCCCGACAGTGCGGAGAGAGGCCATTCTGCCCATCAAATCTGCAACAACTCTCAGACACAGCATCTTACCCAGCCCCCATCTCCCCCCACCCATAACCCCACATATTTATCCCACCAATCCCCATAACCGAAACATTCTGGGACACTAAGGGGCAATTTAGCATGACCAATCCATCTAACTTGCACATCTTTGGAATGTGTGAAGAAACTGAAGCATTCGGAGGAATCCCACATGGACACTGGGAGAATATGCAAAGTTTACACAGATAGACACTCAAGGCTGGAATTGAATCCCTAATTTTGAGAGGCTGCAGTGCTAACTAATGAGCCACCCAAATTTATAATAGATTTTTCAGAATCTTGTCCCAGTCTCTGTCATAGAATCTCCAGATTTTCACAACCCGCTTCCTTCAACTCTCTCAACTTTGTTCCTGACAAATCAGATCTCTTTTAACATTTGTTAAAATTATTAAACATTTCCCTTCCTTGGTTAAATAGTTCTACGAAGATCTCGTGTCAAGATGATGCTGTTTTTGACCATCTTACATCCTCATCAATGGTGTTACCTTCTGATTCCATGCATACCTTTCCCACTGTTCGTTACACACATTCTTTTTTCATTACACACACTAAGACCATGCTTATCAAAGCAATCAATGATACTTTATGTGACTGTGAGCATCAGTCCTCATCCCTTCTCTTCTCCTCAATCTTACAGTAATTTTCAATTCACTTCATCCTCCTTCTCACGCCCTGTCTCTGTAATCCAACTTTACACACCACTACTTTGTCATGGTATATTTCTATTTGTCCAACTATATTGGAAACATCCCCTCCAAAGAGTCCTTCTTTGCCATGTATCCATTGTTTTATTCCTCATCCAAATAATGCCTTGAAGCAACATCCTCAGAGCCCGGGGCAAGTTGCCACATGTGTTGACAACATTCAGCTTTCCATTTCTTGAACCTGCCTCAACCCTTGCCTGTCTGATGTTGACTCTCAGCATTTCACCAGTTAACATGACACAGTGGTTAACACTGCTGCTTTACAGTGCCAGGGACCCAAGTTCGATTCCTGGTTTGGGTAACTGTCTGAGTGGGGTCTGCATGTACTCCGTGTATCTGCGTGGATTTCCTCTGGGTGCTCCAGTTTCCTCCCACAGTCCGAAAGACATGCTGGTTCAGAGCAGTGGCCATTTAAATTCTCCCTCAGTGTAGCTGAATAAGCACCAGAGTGTAGGATTTTCACAGTAACTTCACTGCAGTATTAATGTAAGCCTACTTGAGACTAATAAATAAACTTTTCTTTTCAGTGCAACCAATATACAGTTATTTTCTCTCTTCATCTATGAGACTTAACTTGTGATGTTATTTGATTTATCCACTCTCACATTGCTTCAGTTAAAAATGTCCATCACTTTGTCCTTCTGATAGCACAGGTATAAATGTAATTGAATAAGGTTTAAATTTTAAAAATAATTTGATGAGTTCACTGCAGGTTTGACAAGTCCACAAGAAAGTGTTAACCCTGATTGAACACAAATTTATTCAGTTCCATCTGAAGCAGCAATCTAGAGGTTGGTGATATATATTTAGTTGCAAAAGCTTTCACCTCACATAAATCCAATCTACACTTGCTCCACAGGAGGGATTTGATGTTTGCTCACACTGTCTGCCTTACAACAGTGGTGCACAGCAGTAGACTATTGTCTTCATTACTTCTGTACTTTTACATCTGTTGAATTTCCTTTCTCTATTTTCCACTCTTCTCCCAATTAGCAAGGATCGGATTCACAAAGCTCCCTCTGGCCACATGCATCCGATGAGTGCACACTGCTCTGACAGAAGGTTCCTGATTCATGTATCCCAGAAATAGTCATGGATGCCCACTGTGCCACACCAACATCATTATTGTGTCTGCAGTATGTATCTTGGAATAGCATTACTGATACCTGATCAGATAGATATTCACAAAAGTGATTCAGACCTGAATACGAGGCTATCATCACTCCATGTAGCAGCCAAGCCACTGATTGAGAGAGCACCCACACAGATGATAGTCTACCTGGTATGAATGGGATTCTAATATTTTAGTAAAACAGAGGACGTTATCGTTGACATCAAGTTGACCATTCGGGCACCATGGCCGGAATTCTCCTGCCTTCCATGCCGGCAGGGCTCTCCGGTTCCGCCGGCAGTGCACCCCTGCCTGTTGGTCTCCCACGGACTTGGGGTAACATCAATGGGAATTCCAACAGTCAGCGATAGGACCAGAGAATCCTGCTATGAATAAAAAAAAAAGCCACCTCCTGCCAGCAGGAAACACGCAGCGGGGAGGCCACAGAATTCAGCCCAATGTCTTTCATCCAACACCAGGAATTCCATCGTAGCAATACGTAGGTAAATCAGGAACCAATCATTGTTTTTGTCTGATTCTCAGTCATCAATCCTTCATTGGAATGTCAATGCATGTACTCAGTAGTCAGTCTAACCATCAAAGCATTTCTGAACCCTATTAGAACAGTATGAACCGTAAAATTGACCCTTAAAAATTAATCTTTCAGGAGCAACAAAATACAAAACAAACTCTTCTGTCTAGACTATGGGGCTGATCTTGAATCTGCACTCGCCATCTGCGCCAAAGTTGACAGGAGCACAAAATCTGAAAATCGTAGCACTTGCCAGAGAGATGGCCATCTTGGATCATCCCTGTGTCATGCTGGTGACTATCATCAGGTTCAACTCCATAATGGGTGAGAACCTCCTTCATCCACACTTCAATCAATTTGAATGTCATTAACCCTCCCCTTCCGCAGAGACTGCCCCCCCCCCCCCCCCCCCCACTTCATATTGGCACCATGTTGAGTTCACAGCACATCAGCACGAATTACAACAGGTTCACCCAATCATTCGGGTCTCCCTGGGGTTGTTAAGGTAAGTACAGCCCCTGAGGGAGAGGGACATGGCAGGCAGTAGCCTAGCTACTGTCAGGCTGGCACCACACCGATATCTACCTGACAGTGGCAATCTGTGCCAAAAGGACAGGCCCAAGCGGGACCTCATGGGGGAATTCACTTAGAATTGGTTGTGGTCCAGGAGAGTACAGAGGAGCTGGGGATGCCTGTGACGGCAATTGGGTGGGAGCGTGAGTGGGAGCTGGCTCTCAGTTTTGCGGGTGTGGGGCTGATAACTGGGGAGTGAACTGAACAGAACTGAACATTGTGCACCCACCAGTGAACAGCCTCACCTCTGACTTTATAATGCAGGAAATGTCATAGGTGACACAGCTGAAGACAGCATGCTGATCTGTGTAGTTCCAACAATATTCTGAAATGAAGATGATTGTCCTCCAATGACCATATCAATCTTCCTTTGTGACATGTAGGAGTATGGGGTCTTCCTTTATCCTCACTGATTTCAAATTTACCTGGGTCCTTGATGTCGTATTTGGTCAGATCTCATATGAACATGCAGCCCTCACTTGGATTGCAGTTTGTAATGATATCTGAGTTATGTTCTTTCTGAAGAGCCCAAACCAAGCGCTGGTGAGCTGCTTACTGGTGAATAAAGGTTTCTTGAATACATGCCCATGATCCTGTTGATGACTGACAGCAACCAGATATCACTGGCTGTGTTGTATTACCTGCTTCTTAGGGCGAAACTTCCCACCCATCACAGGAATTGTAGCGGGTGGGGTGGATGTGGACCATGCAGAGGTTCGTTGACCTCAGGCAGATTTTTTGGTTTTGGGGTGGGCACGGCCAGAAAATCCCATTTTGAGTGTCAGAGCTGTCAGCTTATCTTCAGGTTGTCAAGTATCTGCTACTAGAACAGCTTAGTTAATGACATGGGTACTTCTCAAGCCCACGTCTTCAACTTCTGCTGACGCTCATTTATGGGCCTAAACCCACTGTTGCATCCAATGGACCCAGCCATTGTTTGATGTCACTTGGAGCGAATCAAATTGGCTGAAGATATGCATTTGTGTTCATACAGTCCAGAAGGAGGCCATTCGGCCCATTGAGCCAGCACCAACAACAATTCCACTGAAGCTCTATCCCTTTAACCCACATATTCACCCCACTAGTCCCTCTAACTATGCACCAAGGAGCAATTTAGTGTGGCCACTGCATCTAACCTGCACATCTTTTGAACTGTGGGAGGAAACCTATGCAGACACGGCAAATTCCACACAGACAATGACCCGAGCCGGGATTCAAATCCAGGTCCCGAGAGCTGTGAGGCAGCAATGCTAACCATTGTACCACCTACCGTGTTGGTGACAAATATATGAGGGGGCTGTAAAGTTCCATCTATTTAGCACTTCTGGCTAAGATCTTGAAGTCTATTCATTTGTGTAATGTGTAATATCTATGCTTGGCTGGCAAAACTTCAACCATCAATTCTGTGTTGTCCTCTAAAGAATTACAAATACATCATCTACCTTGGAACTATCAACATGTGTGCTTATCAACACCCATCATCACTAACAGATGATTACAACTGTTGCTGCTTCTTAAACCATATTTATACACAGAATTGCCCAAATTGATCCACATGTTAAATATGAAGAAAAGATAAACATGCAAATAATCTTCAGCAAATGGTATTAAATTATAAGGATTGTGTCCCCTGAACTATATAACATTAAGGGTGATCCAACGTAGGTCGGTTATGATGATTAACTCATTTGAAAAGGCAGATCAGGATTAATTATTTTCTTCAGTGGGAAAGCCTAAAATAAGAAGGCACAACATAAGTATTCAGCCATTCAAGGATGATGTCAGGAAGCACTTCTTCATGCAAAGAACAATGGAAATACAGAATTCGGTCCCCAAAAAGTTAACTCAACTTTAAACTGGGCCCAAGAGATACTTGTTAATCAAGGCTGCAGAACCAAAGTAGCTACACGGAGTTGACATACAAGTCAACCAGGATCAAAATGAATGGGTAGCACGGTGACACAGTGGTTTGTACTGTTATCTCACAGCATCAGGGACCAGGATTCAATTCCTGGCTTCGGTCACTGTCTATGCAGAGCCTGCACATTTTCCCTGTGTCTGTGTGGGTTTCCTCCACGTGCTCCCGGTTTCCTCCAACAGTCTGAGAAACGTGCTGGTTAGGTGCATTGGCTATGCCAAATTCTCCCTCAATATACGTGAACAGGCGTCGGATGACAGGATTTACTTAGTAACTAAATTGCAGTGTCAATCTAAGTCTACTTGTGACAATATAAATAAACTTTAAATTACGTGTGTGGAATTTTCACCTTCTCCTTGTGCCCGCTAGGAGATCCGGTTTCCTCCCAACGTTCAAAGATGTGTGGATTGGCCAGGTTAAATTGACCCTTCATGTCAGGGGCATTAACAGGGTAAACATGGTGGAGTTATGGGGATAGGGGCTGGATGGGACTGCTGTTGGTGCCGATTTGATGGGCTGAGTGGCCTCTTTCTACAGTGTATGGATTCTATGAATGGTAGAATAGGATTGAGAGACTGAAGGGCCTATTTTTCCATTCTGTCGCATTTGGGCCCAATCCTTTCTGAAGTTGTCAACCATTGTGCAGGGTGACTTGCAGAGAAATGGTCTGCTCGATGGAAGTGCTTGCTTAGAAGCAAATATTCGCAGAGTCTATAAATCAAGACACACTAGGAAAGGAACCGGACTTAACAAAATGCAGGGGAAACGCAATCTCCCAAAGCTTCATTTACAGAAAATATTCATGCGAGATAACCACCTCCGCCAAGGACCACGTTCATTCTCCCATAGCTTCCAATCATTTGTTTCCTAGTGAAAGATGATTGAATTATTTTGTGAAGAAGCAATTTGATGAGAGCCTGCTGTTCAGTGCAGAGGAACCCTGCAGTTGGGAATTAGCTCATGGTTCTGGGAAAGTCTGGCACCAGCATAAATATACAGAAAATTGAATTAAAAACAAGACATACACAAAAGAAAAATCACCAACCCCAGAGTGCGGATCTGAAAACAATGGTTAAGAGGCCAGTGGGGGGAAATGTTACACAACAGAAGCTGTTCTTAATTAACACTGTGGCATCTATTTTGTTTTTCAAATTTCCTCTCCATCACCATATGCTTATCAGGAAGAAAATTTTGCACCAAGACTCCAACAAGCATTTCAAATGGACTGTTTCTATTTTCAGCTCAAAGAAAGGCTGAGTTTATCCGGAGGAGAATAGGACAGGAACGATGAGTTTCAATGGCATACGACGGCTCATCCTCAGCTGAATGCAGTGCACTCGTACTGGTTACTACAAAAGACGGATAATCCGTTTACTTTTGAATCCCCTTCCTCGCCTTGTCAAGGTGCTTCTTTGAACGCAAACAGAAAGTGTAATCGAACAGCGAGCCGCATAAAGGGTATCAGAGCTACATTCAAATCTGTGGTAAAATGCCAGATTCTGTGCACTGTTTATCGTGCAGCCCCAGCACTCCCACAAATGCAAATTGTTGGTAGCTTTCGAAGCAACTTTTTTTGCTGTCGGTGGCTCACGTTAATGACTTTCATGTTGTCTGACCTAACATTATGATAGCTTTCTCCACTGAAACAAAGTCACTATCACATGCAGTATTCAAATATTTTTCTTGGGAATTTCCTCCCTCTTCCCCAAAACTTCCTTTTCTTATTCTTTCATGAGATGTGAGCACCATGTTGGATGCACCTGTTGTCCGCAAGAAGATGGTGGTGAGCCACCTTCCAATTGGTGCCCATCTGGTATCTGTAGAGATTTACTGGCCATTTCAGACAGCGGTTAAGAGTCAAACATATTGCTGTGGGTCCGGAGTCAGGTGTAGGCCAGATCGAGCGAATGATTTCCTTCCTTTACACCAACAAACCAGATGAGTCTTAAACAAAATCAATAACAGTTCCAAGGATCATCATAGATATTGGGCAGAAATTCAAGGTTGTTCACGCAGTCAGGACTTTTTTGTTCCGCTGCACTGACCAGAGATTTGTCTTGAGCACTAAATTCACCATTTTCACTGGCAATATCTGCAAGGCGTTAATGGTTGGTAAGATCACACCCATTAACTTCGTATTTTAGATTCATTAATGAATCAAATTTGTTAAGCAATCAAATTTAAATTCTACCACTGGGAATGGGAATGAAGGGGAATAGAAAACTGACTTAAAATAGAGATCATGAGCCTTGGGAGTCCCTGGGAAGTGTGTAAATACATGATGATATTGATGTACTTGTTTTTATCCTATAGGTGCTTTGATCCACTTTGTTGTCTAACAAGGGGCATACACGCGATGGGTCATGACAGGGCTGCTCTTGGATTTTTTTTGAGAGTATCCTAGTGCTTCACGTCGTTAGTGTACGCTTGACCTGGACCATTTGATGGGCAACATGACAGCTCAGTGACTATTGCTGTGCTGTGCATGGATTTGGGCCTGTGTCTGTGGGAGTTTGCGCATTCGTCCCGTGCTTGCGTGGGTTTTCTCCGGGTGCTCCGGTTTCCTCCCACATCCGAAAGATGTGCTCTTAGGCTAATTGGCAAAACAAATTCTCCCTAAATTGTCTCAAATTTGGTTTTTAATCCATTGATCTATAAACATGGTCAGGGATCATGGGTAGAGGTGGGAACATCGGGCTGGCGACGCGGGCTCGTTGGGCCTAAGGGCCTGTTTCCGTGCTGTTTTGTTCTTTGTTCACAGTACAGAGTATTAGTTGAAGCCTCTACATTATTGATCCAGTCACATCACCACATTGCCACCCTCCCAAACTGAAAGGAAGCTCTGTGACTGTTGGCTGCCCTTTCGGTACATTGTTCAAGTGGTCATTTTTCATGCGTGAAGCTGAACAGTGTGCGCGAGACAGGGAACCAATTCTCAGCTTACATTTAACCAACACAAACAGAAAATGCAAGAAAGATTCAGCAGGTCTGACAGCATCTGTGGAGAGAGAATAGAGCCAACTTTTGAGTCAGAGTGACCCTTTGTCAGAGCTGGTTGAACACTGCAAATGGCCAAAGATGGCCATGTGGATAGGAGAGCAGGGTATTGTGTTGAAACAGCAAGCAACAGGAACCTCTCCACATTGGCTTGATTCTCTCTCCAGAGATCTCTTCCAGTATTTTCTGATCTTGTTTCAGTTTTCAGCACCCGCTGTACTTTGCTTTTATCTTTCATTTAACCAATCTCTGCATGTGAAACAATAGTCCCTGAATATTGATCAAGAAAAAACAAAATCTGGCCCACGTTCTCCTCTATAAAACAGAGGCTTATGCCAAATTTATTATTTCACTAGGACCTTTGCAGAGATCATATTGAACAATATAGACGAGAAGAACACATCTGGCACTTCCTGATCCATTATCACTCAGCAATTTACTGGATAAATCCAGAGGTAACAAGAGACTAAAAAAACTCTGGGTTCTGTGTGATGCAATAAAAATTTTATGAGCCCTGATTCTTTCCATACTTCTGTTTCTTTGAAAATTTTGGATTTTAATGATTCGAGAATCGGTCCCACGAGCAGCTGGAGTCACAGCTGTAATAGCATGCCCCCCACATCTGTCTTAGTATCAAATAACGGGAAAGAGGTCAGGCTGGATGTAAGCAGAAATAAGTGGCTGGCATCTGTTTGCTTGTGATCAGCAAACTAGCAAGGCAGAAGGAGTGCTAATTTTATAGATTTTTGGACAGATTCTGGAGAGCAGAATCGGAATGTTACTAATTCTCTGCTCAACAATGCAAAACAATTCAATCAGGGTGAACAGTTTTACAAGGGCCGCCTTGGAGACAGTTGCGCGCTACACAGGCCTCCCCCTCGTCTTCATGTTTTAATTACTTTTGGCAAGTACATCAGCAAATCTGTGAAAAAAAAATGATATGGAATAATGAAGTATCAGCGGCAAAAAAAAATCATGCACTCATCCTGCTGAATTCTGCGCAAATCCTGGGCTTTGCGCACAATTTCGCAGCAGATTGGTTGTACGCTTGAGCAGAACTGCCTGTAATTTGATAAGCTAAGCCCGAGTTCAAGTCAAATTCTTCACAAGGCTGCGGAAACATTTCAAAGCAAGTGCCTCCTCTGAGCTTCAATACCCATTTGATAATAAATTCATGTTGAGTGTCACCGACAAGGCAAACTTTTTTTTATTTTCAGGCTACGAATTTTCTTTCTCTTCATCAAAGCATTTTGCAATTCCACACGCCATTACACAGTAAACCATGCATAAGAGCACTTGACATGCCCATCAAAGGAGGGAAATACAGCAGACAGCAAATGGGCCTTTCTATTTATTTACGTATTCACGGCGATTTCCTCAGCCCTTGCTGCACGTAAGCACTTTTTTTGGTTTCTTAGATCCGACTCCTCTGGCAACTCTGTGACATTTACACATTTAATTGAAATTGCAAATTGAATTTCAGGAACAATTCAGCAATTTTGCCAATTTATTCTTCTTCATCTTGACTCTTACATCCAGTTATGAACTTGCCTGAAAGGGACAGGCCTCTCTGTTAAGCCTTTACCAGCAATACACATCTCCAGGAGTCAGCTTTGTTTGCATATGGGTCTGGAATTGGTCAGCACAGCATCCATTTATCAGGGGCCGCTTTGATTCCTCAGTCCAAATACCAACTGCAGGAAGCGTGGGCATACATTCATAAATGTGCCATCTGCTTTACTGGTTAAGGACAAATAATAATTGCCATCTAACCACATCTTAACTGAAAACACATACCAACCGACTCAAGAACAGCTTCTTCCCTGCTGTTATCAAACTCTTGAATAGTCTAATCACATCTTTCTCCTCGCCCATAGCTGTTAACGCTATCTTCTGCACCCTCCCCTTTCCTTCTCCCCTATGTACTCTATGAATGGGATGTTTTGTCTGCAGAGTTTGCAAGAAACAATACATATACCGCATTCAAATATAAGTGATAATAAATCGATTCAATTACTGATGCTAGATGCTTTGGTTCTATAAATGTTGGACACAGTACAGGAGTGAAGCCTCCTTTTAGTCCTCCCCATTGAATCCCTACAATGCAGAAGGAGGCCATTGAGCCCATCAAGCTCACACTGACAACAATCCCAATCAGACTCTATTCCCATGTATTTACCTTGCCACTCCCCCCTTCTCCATTGCCGGCACAAGGGGGCAATTTAACATGGTCAATCAAGCCAATCTTTGAAGTGTGGAAGGAAATCGGTGAACCTGAAGGAAACCCATGCAAACATGGGAAGAATGTAAAAACTCCACACTGACAGGCACCGGAGGTCAGAATGAAACCTGGGTACGTGGTGCTGTGAGGTAGCAGTGTTAACGACTGTGCAATTCCTTGAGTGCTGATTGGCTCACACTTTGCCAGCTTAAATTACATCCAAAGTATGGGATCGAGAGAACCTTTGGGGTTCACCATTCAGGTGTAGGGGTGTCACCTCAACATCTGCCACCATCTCGAGCTCCCCTGACCTATCCATGCTCCAAAATGGGTGCAACTCAATTCTTAGCCCTGATTTTCTATAATTTTTTTTAAATCAGTTCATGGAATCAATGAATCCCTACAGTGCAGAAGGAGGGCATTCAGCCTGATAACAATGCCACCCAAGACCTATCCCCAAACATTTATCCTGCAAATCCCTCGAAGCTATGCATCCCAGGACACTAAAGGGCGATTTAGCATGGCCAATCAACCTAACTGATGCATCTTTGGACAGTGGGAGGAAACCCACGCAGACACCAGGAGAATGTGCAAATTCCACACAGACAGTAATCCAAGCTGGGAAGTGAACCCAGCTCCATGGCACTGTGAAAAGATAGTGCTAACCATTGTGCCACCAAGCCACCCCGAGTTAATAAAAGAAACGTCAAACTCTGGGCAAAGCTAAATTCACCTTCTGTACTTAATCTTGCCTGAGGGCTATCAGCAGTAATCTCAAATAACAAAATGCTCCGTGGATCCTATACTGTTGGGTATCTTTTAATTTCTGCTAAATATTGCAGAAAACAAAATCTGAAATACTATGGCTGAAGCTCAATAAAAATCAATTGTACTTGACAAGTTATTGACGCACATAACAAGACTAAACATAACAGCACTTTCTTATCCATCTATTTTAGACCTAATTTTCAATTATCTGTTTACGATAAGAATGCCTGAAACCTCAGGGGCTGATCTCAGTCCTGAACACACCAGTTGCCTAGCAATCAACTCTTCTCTCAACTCACCACAAAGTTAAATCACTGCCACAAGCACATTTGCTGTTTCTCGTCAAATCGACAAGTTCCCAAGAGGTGAGAGATTCCAAGTCCTTGGATCTCCCAGAATGGAAGGTTTTCTGTCAGCATGATTTTCCCACAAGATTGTCCATTGGTGCCCACCATGGCGGATTTGGAATCCCTCTGCAGATTAGCATGAAACTGATTTGCATCCCACTAACAGCAGGCAGATGAAGTGCCAACTGGACTTATCGAATGGGAATGACCAACCTTTACAGACAAACACTTCAAATATGGTGATGCTGACCCTGTGAATAGGGTGTAGCGAATTTTCCCAAGCGCATACCAGAAATAGGTAGCTAGATTTGAGACTGTTTACTGAAGTGTCCTGCAGGATATGATAAATATTCTTTTTCCTTGATAAAATGTTCCACAAAGTTGGACCTACATCCGACTCTTGTCCCCTTTGTCCATCTCACTGCATAACGCACCTGAGTTAAAAAGGGTTACTACAAACTTGTCAAGGTTAGTCAGGGGTACATTTACCCACCTTTATAACTCAGCCTCAGTGTTCCTGGAGATCCATATTCTTTTTTTTAGGATGTCCATTTTGTTCTTCAATTGTGTGCGAGTAATTAAAGGTGCCTTATAAATATGGCACCTTGATATGATGGCAGAAGTGCGAATGAACCAGCCCTGCCACAGGATGCTGCGTAAAACAATTATTCAAACAGTTGAAACTTGCAGGAAATGGGAATAGTTACGGTCACAACTGAACCAAGGTTCCCTTTGCTGTTTGAAAAACCTATTCTTCAAATAATGAATAAGTACAGCTGCTTCCATTTCAACAGCCAAGTTGAATACTGGATGAAAAGATCTGGCTAATGTTGAAAGTCCAACCGTAGGAGTTAAGAAACATCGCACCAAGTTAAAGCTGCCAGATCAACATATGGACAAAATGAACCAGTAAATGGAGCTGGCGACAAGAAAAATCTGGAGGAAAGAGCATCTCCATACAAGATTGCTTCATAAATTCCAGATGTTCAAACATTATGATCAAATGTCATGAGGTTAAAAACCTGCAGGAAATACATCCGTGGAGTTGACGACCTTTGGGCAACACAATGGTTAGCACTGGCTGCCTCACAGCACCAGGGACCCAGTTCAATTCCGGCCTCAGGTCACTGTCTGTGTGGAGTTTACACATTCTCTGTGTTTGTGAGGGTTTCCTCCAGTTGTTCCGATTTTCTCCCACAGTCCAAAGATGTGCAGGTTAGATTGATTGGCCTTGTTAAATTGACCCTAGTGTAAGGGGGGACTAGCAGGGTAAAAGGGCCGAGGGGGGATTGTGATCAATGTAAACTCAAGGGGTCCAATGGCTTCTCTCTGCACTGTAGGGACTCTATGATTCTCACACAGATTAAGAAATGTTTTCAGTCTGCTTGCTGTGTCTTCCGGGATGGAGGTGTTTATTTCAATATACTGCAGTTTGATTGAATCAGGTTTAACACACAGCACTGGACTTCTTTTGGAATCTCAATCACTATGTCAGAAATATTGCTTCATAGTAATTCTATGCAAGTGGTAGATGATTTGTTATTTTTTGAAGTAGTCTGATTAATGTGGTATTTTTGTTTATACCTCATCAAAAGGTTTTGTCCATTAGATTGGTAAAGGATTGTCAAAACATCCCCACAAGGGAGCACTGTCTAAAGGCCTAACTCTGCTCCTATATCTTATGGTCTCAGCATTACAGTCAATAGTAAATTGTATCTCTTTTACTCTGACAGACATTGTTAAATCACTGTGGATGAAGCCAAAATTTACTAATTGATCCCCAAATTACCAACAAGATTCCACTTTCATCATTTCAATTTTAACAAATTATATATGAACTAACAGTTAAATGATACCTCAAATAAAAAAGGTCAATTTCACTTTAAATAATCAATACAGCAAAGTCTTATGCGATAATAAGTACATGAAGCACTCCCGAACAAATGTGGCATCATGTTGTTACACAGTGAAACAAAATGTTATTGTTTGTCACATAGGTCAAACCTGTACCTCAGCAATCATGATCTAATAACATAATCACTACACAACTGTATGCTTAAAGGAACATGGCAGACTGAAGTGGCTACCAAGGATTATTTTGCAGAGGAGTTTTCTGTCATTTTTCAGGTCAATGGATTGCACAGGACAAAAAATTGTTGAAAAGTGTTGCTGGGCATTTTGTAGATGGTACACACTCTTACCACTGTGGGTCAGTGGTAGAGAGAGTGGATGTTGGATGAAATGCTAATCAAATGCTGTGGATGGCGTCAAGCTTCTTGAGTGTTGTTGTATCTCCACTTGCCAGGATGAATGCAGTTTCATCAACACTCAAAAAGCTCAGTGTCATCCAGGACTAAGTAGCCACTTGATTGGCACCCCTTCACCACTGCACAATGGTAGCTTTCTGTGCCACCTATAAGATGGGCTGCAACAACTCACCCAAGGCTCCTTTGATCACACCTTCTGAACCCACAACCTGTACTACCTGAGAGGACAAGGGCAACAAATCTATGGGAACACTACTACCTGCAAATTCACTTCCAATTTACACACTATCCTGACTTGGAAATATATCTGCATTTCTTCAGTGTCATTGGATCAAAATCCTGGAACTCCCTCCTGAATCTAATTGTGTGTCAACTTTGACCACATGGATAGCCATGGTTCAGGAAGGCAGCTCACTACCACCTACTCAAGGACAAGTAGAGAGAAGGGCAATAAATGCGAGCCAAGCCAGGGATGCCCACATCCATGAATTAATAAAATAAATTACATTTTTCCTGTCTACTACATTTTGTGCTATCCCTCCTTTTTCCAATACTTTATCTGATTATCTCTTTCAATTACTACCTCACAATATTTCAAGAAATATATTCAAAAACACATTCTGCATCCATTTATTTATTCTTTCTCCTGCTTCAGGATGTCAAAATTCCATTTACTGTCCCCAAGAAGAATGGGCTGGTTGGCGGTTTGGGATCTGGTCTCTTAAACCTCACATATTCAAGCCTCACTCCAGAGAGTTAAGTACATAAACTTCAGTGGCATCGTGGTGATTCTGTCAGTTTAGCTCAATTGGCTGGATTGTTGGTTAGAGATGCAAAGCGGCGCCAACAGCGCGGGTTCAATTCTCATATCAATTGAGGTTATTCGTGAAGGCCTCACCTTCTCAACCTTGCCCTCCATCTGTGGTGTGGTGATCCCTAGGTTAAATCAACACCAGTCAGCCTACGGTCTCCTGGGATGAGAGTAACTTTACCCTTTAATCTAGAAGCTTAAGCTAATCCCTCTGAAGACATGGGTTCAAATATAAAGCTAGTCTCAGCAACAGCATCAATGAAACTATGACTGACTTTTTGTAAAACCCTTCTACTTGGGGAAAGAAATCTGCCATAGGTATGGCCCATACATGACTCCAGACCCATAACAAGCTCTTCAGTTCAAAGGACAATTCAGGATAGCAACAAATGTTGATCTTGCTAGTGACACCCATATTCCAGTAAAGGATAAATAAATCTAGGTTGACACCCCACAGCATCATGATGGCACAGTACTTAGCACTGCTGCCTCACAGCACCAGGGACCCAGGTTCACTTCTGGCCTTCAGTGTCTATATGGAGTTTGCACCTTTTCCCTGTGTCTGCGTGGGTTTCCTCTGGGTGCTCCGGTTTCCTCCTACAGATGTGCAGGTTAGGTGGATTGGCATGCTAAATTGCCCCTCAATTGTCAAAGGAATTAGCAGGTTAAAAATGTGGAGTTATGGGGATAGAGCCTGGATGGGATCGTTGCCTGTGCAGGCTTGATGGGCTGAATGGCTTCTTTCCGCACTGTAAAGATTCTATGATCCCAGTATAGTATTAAGGGTGTGTTGTGCTGTCTGAGATACGTTTTTTCTCCCAAGATGTGTGATAGGATTTTTAGGCTGAGTTCAGAAAACTGAGGTCAATGGACGTTTCCATAATCTGTCTCTTGCCTGCTATGACTCCCATGGAACAGGAAAATTTGACCCCTGAGGTGAATATAAAAGTGTCTACAGCACTTATTATCACAGTTGAATTTCCCATGACCTGGTCAAACTTTACCTTTGAACCAACATCACTGAAAACATGTGGTTTAATGATTGATTACATTGCTATTTGTGACATATTGCTGTATGCATCAATGTGTTTTTTTTTAAACAGAAGGAAAACAAACCATCTTCATTTGTCCCTGACATTTAATACAATGCAGATCAGTCAGCTTGTGCTGTGCGCTATGACTGCTGCAGCAAGCACTGAAGGTTGTTATTCTGACTTAGTTACCAGGCAGATACATGATGAACATTTCAGAGCTGGAAGGCTCTGATTTCTATGCACCGAGCAACCCGTGGCCCATACAAGCACAAACATATATTTGTAATTAAATTTACTTGTAATCTTCTGCACAGGAATGAGACAAAGGTAAAAGGTGCTAATACTTAATAAATGGAAAGTTTTCTGTGGCATCAACAATTTTGCAGTTAACCAGCCATTTGTAAATTAAGTGAAAATTAGATTGTGATGAAGCCACAGTGGTACAAACCTACAAGGAATTAAAAGCTGCGTTCAGAAGCTACCAGCCCAGAGAGAGATGAGATTTGGATTCTAACAGCTCACTCTTTGCATCCAAATTGTTGTACTGTTATGATTTCTGGTACCTGTGGGACCGTATTTTCTCCTGCACGAACAAAATTAGTTCAGGTCCGTAGTGAATCTTGGAGTATTTCTCTCCCTTTGTTGCAAGCCCCATCTTGTGTTACATTATCTGCTGTTCTTGTTTGAATTCTTGCTCTTCTGCTTAAATAACCACATTAACAAGTGAACGCAAATCAGAAACAGGCTGGCAGAATGGTTGGGGCTGCTGCTTCACAACACCAGGGACTTGGGTTGATTACCAGCTTGGGTCAAATGTGCAGAATCTGCACGCTCTCCCCGTGTCTGTGTAAATTTTCTCCAGGTGCTTTGGTATCCTCCTACAGTCTGAAAGATGTGCTAATTAGATGCATTGGCCGTGCTAAATTCTCCCTCAGTGTACCCAAACAGGTGCTGGAGTGTGGCAACCAGGGGATTTTCACAGTAACTTATTTGGTGTTAATGTAAGCCTACTTATGGCTAATAAATGACCTTTTAATTAAATTCCACAGTAAAAAGGATGAACCAAGTTGTGGGCCGAACAAACATTTTCCCACGGAAATCTGCGTACAAAATAGCCGAACCTTCGTGCAGGACAGGCAAGAAAATATCCAACTTGGAAAACACACGAAGACTAGCATTGGAACAGATGCAATAATATCATACTGGCATGATGGTTTTCAAAAGCAAATCTCAGTTGTGATGATCATTCAGGGGATGTATAGGGGCCGAATGGCCCTGGGTTTGAGGGACAAAGCTAGGCATAGCCCCCTACCAGTGGCAGGGAACACAGAGAAGATCACTAATGAACAGGGACCATAGTCCAGAGGAGGGATGAGTGGGTAACAGATAGGAAGTTGAAAAAGAAAAAGAGTCACCGCACTAAGATCACCCCAGAGGAGGCATCCCAGAACATCAAGGATAGGGCAACAGCTGAGGTGGAGAGGGCAAGGGAAGGGGATCTGAATGCCCTGAAGGACAGTAGGAGTGAGGGATGTGAGATAGTGGTGGGGGATGAGAAGGTCAAGGGGATCGACAGGCGGTTCTGTGGGCAAAAGCGGGACTCCAGGATGGTAGTCTGCCTCCCTGGAGCAGGGGTTCAGAATGTTACGGAGAGGGTAGAGGGAATTTTGAAGGGTGGAGGAGCTAAGGCTGATGTAATAGTCCACGTGGGAGAGAAGGATGTAGGAACAAAGTGCAGGGGGGTCATACGTAGGCAGTTCAGGGAGTTGGGGGCTCGGCTGAAGTGTAGGGCCTCCAGGGTGGCATTCTCTGGGCTGCTGCCAAGGCCAGGGAATGCCAGGGTTAGGAACAACGAGGTGCTCCAACTGAATGCGTGGTTGAGGGATTGGTGTAGGGCGGAGGGATTCAGATTCTTAGACCATTGGGAAGTCTTCAGGAGGGAGGGGCATCTATACAAGAGGGACGGGGAACAGTTATCTGGGAAGGGCACCCATATTTTAGCTGGGAGGTTAACTGGAGTGTTTCGGCAGGGTTTAAACTAATATGGAGGGGGGGTGGGGAGATAGAGGGAACTGGGAATGGGAGAGAGATGGGCGACAGGGTAATTCCGGAGAGTAGGAGGGAGGATCAGAGAGTGCCTGAGGGCCTTCAGTGCATGTGTTTTAATGCGAGGAGTGTGACTGGCAAAACAGATGAACTGAAGGCAATAATGTTCGAGAGGAAGTTAGAAGTGGTGGCAGTGACTGAGACGTGGCTGGAGGAAGGGCAGGACTGGCAATTGAATATTCCGGGGTATAAGTGTTTTTGGCATGATAGAGGTGGTTTGAGGAGAGGAGGGGGAGTGGCGTTATTAGTTAAGGATCACATCATAGCAGTGCAGAAGGAGGGTGGTATGGCTGAGTTAGGAATTGAGTCGCTATGAGTGGAGTTGAGGAATAGGAAGGGAGAGGTTACTATGTTGAGTGTGTACTACAGACCACCCAACAGTCCGCGTGCCGTGGAAGAAGGGATATGTAAGGAAATTTTAGATAAGTGTAGGAAGAATAGGGTAGTTGTAATGGGAGATTTCAATTTCCCTGGGGTAGATTGGAAGGTGCCCAGAGCGGAAGTGCGGATGGGGAGGAATTTGTACAGTGTGTTTTAGAAGGGTCCTTGGAGCAGTATGTGGATAGCCCGACTAGAGAGGGGGCTATACTGGATCTGGTTCTGGAGAATGAGCCAGGGCAGGTGGTTGAAGTTGTAGTAGGAGAGCATGTGTCTAATAGTGACCACAACTCTGTCTGCTTTCGGGTATTAATGGAAAAAGATGAAGCCTGCCCTAAGGGGAGGGTGTTAAACTGGGGGAGGGCTAGATACAGCCAGATTAGGCAGGATCTTAGGGATACCGACTGGGATAAGCTGTTCGAGAGTAGGTCGAACACATGTGGGAGTCTTTCAAGGGAAAACTAAAATTTTTGCAGGAAAGACACGTGCCGGTAAGGAGGAAGGATGGGAAAGGTAGGATTAGAGAACCGTGGTTACTAGGGATGTTGAGGACTTGGTCAGGAAGAAGCGGGAGGCGTACGTTAGATCCAGGCAACTGGGGACAGAGGCAGCGCTGGAAAAATATAGAAAGTGTAGACAGGATCTTAAAAGGGGTGTCAGAAAGGCAAAAAGGGGCCATGAAATGGATTTGGCAGGTAGGATTAAGGAAAATCCTAAGGCATTTTACTCCTATGTAAGGAGCAAAAGGATGGTTAGAGGCAAGATTGGACCTCTCAGGGACAGAGGAGGGGATCTATGCTTAGAGCCTGAGGGAATGGGGGGGATCCTGAATGAATACTTTGCGTCGGTATTCACGCAGGAGATTGGCCAGATGTCTGTTGCTGATGTTGACAAAGTTGAGGATCGGTTGAGGGAAATAAAGATTACGAGGAAAGAGGTGTTGGGGCTGTTAGGCAGCTTAAAGACATATAAAGCTCCGGGGCCTGATGGCATTTACCTCAGGCTGCTAAGGGAGTTGAGGGAAGACCTAGCTGGGCCTCTGACGCAAATCTTTGTCTCTTCCTTGGACACAGGTGAGGTCCCAGAGGACTGGAGGATAGCAAATGTAGTACCATTGTTTAAAAAAGGTCAGAGGGATAACCCAGGGAACTATAGGCCGGTGAGCTTGACTTCAGTTATAGGTAAGCTAATGGAGAGGATTCTCAGGGACAGGATGTATGAACATCTGGAGCGCTGCGATCTGATCAGGGATACGCAGCATGGCTTCGTTAAGGGGAGATCGTGCCTTACGAATCTAGTGGAATTTTTTGAAGAGGTGACAAAAACGGTTGATGAAGGACAAGCCATTGATGTCGTCTACATGGATTTCAGTAAGGCGTTTGATAAGGTCCCTCATGGTAGACTGATAGAAAAGGTGAAGGCGCATGGTATACAGGGCCAGGTATGTAGATGGGTTGAGAACTGGCTTGGGAGGAGGAGACAGCGGGTAGTAGTGGAAGGCTCTTTTTCCAACTGGAGGTCTGTCACTAGTGGTGTGCCACAGGGCTCCGTACTAGGACCCCTTCTATTTGTGGTGTATATAAATGACTTGGAAGACGGGGTAGGTGGTGTGATCAGCAAATTTGCTGATGACACTAAGATGATTGGATTGGCGGGTACTGAGGAGCAGTGCCTGGCAATACAACATGAAATAGATAGGCTGGTAGATTGGGCAGATAGATGGCAAATGGAATTTAATCCGGATAAATGCGAGGTGATGCATTTTGGCCAGAATAATGTAGAGGGGAGTTATAGGATAGAAGGTAACACTATCCGGAGTATAGAGATGCAGAGAGACCTGGGGGTGCAAGTTCACAAGTCTCTGAAGGTGTCAGTACAGGTGGAAAATGTGGTAAAAAAAAGCGTATGGTATGTTAGCCTTCATAGGAAGGGGTATAGAATACAAGAGTAGGAGTCTGATGTTGCAGGTGTATAGAACGTTGGTTAGGCCTCATCTGGAGTACTGCGTCCAGTTCTGGTCGCCGTACTACAGGAAGGATGTAGAGTCCCTGGAGAGAGTGCAGAGGAGATTTACCAGGATGCTGCCTGGTATGGAAGGGCTGTCTTACAAGGAAAGATTGAAAACACTGGGGTTGTTTTCCCTTGAAAGACGTCGGCTGAGAGGGGATCTTTTAGAGGTATATAAGATTATGAGGGGTATAGATAGAGTAAATGATGGTAAGCTTTTTCCACCATTAGAAATGGATAGAACGAGGGGTCACGGCTCAGGGTGAGGGGGGCTATGTATAAGACGAATATTAGAGGCCAGTTTTTCACACAAAGGGTAGTGGGGGTGTGGAATGCACTGCCGAGTAAGGTGGTGGGAACAGGCATGCTAGGGTTGTTTAAGGGTCTCTTGGACAGCCACATGAGCGGTCTGCAGACAGAGGGATATAGCAGAACTGTTTGAATATCGGGAGGACCAAATAGTAGTAGACTATCTTTTAGTTTCGTCTCGGGAATGTCTTAGTTTTTTTTTAGCATGTTTAATTAAGTCTTATTTGTTTCCACAGGTAACTCGGTCCACCTTGTTGACCAACAAGGGGCATGCATGCGGCATATCGTGCGAGAGCTGCTCTTGGAGGTTGCTTCAGGAGTTGCCTAGTGCTTCACGTCGTCAGTGTATGCTTAAACTGGACCATCTGATGGGCAACATGACAGCTCAGAGACTAGCGCTGTTGCTGTGCTGACACGTGGATTTGGGCCTGTGTCTGTGGAAGTTTGCGCGTTCTCCCCGTGGTTGCGTGGGTTTCCTCCAGGTGCTCCGGTTTCCTCCCACATCCCAAAAATGTGCTCTTAGGCCGATTGGGTAACAAATTGTCCCTATATTGGTCCCTATATGGGAATCTTCAACAATAGGCATAGCCTAAAGACAAGGATATGTCATTAGGACGGCGGCGTGGGCTCGTTGGGCCTGTTTCCCGTGCTGTGTTGCTCTTTGTTCTTTGTACTACCAGGAGGCACTGTCAAGGTGAATAACCCTCCTCCATTTGGATGGCAGCCCTCTTATATTTTTATTCATTTGTGGGACGTGGGAGTCACTGGCTGGCCAGCATTTATTGCCAATCCATAGTAGCCTGAGGGCATTGTGAATCAACTACATTGCTATGACTTTCAAGTCACATGCAGACCAGAATAGGTAAGAACAGCAGATTTTCTTCCCTAACTGACATGAGTGAACCAGATAGGTTTTTCCAACAATTGACAATGGTTTCATTGTCATCAGCAGACTCTTAATTCCAGTACTTTTTATTAAATTCAAATTCCACCATTTGTCGTTGCAGGATTTGAACCCTGGCTCCCAGAACACTAGCTGGGTTTCTGGGTTAAAATTGTAGCGATAATACCATTAGGCCATCGCCTCCCCCTAAAAGGGAGGGGGGATGTTGGGTGAAGGGGGATGGTGGGTGTAAAGGGTTGTGTGCCAAGGACTGTGCAGGTTAGGTGAATTGGCCATTGTAAATTTCAACCCAAGATGTTTAGGTTAGAAGGATTAGCGAGGTAAGTGCTTGGGGTTGTGGGGATAGGATGGGGAAAAGGGAAGGGTTGGTCTGGATAAGTTGCTCTTTCAGAGAGTCAGTGAAGACCTCCTTCTGCATTGTAGTTATTTTGAATTTGTTTGCGAAAAGAGGTTGGCAGTTTTGGATGGAGTACTGTTATCTAAGAATGCATAATGTCACCAATCATTGGACTGATGAGAGCATGTTGCATGATTTGGAGCAGAGATGGGGGCTGGTTGAAAGAAGTAATATGCTCTTGGTGTAAACAATATAGGGAGGAAAAGGAGAGAAAACAGATTGATTGTGGGTAAGTCAACCTGTTTATATCCAAGCAGTTGCATATTGAAACTGGGGAAAAATCAAAAAAAATGTGAACCATATCAGGACCTATTAGTTCTTGAATGGCCCATTTCTCTTCATGATGACAAGGCTCTATGACCAAGTGGCACTCCTGACCTGTGAATAGGCACTGGGGAAGTTAGGAGGTGAGTTACTCACCGCCAATATTCCTTACCCCTGACCTGCTCTTGTGTTTATGTAGCCATTGCGTTTATGTGGCGAGTTCAGTTGAGATTCTGGTCAATGGTAACCCTAAGGATAATGACAGTGGAGGGATTCACCGATGGTTATGCCATTCAATGTTAAGGGGCGATGGTTCCAATGTCTCTTATTGGTGATGGGTATTGTGTGGCATGTGTGGCTTTTCCATTGTATCGAAATCTGTTGTTATCCTGTGCACATCTCTCCTCTGCTTCACTGGATGACCCCAGTTTCTCTAATCTTAGCATCTAGCTGCAATCCCGGACTCCTGGAACCATTCTGGTAAATCCCCTCTGCACAACAGGCTATACTTCCCTTGCCCCTACTTCCAGCTTTCTCTGTGTGCTACGGCAAACATATCACAGACAGGATTTGCATATTTTATTCAAAAAGAATCTGTGACACCAGTGTGAAGTGTTGCTAAATTCTGATATACTTGCTGAGGCTATTCCCCTTGATGTGATAATTAACATTCTTCACTGAAAACTCAGTTTTGAGACAAAAGTTGCAGCTATGATCATTATAAATAAGTTTAATTATGTTTTTAACCAATTTACTTTCTCATTGATGGAAACCCAACAAAGATTCCGCCTGACTTCTGAATCTGCTATCATGTGAGAGTTAACACAATTATTTCTTATGGAGAAAGATGTTAAAGTTACTGCAGCTCTCACCTCTCAGAAATATACAAGTAGAGAACTGACAGCTATATTCTGTGAGTCACAGACCAGTGAGGGTCAGAGAAAGTGGGGTCAGAAGTTGAATGTTTTTCACCCTCAATGGACAAGCTTGATATCGTAAAGTGAATTTTAATTCTAAAGGCAGAAAGGAAACTTCCAAACTCTGGAAATGATGCCGCAAAATACCAGACAGTTCCAGCCACACTTGATGATAAGAAAAAGCCAAGCTTCACTCTGAGAAAAAGAAGAAAATGTTGAAAACTGGACAAAAGTAAATTATTGCAGATATTGGAATCTGAAACCAGAGGAGAAAATGCTGGAAAATCTCAGCAGGTCTGACAGCATCCCCAAGGAGAGAAAAGAGCTGACGTTTCGAGTCCAGATGACTCTTTGTCAAAGCTAAAAGGAATAGAAAGTGGGAGATATTTATACTACAGGGTGAGGGAATTTTGGATTAGCCATAACCACAAAAACAAGGGGAAAGGCTGAGGGGTGCTAATGACAGTCCACAAAGAGAATAGAAGGTCTGAATGGCCAAACAACAGAGAAGCTGAAATCAGAAGGTAAGCTGTCATAGACGAAGATATGGAGATGTTGTGGAGGTGGGGGAGGAGGGGCGGTGGGGAAAGAGGCAGGTGTGAGGGGAAGATGGGTGGAAGAGGAGTAAAATTGAGAGAAAGGGGAAGCTGAGTGGGAGAAAAGATAATTCAAGGTGGATAAAATTTTAAAACTGAACAAAGTAGCTGAGAAGAATGTTGAAAGCAAAATTACCAAGTACACTGCAGTTCTGAAGGAAAATGGTGTTCTTTTTTAACATACTCATTCAGAGACATTGACAATCATTGCAGAAAGAGGCTATTCAGTCCATCAAGCCTGCACCAACAATAATTCCACTCAGCCCTAACCTTGCAACCCTATGTATTACCTGCCAATCTCCCTGACGCTAAGAAACAATTTAGCATGGCCAATCCACCTCGCCCACAGATCTTTGGACTGTTGGAGGAAACCGTAGCACCCAGAGAAAACCCGCACAAACATGAGGAGAACATGGAAACTCCACACAGACAGTGACCCACAGTTGGAATTAAACCCGGGTACCTGGCACTGTGAGACAGCAGTGCTAACCATTGTGCCACCAATAAGCATTGTGAAAAAAACAACAGTGAAACTTGCTTGGGCCAGAGGTCTGTGCTACGAAGAAAGGTTAAGATAACCTTGGACACTTCAGTCTACAGGCAAAAACAAAGGAAATAAAACTCTACAAGATAAACAAGAGGACTGAGGAGAATAACTTACAGCACTATTTCAAGGTAGGCTCATCACTGAATGGAAATGGAAAGCAAAGGGCAAAAGGTAAAGGCATAACTGATGCCACACAGTGATCAATGTCTGAAATGGTTTTCTTAGAAGCATATGTGAGAAAGAATTATAGAATCCTCACTAAACAAAAGAAGCCATTCAGCCTCTCTGATACAGTATCTTATCCAGGCTTCTACCCTATCCCTGTAACCCCACAATTTCCTGTGGCTAATCCATCTTATGTACAAATCTTTGGACGCTAAGAGGCAATTTGGCATCCCCAATCCATCTAATCTTTGGAATGTGAGAGGAAACCCCCGCTGACCCAGGGACAATGTGCAAACTCCACACAGACAGTGACCTGAGGTCGGAATTGAACCTGGATCCCTGGCACTGTGCAAACTAATGTGCCACCATTCTGCTCCGTTACTTATTATGAGTGTGTGTTAGTCATGGCTCAGCTGGCAGTAGACTTGTCCTGGGTTCAAGTTATACTCCAGAGACTGAACGCGAAAGTCAAGTCTGACATTGCTGTACAGCACTGAGCGAGTGCTTCGCTGTCAGAGGTGCTGAAATCAGATGAGATTTTTGACCAAAGTCCTACATGCTCACTCATGTCAATGCGCTTCCCGGTCTTGATTCTATATTCAATTTTTTCTCATGTATTTTAATTCTTCACATTGGATCTACCCTTTATTGGCGCTAATTATGCAATGCTTAATGGAAAATAAAATTGGGCTGAAGTTTAAAGCTGATGGCCACTATAGTACTAATAGTTTTCAATATTGGTGAACCAGCTTAAAGTTAACATCAAGTTAATAAAAGTCTTGGCTTTTATTGGTAGGGGGATTGAATTTCAGAGCCGCAATGTCATATTGTAACTGCACTCTGCACACTGGTGCAGCCGCAGTTGGAGTATTGTGCACAGTTCTGGTCACCACATTATAAGAAAGATGTGGAGATATTGGAGAGGGTGCAGAGGAGGTTTACCAGGATGTTGCCTGGTGTGGAGAGAAGGTCTTATGAGGAGAGGCTGAGGGATTTGAGATTGTTTTCATTAGAAAGAAGGCAGCTCAGAGGAGACCTTATTGAAGCATATAAGATGATCAGAGGTTTAGATAGGGTGGACAGTGATAGCCTTTTTCCTCAGATGGAGAAAGCTAGCATGAGGGGACATAGCTTTAAATTAAGGGGTGGTATTTATGGGATGGATGTCAGAGGTAGGTTCTTTACCCAGAAGGTGGTAAGGGTATGGAATGCCCTGCCTGCAGCAGTTGTAGATGCGCCAAGTTTGGGGGCGTTTAAGTGGTCAGTGGATAGGTTTATGGATGAAAAGGGAATGATTTAGGTTAGAAGGTCATTGCTTTTTCTTAATTGGTCGGCGCAACATTGAGGGCCGAAGGTCCTGTTCTGTGCTGTAATGTCCTATGTTCTATCACATCCACCCTCACAAAACAAGGGACAATATCAATCTTTTTCCAACAGTACAAACTGCTGTTCGTGAAATAAACTGACAAATGAATCATTCAGGAACAGCAAACCGTGGGACGGCATGGTGGTGAAGTATGCTCACGTTTGTAGAATGTGGTTCTGCCTCTTTGCAATCAGTTCCCAATTTGCTTCACATAGAAGCAGGCGGCAGGGAATAAAATATGCAGAATCAATAGATCACCATACACTCTCGAGAAAACGGCAGAAATAGATTTGTGTAACAGTAGGAGCAAAGCATATCATCTCAGATGTTGGAGATGGGAGAAGTGTTTGAAAATGAAAACAGCAGAATTGTAAATAACAGGTAGGGAAAGGACAAAGTGAATCAGATTGATTTGTCAAAAAATATGAAGAAAATCAAGATGGTCCTATTTGTGAAATCAGTAAAGTAATCTTTTATTTACCTGCTCACTTATCATACGATTTTTTATCTCAACATAGTCACCAGCTGAGATAAACTATCTCGATCCACATCAGCGAAAGCCAGAGGCTATGTCCTCAATTTAGGGAAGTTATTATGACTTTAGTTACACTGAGATGCCTCAGTTAAAACAATGCATATAAAACCAGGATGTCTCTCTTAAAAAAAGAGTTGAAACACCAGCAGTTTAAATAATCTCAATCAATTGCTGTTCTCTGCAACAGCAAAGACAGTTGATGATGGAAAAAAGCTATGAAATTATTTATCTCAATCCTTGTCTCCCTGCAACACTCATATTGTCATGTTCATGATACCTGAATATACTGATTAAATCAAGCAAAGAGAATTGAACACTCAAGTCGAGTCTAACTTCTACAAGGCTCTGAGGCATGGCATTTCCGAGAAGCAGGTGGACTTATTTCTTGGAGGAAAAAAACTGCAAATGCCAGGAAGACTGAGATCCCACTGAATTTTATAGATTTCTTTGCCGGCATCCAGCCAGATTCCGATACCGCAGCGATGACAAATAGGCAACAATCTGAGTTGATTGGGACAGGGCAGTGTGGGGGGGGAGGGAGGTGGCTGGATGGACAAAGGGGAGAGAGGAGATTAGGATGGGATTGATGGCAGATGCAGATTGGCAGTTGGGAGGGAACAAACAGAGGTAAAGAGTTGGGGCCTGGTGTTTATTTTTTAGTACCACAAGTGGGCTTGCAATAACACTGCAACGAAGTTACTGTGAAAATCACCTAGCCTCCACATTCATGCTCCCATTTGGAGACACTGAAGGAGAATTTATCATGGCAAATGCACCTAACTAGTATGACTTTTGGATTGTGGGAGGAAACCTGAGCACCCGGAAGAAACCTCACGCAGGCACGGGGAGAACGCGCAGACTCCACACAGACAGTGACCCAAGCCAGGAATTGAACCCGGATCCCTGGCACGGTAAGGCAGCAGTGCCAACCACTGTGCTGCTGCCTCTTGTTGGTATTGGCTATTATACCCCTCATTTTCAGTGCTACATCGCAAAGTCTTTGTTGATCCTGCTGTAGTGTTGAGAAACAGGAGACAGACTGGAGTTCAATGCGGAGCCACCCCCATTCAGTTCTACTCTGGGAGGGTTGCCGCAGTTGTCTTGGCAACAGTGACAAATGAAATGCAGTTCAGAAAATAGGCACCTCGCACTGGACCGTAAAAAGTCTCACGACACCAGGTTAAAGTCCAAAGGTTTATTTGGTAGTAAACACCACTAGCTTTCGGAACGCTATTCCTTCATCAGGTGAGTGGGGAATTTCAATGCCGGCATCTCCACATTCTGTTCAAACCTGAGAGAGCGGTGGGGAGTGGAATGAGGAGACCGACTGCAGAGTCAGAATGAAGCAGCCACAATATAAAAATACCAAGATCGAATAATTCACTAATATTTCAGATGATTAGAACAGCCAGTACTGCCAAACAAACGGGATAACTGCTGGCTCCATTGCCAATAGAATTCACAGACAAGCAAATAAAAATGAGAATTCCAATCCATGCAATAGAGTTTCTCAATTCATGTTGAAATATGAGAGCGAACAAGACAAAAAAAAATACGCTTTCGACAAATCCTGGTTATGTCTTCAGGAAACATTATCAAGAACATCCCACAGCTTCTTTCATGTATACATGCAGAAAAATTCTCCAAGTGCAGACAGCAAGTATAATCTCCCCTTGGTTTGTAAAGGCAATCATGGACACTAAACATTACAATATGCATTAATAAATCCTAACTCATTGACATTCTCTCAAACACTGCAGGTTTGGAACAGCAGTGTTGATGAAGGGGGATAATTCTGATTGTACTTACCCCCTTCAATCCTCAAGTCCCAGCCTGAATCAGATATCTTACTTTTTAAGTATCACAACATGGATTATGTTTGATGGAAGTTGATTCCACCCAAGTTTCTATTAGAAAACAATTAATGGAGCATCTCACCTCTGGCTCTGACTTCCAGTCATTTGTTCACTCATGTGAAAGAATACAATCATTCACTTACATCTACAATCCCCACCAGGGACTGAACTGGCACGTTTGTGCAAGAATGAGCCAAGTTGGCTGCCTGCAGTTTGGTCTCAGCACTGGCAGAACTGAATGCTTTGCAAGCAGATGCTGGAAGTTGCTACAGGGTTGAGCACAGTTGGTGGAAGTCGCCGCTGGACAGCTAGCAGTCCAAGAACAAGAACAGTGGGAAGCAGAAGGAGAAACTCAAGGAAACAGAAAGAGTAGCCAGCGGATTGTTATCCAAAACACCTGCATTAGCCACACATCAGCTTTGCCAGTCGCATGTAAGTTATGTTGCACTCTGTGATTGCAACACTTAAACACAGTGCCAGTTTCATCAACAATGTGTTACAGGGAACAAAAAAAGACAGAATCAGGCAAAGAGTATTGTAGTTAATACGGTCAAGAATATTGAAAACTAATTTAAGATTTTCAGCTAGGCTCACGGTGTGATTAATTTGCACATTTTGGAAGCAGCATATATTCACACACACATACAATGCGGTGTACTTTGCATTGCTGCCTCATTGCACCAGGGACCCAGGTTGGGTTACTGTCTGTGCGAAGTCTGCACATTCTCTCTGTGTCCGCTGGGTGCATGGGTTTCTCCCATAATTCCAAAGACATGCTGGTTAGGTGCATTGGCCATGCTAAATTGTTCCTCAGTGTACCTGAATAGGCACTGGAGTGTGGTGACTGGGGGATTTTCATGGTAACTTCATTACAGTGTTAATGCAAGTCAATTTGCGACACTAATAAATGCATAATTAACTAACAACCATGCCTTTTGCAGACAGAAGAAACATGTCCAATCATTGTGCCTTTTTTAACCAAATAGAAGTTTGGGGAGCAATCATTTCCAGGTTCATTCACCAGAATGATCTTGATCAATTAGAGCCAAACTGCCTCATTTGAAAAAACTGTTCCACACTGCATTCTCCATGGCAATGCCTGCTTCAGTGTCTACTTGGCAACCAATTAGCACTGTCTTCTGACATGGGATAAATTATTGCTCCCTTGTACTGTTGGTAACTCTTGTCCTAATGTGTGCAATACAAAAAAAGACTTTGAGAGCTTTTCTCTTTTCTCAACAATACCCAAAACATGGAGTTACATTTAGGGGAGATAAAAGACCAAGACCGGAATTCTTCAACTACCAGCAACGCAATCCCACCTATTGGTTTTCTGTTAGCATGGGTGACATCAATAGAAATTGCCACTGACAGCGATAGGACCAGAGTCCGGCCACCTGGTTTGAATTTGAACAAAACTGGGCAGTGAATGGAGGGAGGGAATGTGGTGGATGGGATGCTTATCAAGCAGGTCACTTTGTCCTAGATGGTGTCAAAGAATTACATAGTGTGCGCTTGTTGGACCTTCGAGCCTCTAGGTAACGCTTGCAAGATCATTGTTGATATTTTACTATTGAAGGAAGCAGTTAGAGCAGTGCAGGCGGGCCCTACGTTTTGATGCATAATCACCCCGGAGACACAGATAATCTCAGGAGTTTACTTTGTGAAAGTAATCACAGTTTGTCTGCAAGTAACAGTTTCTTTGACTGTGGGAGGAACCCACTTGCTGGGAAAAACATCACAATACATGTTTGATACCTGGTGGGATGACTTGTTTTCCTCTGACATGACATGGGCAAAGTAGTCCGAGAAGCTATGGGAAAACCTCATAAATAAATTAGGTACTTCAAAGAACCGATTCATAAGGGCGTATCCAAGTGAGGTTAGCTCCCCAGATTGACACCAGTCTGAAACAATCAGGAACACATCATTGGTGGGACATATTTGTTCCAGGACAGCAGGGTACCATTGGACCAAGTGATGGGAAATAATCAGGATGAGGATGACCATAGTGATGAGACTCATGTTATTATGGGCCACCATAATGTACTGTCATCAAAGAAAATCGGTTAAACTGCTAGCATTGGCAGTACCTCATTATGTTCCTATGGCTCTCCAGCAGAATTGATTTGGAAACTTCCTATTATCTGGATGGGAAGCCACCTGAAAGATTCAGAGACGTATTCTCAACATCCTACAGGTCTTTTTGGATGATTATACAATGGCCAAAGAGCGGATTGAAAGAGTTAATGGTCACACAAGTTTAAAAATTACACAAGCTGCCTTGAAAAGCAAAGGTCTTTTTATAAGAGTCTTCACAGACCGACACCAAGGTCATTAGTCTAGACATAACTCACCACATCAGATCTCAGCATCGGACATAGGGAGTGATCATGTTTTAATAACCAGGAACCAGCAATGGCACGGTGGTTAGCACAGCTCCTTCACTGTGCCCAGGAGCCAGGGTTGAATTCCAACCTCGGGTCACTGTCTGTGTGAGTTTGCACATTTCCCCATATCTGCGTGTGTTTCGCCCAGGTGCTCCAGTTTCCTCCCACAGTCCAAAGAAGAGCAGGTTAGGGTGACTGGCTATGTTAAATTGACCCTAGTGACAGGAGATTAGCTGAGTTATGGGAATAGGGCCTGTGTGGCATTGTGGTTGATGGGCCAAATGGCCTTCTTCTGCACTGTAGGGATCCTATGATTGTATGAATAGCTGGAATGCATAAAGATAAGGGAAACAATATTCAACAGAAGTGAGTAAAATCATTGAATCAACTGGAGCTTACAACTAAGTGCAAGAGGATTACGATTGATTTTAAAAACCATACTTTGATGTAATGCAACCTTTTATGATTGGAGACAATTCTTTTTTACTAGTATATACTAATTACTTGTAATCGAAACTGAGACATTAATTGCCTATGTATTTCCAAATTTTTCCAATGCTCTGAGCAATGCTTTGAGCAATGCTCAATGCTCTGAAATTCCTGTAGCTATAGTAAAGTTAATCTTGAAATCACTCCATCACTTTGTTTAACTACTTGAGGGGAACGATAGTTTTTAAATGCAGCAACAAAACTATCACAACAGCCCCCAACAGTTCCAAACCAGTTTGTCGCCCAAAAACATTTAAACATGTTTACCTTATCATGCAAACCTAGAAAAATATTGGGTTCGATTCGAGGGATAAAAGAGCTGGATTTGGCAGTAAGAGGCTGCTTCTGCTTTTGATCTTCCCAATCCAACTTGTCACATTCAGAGTAAGTGAAGCAGCAAAGATATTCAAGTTAACAAGCACAACAACCTATGCCACAATATCTCTTGTAGAACACTAGCTTGAGTCAACCATTTCTCACCCCACCGCTCTCCCCTCCACTCACAGATTTTAGATGATGCCCAGAAAATAACATTAAAATCATACAATAAAACAAGTTGTCATTGGAAGAAATATTGAATTCTCTGAAGTGGTACTCAGTGCTGGCAAGTATTGACAAGATCTGAAAATTGGGCATGATTGTAGGTTTGAGATACATCGGGCTGCGTGAATCACTCTCACATCAACTCAATCCCAGCTGCTTTCAAAACCTGTCCATACCAACATGAGAACAATATTTTCTCTTTTAATAAATTAAAATTATGAAAAAGACTTTATATAATAACCAGTTACAAAAATGTAGTTTTCTTAAATTGTCAAATGCTGACTAGGATTTGGTAATTTTCTTGGTATAAAGTCAGAGGATGGCATTCAGGATCAAATAGGGTCACAACTCTGCATGGCGTGGGGAATAGTCATCCAGTCTCCTAAATTGGCCAATTAGTGGGCAAAGAGCAAGTTTCCAATTACAATTGGTGGGCACACACTTGAAGATGAAGGACCACTGTTTCCAGCACAGAAGCAGCAGTAGAATGCATCTTCAGCTAAGAGGGAGAGAGCGAGAGAATGTGCCTGTGGCTGGAGACATAGGTAGGCAGATGGGCAGAGCTGGCACCATCCCCCATCCCCTCACCCACACCCCTGGTCGGCTGTTAGACGGCCGCCTCTGGGCTGCTCACCCAACCTGATTTCTCGGTGCATTTGAGTTCTGGCAATTGGTCTTAACCAGACTTTGGTTGACTTTGCCTTCAAGTGGAGTGGCCAGCAAAACAGCACACTGGCTGTGCGCCTCTGTTTTCATCTATAATGGAGGTAGGGATAAACATTCTACTGAGGAGTCATTGTGGTACAGGAGGAGGCCATTCAGCCCATCAACCATTCCAGCTGTTTGCAAAGCAATCAAACCGTACCCATAATCTCACTCAGTTCTCACAGACTTGCAAGTTTATTCCACCCAATTACTCATCCAATTTCCTTTTGATTATCTCCACTTCCATTACCTTTGAATATCCAGGCCATCATTACTTGCATCATACTTCTTGCCCAAAACCTTAAATTTGTATCCCCTATGCCTTCCTCCATCAGTTCATCGAACAGATTTTGTTGATACCACTTTTTCTCATTCATTCGTTATTCTCATTAACATGGGCATTGCTGGCTAGCCAGCATTTATTGCCCATCCCTAATTTCCCAATGGCAGTTGAGAATCAACCACATTGTGGCTCTGGAGTCACATGTAGGTCAGACTAGTAAGGATAGCAGATTTCCTTCCTTAAACAATATTAACGAACCAGATGGGCTTTTTCCAACAATCAACAATTGTTTTAATGGTCATCTTTAGATTCTTAATTCCAAATGTTCTTTATTGAATTTAAATTCCACCAACTGCCATAGTGGGATTCAAACCTGAGTCCCCAGACTGTTAGCTTTTGATTTAATTGTCTGAGCGATAATACCGCAAAGCCATCACCTCCCCCTTTGTCTCAGCCTGTAATCACGTCATACACATCTATCAAAGCTCTCCTCAATCTCCATTGCTCAAGCAGACATCTGTTGACCATGTTAGAAGCGCAGGACCCTGTAAGCATAAACCAAAGCTAGCTTCAGAGTTAGTTGAGAGCAGATGTTGCTCACTACAGCCTCTATTTAAGAGCTCGATTTTCCCCAGTCTGGGGTTGCTTCTGGACAGGGAGAGGGTTCGGAAGGGAAGCATGGAAACTAGCATTTGTACTGAACTTGAATATAACAATAAAACTGTTGAGTCACAAGATGTCTTCTGTTGCCTGATTAGGTAAATGACTATCCACCTGTTAAACAATTGTGAAACCGTCCAATTTCATGACTGATTTGTTGCAGGAATGTAATTTTTAGCTTTGTGGAAATTAAATAGACTTCCTAGAATTCAGAAGTGATCAGATTACCCAAATATTTATGCATCAAAGGTCCTTCCAACTGTAGTTGCAAGGTCAGAATTAGATCAGTGACAGCCATAAGACAGGAAAAGGGCCTGTTTCACTGGGTAACTGAAGACATCTGAGGAGAATTGTCCTGTTTTTGTTAGGAATGCAGATTATTTATGTAATATCCCAGGTCAAAGTAACTACTAAATGGAGAAAGGTTCTAAAATACCCATATACTTTTCAGATTAAAGCGATGTTTTGGAAAATAAGGTTAGTTTTAAATTTCTATGTGGGACATCGTAGCCTTGTTACTGTGGAATAGATTGCAGGGAGGCATATTATATTTCTCTATGTGCTTTCTCACAGGCAAAGGCAAGGAGCGAAAGCTGCTAGCAATGAGTGCTTGGAAATGACTGAAGCTAGGAGCAAAAGGCTATCAAAAACAAGGATGCTTTTTTGATTTTGGAGTTGAGCGACAATGCATTGAAGTCCATGTTTGGATCAAGATGCCCATAGTTGCGTGACTCTTAAACAGAACTGGAGAATTGCCTTGCATATGTTAGTGGAAGGACCCCAAGAAATGTCATATTTTGGAGAGCAGCAGGAACATTGAGGAAAATCAAAGTGAATTCCCCAGAGCTGTGGCACATCTTGGTTTGTTTGCAGGAGGAATAAAGAACACTCAGGATCTGGTAATATAGAAAGAAATTCTTGGATATAACTACTAACAGAAGAGGAAGGAATCTGTTGAGATCATTGGTGTGAAAATCTAAATGTTTATTATGTTAAATGGAGGGGAGAGCAATGGCCTAGTGATATTATTGCTTGACTATTAATCCAAAAACTCAGCTGACATTCCCAGCAGCCAGGTTTGAAACCTACCACAGAGGGTGAAATTTGAATTCAATAAAAAAAAATCTGGAATTAAAAATTTACTGATGACCATCATTGATTATCAGGAAAACCCATTGGTTCTCTAACGTCCTTTAGAGAAGGAAATCTGCCATTTTTACTTGGTCTGGTATGATCTGCATGTGATTCCAGAGCCACAGGAATCACATGCAGTGGTTGATTCTCAAATTGTCCTCCAAACCTAACGAGAGATGGACAATAAATGCTGGCCAGCCAGGACCCCCATGTTCCATGAATTAATAAAAAAAGTAGCACTTGTTTGTTTAATTCTTGTCGAGTAAATCCCTTTTTTTTAAAGAAACAAAATCTCATGGCGTAATTCTCTCAGATAGTAGCTGAGAGTTTTTAAAAATTACTGTTCTCCCTCTAAGCTATAACGCAATATGTGGGTGCAATGTTATAGTTTCTGCTCTTGGTCACGCACGCACATAGACACACACAAACACACGGCAGGCTGTACTCAGTCATTACACAGCTTAGATTCACATTCAGCTTCAGTAGCTTGGACCTATCTGCTCAATCTGGTTTCCATCAGCTGAAGCAGTTCAAAAACGCAACCATTGTTGTTTGGCAAGAGAAGATAGACTTAACAGCTGAGAGGCAGCTTACAGATGTCAGGCTACCAGGATTTGAATCATTTTTTTGTTTAAAAATCAGCATTAAGAGACTCTAACAACAATTAGCAGCTAGTCGAACAATGTTAAGCAGCCTGATTCTTCTCAGGGCGTTTAAAGCCAGGATTAATTCTTCAACACTCGTGTTTCAATTCAAATAGAAAGATGCAGTGACGAGTTGAGATTCAGGATTATCTTGTTGCGATGCATGTGGCAGATTTTAGTTTTTGCTCATGAAACAGTCATAAAGTGTGACACTTAAAAAGTTCCAGAACTGTTGCAACAAAATACTAAAAAGGTAACCACTCTCCAGGAACATAAGAGGTCATAAATGGTGCATCTACTTTGGGGCAAAAAAAAATATAAAGTTTACCAGTTCAGCAATGCTAAGAGATGTCTTTTCAAAATTCACAGTGGTACTCAGCTGAGGAAATCCTACATTTCTACAAACTTTGTGAGATTAAGGAGTGAAGGCAGCAAGAGATTGCACTGTGTTGCTGAGGATCTAGTGACTGCATTAATGCAGTTAAACTTGGCTGAGCTTAGCTTTACATAGATAAGGGCATTAGCTTTTTCTTTAATCTTTGCTTTCTCTCATTTACTCACATAGTTTATTCAAGAGAAGATCAGGTACATCAGAAAGTTTGACAGAGATGTCCATGTGTGTCATTGAGCCTTTAGCTATAGGCATCAGTTGGGAAAAGGAAATGGATGAGAATTCTGCAATCAGCAGAGGACGGACGATACTCGTTGTTACTGTACTTAGTGCAACTTGTGGTAATTGACAAGTCCAAATAACATGGTGCTCTCTACAAGAGGTCCTTGGACCTGTGTTGAAGAATGCTGTGATACGCAGACTGCACAATTCAACTCCATCATGCCTGTGTTTTTGACACTACAGGTGCAAGGAAAACTCCTGCTTGCACACATTGGTGTCGGCTGTGCCAGGTGCTATTGTAGATATTTCAGTTACGCCGGTGCTGCAGGCATATATGCAAGATTGACAGATCGTGATATCGGTCAGTGTGACACGTTGACTGGACTCTGGCAGAACGAGTTTTGACCTCAATACTTTAGACACTACTCACTCTGAAACTCTTACAGTTGAACGTACAAACATGCATTCAGTATTGGGAATGAGCTTGCTGTCAATCACTCCAATCCCCATCCTGCAGTGCAGACTGGATCATCAGCCAACAATCAGGTTCATTGTCTGCTGATTTCTACTGGCTATTGATTTATCAGTCAAAACGCTGATTGTTTGGACTGCCATTTATATCCAGGGGAAGTTCAAAGGGAGAGGCTATTATATAGAACATAGAACATTACAGCACAGAACAGGCCCTTCGGCCCTCGATGTTGCACCGACCAATATAAAAAGCAATGACCCTCCAAACTAAACCATTCCCTTCTCTTCCATAAACTTATCAACTAACCTCTTAAACGCCACCAAACTTGGCGCATCTACAACTGCTGCAGGCAGGGCATTCCACTCCCTAACCACCCTTTGGGTAAAGAACCTACCTTTGATATCCGTCCTATAACTATCACCCCTTAATTTAAAGCTGTGTCCCCTCGTGCTAGCTTTTTCCATCCTAGGAAAAAGGCTATCACTGTCCACCCTATCTAAACCTCTAATCATCTTATATGTTTCGATTAGGTCCCCTCTTAGCCGCCTCCTTTCTAACGAAAACAACCTCAAATCCCTCAGCCTCTCTTCATAAGACCTGCCCTCCATACCAGGCAACATCCTGGTAAACCTCCTCTGTACCCTCTCCAATGCCTCCACATCTTTCTTATAATGTGGGGACCAGAACTGCACACAATACTCCAAGTGCGGCCGCACTAGAGTTTTGTACAGTTGCAACATGACGTTGCGGCTCCGAAATTCAATCCCCCTACCAATAAAATCTAAGACTCCATATGCCTTCTTAACAACCTTATCGACTTGACTGCCTACTTTCAGGGATCTATGCACAAATACACCAAGATCCCTCTGTTCATCAACACTATTAAGAATCCTACCATTAGCCCTATACTCTACACATTTATTATTCCTGCCAAAGTGCATTACCTCACACTTTTCCACATTAAACTCCATTATGCGATGAAGGCCTTGGTTCTGACTTCGATAGGTCTCTTAGACTACTGTTGGACTACTGTTAGACTGCTTAGGCACTTAGACTCTTATTGTGCTTACCCCAGTCCAGCACCAACATCTCCACATCATGACTGCTTAAACATCAGTTATTGTTACAGGAGTTTATATCAATCCAGCATTTAGACGGAACAACGTTTCTATATGAACCACAGCACTATTTCACTAAGAACACATTGTCTAAAATCTGCAGGCAGAGCTGGCTTTAGGACATTTCACTGAATACGAATTATTCTTAATTGTATGGAGCTGTGGGCATGAACTGTGGACTCACTTGTGCCCCTAAAGACATTGACTGAAATAGTGGTTGATTGGTTTGGAGATATATGCTTATAATATGTAACTCAGTAAATAATTGAGTATAAAACATGTGAAGGTTGGCTCCAGTTCAATCCTTTACTAACAGACTTTCTAGGATGTGACACAAACACTACTTCCAGCAGCTGTGAGCATGGTCATGCATTTCTTCACTTCCCATTCTTTCCAGACTGGAGAAGGGAACATCTCCAGCAGTTTACTGTCTGCTATTGTGTCGGGAAGTGACTGATTCACTGAATGCAACAAGAGGGGAAGACAGTGTCTTCTTTCTTTACAGACAGAAGCAGACATCGCATCTGAAGTGGTTAAAATCATTGAATGCAGTAGAGTTCCCCTCTGAATTCAGTACAGTAGAATTCCCCTGGGAAGCTGATATGAAGTTATTTCAGTGCAATTCCCACCATTACAAATAGGCAGCACAAACAAGATGAATAAGGGACAAGACGTGGGAACTTTGATAAAGAACAAGGAGAACAGTGATAACATCTAAGGTCCATAAGTGTGCATATTGGATAGTACCATTTAGGCATGATTTTTGGTAATTGAATATTATTACACAAGCATTTAATGACTGCAACTAGTTAACTATATTCACTTGAAGAAAAGACAAAATGAGAACTATTAGCGATAATTGGATATCAGTGACTTCAGAAGAAATGTATATGCAAGATCAGTATATGCAATTTACTTGTAAGATAACTAGAAGTATATTTGCTCATGCCAAGAATCATTCATGTAAGTTACTCATGGAAAGTTGACATCCCTGCTGTAGCTTGAATAAAGGCCAATTTAAAAGTCCAATATATCTGAGTTGTCATTTGGTGGGAATGAAGATCAGGGATTTCCGGGCTGCTATCTTCTAGCCCCAAACAACTCTAACAAATGGTAATGAAGATGGGAATTATGCAATCCAGTTATGATGGCAGAACTACAATTTGGTTCTTATTATTTTGGATTATAGTCCTTACTGAACATTTTGTCGGTCAACAGCCAAAGAGTAGATCCAAGCCAAGCAAAGACCAGACAAACGGGGTAAGGGGGAAACTAAAGACATGGTTGTAAAGATTTCCTTGAGCCAAGAGTAGTCGGTAAATCAAAGATGAATTTAAGACCATAAGAAATAGGAATAGCAGTAGGCTGTTTGGCCCCTCGAACCTCCTCAGCCATTCAATAGAACCATAGCTGACCCAATATTCCTCACAGCCACTTTCCTACTCTTTTCCATAACCCTTGATTAATGATCAAAAACGTCTCCCAGCCTTAAATATACACAAGGGGCATCAAGATAGATAACTTCTTGGGCCTGATGAAGTGTATTTCAGGACAATGTGGAAGGCTAGGAAGGAAATTGCGGGTCCCCTATCAGAGATATTTGAATCATCAATAGTCATGGGTGAGGTGCCTGAAGATTGGAGAGTGGCAAATGTTGGGCCTTTGTTTAAAGCCTTTGTTAAAAAGAGCTGCAGGGAAAAGTCTGGGAACTAAAGGCCTGTGAGGCTCATATCTATGGTGGGTAAATTGTTGGAAGGTATTTTGATAGACATGATCTACAGGCATTTAGAGATGCAAAGACTGATTAGCCATAGTCAACATTGCTTTGAGAGTGAAAAATCATGTCTCACAAATTTGATTTGAGTTTTTTGAAGGGATAACCAAGAAGGTAGATGAGAGGTGTGCAGTTGATATTGTTTACATGGTCTTTAGCAAGGCCTTTGACAAGCTAACACATGGTACGTTGTTGCATTAGGTTAAATCTCACGGGATCCAGGGTGAGATATCTAATCGGATACAAAATTGGCTTCTTGACAGAAGCCAGAGAGTGGCTGTAGAAGGTTGGTTTTTCCAAACTGGTGGACTGTGACCAGCAGTGTGCCTTAGAGATCAGTGATGTGTCTACTGTTATTTGTCATTTATATTAATGATTTGGATGAGAATATAGCAAGCATGGTTAGTAAGTTTGCAGATGACACCAAGATTGGTGGCATAGTGGACAGTGAAGGAAGTTTCCTTCGATTGCAAGGAATCTTCATCAATTGGGCCAGTGAACTGACAAATGGCAGATGGGGTTTGATTTAGATAAACACAACATTTATCTAACGTTCAATCTATCAAAACGCATTTTGATAGATTGAACCAGGGCAGAACTTAGTCAGTTAATGATAGGACACTGGGAAGAGTTACAGAACAGAGAGATCTAGGGATACATGTTCACAGCTCCTTGAAAGTGGAGTCACAATGGACAGAGTGGTGAAGGATGCATTGGGCATGTTTGGTTTCATCGATCAGAACATGAATACAGGAGTTGGAATGTCTTGTTGAAGTTGTACAAGACATTGGTAAGGCCACACTTGGAATACTGTATGCAGTTCTGTTCACCCTACTATAGAAAGAATATTATTAAACTTGAAAGAGTGCAGAAAAGATTTACTAGGATGCTATCAGGACTTGATGGATTGAGTTATAATGAGAGGCTGGATAGACTGGGACTTTTTTCTCTGAACATAGGAGGCTAAGGATGACCTTACAGAGGTCTTTAAAATAAAGAGAAGCATAGATAAGGTAGATAGTCAATATCTTTCCCCAAAGATAGGGGAGTCTAAAACTAGATGGCATTGGTTTAAGGTGAAAGGGGAGAGATACAAAAGTGTCCAGAGGAGCAATGTTTTCACACAGACGATGCTGAGTGTCTGGAACAAGTGCCAGAGGTAGCAATAGAGGCAGATACAATTTTGTCTTTTAAGAAGCATTTAGACTGTTACATGGATAAGATGGGTATAGAGGGATGTGAGCCAAATGCGGGCAATTGGGATTAACTTAGTAGTTTTAAAAAAAAAGGGTGTCATGGACAACTTGGGCCGAAGGGCCTGTTTCCATGCTGTAAACCTCTATGACAGGATTTTCTGACATGCTCTCCCTAAGACCGGAAAGTCCTACCTGAGGTCAATGGAACTTTGTATGGTCAGCCACCCCACCCGCAATGATTTCTGTAGTGGGCAGGCTAGGAAAACTCCCCTTGGATTTTGCCTCCACAACTCTACACAGCAAGAAGCTCCAAAGACTTACAAACCCTCTGCGAGAAGAAACTCCTCTCCATCTCAGTCTTAACGTGGCACCTCTTTATTCTGAGATTACGTCCTCTGGTCCCTGACCCTCCCATGAGGGGAACATCCTTTCAGTATTTACCCTATCAAGCCCATTACGAATCCTATGGTTAAATGAGATCACCTCTCATTCTTCTGAGTTCCAATTAATAGAGTCTCAAGCTGTTTAATCTTTCCTTGTCAAGCAATCCTTCCATACGGGAGATCATCCCATTGAACCTTCTCAGAATTGCCTCCAATTAAATTAAGTAAGTTGAATGCCAAGTTCACTGCAGTGAGGAGATGATGTTCCTCCATGTAGTCTAAAAATATCGTAAACTAACTGGGGAAATGCAAAAACTAGGGCTGAATTCCAACAGATACCCTACCGCACAATACAAACTGGTGGGAGAGTCAAACAAGTGGCAAAGCCATTGTCATTACTTTGACACTTTAATCGCAGACAACAACAATTCTTCAACCACATGGTCCTGTCACGGTTGTGACCCTTTATCCAGTGATGGTAAAGCACAGCACAATGAGACCCAGATAAGGAACATCTTGACAGTGTCTTTTATTAGCATGGTCTTTTTGGAGGTAACCCATCCCTCAGAAAAATTGATAAAATAAAAAAAAAGTTAGGTTGCAAATGAAATAGAAGCCTGTGTTAAACAATTCTTGCATCTGTTTTGAAGTCTGAGTTTTGTGAAGTCACGATGGGTCTCATCGTTTGGACCTGGGTAAAATGCTCTCTCAAAGAGTCAGTGCAGACTTAATGGGCTAAATAGCCTCCTTCTGCACTTTGGGGATTCTAATCCCATACAGCCCACTCTGCCATTCAATTAACTGGTGTGTTTTGGCACTAGAGCTGGAATATGAAAGATCACAGGCAAGCTTATTGTTCCACAATAGTAGATAAACATCAGTGTCTCAGATAGAGTGTGACAAACTATATACTGATCAAGGAGGAGACTTGGCAGGCTTGTGTGCACAATGTGAAATAAAATCACTCATATTTCCCAGCAAGTTACAAAGCCATAGCAAAAGCAATACTGAATGAATTTTTAGGCAAATAATGCTTTGAACATTCAAAGTAATATTCGATGGGCAACTTTTAAATGTGAAATTTGGAAAGACTTGACTGACAGTGAAGCCCTAATCCAAGTAATACCATGATTGATTACTTCGCATGCTCAATGCCTCGTGATAACATTCATGCTTTTCTGCTCAGCATTAGCAAGTTTAAACAATATAATTTTTGGCAGAGCTTTGTGATATCAAACAAGCTCCTTGAAAGGTACAATGGATATACTTGAAAGACGCCTGCAGAGTTTTGAAATCTATTTCAACTGTAGTTTTCAATTTTGCCCCATGCTCTTATTAATCCAGTCCATGCTAAGCTTCCACATTGTTCCAACTCAAATAGTTATCGCCTTCCACAAAACATTTCATCTAAATCTCAACATCACTGTGTGCCAACAGCGAGGATAATAATATCCTTTGTGTTCCACATTGTGTTTGCGTTCCTCTTATTATCTGAGTCAGTTCCCAAGTGTTGCTGAACATAATTAAAGCAAAACATTTCCAGCACAAAGAGGCTGGAAGACTCGAGAGAGTTTGTATGGGGGGAGGGTGGGTGTGCTGAAGCCTCGGTGTGTTCTATCAGCTGTGATCAGGTGTCTGCAAATCTCTGCCGCTGCTGAAGAGACCTGGCTGTAAACAGATTTCTGCCAGACTCGTTAAGTCTTTCTCTATGCCTGGATTTGCCAAGGTTGCTGTGAAGTTAAATGTCACCATTCCTCATCACAAAATGCAGTCTTTTCACTTTGTGTGGCCGAGAAAGATAAAACTGCGGGCTCTGCACTTCAAGATTATCAATTCAGGCTTTTGATAAGACCCATCATTGTGATTTTAATTGCTGCAGACACCATGATGTGGTTTGTTTATCAGGCATGTAAATTTGTTCGAGCTCGGATTGTTCCACGGAAAATGGATTGTGTTGGTACATCTGGTTTCAATTGGACGTTCACTGGGATAAAGCTAATCAACATTGATCCAATCATTATTTTGTGTCTATTTGACAACAGCTCTGAGTGCTTTCAGATCAAGGAGTGTGCAGACTCCTAATAAGGTCGAATGTTCTGTCATGTACTGAGAATAACACTTCAAGTAATTAAATATTCAGGAGATACCAAATATCTAACAGGTGACAGTGCCATTCAATTCCTTTCTTCAAGTGGTTAATAAACTTTAACCCATTTAACATGCGCCTATTGGAAAGAAGCAAGAGAAGGCATAAATTCAAAAGCCGATACTGGTGATCAAGGTAGAATAATTAAGTCCAGGATTCCCCCTACTCCTTCCATGACATGTTTACCCCTAGCGGAGGCAGCCTACTGAAGAAACTACGGCTGGGATTTTCAGGCCCATTGTGGCAGGACCTACTGTGACAGATTTGGTGGTCTAATCCAGTAATTTTCATCGAATCATAAAATCTCTGCAGTACAGAAAGAGGCCATTTGGCCCATTAAGTCTGCACCAACAGCAATATCACCCTATTACCACACATATTTTCCCTGCTAATCCCTCTGATGCTAAGGGTTAATTTAGCATGGCCATTCAACCTAACCTGCACATCTTTGGACCAAAGGAAACCATGCAAACACAGGGAGAATGTGCAAACTCTACACAGAAAATGACCTGAGGATGGAATTGAACCCGGGTCCCTGGCACTGCGAGAATTCAGTACTAACCATTGTGCCTTTCTGGACAATCCTGGTGGTGAAGAGGGCTGGAAAATCCTAGCCAGTGATTGTGAATGCTTGTGTTGGGTGGGTAGAAAAGGAATTTGCAGTCACTAACCCTTTCCTCCTCCTCAAGTTCTCTTTCCATTAATAGAAAGCAATTTGTCTAATAGTCATAAACTGAATTTTAACAGGCTGCAAAATGCACTTATAAAGTTGACACATTTCAAAAATGTTCTTTTGGTTCCTTGAGGAAGGAGTAGTGTAGAAGTCAGCATTCAAAACGTTTGTATGCATAATATCATCCTTCAGGAAAGCCAATCTGTTACCGGACAAAATTTCCATACAAATATTTGTTCTAATTTCTCAAGTGTTGGAACAATTCATGCTGGTGAGATATCGAGAAATAGGGACATACTTTGCATACTTCCTTGCGGAAGTGGAGTTACAGCTTCAAAAGAGAACAAATGAGCTAAGAATCCAAGGGCCACTCTCTCTAAAGTGAGTGAGTGAAGGACATGCATGACTCAAATTAAGTTCCACAATCAATTGAAATCTCTCTCAAAGTTGTTTCAGAAGAAAAGAATAGACCAGGAGGCTAGCAACCAGCACAGAAAGGCCAGATATATCTAATGGAAAGAATGGTGATCAAGTGGAGTATCTAAAAGACTGTTTATTGATAGGATATAACTTTCAGGGGAGGCAATGCCTAGTGATATTATAGCTAGACTATTTCAGAAATTCACCTCATGCTCTGGAGTCCTGGGCTCGAATCCCACCACAACAGTTGGCGGAATTGGAATTCAATAAAAACTATCTGAAATTAAGAATCTACTGATGACCACAAAACCATTGTCGAATGGCAGAAAAACCCATCTGGTTCATTAATATCTTTTAGGGAAGGAAATCGCTGTCCTTAACTGGACTGGCCTACATGTAACCCCAGAGCCACAGCAATGTGGTCTCAACTGCCCACAGGTAACTAGGGATGGGCAATAAATGATGGCCAGCCAGCGATCTCATATCCCATGAATGAATAAAAAACTATTTACAGTGATAAAGACGCTACTGATTCCTTCAACTCTAGAATAGGAGAGCCCACGCTTAGCTCCAGAAATCACGCACTGCAACCCAATTGACCAAATGGGTCACATGATCCTCTGACATCCCCCCCCCGCCCCCCCAAACCCACCCTTTAGAGGGGCTCACTGTCACAAAAACCTTCCTCTGTACTATTGTTTTCCTGTTCATTCAAGCAACTATTCACAAGTGTCTACTTAAGATATAACACAAATTAAATGTGAGTTCTCTTTTCAGAAGTTAATCTGAAGTACTGCAATTTTACAAAGTTGATAAACTTTTGACAAGTCATCAAACAAAGTTTAGCATTGAGGAATGAGATATTTGTTTTTTTTATTTTTGGCATTTGTCATCTCGGCAGAAGCATTCACACTTGAATCAAAAAATTCAGAGCTTTGGTCACGGGCCAGGATCTGAGTTCAACAATGTATGCTGGCACTTCCATTCAGTACTGAGGGAGTGCTGCACTGTCAGAGATAGTATCTTTTGAATGAGACATTAAACTGCGGTCCTGTCTTTCCTGTCAGGTGGATACAGAAAAGACCACCGCATGACTTTGAATGGGCTTAATTTCGATTGTGCTGCTCACAGTTGCATGGCAGTTCCAATAGGATAAACAATGTAACCCGTCAGGTGACAACTGAAGCAGGTCTGAGGACAAGTAGGATGCACAAATTTTTGATGCACGCTTCCTCTCCTTAGAAAGATGTTTTCAAAATTATGAGGGGTCTGGACAGCTTAACTATTTCCATTGGTGGAAAGGTCAAGAATCAGAGAGAAATGGGTAAAATAATCAAAGGCTACACAAAGAAAGACTTGTTTCTTTCCTTGCACTGCAAACGATTATGATTGAGAAGCAGTGTCTGAAAGTTATGGTGGAGGGAGATTCAGTGGTGGCTTCCAAAGACAATTGAAAAAGAACTTGAAGGAAAAATAACATAGAAGATTACAGAATCACTATAATGCATAAAGAGCCCATTTGGCTGCACCAAGAACAATCCCTCCAGGCCCTATCGCCGTAATCCCAGTGCTAAAGGGAAAGGGAGGGAAAAATAAATTTTGAAAAATTATTCTTGCGAAGATTTTGGCATGGACTTCATTGGCTGAATGCTCCTCATGATTGCAAGCAGCTGCCATTCCTGCCAGTAATGGAAAGCTTGGCTAAGGAAGGATTTAATTTGGCGTGAGAACAAAAATTAGTTTCACCATGACAGGATGCACTTTCAGGATCAAGTCCTTGGGGGCTACAAAGGCAGGTTAAAAGCATGTCAAAACTTCCTGAGGAATAAATTCGGGAAGCTCTTTCACATGCATCAGCAAGTCCTGTATGTTCATTAAAAGACCACCTCACCAAAATTAAACTCTCCCTCCAAATTAAGTTCCCTACTGGGGAATATTCACTTGGGATATTCACTTTTACGACTGCGCATAATTAAGTAGCATTCACTTGAAGAAGTAGACGCCTTCCATGATAACCGTTGCGTGGGTGATACATTATCCTCTTTGGGAGCACCTATAAATGCCAGCCTATGCCTGACTCCAGGTGGTAGCAGTGAAAATTGCATGAGGGATGACCAAGCAAGTGTTAGCAGGAAAGGGTGGAGCAATAGTCAAGCAAAAGTGGCAGGGCAGCCTCAACCCCATAAGGTAATGGCAGAGATTGCGACTTGCTGTCTGGTACTGCCTGGTTCCCATGAGAATGATTGAGTTGCTCTGAAGAAGGATGTCCTTTCTCTTGAGGAAGTGCAATGAAGGTTTACCAGGCTGATTCCTGGGATAGCATACGAGGAGGGACTAAATCAGTTAGGATTATATTCATTGGAGTTTAGAAAAGTGAGGGGGGGGGATCTTACAGAAACTTGAAAAATGCCAACAGGCTTAGACATGGTAGATTCAGAAAGAATGTTTCTGATGGTGGGGGAGTCCTGAACTAGTGGTCATAGTTTGAAGATAAGGAGTAAACCTTGTAGAACTGAGAGGAGAAATTTCTTCATTCAGAAAGAAGTGACTATATGGAATTCACCACCACAGAATGTAGCTGAAGCTAAAACAGATTTCAAAAAGAAATTAGATATACCTCTTGGGGTTAAAGGGATCAAGAGATATGGGATTCAGAATATTGAATTTGATTGATGATCAGCCATGGTCAAAATGAATGGCGCAGCAAGCTTGAAGGGTTACATGGTCTACTCCTGCTTCTATATAATGAGCTGAACAGCACAGGATCATATATGGTCAGCCATCCCAACATGCCCAACAGAAAACAATTCCACTTCAGCACTCTATAGAATTTTGCCTCCAGAACTGATGATTCCAGCCTATGGTTCCAAGATGTCAAATTATTTTTCTTCCTTCGCTTATAATTCTTCCAGAGATTGCTTGCATGTTATTTGTTTTCCTTTTCATCCATTCTTCATTTGATGTTTGGAGTTGGACAGAGAGGCTTAAAACTTATTTAAAATGATAAGTAGCAGCAGTTGAGTGAGAGTTATGTACTAGCTGATCAAGTATGTATGTCAAACAGTAGGCAACACTAGTCTTTCTTGCAGTTCTCAGCCAATGAAGAATTTAGCTTTTTCAAGCTTTAATCTGTGAGCAGTGTGCTTCTTTTTTCTCTCTACTCCTCAATGTATCTTGTCAGTCGATCTTCCTCCCACTTATTGCCCATAAGCTGGGGCAAATTTTCCCATTCTGCTCACCACAGGAATTGTAGCAGGTGAAGAGCAGATCACAGAAAGATCCATTGACCTTGGGCAGGATTTTTCAGCACAGGCATAGCCAGAAACTCTCATCATTGCCCCTCTGTTCAGTTCCTATCCATGTATCTATCAAGATACGCCTTGAACATTGCTAACGTATCTGCTGCTAACATCTTACTGGCAGTGACATTGTACTGGAAATTCGTGTTGACATTAATCTGTGGTAGCAAGTATAAGGTTTGATTGTTTACCACAGAGGAAGGAACAAGTAGCATGCGTCACCTTCAGACCAGTTTTTGCACCCGTCATGGTGGAAGGTTTTTAGTTCCCGGACGACGACCTGACAAAAGATTGTTCATTGCCCTTTTCAGCCACAGAAGGCAGAGAGAGGTGCCAAAGAGAAAACTCTTGCCAACAAAAAAAAAGTCCTGAATTAATTGAGGCAAGCTCACCAAACATTTCATGCATGCAAACAAATTCAGAATAAACACTTGGGATGGATCCAACAAACTCAATTTGCACATCAACGGGCACAAATATTTCAGGTGGCAGACATCGTAAAATGTGAAATAGGTTGAAATAAGTTTCCAGCCTAGTCATTTGAAATAAGCTCATGAGTAGGATATATTTTGAAATGAAGGACCTTAACACAGAGTGCAACCAAAGAATTTTAAATCAAATTTTTTCTGAACAGATTCTCTTTATTGATGCCAAGAGGTCATGGTCGATCACAAACACTGTTAGCAGTTGCCTATCTTAAGAGGAGGTCAAGCTAATTGAGAAAGATTGCAGTTCAAGGATTCCCCTTTGCCAAAGTTCACTAAATCTCACTGATGCTGGATTTACAAAGCACTAACATGACAGAGCAGCCAAAGTAATGTTAGCTCTTACATTACATCCAAAGAGATATCATGAAAACATCACATTAAGTACTTTTTAATGTGCAGGATGATGCTTGATGCTGACCATTTCATTGATTAAACATCAGTGTTGTAGAGAAGGAAGTTCTGATCTGACAAGTTTACGACAAATGCAGAGTGATTTGCAACCAAAATGTTTGCTCCATTAGAGGCTGCAGTTTCTACTGCCCTTGGAAAAAGAAATTATGCAATGCGTTTCATAAATATCATGCATATTCTGACATTTAAATAGCAAGCATTATTATGGGATCCCTCCCAACAAAGTGAGGCTTTAAATTAGCTTAATTTTGTTTTTATTCTATCTTGCTTTCTTTGGTCTGTTTCAGACAATAAAAGTTAATGACATAATAAAACTGATTTAAATTAATTGAAGTCCAGGGCTGGAGGAAATCTTAATCAGTCTGAACATGTGGGTTGGTAAAGCAAGCTTGGTGAAAAATGCAAGGGATTGTTCTGCTTAGACACAGTCATGTGTAATTATGAACTGGGCAGAAATATTGCCAAGTTTGATAAATAACCAGAATTTAACTAGAAATATTGAAATCAGTTGTCTCCACGGACAGGAATTGAGTAAATGAGCTGCAACATTAGTGACGGTGAAGAACACTAATAGAAGCACATTAATATATACCGATGATCATGAAGCTGATGACCTGCTATTGTTAAGAAAGCACACCAATGTCTTTACTTTCTCAAGAAGCTAAGGAAATTTGGCATGTCCGCTCCAACTCTCACCAATTTTTACAAATACACTATACTCCTTTCTTGATGTGTCACAACTCAGTATGGCTCCTGCCCTGACCACAGAACTACAAGGGTTGAGCTGGTCCATCACTCAAACCAGCTTTCCATCCTTTGACTCTGTCTACAATTCCCATTGCCTCAGAAAAGTAGCCAGCATAACCAAGGACACTGGACATACTCTCATCCACCTTCTTCTGTCAGGAAAAAGACACAAAAATCTGAAATCTCATGCCAACCAGCTCAAGAACAGCTCTTCCCTGCTTTTAAATGGACCTAACATATACTCAGCTGATCTTTGTCTACGCCCTGAGTGGGACTTTTCGGCTGCGCTCAACCCGAAATCGGAAAATCTCATTTGAGGCCAATTCCATGGGCCACCCCTGTTCCGAGTTCCATGACAGGCAGAACATGAAAATTTGTCTCTCTGTATGTGATTGTAATACAATATTCTGCACCCTCTCCTTTCCTTCTCCTCTATGATTCTCCGAACTGTATGCTTTGTCTACATGGCACCCAAGAAACAATACTTTTTACTGTATACCTATAGCTGTGACAATAATAAATCAAATACAATCAAACAATGATTTATCAATTCCAAAAGCATTCTTGCAATACTTCCAGGCTGTTGTTTTTAAAGAAGTGCACAAAAGTTTGGAAGTTGCACCCAAGTTAAATCCCAGAAGCCATGTAGTGAGTTTTATGTTACACGTGTGATAGCTCGCTGTGAACTTACTCTATGCATTGACTGTGCCCACAGGCTGGTATCAACAGGGTCACACAATCTGCATGACAGCAATAATAGTCAGTTAGTTGCTTTCTTGTTGTAGTTTTAACAGCAGGTTAGCACCTTGTCAAAGTACCAATAGCATTTTCAGTTTGCAGGTCTATCCCCAATCTACAGCTGTCACAGAAAAAGCCTGGCATCAAACAAATTACATTTCTCCAGTATGAAAAGGTCCCTGCCAATTAGGTGAAGGAAATTGGGTTATTATATAATTGAGAATATAAATTACATCTGACTTTTTCACCAGTAGGCTCTCTACAAACCAGGAAAGGTATTGCATCTTAAATGTGTGAAATTACTATCAGCATTTTGTATAACACATCAACTGTTATCTACTTTTTGTTATCTCTGAAATGTGAACAAATGAGACCTCCGAGAACAAGGGGGCAGCACTGTGGCACAATGGTTAGCATTCCTGCTTCACAGTGCCAGCGACCTGGGTTTGATTCCTGGCTTGCGTGGAGTTTGCACATTGTCCCCATGTCCGTGTGGGTTTCCACCAGATGTTCTGGTTTTCTCCCACAGTCCAAAGATGTGTGGGTTCGGTGGATTGGCCATGCTAAATTGCCCCTTAGTGTCAGGAGAACTAGCTAGGGTAAACGCATGCGGTTATGGGGATAGGGCCTGGATGGGATTGTGGTTGGTGCAGATTTGATAGGCCGAATGGCCTCTTTCTGCACTATAGCATTCCATGATTCTATGAACATTGTTTTCTTCACTCCAGGGATTTGAGGACCAGCATTTAATGTCCAGTCCTAATTGTCCTTGAAAAAAAATGGTGGTGAGTTGCCTTCTTGAATCCCACACTGTGTGTCAGAAGAGTTTGTTATTATTCATTCCGGGGCATCACTGGAAGGGGCCAGCATTTCTTGCTCATCCCTAATTTCCTTCCAAATAAGTGGCTTGCTAAGCCATTTCAGAGGGCATTTAAAAGTCAAACATATTATTGTGGGACTAGAGTCACATAAAATCCAGACCAGCTAAGAATGAAAGATTTCTTTCCCTAAAGAGCATTAGTGAACCAGATGGGCTTTTACAACAATCGACAATGGTTTCATGGTCACCATCAGACCTGTAATTAAGATTTTGAAATTTAAGATTTAAGAATTCAAATTTCACCATCTGCCATGGTGGGATTTGAATCCAGGTCCCAGAGCATTAGTCTGGGTCTCTAAATTACTATTCCAATACCACTACGCACCATTTCCCAAATGTTTAAGGAGGTGAATGGCTGGCAATTAAGTAGGGTGTTCCATATATTGTTGGAGCTGCACTCATCCAAGCAAGCATGTTCTATCACACTCCTGACTCGGACCTTGCAGATGTAGATGGTGGACAGGCTTTGGAGAATCAGAAAGTGAGTTCCTCACCAAAGAATTCCAAGCCTCTAACCTGCTCAGTCTGCAGACTGTGAAGAAGTTCATAAAATTTGTGATGTCTGTACTTACCCAAGACATTGAGAGTGAGAAATTAATTTATGCTTGCTTGCCAGCATGATCTGGGCCCAGAACATGACCATGCCCAATGATGAGCCTCGGATTCATTTACATGAGAATCGAATGCTGGACATCAACTAGTTTGCAGACAAAATGGATCTGAATTTCAGGCTGCTATCTCATTGGCATAGGCTCTGACCTCCATAAGACATCAGAGCCGAATTAGGCTATTCAGCCCATCAAATCTGCTCCACCATTCAATCATGGCTGTTATGTTTCTCAGCCCCATTCACCCATCTTTTCCCCATAACCTTTGATCCCCTTACCAATCAAGAACCCATTTATCTCTGCTTTAACTATGCTTAACAAGCTGGCCTCCACAGCCTTGTGTGGTAATGAATTCCATAGATTCATCACCTTCTGGCTGAAGAAATTCCTCCTCATCTCTGTTCATCCTTTACTCTGAGGCTATGCCCGAGATCCTAGTCTCTCCCACTAATGGAAACATCTTCCCCACATCCACTCTATCCAGGCCTTTTAGTATTCTCAGTCCTGGGAAAGTGAGAACACTATGATCACTAAGAGGCTGGCAACAATAGTCTGCACAAATGCTTGGGCTGGCTTCATGTTTTTTTAATTTTATTTACCTTTGTTTCTTCATGTCAGCGCACAGTTATGTCTGGCCACATGTAAACTTGAGGTTACTTGACCCTGCATGACAATATCCAGAGCCAATTACTTTCAGTCTCATTCCTCTCATTGACTGGAATGAACGTCTGAATGTTACGGGTTGCTCAGAAGGCCATTTGGCATCTTCAAAGACCAAGTTGAGAGCTAAAGCAGTACAACATCGGACTACAGAAACAGCACAAAGGTCTCCTGTGCTACAGCTGGGGAAGAAAGACCAAATTAGCAAGTCACCCTAGGCCGCAGTGACATCAGAAGAGCCCTTCTTGTGCTCCATCATTACTAGAGCAAAGAACATGATGTGACTTCAAGAGACAAGCGTAAAAAAAAAAGCAACAATTGGGTGCATCAACTCGAAACATTGTCAGCACCTCATGACACAGAAATACCAAATAATAACCCAGCGCAGTAACCTTGTAAGGAAGCAGCTTCAAGAGTGCAGAGACTCTTGGATGTTAGAGTCATATTCTGTAATTAATGCCGGAAGGGGTTAGCCATGTCAGGAGTGCTATAACACAAATTAATTCAAAAATGTGCAATTATAAATGAGAACAGTTCAAAGGAGCAAGTGAAAGGAAATGCTGGAATCTTAAGTTTATATTTCAAAAGCCTAAGATTTATGAGGTTGTGATCTGGTTGTACAAAGTCTAACTCGATTAAATATACATTTTAAATGGACAAGAACAAATATGTTAAAATGTGCTACCAAGCAGAATAACATGAATGAATTCAGGCAATCACACACAAAAAAAAACAAAACAAGGTTGCAAACTGAATTTCAGATGTGCTTAGTCCATGAAGCACACAGGAATCTTGTGGTCAGTTGCAGATATCATGATGAGTTTTTCTTTTATTCAGTCAAGAGACATAGGCATTGCCGGCTGGCCAGCATTTATTGCCCACCCCAAGTTACCCTTGTTCAAGGGGTAGTTGAGAGTCAACCACATTGCTGTGGATCTGGAGTCACACGTAAGCCGACCAGGTAATGGCAGTAGATTTCCTTCCCTAAAGACATTAATGAACTAGATGGGTTGTTCTGACAATTGACAATGGTTTCATGCTCATCAGTAAATTCTTTCTTCCAGATATTTTCTATTGAATTAAATAGCAACAGGCAGAAGGCTGGAACACTCCTCAGTTTTGGGGAAGAACTCCTTTGGTTGGCTTGTTTGCACCATTGCGTGGACTTTCTTGCCCCATTGTGCCCTCTTTGGGCAATGAAATCTGTGGTTCTGAAGGCCCCTGGGCTGTCACAGGGAGGCCACTTACATACGTGATACAAGGGTGTTCCACCACTTGTGAAATGCCAACAAATCAGCAAATTTGTTTCCAATTACATTCTTAATCATGTAAATTAGCTGCCATTTCAAAAATAGCTGACCAAAATCCCTGTCAGTCCCAGGAAATCTTGGCAGTAACGGTAATGTCTAACTTGCCATTCTCCAGTTCTGAAGAAGCATCATATTCGGTTCAAAACGATAACTCAATTTCTCACTCCACAGATGGGACCAGACGCGCTGAGATTTTCCAGCACTTTCTTTTAGATTTAGCTGATACCTCTTTTATAAAAAAAACAACTTTTAGCCCATCCAGTATCTCAACTCTTTTTATACTATGACCAGAATTTTCCAGCCATTCACACCCTGCTGCCCCTACCGGAGAGAATGGAGAATTTGGATCTTACCCAAATCTCCATTCACTGCGGGAGGACTGGAGAACGGCAGGCGAGGATGGAGAATTCTGATCGATGATTTTGGCAGCATTTCTTTTGCCAAAACTAATCCAAAATGTTCATTTTATACCTCAACCATAACTTCTGCCTCGATGCACAGCTCCCTTTTTGTCTCCGAGTTTGCCCCTCCTGTTAGAATGTTTTTAATATTTATATATTCTGAGAAGACTACACATTTGCTTGTTTTTAAGACATGGTTTTGTTCTGGGAAGACAGCTCAGGGACAAAGCAAACTTCTCACTGTACTTATTTGTAAGCTAAGTAACTTTTATTTTTAATTTTCCACAATCAAATTGAATAATGCTGAAACAGATGCCAAAACTTAATGAAAAAAATTAACAATTTCCTTAAACTACCATTGCAATAGCAGTATGTACATGGCACAACGCTTCAAAGCAAATATCTGTAGAACACTTGTCTTTCTCTAATTTCCAGTAGTAGTCCCCCAAGTATACAATATCTTTAGGAACATTAACAAATGAAGGCAGAAGGAATGTTAGTGAATGGAGTACTAGAAATAGTAAGCTAGAATAGCATCAACATATTTTATGGATGGCCAGCTAATGAGTTCATATCCCGTGCTTGGTGCTTTATTAAAGTCATAACAAAGCTGTTTTAAATGACTAAATATTTGCACAAATTCAAACAAATGCATTTCAAGTTTATCCTCAAATATCACCAAGACTCATTTCTGTGTCTCAGAAACACCAAAGAGATTACTCATCAATTCACCCAGCAAGCTAACAGTACAGCCTCCATCCATTGATTCTGTGTACACTTCCCACTACCTTGACAAAGCAGCCAGCATAACTAAGGACCCCCCCCCGCGCAACCCAGACATCTCTTTTTCACCTTCTTCCGTTGGGAATAAGATACCAAAGTCTGAAGTCACACATCAACCGATTCAAGAACAGATTCTTCTCTGCTGCAGTCGGACTTTTGAATGCACTTACCTTGCATTAAGTGGATCTTTCTCTGCACCCTAGTTATGACTGTAATGCTACATTCTGCAATCTTTCCTTTCTTTCTCTATAAACGGTATGCTTTTTCTGTACAGCGCAAGGAACAATACTTTACGTTGTGTATTAATACATGTGACAATAATAAATCAAATCAGATCAAACCAGAAAAACCCAAATGATCCTTAATTGAAGGATAACAGGCATGACAATTTACAATTCAGTCCATGTGGCATCCCGCAATATTACTGCTTCATCATCTTGATCTGTTCCAAGATTTCAGTCATCCTTGCTCATCATGATGGAGAGGTGATGACCTGGTGGATGATCACAAGATTATTAATCCGGAAACTCAGCTAATGCTCTGAGGACCCGGGTTCGAATCCCACCACGGCAGATGGTAGAATTTGAATTCAATAAAAAATATCTGGAATTAAAAATCTACCTGATGAACATGAAACCATTGTCGACTGTCAGAAAAAAAAACTAATCTCATTCACGAATGTCCTTTAGGGAAAGAAATCTTGCCTGGTCTGGCTTACACGTGACTCCAGAGCCACAGCAATCTTGTTGATTCTCAACGACCCATTGAAATGGCCTTGCAAACCACTCCGTTCAAGGGTCACTAGGAATGGGCAATAAATGGTGGCTCAGTCAACAACACTCATGTAACATGGATGAATATAAAAAAACTTGCCCTCTGATATCTGCAAGCAGCATCATGGAATCCTTACAGTGCAGGAGGTGGCAATTTGGCCCATTGGGTCTGCACCAACACTCTGACAGAGCATCTTGCCCATGCTCTATCCCCGTAACACCACGTAATTACTCCACTAATCCCCTGACCTACACATTTATGAACATTAAATGACAATTTAGCATGGCCAATCCATCTCAACTGCACAGCTTTGGACTGTGGGAGGAAACCAGAGCACTCGGAGGAAACTCAAGCAGGCAATGGAGAACATGCAGGAATCGAACAGGTTCCCCGGTGCTGCAAGGCAGCAGTGCTCACCACTGTGCCTTCCTGTCATCGGGAGCTACCCAAATTATTAAATAGGAAGACACACTCTTATTCCTTCTTGATATGTGGGCATCACTAGTCAGGTCCAAATTAACTGTCCGTTTTTATTTGCTCGAGAAGATGGCAGATGGCCTTCGAAATATCACTGCATTGGTCTCACAGCCTGCAAGTGCAAGGTCAGGACCCCCATTTGGTCTTGATGTTAAGGTCCCAAAATGCTTGGGAAAATCCTTCTCTACGATGCTGTTTATAAAGCAAGTGATGGCGCTGCCTCTGGAGGGCCTGTGTTTATTAATCACTCTGTCTCTACTTGAATGTAAATTATTCTACTTGTAAAAATGTTCCCATCAGTTAGTTGAATGAAGAAAACGCCATGAGGCATGTATTGTTTACCCAGTTAAAGTGATACAATGAAAGAAATAATTAGACAGCTATGTTGGAATACCATCAGGGCTGGTCAACCAATAAGCCCTTCAAAATTGAAAACTGCAACACCACTCAGCCCATATATCTTAAATATATACGCAATCATTCTCGCTAATAGTTACCATTGTATCCTTCATTGCCATGATTGCTGGTAAATGCTTCTGAACACTATTATTTTGAAGAATAACAAACTCATAAGCCAGAAAACATATTCTGCAATGTTAGATTAGATGATAGATGCAATCACGTTCTTTGCCTCACGATTTCTGTGGGTAGGATACAACTCTGATAGGTGTATTTTTGTGGCCAACACTGCACTCGCAGATAATGATCTTTCTGTTTGTGTACAGATGATACGGTGCTCTTTATGTTTGTACTGTTGGTTTAAATAATCAATCGCAGTTGAAACTGCTTAAAAAGGATGGGCAAACAAAAATACAATGAACAACTGCATATTCCCTACAGAGACTGTTATGAGCATCAATACAAATTCTGTCACTTAGCGATATCTGTCCTCACTGGGTGATCTGAGCCAATTCGTACTTGATTGCGAAAAGGAGCAATTTGACACCATACTGATTTCCTGTCTCTGAGGTGGCGGAGCAGATGAAGGCCAAGAAAATCTGTTGCAAAATCACTCAAGAGTGCATCCTTCTACCAGCAATGCTGCACATTGAGCACAAAGGCCTCTTACAATGAGGCCTTTCCACTTTCAAAATAGAACTCAAAAATATCTGCCTCTCTCTGACTACATTTACTTTCATTATTTATTCATAGGATGTGGGCTTCGCTGGCAAAACTGGTTTATATTATCAATCCCCTACTACTCTCGAGAATGGGATTCATTCTAACTGCTGTGTTGACTGGGTAACCCATGGCAAATAGGGAAGGAAAGGTCATCGATTTCCAAATCAGAATCAGAAATGACTTAGAACAGAACTTGTAGCTGATGGCATTCCCAGTATCATGCCTGCAGCTCTGCTCTTCCGGGCAATTGTGGTAGTCTTTAAGACTACCCCTTTAAGAAGGCGATCCCTGAAAGTCTTACAATGAGGCCTCACTCTATGTAGTAGCAGCGCAGGGAGCCAAGCCAATCGAATGCCAAGGGCGCTTGCCGAAGATTGGGGAGGATCCTCATTTGGAGCAAGGGAGGAGAATGAGATATTGAGTTTTGTCAAACCGTTGGTTGTGAATATTGTTAGTAATTGCACCTTTTGTAACTTTTCTAATTTATTATTGTCACACATATTAGTACACAGTTGAAAGTATTGTTTTCTGCATGCTACGCAGACCAAGCATATTGTTCATAGAGAACATTGAGGAGAAGGAAAGGAGAAGGTGCAGACTATATTGTCACAGTCAGAGCTAGGGTGTAGAGAAAGGTCAACTTAATATATGATAGGTCCATTCAAATATCTGATGACAGCAGTGAAGAAACTGTTTTCTTGTCAGGTGGTACATGATCTCAGAGTTTTGTATCTTTTTCCCACCCATGGTACAATGGTCAGCAAACTGTCTCACAGCTCCAACTTTGATTCTGGCCTCAGGTGACTGCCTGTGTGCAGTTTGCACATTCTCCCCATGTCTGCATGGGTTTCCTCCCACACTCCAAAAATGTGGTGGTTAGGTTGATTATCCATACTAAGTTGCCCCTTAGTATCAAAAAGACTAGCAGGATAAATAAGTAGGGTTATGGAGTAGAACCTGGATAGGATTGTGTCAATGCAGGTTCCAAGAGCTGAATACCTCTTTCGACACTGTAGGGATTCTATGAAAGAAGGTGCAAGGCAATATGTCTGGGGTGTGTGGGGTCTTAATTACGCTGGCTGCTTTTCCAAGGCAGCAGGAAATGTAAATTGAATCAATAGATGGGAAGCTGGCCTGTGAGACGGACTGGGCTTTATTCATAACCCTTTGTAGTTGCTTGCGCTCTTTATCAGAACACGATCCATAACAACCTGTGATACATCCAGAAAGGATGTTTTCCATGGTGCATCCATGAAAGTTGGTGAGAGTCATGGCGGACATGCTGAATTTTTCTGAACCTCCTGAGAAAGAGACACTGGTGGGCTTTCCTAACAAGTCATCTTCAAGATATTATAGCAACATAGGTCAGAGACTTGGATGGTGCTATCCCAATGAGCCTTGGTGAGCAACTGCAGTGCATCTTGTTGCTATGGTGAGCCAGTAATGGAAAAAGTTAAGTGGGCGCTTTGCCCTCAATAGTGGCAAGCTTCGAGTTGCATGCTGTTGGAGTTGCATTCATCCAGGCAAGTATTCCATCACACTCTGGATTTGTGCCATGCGGATGGCAAAAATGCTTTGGCAAGTCAGGAGGCGAGTTGCTCACCTCAGAATTCCTAACCTGTTTGCCTGGTCCAGCTAAATTGCAGATCCCCATTGATGATGGAGATTTTCATGACAGTAGCGCCATGGCACAAAGGAAGTTAAAATGCATTAGTATTTGTTGGAGATGGTGATTGCCTGGCACTTTCGTGACAGTAAAGTTACTTGACCAGCCATCAGCCCAACTCTGAATGTATGTCCAGGGGCATGAATTTATCTGCCTTTCACGCAGCAAGGTTGGAGATTTTGGCGACCAGCTAAATCTGTGTTTATTGAAGCACAATGGGAAAATCTCGCTGGAATGAATGGTGGTATGATTCTGACCCGGGTCTTTCAGAATGCAGGGGCATGAATTATTTTATTAACAGAAAAGCCTTGGATGGAAATACTACGGAATCTATTTTGATATAAAATTTATTTTGTTCTTATCTGGTTATATTTTATTCAAAAATTTGCTCACATTCTTGACCTCAGCGCTTTGGAGAATTCAGAGGTTAGCTAATTACAAACAAGGGGCTGAAGATGGAAGCATAATGCAGAAACCAAAAAAAAGCAAGGTAAAAGAACATAAATGAGTTTTCTTAAAAAGAGGACAAACTATAACAATTTATCAGCACATGGCAAAATCTGCACTCTCTAACTGGTGGTCATTGGGGATAGCAGCTAGATTGTGTTACACTTAAACATCTTCCCTCACAATACTATCACACCTCTTCTTTGTAATTCTGAATTTGGATGTTAAATGCCAAAAAGTGTACATTCAAGTGGATTACAGCCTGGTTGGGAAGAAAGACCAGACAAGTATGTCATTAATCAGAATGACATCTGAATGGAGTATACCAGCAATGTCATCTGTCCCTTCAGTGTAATTGTTGGGTATGTTATCCAAGGTGTAATACTGAGATGCATTTTAAGTTTTCATCTATCTTCGGCATTCTGCATTCCCAAACAACAGTCAAGCAAAGTGGATTTTGTAACTCACTCTAAAATAAGGCAAAACAGCTGTAGAATAAAAATGTCAAAATTTGCCCAGTGTGTCAACAACAATCTTCGGCTGTCACACTAAAATCATTTACAATGACAAGCAAATTCTCAATATTGGTCCCAGAAAGAGAAGCACACGTGAATCAGAAATCTGATTTACATAATGATAGGATCTTGCAGAAGACCAGCTGAATCAATATGCCTACATTTACAATTCCATTAGCATGCAACGAGGAACTTTCTCAGATCCAAACAACAGCTCATTCCTGGCAGAATTACTGTCTCAATAGTTTCAGGGTTCTAACTAATCTTACATTTAGAAATAAGACATTATGACCTAGAGTTTCTCCGAACTTTATCTGCACAATGAACACGCTACTTGGATTGATCTAGCATCATAAATGCAGAATAAACATCTGGAAGTGCTTTGCAGCAGCCTATTAACAAACAAAATATGAGATCAAGCTGCGTGAGGTGACATTCAAGCAGCTAACAAAAGGTAGAAGGAGGTAGGATTGTAAGAGCTTCTGAAAGAGTGAAAAAGTGGTGGTGGTGGTGGTGGGCAGGGGGGGGAAGGGGGTGTGGTGTTCAGGGACAGGATGCCAGAGATGAGGGCTTTAGCAGCTGAAGAATTGGTTGCCAAAAGTGAAATGGTTAAAAGCAGGGCATTCAAGAGGCCAGATTTGGCGCAACATAAACATCTCGGAGTGCTGTCGGGCTGGTGGGCTTTATAGAAATATAAAGGGGTACTAAATGGGGGATTTGAAAACATTGTTGAGAATTGAAATATCAAGCGTGGAGTTTACACTTTCTCCTTGTGTCCACGTGGGTTCCATTTAGATGCTCCGGTTTCCTCCTACATTTCAGTATAAGTGGATTGATCATGCTCAAGTGCCCCTTTGGTTAGATAGACTGGCCGTAGAAAGATGTGGTGTTACTGGGAAAGGACTGGGGAGAGAGACTCCATAAGATACCGTCAGGCGGTTGGTGCAGATGTGATAGGCCAAATGGCCTCTTCTGCACTGTAGGGATTCTATTCAAAGTCATTGTTTAAATGGTTAAATCAGCCAAAACAGTCCAAAATTATCATGGAAATTCAAGTGAACGTGATGTCAAACATAGTGATCTTTCAACATTAGTTTATAAATCACTGCGCCCAAAACTGAGCCAAGTGAAAAACCACACATTGGAATAATGAGCATTGCAAAACTGTATATCCAAGGAAACTATTCAAATTGATTTCGCTTCTTAAGCGCACAGCTATATTTTAAAAGTTTTTAAATGTTGAATGATATCTAGCTGACAAACTAACTAATAAAACTAGTAAATAGTTTAGTACAGCTGTTTTTAAATTAGTTTCAGTGATTTTAAATCATGTTAGTCACTAGTGCTGGACCTCACATTATTCTTTGAGATGAAACCACTTCTGACTTGAGGACAAGTACACCAGATTATCTACACAGATATGATTTCTATAAACCAATGAAGGCATTTTAAAAAATTTATTTGAAAGCAATATATGGACTTCATTCATTTACTGTAAGCATTTCATAATCAAGTAGTGTGAAGTACAGGTGCTTCCAGTGCAAGAATCATAGAATTCCTACAGTGCAAAAACAGGCCATTTGGTCTATTGTGTCCACACCAACACTGTGACAGAGCATCCCACCCACACCCAATCCTCGCAACCCCATGTACTTATTCCGCAAATCCTCCCAATCTATTGGATGCTTTTGGAACACTAACGGGCAATTTAGCATGGCCAATCCACGTAGCCTGGACATTTTCGGACTATGAAAAAGTTATGAAGCACCCTAAGTTTCAGCCTTTCACATCCCTGACCCCTTCCCATCCCCCAATTTAAGTCTCTAAAACGCACATTATGCATGAGCATGAATAAAAATTCTGCATTGATACTTAGAGCTTCATTTTATATGAAAAAGAGTGCCATGATACTGACTCAACATTCTAATTTTTCCACATTTTTCACAGGGTATGTATCAGTAGGAACACATATTATAATGTGCCAAACTTTCCATGGAGTGGCAATCGATATCGGATTGCTACTTTTTATTGTCTTTCCTTATTTTTCTTCCCTTCCACTCTTTCTCCCTACTTTGTCCCCTGTTGCTTCCCCTTCTCCCTTTTTTTCTAAATTTTATCTTTCTCCCATCCATACTCCCCCTCCTCTCCCATCTTCATCTGTCACAGCTTACCCTCTGATTTTAACTTCTCTGCTGATTGGCCATTCACACCTTTTATTCTCTCTATGGGCTGCCATTAACAGCCTTTCCCCTTGTTCTTGCGGCTATGACTCATCTTTCATTCTCTCACCCTACAATATAAATATCTCCCACTTTCTATGCTTTTTAACTTTGTCTAAAGGTCATCTGGACTCAAAATGTCAGCTTTTTTCTCTCCTTACAGATGCTGCCAGACCTGCTAAGATTTTCCACCATTTTCCCTTTTGGTGTCGGATTCCAGCATCCGCAATAATTTGCTTTTTATCTCATGTGTATTGACATGGTTACCAGGTTGAGTGTGGCTGAAAATGAATAGGTCTGAAAATATTTTTGTGACAGGAATCAAGCACAATCTGGAACCCAGCAGTAGCAAAGTCATTGCAGTCCAAAGAGCTGGAAATTCCACAATGTTTCAGGACCTGTAATGAAATGCAAATGTTTCTCAACCAATTCAGACGGATGAAGCGATGAGACATTAAGTGGGTCGAAACATTAGTATTGCTATTGTTCATTCCATTCCCAGAAGACCAATGCATTCATATAAGATTACCAAGTAACCACAAGCATTTCAATATGGTCAGCTTTTCATGCAGTTAGTGCACGTACAAAATACTAACGACTGAATGTGACTTACCTGGATTTATGCACCTCATAGGCAGGGAAGCCTCAATAATGGGGCAAAGGTGTCAGCACCCATTGGCTAAGGTTCCCATCTAACAAGTATCTATTCACTGCCTAAGGTGAATCAGTACTAGCTATTCAAAGCAGTTAACAGGGTGAGCTCAAGATATCATTCATCCTGAGTTCCTTAGCATTTTCAACAAGTTTGGATTCTAAATATAATTCTCAATTTACAACAATCAATGAGGATTAGATTTATATCACAGTCAAGATACGAAAGATAAAATTATCTCTCTATTCATCTACTGGGCTATTTGATGAAGATGCTTTTCTAAGGTCCACGAGAAAATAACAGTTTCTCGAAGGTCAAAAGCAATAGTTCCAACTCTCAACAACTATTTACTATTGTCACATGTAATAGTATGCAGTGAAAAGAGTTGTTTCTTGCGCAATATATAGGCAAAGCATACTGTACATTGTGAAGGAAAGGAGAGAGTACAGAATGTAGTATTACAATCATAGCCAGGGTGTAGAGAAAGGTCTACTTACTGTGAGATAGGTCCATTCAAAAGTCTGATGGCAGCAAGGAAGAAGCTGTTTTTGAACAGGTTGCTCTGTGTTCTCAGACTTTTATAACTTTTTCCCAATGGAAGAAGATGGAAAGAGTATAACCAGGGTGCTTGGGATCCTTAATTATGCTGGCTGCTTTTCCGAGGCAGCAGGAAGTATAGACAGTGTCAATGGATGGGAGACTGGTTTGAGTCTACATTTTGTAGTTTTTTTTTGTAGTATTAGACAGAGCAGGAGGCATACCAAGCTGTGATACAACAGAAAGAATGTTTTTTTATGGTGCATCTGTAAAAGTTGGTGAGAGTTATAGTGGACATGCCAAATTTCCTTAGTCTTCTGGGAAAGTTAGAGGCATTGGTGGGTTTTCTTAACGAGTTCTAGACCACAGCCACTTACACCAGCTCTAGTGTATCAGTTGCAGAGGATAAGATGCAAAGTTCATTTCCTCTTATTTAATCTTCCTCTTAGCAGTCCCTGACAATATTTTGGACTACACAACCTATGGCCCAAAGACTGACATTACAAATAAGTGATCTTTTTTGGCATTGTTGTTCGCTGTTGCATTAAAAAAAAATCACACTTTCTGCTTTTTTGAAGTTCACTTTTCTTCAATGAATTTACATCTGAAGTGTTATAGCAACATATTTTAACTATTTATAAAACTTAAAATTAATACTTAATTGACAATCTCAACCTAGTATTAACATCACTAGCCTTTCAACCTTCAGCTACCATCCTTTATGCATTAGTGCCTATCAATACTGTGATACATAGAGGGCTGTTAACCATTTTTACTTGATGATTTCATTTTCATGAATTGTCTCTTGTAGAATTAACCTGAATAGAGTTTCATGCTTTTCTTTCTCATCTGCTGTTACACTTTGCGAAGTTCTACGGAAGTATCTTTTGCCCACACAGCAAAGTGAGTTCCCTATCCACCAATTCCATCCTTCTGTCTATTCTCAATTGAGAGAATTAGAAAATTAATTTCACAAGGAGTTTTTACAGACTGTTGTTGTTCGTCCATCGTCATCGATGAGGACCTCGACACCATGAGTCACTTTGGAGGCTGGATGAGGTGTACCGAAGATGACTGATCAGGCCAATTCAGGCACGGAATGTCCTGGCACATATTGGACAAACTTGTGTAGACACTGTAGTTGTTATGCTGGTGGCTCTGAACTTGCACAAGTTATGCTTCAGCAATACACTTTGTTTCATAAGCTTGACAGCCTTTGTGGATGAGGCAGCGCCAGGTAGGGCAGTTTTGTGCCAACATTTCCTAGCTGGTCATGTCTATGTCAAGTGACTTCAGGAAGGCCTTGAGCGTGTCCTTGAAGAGTTTCTTCTGCCTTCCATGTCTTCCAACAGAGAGTTCCCCAAAAAGGAGCTGCTTGGGTATGTGCTCATTTGGCATACGGATGACATGACCTGTCCCCGGGTCTGCGCTCTCGTCAGGAGTGAGTGGGCTGTGTATACTGGCTCATAGCCAGAGATGCAAGTCAGTATGGAGAAATTTTCCACAGCTTGTGACAATTTTGGACTCACCATCAACATTAAAAAAAAACAAAGTCATGCACCAGCTTGCTGCTCATGCACCGTACACAGAACCCATAATCATAATCAAAGAGCAGAAACTACAGGCAATGGACCAGTTCACTTATCTTGGCAGCACCCTGTCCCAAGCAATGACTGCTGATACAGAAGTTAAATGCAGAATAACAAAGGTAAGTTATGCTTTCGGTAGACTGGCTCCACGGTATGGGAACATCAAGGAATCAGCCCAGCAACAAAAATGAAGGTCTACAGCACCGCGATACTCAGTACCCTCCCGTATGCCTGTCAAGTGTGGGCTGTGTATCGAAGGCATGCAAGACAGCTCAATCTTTTCCACATGACTTTCTTTGCAGAAACAAAGTGCCAGACGCTGAAGTTCTCTCTAGAAGAAGTCTACCATCAGTCCACATCCTGTGGGCAGACAGACTAAGGGTCCATAAGAATAGTCACTCTTCAGTCATCTAGAGATTGAGATACGAAAGGGTACTTAGCTTGGTTGGATGGCTGGTTTGTAAAGCAAACAGGTGCCAACAGCACGGGTTCAATTCCCGTATCGGCTGAGGTTATTCTTGAAGGCCTGGCCTTCTCAACCTTTTCCCTCACCTGGGGTGGGTGATCCTCAGATTAAAATCACTATCAGTTAACTTTGCCCTTTGGATTGCAGTCATCTGGGATGATGGTGAGTTTACACAATCTATTAATCAAGACCAGACCAGATCAATCATACCTTCAGTTCGATAGATGTGGCATGATAAATGCCATAGATCCAGCATTGATTATCATCAAATGGAACATTTAGCAAAGTAACATTTAATAATCTCTTGTTAATTCTGATGAGTCTATTGGTGGAGAATCGAAAATGTCTCAGCAAATTACAGCACAATATAAATACAGACCATTAACGCATCTTTGCTCGGGTGCTAAGTTTCCAACAAATTCAAGCCCATTGTCAGTTAAAGGAATATGAATAGCATGGAATTAGAATACTTTTCCTTTATCTATGAGACTTGGCTTCAATCTGGTACAGACTATATGAGGCCCAAGTGAAATGCAAAGTTATTAGGACACATTATTCCAAAGAGTAGGAAGAGCTTTATTGCGCATCTGTCTGCCTTTAAGAGATCTTGAAGCCATTTCGCAGCAGCAGTCATACAATGAGCCCATTTTCTTTCTTTAGAAGTGCTCCAGAGGACCTACTTTTGCAAACTAGCAGCCATCATTATTAAAATCTTTTCAGTACTGAGAGGAGGAAAGGAGAGAAGAAATATTGCTGTCACAGTAAGTCTTCTGTACATTCTCATCACTCTCAAAGCAAAAATGACACCAACGAGAACTCAGAGGGTGTAATTATTATCCCATTAAGGTGGCACGAAGAGATTGAATTGATGCCGTTAAGCACTGTGAGCATGAAATGGAAGGAAAGACTCCCTGCAATTTCCCACACACATTTCCACTCAAATATACAGTTGAGAATGGATGTTGGAGCAAAGATGAAGGAATGGTACAATAAAGAAAGGAAGCAAAATCAGAAAGTGAATCACACATTGTGTATTGCTGGTCTCTAAGAAGCTTTCAAAATCAGACATGTGCTTGCTCTTTCAGCGAAAGAACACTGAATGCTGAAGCAAAACGCAGAGGAAAGAAGAAGAACAAATAAAATCCACTAACACGGAGTAGATTAAATTATTGGGTATAATTCATGATCCCATATTCATGTCAGCAATCTGTACAATGCACTGAACCGTTCTAAGATCCAACAACTCCAATGGGACTGGAAAATCCACCAAGTATCTCCAGCTCCATCCAAGGGTCAGCAGATCTGGCAGCACGTGGAAAAGGATGAGGAATAAATAAACATTAACATAAGCCAAGTGAGTTGGGCCTGGAGGGTAGAAGGGAAACCCTCTCCAGCCGCAATATCAGTGCCACGAGGGCATCTTTTGCTGCCAGTGCACCATAGAGCCATTGGCTTGATCACCATCCACACCCTGAAAAGCTGCTAGGAGGCTGTCTCAATGCACCTCGAGGCCTCCCAATGTGACAGGATACTGTTCTGCCATTGAAAAACAGTCTGCAGTCCAGGAACATCCCATAACTGGGCTGTAGCAGATCAGCTGCTTCTTTCCTTTTAGCAGCAACTGAACTGCTGCCATTCCTGCTACTGGAAAAGAGCTTCATGACACCTTTCCATCTCCCATCCCTCTGTCCATTAGACACAAACTCTTTCTCTCTCTTCATAAATATCACTAGGCCTGCTGGGTACTTTCAGCATTGTCCATTCTTATTTCAGAAATTCACAACCTGATTTATCAGAATCATGGAATTCCAGATTGGAAAAGCACTCTTTGTTTTTAATCATTCCTGGGACAAAGGGATCGTTGGCTAGGCCAGCATTTATAGCCATCCATAGTTGCCCTCGGACTGAGTGGCTTGCTAGGTCATTTCAGAAGGCAGTTGAGAGCCAACCACATTGCTGAGGCTAGGAATCGCATGTAGGCCAGACCAGGTAAGGAGGGCAGATTTCCTTCCCGAAAGGACTTCAGTGAACCACGTGGTATTTTCCTGACAATCGGTTATCAGTAGATTCCTAATTCCAGATTTTTTTTTTTATTGAAATAATCTTGCATGGTGGAATTCAAACCAGGGTCTCCAGAATATGTGATTGGGCAGCACGGTGGCACAGTGGTTAGCACTGCCGCCTCACAGTGCCAGGGATCCAGGGTCAATTCCCAGTTTGGGTCACTACCTGTATGGAGTTTGCACACTCTCCCTGTGTCTGCATGGGTTTTCTCCGGGTGCTCCAGTTTCTTCCCATAACTAAAGATGTGCAGGTTAGGTGGATTGGCCATGATAAATTGCCTCAGTGTCAGTAGGATTAGCAGGGTAGATATGTGGGGCTACAGGAGGGATTGTAGTCAGTGCAGACTCAATGGGCTGAATGTCTTCTTCCTGCACTGTAGGGATTCTATGATAACTCCACACTGAAGTTCCACTTCAAAAGGGCTGGGTTCTGCAAATAGCCCAATGGACAAACGCTGAATGGAATGTGTTCTTGAACCATGAGGCTGAGAAAGTCCCAAGATTCATTCCCCACGTTTGTCTATCTTAGCCAAGTCAGCAGTGTGCCAACAGGCTTGTGCAAGCTCGGCTCTGCAGGAGTTTTCACTATGAACATCATCCATGAACGGACGCCATCTGGCCGCAATTACACATTCAACCCTAGAACATTTCAGCAACTTCACGATGCAAACTGCATTGTTTCACACCTCAAAATTATTTATTCAGCTGAGGTACCAGAAGGCTATCCAATGGGAACATATTCTGCCAAGAGTTTGTGTTTAAAAATGGTCCATTTAACTGAGGAAGGAACTGCGCTCAGCAAGCTCATAATTCCAAATAAACCTGTTGGACTTTAACCTGGTGTTGTGAGACTTCTCACTGTGCCCACCCCAGTCCAACCTGGCATCTCCACATCATGGCTTAAAAGTGATGAGCAGTGCAGACTTGAAATGGGCAAGTCGGTATAACTTGTAGTCAGGAGTCAGTTTAGGGATTTTTATTCAAAGTGCCAGTGTCCGATCATGGTAAATACACAAGTGTTGACATGTTAGGCTTAAAGGTAATGTTAGTTATATCTATTTTATATGAATTGTGGATTTTATTTTTAGTTATATTATTACATTTAACAGTGTAATTTTACAAATGTGAGATATTATAAACTTGGTGTGTTTTAAACTACCACTTAATTTAAGGTTAAAAAAGAAAATCTCCTGATGGCAGGCTGGACTGCATTCTGCCCAGCCACAAGCTGATGTCCTGTTTGCCGTGGGCATGGGATTCAGGTCACAACCTATTGAGTACGGTGCAGGCTTTAAAAGCAGGACACAACAGAAGAACCAGCTAGCCTTACTATGCACAGTCAGGCAGATTCTCTGAAACAGTCAGAGGAAGAGACGTGGATGAAGACAAGCCACAACAGATGTTGCCATATTCAATAGGTTTATTCAGAACAGGCTTTCAGAGTGCTGCTCCTTCATCAGGTGAGTGAAGGAGTAGCACTCCGAAAGCTCATGATTCCAAATAAACTTGTTGGACGTTAACCTGGTGGTGTGAGACTTCTTACTGTGCCCACCCATTCCAACGTTGGTATCTCCACATCATGACTACATTCAAGTAGAAGAAAATGGTTGCTCTTAGAGCAGATACCAAGCTGGCTTCTGGTAAGGATTGAAACTGTATGCAAAAAAACATGGATTGTGAAGAGTTACCGACGTATGAACTTACAGAATTTAAGCCATTTTGTACTCGAGAGCCTGCATCATCATTCAATAAGATCATGGAGATCAGTTTGAGTTTTGGATTCCACATTCCCACATACCCTTGATAACTTCTGATTTCCTTACCTATGAAGAATCTAACAAACTCTACATATGAAATTGCTTCCAACACCTTCTGAGGTGGAGTGTTCCAAATTCACACAACCTTCTGAAAGAACGAATTTTATCTCATCTTGATCTTATTACGGTGACCCCGAATTTCAAAACAGTGCTCCCATGTTCTGAACTCACCCACAAGAAGCTGAAGAAATGATTTTTTTTTAAAATTGAAACAAAGATAAAATGAAATGCAATAAAATAAATGGAAATGAAGTGAGCTTAAGTTGAGTTCAACATCTTCAGAGCATGAATTCAATTTGAGTTCATCCCATTTCCATCTATTTTATTTCATTTTCTGTATTTGTTTTTTAATTTTCATTTCTTCCTTTTTTTTACTTTTTAAAATCTTGGTTTCCATCTTTTCTCCTCTCTCCCTACCCAACTTGGGCCATCTATTACATGTCCCAGATGATCTTTTGGTACTCTGTTCACCTTTGTTCTGCTATTCACACATTCTGATATCTTAATGGCCGCTCTCAGTGCTTTTCTGAGCCATGATCAGCGCCATTTTTTTCCCTTTGTCTAAGAATCTTCGTCAATTCCCTTTTCTGCAAACTCGAACAGTACAACTCTCATAAAGAGAAAAAAGAAAATGCTGAGAAATCTCAGTAGGTCGAGCAGCATCTAGAAGGAGAGAAAAGAGCTGACCCTGGAGTTGATTCTGATTCCGGCATCTGCTTTTACCTTGGATCCCTCTCATCCTATTTTCTGTTGTCTTCATCTCTGATGAAGAGTCATTCAGACTTGAAACATTAGATCTCCTCTTTCTACAGATACTGTCAGACTGGCTGAGCACTTTCTGTTATTGTTTCTCTTGTATATTTTGTCCTAAATTGTGGTTGCCATTAAAGCAACTCTCACTGGTCATTTATTTCCCTATTCCTTATCTCCACTCAAACATTCTACATCATGATCCCCTGAACGAAAGCCATTTCCACTAGTTACATAAATACAATTCTTCATTAACGGTTGGAGACCATGAAATCATCAGAGGGAATCTTGTTATGGGATATCCATTTGATTATGCTCAATAGCCTATGAAATAAATTTTCTTTTATATTAAACAAAAGATTCACATTGGTGAATCAGGGAAATGGGAGGATCTTTAGACTTGAACTCATGAATACATTTCTGCAGAAAGTTCAGCACCATGTATAAGCATGGCGTGGGCTTTTCAGCTGTGTTAAATAGTTAAAGGAGAGGCTTTCTGTAGTTTAGTGGATGAGCTGCATACTAATAAATGTTTAATCAAAATTGGTTTCAATCAGTTTGTCACAATAAATCGCTTAAGACATGAAATCTTGAGTAATTCTTTGCATGGGTCACTGGGAAATCCATTTCGTTTTTTGAAAGTCATTGACTACTAGGAGAATCAGAAGAGTATTAGTGACAAACTGTGAATCCTACTTAGACACAAACAGTCGAGTTCAGCATTAGAATCATAGAATCCCGACAGTGCAGAAGGAGGCCGTTCAGCCCAATAAGCCTGCACCAATGACAATCCCACCCATGTAACCTCATGTGTATTCATCCACCCAGCACCACCCCAAAACTAAGGGGTAATTTAGCATGGCCAATCAACCAGCCACAAAATCTTTGGACCGTGGGAGGAAACTGAAACACTCAAAGGAAACCCATGCAGACATACGGCGAACATGCAAATGACACACTGACAGTGACCCCAGGCTGAATTGAACCTGGGTTGCTGAGGGACAGCAGTGCTAACCACCATGCCTGCCATTGCTCATGAAGGGTCATGGAGCAACACATATCAAGCTACTAAAAGATATTGGAAATTATAGATATGTGAGCACTTGTATGCATTATAATTTACCAGCTCAGATTTGTAAAGTTATTGCTGACTACCAAAAGAATAATTTCAGCATATGAAAAGATGTTTTTGGCAAGGTATCTCATCAGCTCTTCAGAAATTATGGAGAACCCAGTGGGTATGTAAAGCAGTGAGACTGGTGAACGAAACACTGAAGCAAACTAAGGAACATTCTCGCATGACTGCATCCATTTGAACCTGAATCAATAAATACAGCCTACATTTACCTCAGTGATTCAAAAAGGTTTCAAAATCAACTGCAGTATTTTTGTTTTGTTTTTTTAATTGTAATTTCAACATCTTAGACTGCCTTTGAGTCTCGCATAACAGGAACATATAGTCATTCTGTACTCAAGAGGCCATGTGCCAAAAGATATACTAATTGCCACTAAATTACTAATATCACTCTGGGAGGTCACAGCTGAGTTATGAAATGGAAATTTGTCACACTATGAAAGCAGTAGGTGTTCTTCAAAGATTATATTAGGGAGCCTTCCTCCACATTTACTATCCTGCACCTGGTTCGACAGAGCTTGATGCCGTCACTGGGTGCAGATGATGGGACATTGTTCTATTTCCCAGAGCCGGCATTTCTCATTTTGAAAAGTACAAAATTCACGAGGGATGAAACATATTTAAAAATACCTTAACTGTGCTATTTTTCGCTGATGTAACATCAACAGTGCTGGTGTTAGTCTCATCAAACTTAGACTAAGAACCGTAATGCTAGAGCCATTCAGCCCATTGCGTCTACTTCAGTCTTCCATTCCACAGCTCTGTCCCAATAGCCCTGGGTATTCATGGCTCAGATTTCTGCTGCAGATGGTGATAAATGGTTTGAACCATTTATCTCACATTACTGCTGCCCAAAAACATTTAGCAGTGGAGATCTGGAGCAATTTGGTACTAGTTTGAACTTGGTGCTCCCAAATGGTAATCTGTGACCAGAAGAGCTTTTTAACCAAATTGTGTGCCTCAGTGAGACAGCAAAGCAGTCAGTCACAAGCAGCAGAGGTAAATTTCATTCAAACTATTAGGAAGGAATATAAAAACAGGGACATTTATTAAGCATAAAGTGCATACAAAGAAATGAAAAAAGACGTTTAAAAATGTGGAATTTGACTTTTGTTTAAGTCTATAATATTATTTTTCTTCTGACGGAATGAGTTCCCAAAGTTGTAAAATTATCCTTTTAGAAGCTGCGGGGGAAATAACATTTACATTTGCTGTCAAACTTCAGGCCAAAGTTGGTCAGCTATTTTTGAAATAGAAATATATTATTTAGTTTAGATTCACACCATGACTATGAAGTCTATACTGATTCTATCAGTGTAGATTGCAACAGCACAACCTGTAGGGAGACCAAGGATCCTTTGACCTCCAGATTTCCAATTATAGAATTATTAGGTCCTGACAGTGCAGGAGGAGGCCAAATGGCTCATCAAGTCTGCACCGATTCTCTGACAAACTATCTCACTTAGAAACCATGCCCTACCTCCTCTGTCCTCTAACCCTACACATTTACCATGGCTAATCCATCTAATTGACACATCTTTGACATTAAGGGACCATTTTACTGTGGCCAATTCACTTAACCTGCACATCTTTGGACTGTGGGAGGAAACCGGAGTACCCAGATGAAACCCAAGCCATGAGAAGGTGCAAACTCCACACAGTCGCCAGGATTGAATTCACATCCCTTGTGCTGTGAGGCAGCAGTGCTAACCACTGTGCTGCTCAGGTACGTTCAATAATTGCTTCAACTTAGCTTCAACAGCAAAATACAGACCGATAAAACATTTACTGCCTCAGGATGTCTGAGATGCACTTTCAGCAGTTACCATAATTAGATGATTAATTTAGGTAAAATAATTTATATTTTGTCAAAGGGAAATTAAATACAAAATTAGAGGTCAAAACACCCTTTATGAAATGGAACCACAAAGAGAGTTACAAATAGATGAGACAATGCAGTGCCTCTGCAACTCAACCTCAAAGTCAATTCCAGGTATTGATCACTCATTACATGAAAAATGTTTCCGGTTATCATTCCTGAACTAAACTCCTCCCTGCTCAAATCTATTGCTCTTGGCCACCCAGTCATATTTTAATCTGAATACTGCTTAGGATTAACCTGTTCCATTCCATTTTGCACCTTGTCTCTGAGTATAAGGTTCAGCCTCATCCTTCCAAATTCAAGGCAAAATTATGTACTTTCTTTTAATTTTTGACTATCCTCACCCCCACCACCCACAGGCCCCACACCCCCTTACTCATAACACCCACCCCACCTCCCTGCCCCCCACCAGCACTATGGGAGTGCACTGCGAAGGAAACTACGTTGAGAATTTTTCTTGTGTGTGTGCCCACGTGAGACAGACAGAATCACAGAATCGCTACAGTGTGCAAGGCCCATTGAGCCTGCACTGACAAAAATTCCATCCAGTCTCTATTCCCTGACCCCATGTTTTACCTTGCTAGGCCCCCTGACACTAAGTGGCAATTTTAGTATGGCCAATCCACCTAACCAGCACATCTTTTGGACTGAAGGAAACTAGAGCAATCATAGGAAACCCAGACATGGGGAGAACGTGCAGACTCCACACAGAGAATAACTCAAACTTGGAATTAAAGAACAAAGAACAAAACAGCACAGGAAACAGGCCCTTCGGCCCAACGAGCCCGCGCTGCCACCCCGATGTTCCCACCTCTACCCGCGATCCCTGTCCATGTTTATAGATCTATGGATTAAAAACCAAATTTGAGACAATTTAGGGAGAATTTGTTTTGCAATTAGCCTAAGAGCACATCTTTGGGATGTGGGAGGAAACCGGAGCACCCGGAGAAAACCCACGCAAGCACAGGGAGAATGTGCAAACTCCCACAGACACAGGACCAAATCCATGTATCTGCACAGCACAGCGATAGTCACTGAGCTGTCGTGTTGCCCATCAGATGGTCCAGGTCAAGCATACACTAACAATGTGAAGCAGTAGGATACTCTCGAAAAAGATCCAAGAGCAGCCCTCTCACGACCCATCGCGTGTATAGAACATAGAACATAGAACATAGAACATTACAGCACAGAACAGGCCCTTCGGCCTTCGATGTTGTGCCGACCAAAAAAAAAGCAATGCCCCTCCTAACTAAACCATTCCCTTCTCTTCCATATACTTATCAACTAACCTCTTAAACGCCACCAAACTTGGCGCATCTACAACAGCTGCAGGCAGGGCATTCCACTCCCGAACCACCCTTTGGGTAAAGAACCTAACTCTGATATCCGTCCTATAACTATCACCCCTTAATTTAAAGCTGTGTCCCCTCGTGCTAGCTTTCTCCATCCTAGGAAAAAGGCTATCACTGTCCACCCTATCTAAACCTCTAATCATCTTATATGCTTCAATAAGATCCCCTCTTAGCCGCCTCCTTTCTAACGAAAACAACATCAAATCCTTCAACCTCTCTTCATAGGACCTGCCCTCCATACCAGGCAACATCCTGGTAAACCTCCTCTGTACCCTCTCCAATGCATCCACATCTTTCTTATAATGCGGGGACCAGAACTGTACACAATACTCCAAGTGCGGCCGCACTAGAGTTTTGTACAGTTGCAACATGATGCTGCGGCTCCTAAATTCAATCCCCTACCAATAAAAGCTAAGACTCCATATGCCTTCTTAACAACTTTATCCACTTGACTGCCTACTTTCAGGGATCTATTGACACATACACCAAGATCCTTCTGTTCCTCAACACTATTAAGAGCCCTACCATTAGCCCTATACTCTACACATTTATTGTTCCTGCCAAAGTGCATTACCTCACACTTTTCCACATTAATTTTCCACATTAACAAATACATCAATATCATTATCCATTTACACACTTCCCAGGGACTCCCAAGGCTCATGATCCCTATTTTAAATCAGTTTTCTATACCCCTCCATTCCCATTCTGTTCATGTGCCCATCTAAGTATTTCTTAAATAACTCCAGAGTACCTGCCCCCACCACTTTACTTGGCAGCGCATTCCATACCCCCACCACCCTCTGTGTGAAAAAACTCCCTCTAGCATCCAAATTATACCTTACCCCCCTCACCATAAGCCCGTGACCCCTCGTGCTATTTGAGTCCATCCTAGGAAAAAGCTTAACCCTGTTTACTCTATCAATCCCCTTCAAAATCTTGTACACTTCTATCAGATCTCCTCTAAGTCTACGTCTTTCTAAGGAAAACAGTCCCAATTTGCCTAATCTGTCCTCGTAACTCAGACCTTCTATACTAGGCAGCATCCTGGTAAACCTCTGCACTCTCTCCAGAGTCTCCACGTCCTTCCGGTAGTAAGGCGACCAGAACTGGATGCAGTATTCCAAATGAGGTCTAACCAGTGTTTTATACAACTGCAACATTAAAGGCCAGCTCTTGTACTCTATACCCCTTCCTGTGAGCAGCTATTTAAATTTAAAATGGTGGATAAATAAGACACACAGTCTCATTATAATGTATACAAATATGCTTAATAGATTGGAGAGAGGTAATTGCTCAAACCACTTTTTGCAACTTTTATCAGGAAAAAGATGCAGAAGTCTTAGGTCACATACCAACTGACTCAAGAACAGCTTCTTCCCCGCTACCAGACTTTTGAATGGACCTATCTCGCACAAAGTTGATCTTTCTCTCCATCCTATCTATAACTGCAACATTACATTCTGCACTCTCTCTTTTCCTTCCCTATGAATGGTATGCCTTGTCTGTTCAGCATGTAAGGAACAATACTCTTTGCTGTATACCAATACATGTGACAATACCAAATCAAATCATCAATACAAATAAATGCATTCAAAAAGGATGCTTTTCATAAATTGTAACTCAAAGAGACAAGTGCAGTTTTTAAGTCATTTGCTGTTTACTTCTCCCAAAGTTTCCTTCAAAAGTTCAGCAACAGCTAATCTGATCTATCCACGTCTGATAAACACAGAAACTTCCAGTTATAAATACACAAAAAATATACAGTCTTGCATGTGAGGTGACTCACTCTGCCTTCTATCCATCTATATTATTGCGAGGTGAAACAACAGTAATTCCCTTGTAACCTGGATCAGCTCATCACGTCGATCACACAGGCACCTCCTCAATTTTACCAAAGACACACTGGGCCTTATTTTATCTTTTTGATTAAGTGCTGGATGGATTTGAAACTGGGAGTGTTTCAGATCCGATGTTTAGATCCATTCTCAGACACCCCTATTTGCACTCCGCTAGCAAAACTATCAGTGAGTCTGATTTACGCTACACAAACCTGTGGGCGGGGCTTAATGTACCCAAAACCCTGCAGCTCTGATCAGCATCTCCAACCGCGCACGCGCAGAAAAATTAATGATAGAATAATCTTCCCCTGCCAGATAATGCCTCCCCCTGGTCCCCATAGACATTGCCCCATCCCCACAACATTACTGACCACCCTTATCCCTCCACACCCTCTGCCACCCAGACTGACCGTAGGACCCTCCCTGTCTTCCCCCCTCATTGATCCCAGGCAGAGTGGCAGCAGCCCCTCCCTTTTCCCATCAATGTAAAGCAGGGAGCCATCAGACCCAACTTGCTCTCTTCACCCCTCCATCCCTCCAAACCAAACTCAACCAGAGAGCCGTTGCGCCCGTTTTGGATGTGGTCCCGATCGCAGCCATTTTTGGACCTTGGTAAAGGGGGAACCGTCGCAGAGACAGCACGGATCATGCAAATCACCTCAATTCCAACTGTGCAAAGTTTTTGTGCCTGAAAATGGACGCAACGTGATGGTAAAATCGGGCTCACTGGGTTACCAGCAGATGAAGCGAGGCTGGAGTTAAATGTTTAAAAGGCTTGACTTCATAGTCAGGTAAGTGCACTGAGTTAAAGTAGTATAATTTATTTCCAACAAATAACATAAATTTGATGACTGATCTGGCCTCTTCCGAGGTCCTGTTATCTTTACAATTACCCTTGTCACAAACAGCAGGTTGTCTGTTTGATGTTTGTGTCTCTCTTTTCACTCCTAATGTCACCGACAGAGATCAAAGCATTTTCAAATGGAACAGGGAGAGAACTGTTTTTCCGATTATCCAGTCAAGCTAAGGAATTATTTATTGACTAGCATTTTTTTTATTCATTTCTGGGACACGCGCATCACTGGCATTTATTGCCCATCCCTAACTGTTGAGAGCCAACCACATTGCTGTGGCTCTGAAGTCAAATATAGGTCAGACCAGATAAGGATGGCATCTGGAGCAGTAATGTTTAATGTCTACTCATTAGTGTCACAAGTGGGCTTGCATTAACACTGCAATGAAGTTATTGTGAAAATTCCCTAGTCGCCCACACTCTGGCACTTGTTTGGGTACACTGAGGAAGAATTTAGCATGGCCATTGCACCTAACCAATATGTCTCTCAGGAGAAGACTAGAGGACCTGGAGGAAACCCACACAGACATGGGAGAACATGCAGACTCCGCACAAATAGTGGCCCAAGCTGGAAACTGAACGCAAAGTGCTAACCACTTTGCCACCGCGTTGCCCAGCAAAGAAAACCAGCAGGTGAGCTCATACCAAAACCCAGAATTGAATCATGAACCTTTAGATATTCATTCTAACGCTCTCCTCACTGAGCTTAGCAATTGAAGCTCTTGAGGGGGAAAGGAGCAATAAAAACCCTCATACCAGATCTTGATCATCAAAATTATACAAGTGAGTACTCTGAGGGAGAAAGAGACCTGGTTCACCATGCTTAGTTCAGAACTAAATAATGTATCTCAGCTCAAAGAATAACTTAGACTTGCAGAATAATCATTTGCAGAAAAGGCATATGAATCAACAAATGGGTTGATTCTATGGCACTATGGTCCCTCAGATCTTCCAGATACAATGTCAAGAAAGGCAATTCAACAACAGCGTCCTCTTCCAAACTGACATTCCCAATATTGAGGCGTTAGTCACTAAAAAACAGCTCCACTATACAGGGCACACCTTTCGTATTCATAGAGTCATAGGATCATCTATCCTCTGTCTGAATATTGGGCACATCCATATCAATTTCTAACTGAATTCTTTGAAGCATTCCTAACTGAATTTTAGATCACTCAAACTATTTTTTTTGATTTGTTTGTGGGACATGGGTGTCACTGGCTGGGCCAGCATTTATTGCCCAGTCCTAGATTCCTACAAGCAGTTGAGAATCAACCACACTGCTGTGGCTCTGGAGTCACATGCAGGCCAGACTGGTTAAGGATTTCGCTCCCAAAGGACATTAGAGAACCAGATGAGTTTTTCCGACAATCGACAATAGTCATCTGCAGATTTTAAATCCAGGTATTTTTTTATTGAATTCAAATTCCATCATCCGCTGTGGCGGGATTCGAATCCGGGTCCCCAGAACGTGAGCTGAGTTTCTGCACTAATGTTGGTGCATAAACTCAGAATGAATAATTTGTTTCTATTTAATTTTCATTTTGTTGCAGCGTGTCTGAAAATCAGACACATTACAACTTTGCTGTGAACATTAAGATGTCAGAATTACATCAAAGTGCCCCATGCCCACCCGCACCCCCCCCCTCGTGATTTATTTTCAAATTGTGATACATCTCTCAAGATTGTTTGAGACAGAGGGATCGACCACATCAACAATTTTTATCTGACCTACTATAAGGTAGCATTCTGCATTCCCATGAAGTCATAAGTGACAGAGAACTGTGATTAAAAAAAACACTCTCGTACATGTTTCCCAAGTTATTCAACAGTGCAAACAAAATGCACATTGTGAAATCATGAACTGCGGTCCTCAATAAACCAACCATAAAATAATCTTTCCTGTCGCTCACCTTTCCAATACTAAAACATTGTGACTGACTGGCTCATGATGACAGCAACAAAATATTGGCTAGGTCTGTGACAACATAAAGGACTTTGTTTTACAACTGACAGGTAAACGTTCTGCAAAATGCATCAGCTAAGACTATGAAACAGACTCCTCCTGAGTGGAGGGAGACTTTGAAATCAAAGAATGATGAAGGATTCTATATTCCAAAGAAAAATGGCAAGATTGCCCTTGCGTTACAACTGTCCACACATTAGTCTTCGACTGTTAGACAGCAGGTAAGCAATCAGTATTACGATCTCTTTGTGAACTATTTTGAAACACGCACACTCATCTTAGACTGTTAGACAGCAGGTAAGCAATCAATATTACGATCTCTTTGTGAACTATTTTGAAATATGCAAGCACATTACAGTATGGGACACTGGTTGATTTGCTCTCACTGTGAGGAATACTGAGTTCTTGATCTGAATAATCATCAATTGTTACAATTATAGCTATGAGTAACTGTGAGACAAATTGCAGATATCTGACCAATCCACATTACATCATCATTGTGCTGTCGCAAAGCATTCTTTAAGTTGACTAAATTTGGAAAGTTGTATATGACACGCTGGTCAGTTACCAAAGAAGAGTGCAGCAATATGCCTCAACTTTCAATATCTCTTAAAATAATGATAGGTAAATATCCTGTGATGAAATAATGGCACGTGAAGACTCAAGACAAAAATCAAATTGCTTTCAAACTACCGCAGCGACTGAAGGATCTTCCCAATACTTCCAATCAATAAACATGCACTGGCTAATTACATAATTGTAATAATAATACAAAGTGTAACATGAACATGGAATGCTTTTGCAGTGCTTCTACTATCCTTATTCCAGGATTAAAAAGAATTTTGGGCTTCACTTTAAGTTATTCAAAACCCAATCACGTACAGAGAATTAGAATCAGGCCCAGTGATTTCTGGTGTCGCTTTCAATGTTAAGTTGGCAAGAACAAAAAATCCTATTTGTAAATTACATTATGTTACAGACAGTTACATATATTTCACCCACCAGTAATAAGCAATACCTGCCTGCCCTGGATTGGAGTAAACCTCTTTTGTTAAGGTATAATTTTTTTCCCATTCACTGCTCATTAGTGTCCTGTCACTGTGGTTCTATGCCAATTACGTTTACACAAGAATAGATCCCTTACCTGATGGAGAGAGGTGGTGCCATGTCACAGTGGGTTCTGGCCTTCCAATAGCGAGGCACATGAGAGTTACATTGCTGCCTTCATTCACAGAGATACTGCTGGAGATGTTGACGATTTTTGGTGGAACTGAAAAGGCAAACACAGGAGGCTTTGTGTTAATGCGATGAAGTAAGAACTCGTTGATGTATTTCTTTGAGATTAAGCTAGCTTGTGTGCTTGAAATCTATTACTGCCTCACAGTACATTGCGGCTATAAGGATACATCAAGCAAATGTATTTCAAAGTCAGTTTCCTCTCAGCCCATGTCAGAGGAAGAACACAACACATAGTTTTCTGAAAAATGACAAGAAATACAGAGTTGTTTGAAATAACTGAACACCCCTAATCGTGGTTCAATATTCAGTTTTTAAGAAACATCAGAATCTCAAATAACGGTTAAATTCCATTCTCTAAGGGCTACTGAAAATACTGGTAATTCCACCTACCTCTGATACAGATACATCAATGACAGATACATGAAATGAAAGCCAAATAATAAGCAATTAGTGTTCAACATTTAGCTGCAAGGGCTGTCAAAATACTTCTGAAACTCAAGTTCTTTTTTGTGTGAAGGACAAAATGACAGACAAGTTTTACAGGTGTTTCACAATAGCTGTACCAAGGAGTGGCACCCATTATGTTGTATGTTTATATGCAAGTTTGATTCTGCTCAAAAGGTCAAATCGATCTTGAAATCTGCACTCAAAAGTATCACTGGATCAGTTCAATCCAGGCAGTCTATGCCATTTACCAAGAGCCGCTAATGAAATGCGATCATCCCCAAGAGAAATAAAAATGCTGTTCAACAAGCTTTCGCCACAAACATTCACAGTGAAACCTTCACAAGTGCCACTTGCTGCATGGTTGAGTGCTCTGTATAGTAGACCGATATACAATCCAATACAATAGTGCCATTCTTGAGGAATTTTATTACATGTTTAAATGCATACAAAATGTTCTAGCACTAATGGCTTGCATTTCAAGCTTTAAGTGCACTCATTAATTATTACAAGTAGATTTATATTAACAGTGCAATTAACTTACTGTGAAAATCTCCAAGTCACCATACTCCGCGTTTGGGTACACTGAGGAAGAATTTAGCATAGCCAATGCACCTAACCAGCACATCTTTCTCACTGTGGGAGGAATCCACAGCACCCCGAGGAAACCCATGCAGACACAGGAGAATGTGCAAACTCCACATAGACAGTGATCCTCCTGGGAATCGAACCTGGCACTGTGAGGCAGCAGTGCTAACCACTGTGCCACTGCCATCCATGCACTTCTTCAGAAAAAAAGAACATCCCACATTTTTCACATGGGGGAGTGGGAAATTCTTTTTCCAAAAACCCAGTGGGATTCGCTGGCTGAGCCAGCGTTTATTGTGCATCCCAAACTGCCTTTGAAAAGGTGGTGGTCAGCTGCCTTCTCGTAAGTATACTTTCAGTGCTGCTGGGTCGGAAGTTTCAAGAGTTTGATCCAGTGACATATTTCCAAGTCAGGATGATAAATGAATTGGAGGAGTGCTTCCAGGCGGTTGCATTCCCATGTGTCTGCTGCCCTTTTCTTTTTCGATGGCTTTGCCTAAGGAACACTGGTGAGTCCAACGGTGCATTTTATAGATGGCAAATACTGCTGCCATTGTGTAGTAAGATAAAGGGGATGGCTCTAGAAAAGCCATAGAGCTTTACAGAAAGATGCTCAAGAATCTTTGCATCTTGAGATGACCTTGGTGACCTGAGTGACTGAAGAATAGGTGAAAGGAAGGATCTAAATTTGAATAAATGGGAATTTTTTATGGGGTCAGAGAGTTTAGAGTTGGAAGAAGAAACATTGATAGTGAAAGCTGATGTCACAAAAGGATTTAGAAATGATGCCAAAGATTTTTGATTTATGAAGAAGAAACCAACACTAGTCAAAGAACAGGAACAGATGGATAGTAAGATGTGCTGTGGACAGGATAAATACAAAACTTATAAACGATGAGGAAAAGGAGATGAACCAACAAAGTAGAGAGTAAGTCCACCTCAATAACATTGTAGTGCAACTTATTTTAGAGATGTTCAGTCATAGCCTATCTTGCATCCTCCAATTGAATTAGTTTCTTGTGCCTTCTCTGGATCATTTGCCAATTATCTTCCATTTGCTCTCCCCTTCAAATGATTGACAAAAGCTTTTTTGTTATTTATGTGATTAATACCTGTATTGATATATTTTCTCTCAGCTTCCTCATCTCAAAGGTGAACGACAATTGGGTGGCAACGTGACACATTGGTGAGCCTGCCTCACTGCGCCAGGGGCCCGAGCTCGATTCGCAGCTTGGGTCATTGTCTGTGTGGAGTTTGCACATTCTTCCTATGTCTGTGTGGGTTTCTATCCACAGTCCAAAAGATATGAGGGTTAAGTTGATTGAGCATGCTAAATTGCCCCTTAGCATCCTCTAATGTGAAGATTAGAGGGATTAGCAAAGTAAATATGTGGGGTTGTGGGATAAGGGCTGGGTGGGATTGTTGTCGGTGCAAACATGGTGGACCAAATGGCTTTCTTCTGCACTGTGGGGATTCCATGATTCTATGAAATCTAGTTCACTGATCTGTCCCCACAACCATGATACCTGATCCATGGAACCATTCCAGTGAATCTATTCTCTATCATCTCAAAAGCCTTCACGGCTTTAGTTGCACACAATTAATGTCTCACGTGGCTCAGCAGCACTCTCTGGTTTTCGTAGTCTGTGCCTCTACATATAAACCTCAGGATCCCCTTTCCTTTGTGAACTGTTTTACTAAGATGTTGTTCCAAGATGTGTGTACAAATACCCTGAGGTTTCTCTCTTCTCCAGTCCCCTTTAAAATTGTATAATTTATCTTGTATTGTCTCTGTTCCTTTGAGCAAAATATACCACTTCACACTTTTCTACATGGAATTGCATCTGCCATGTGTCTCCCCTTTCCACCAGCTGAAGATAACCTTAAGCATGAGGCTTATTAAGGGCATGCGTAACTTCTGACATTATTGACTGCACTGCATCCATTTTTTTCTCATCATCAATTCTTGAAAAATAGCTATCGAGATGCAATTCTAATTTTAAAAAGAATATCGGATACCTCTTTTGTGATGAATATTTTAATAGAAAACAGCTAGAACGTCAAATCCTCGATCACAAAAATAGGAAACTTCATTGAAAACTTATTTGGATCAAAAGTCATACCACATTTGCATTGATCTGCTGAGCAAAATTTCTCTGCAAGACATCGTACGAGTCCCTCATGGGTGTAGACTATTTATCTGTAAAGGAATTAACAGCAGCTCTTCTTTTGAGGGCAGTTTGTGAAAGGACAATTTAATTTATTACAGGAAACTTACGTTTGTGCCAATCATCAGCAGCACTGTACAGAATATTACGGTGAACAGATAGTTTTGAAACTAATTAGCATTTGATTTAATTGGAAATAGTTTGGTATAATTAGAGGGATTGAATGACAATAAGGAAAAAATGTCATTCCTTCTTGTCTTTCATTAATATTGCCGTTTGAGTACCACAATGCCCGAGACATGGCATTTTTAACTCAATTTTAAAATGGTTACTTATTTGCCAACCCACAAGCAGGGAGCTGGTGGCCCAATCCTGCTGAAGCGAAGCAGGGCCACGGAGGCCCCTCCGGAGATCGGTGGTAAAGGGGACTGCCCCCGGGCATTGCCAGCTTGGCAGTGCCAGCTTGACCCCCGGCACTGCCCAAAGGGCTAACTGGCAATGCATGAGGGGCATCTTGGCACCACCCACAGACAGTGCCAAGGTGGCATAAACTCTGGGGCGCTGAGTGATGGTAGGAGGTCCCATAGCCACTTTGCGTTTGGAATCGTAGGCAGAGGGAGTGAGGACAGTGATCGGGCTGGCTGGGTGTCGGGGGGTGGGAAGGATCAGGACCGCCATGGGTGGGGAAGGAAGAGATAGATGCCAGCCAGGAACTGTTGGGTGAGGAGAGAGGCAGGACAGCGTTCAGAGGGCGGGGAAGATGTGAGGGGCAGCATTGCAGGTTTGCGGGTCTGGCAATCGTGAGGTGATCGGTGCATGCAAAATGGCCCACATAAAGCCGTGCTGCCTGCCTGTCCAGTGGGATTAGGCTTGTCAACAGATTTTCAGCGTGATTCACACAAGGGAATCTGTGATACAGGGTGTGGGAGATTCATTTTAAAGTCCCCCTGAAAAAAGCAGTAGATTTATTCTAATTTTTACACAAATTTAGTACTATTTGTGACACAGAAAGAAATCAAAGCCAGATCGAGTTTCGGGTGTAATGATGAATTAAGTGTAATCAGCATTTATTTTGACATTTATTGTTACAAAAAGAACCTAGTCCTCTGCAGTCAAATATCCTGTTGAAGGGACGAGGCACGGCCTAATGAATGCAAGGTCTTTTTTTAAAATACAGGTTGTGATCTTACTGGCCATTCATGCCATGCTCCCGCTGCAGAGAAGTTACAGAATTTGGCGACCAACCAAAAATCTGTCCACTGCAGCGGAATGGGAAAATCCTGCCAGAATGAACAGTGGTAAGATTCCAGCCAAAGACCACGCACTTAGTTTTATTTTCCTTTATATTTGGTTTGATTTATTATCGTCAAATGTATTAGTATACAGTGAAAAGTCTTATTTCTTGTGCGCTGTACAGGCAAGGCATACGTACATAGAGAAGGAAATGAGAGAGTGCAGAATCTAGTGTTACAGGTGTAGCTAGTGCGTCGGGCTCACCATTTCTGTCTTTTAAGACAGAATTCCTTATATGAAGAGCAAAATCTCCTTTACTCCAAAATACGACTCTGCAACGAGCCACTGGAAAATATACAAGAGTGACCTGCATTGATTCACTCAACTGTTTCCTTCCGAGAAGCTTGTGGTCTCAGCTCCATATATCTTCAGTGACGCTTGTCACAATGTGATGAACTTGCATCTTATCAATCTATTGCACAGCAGGTTAGTGCTCCACCATAATGCACCACTGTTTTGTTTGTACTTCAGATAGATTTATTTTTTATGTAGCACACATTTCTACACAAGCTAAATAATGACACATTCTGTTCGGCCTCAACTAGGGAAAATCTAATTTCGCCGAGATTGATTTGTAGCCTGGCCCGGGATGAGCTCCAAACAGATTATGTTTTCGTGGAACTGATGGAGTCGCCAAAAACGAATTACAAGGTAATCATCCAATCAACTTAAACAGAAATCCTAAGAAGGGAAATGTAAGTGGCTTATCAACAACTGCAAGGAACACCAAGCATTCGAGCAAACAAAATGCTTTATTTAGCTTGGATTAATGCAGGTTAAAAATCGCCGTAACATTTAAAAGTACAGAGTATGATCCTACCAGCCAGTCACACAACAGTCCCACTGCAGCAAGGTCGAAAGATTTGGCGCTCAGCCAAAGCTCCGTTCGCTGCAGCGGGATAGGAAAATCGTTCCAGTGTGAATACAGGTAACATTCCCGCCACAGTCCTTCCAGGTCCAGTAGTATTCTCTTTTCAAAACAATATGTTAATATCTTTTTGCACCCATTCCTTTAATTAAAGCATTTTCTATAATTAGTTTTGCATTGCTCCCAGGTCCATTTTCACCCTTGCAAATTTTGATGCCACTTTCCTTGCTACAAGGAAGTCAACCTTTAATCACACTTCAATAGTGCTAACGTGTCAATTATCCAATGTATGACACTGTGAGTTCCAAGTCAAATCCCCAAATGGAGCAGCACACACCAAAATAAGAACAGGCATGAAACCAGCAAGCTCCAGCCATCACAAAGCTGGCAAGTAGCACTACATTACCGAGAAATGCATTTCTTTTTCATAAGTTTACAACTTTATTTATTAATATCACAAGTAGAATTACAGTAATGGTGGCACAATGGTTAGCACTGCTGCTTCATCATTCCAGGGATCTGGGTTCAATTTCTGGCTTGGATCACTGTCTGTGTGGAGATTGTACATTCTCTCCATGTTTGCATGGGCTTCCTCCCATAGTACAAAGATGTGTGGGTTAGGGTGATTGATCACATTAAATTGTTCCTTAGTTCCCAGGATGTGTAGATTAGAGATATTTAGCCAGGTAAACGTGTAGGGTTGTGGGGATAAAGCCTGCTGTGGGATTGTTGTTGGTGCAGACTCAATGGGCTGAATGGCCTCCTTCTGCACTGTAGAGTTTCTATGATTTCTATGAATACTGCAAGAAGTTCCTGTGAAAATCTCCTAGTCGCTGCACTCTGGCCCCTGTTGGGGTCGACTGAGGGAGAATTTAGCATGGCCACTGCACCTAACCAGCACATCTTTCACAATGTGGGAGGAAACAGGAGCACCGAGAGGAAACCCACGCAGACACAGGGAGAACGTGCAGATGCCAATAGACAGTGACCCAAGTCAGGAATCGAACCCAGATCCTTGGTGCTCTGAGGCAGCAGTGCTCACCACTGTGCCACCCATGTCAACGATCTACAATCTTCAAACGCTTCCTCTTGCACCCTCTCACTCACAGACAAGAGCATCAAAGGCCATGTGTGGCAGTGAGATTCATGAATTGAACTTGCGCTGCCATCGCTTTTTGAATGGCATGATGAACTCTGGGTTCATCTCAACTCTTTTGCATTACTCATTTGCCCTCCTTCCAGGAGGTCAAACGTAAGGAATTAAGGATCAAATTAACAAATATATAGAATAATTACAATATGAAGGCAGAAGGCCACAAGATCATAATCTCACTGAATACAACTGGTTGACCTTCTGTAGTTTCCTAACTGAATTAAGTCACCTTCATCTGTATAATAAGTTCCATATTCAATGCTAATCAGATGTCACATCTGTGAATATTATTTTTTTCTTCAGTCAATCATCTAAGCATGCTGGTTCCAGATCATTCTTCACATTTCTCTCCCACACCTGGTTGTCCATCGACATTATTGTAATTAGATCATTCCATAGATGTTAATCAGAATTCTTGAGCTGTACATGCCCCACCAAAACTGACAGCAAAGATGGAGAATTTGGTACTCAGCCAAATCTCTCTTCACTTCAGCGGGACCAGGGAATCCTGCTGGTATGAACGATCAGATAATTGCAGCCATTGTCTCTACCTTAGATTTAGCCTTTCATTTTAGTCTTCTTTATCCCCCAAGATAAAACCAATTCCATCATCTTCAGCCAGGACAGCAGGCATCCTGTACACCATGATCTTCTTGAGATGGCAGTCTCTCCCTTCAGGCAGACCATTGTTCACCTTCACAAATTTGGTCGTTTTAGCCCAGTTGACATTCAGCGTCTTTCATGCACAGGCATTGTCTAAAATTGCAATATCAGGATGATCAGGAATGTAAGGTCTAACGTGGGACTGTGGAACCAGTAACAGCCACATTATGATGCAGAGAGTCACATGGGAGGGACAAAGCCTAACGGTGAGGCTGATAGGAGTTGGCAAGAGGAGAACACCTGGTCAGGACTGTATCCGACACTTAGAGGTTATTAACAAGTAATTATCATCCAACCATCTAAGCCTCTCAAGTCTTTCAAGAACCAACACACAACCTTATAACAAAAGCTATCAAAAATCGACAAAATGTCAAATGGGCGAGAAAACAAGAGGTTTTCTCACCCATTTTCTTAGCAAGCTAAATTACATGAGTTTATGGTGGGCAGTACCAGGGTGCCAGACTAGCAATGCCAGAGTGCCAGGCTAACATTGCCAAAGGGACACAGCCTGATGCAGCCCCAATCGTCCTCCGCCTCCAATGTTTTCTAATCGCCCCAGTGAGAACATCACATCCAGTCCCTGTTAGTAGTGGATAACACATGATCCTCACTGGTGTGGAGCTTCCTGAATGTGAGGCTTACTTCACTGGCAGAATGGGGTTGGCAATATCGGGAGAAGCGAGAAATTGCCTCTCACTCATATTTCCCATCCTGTAACAGAGGCAGGGAAAAATCCTACCCTATAACTCCATGCTGCATCTTTGGGGCAGCAACTCATTCCATGGGTAGGATTCTCTGGTCTCATCCGTGGTGGGACCCATGTTCCAGCCAAACCTCCTTTCACGAATGAGGGAGGAAGATTGTAGCCATGTAATAATTTCCCCTGCAAATGTATTATTTTTTTCTAGCCCTTCTTTCAGTCAACTCACATCCTTTACCATCACTTTTTGAGGCCTCGATCAACAATGCTTTGGGCTCAAATTGTTGGGAGGGAGAGGAGAACAATCTGATGTACCCTTGGTAATATTCTGCTATTAAAAAATGGCTGAGTTCAGGAACTAACCATCTTACCCAAGATTTACCACCCTGTTTACACAATGACCACCAACACTATCAGACATTATCCTTTGACCAGAAGTGTCCTGAAATAGCTTATGTCCAACTCATTTTTAAATACAATTTACAACAGTCAAAGAACATATGCATCTGTTACTATATAAGAAAGCAGGATAGGATATTGTGAGACATCAGGAATAGAAGAGAGCAATATGGAGTCATTGAATCAACACCAAAATATGATATCATCTGGAACCGGGCAGGATATTAAAGCTTTCAAAATTTTGATTGAATAAAAGTTAATGACATGGAAACCACAAAAGGCTGAAACAATTCTATGGGTGACCTTCAAACAAAGTCTAGGCGGTTCACGAAGAATGTTCCCAATGGTGACAAATCCAGAACTACGGGTCATAGTTTGAGAACAAGCGACTGAAACAAAGTGAGCTTTTTCCATCCAGAGAGAGATGAATTATGGAATTCACTACCCAGAAAGTTGTTGTGGTCAAGAAGAAATTAGATCTAGCTCTGGGAGGTGGGACCAGGATATTGAATTTGATGATCAGCCAAAACGAATGGCAGAGCAGGCTCGAAGGGTCAAATGGCCCTCTGCTGCTTGCAGATTTTATTTTCTGTATTTCTATGCAAAGACACTCTCACATCTGAAGCGCTTGCTTTCTTTCACATTCATTTCTTAAATTTTCTTTTTATTTCCTTTCCAAATGTGAGAAGCAAACAACACATTGTAACATCTGACTGTAACGATAGATTCCAGTCAAGACTTGAGATCCATTTCGAAGTTATCAGGTCAAAAATAAGCCAGCAGATATTCAGTACATGGCATATCAAAAACAATTTTGTTTTTCATTAACTCCAAGCAACAAAATGTTTCTCTTTCCTGTCTTGTCGTTATATTTTTGTTTCAGTTGAAGCAGTGATGAAACTGCTGATAACTGTGTCTCATTATAATGGATGACAAGCCTCATATTTCAGATGTCCTTTATTAAGGTTTCGCAGACATATTCCCTGCAAGAATGAATAATTTATTATTGTCATCTCGCCCCGTTAAATAAGTTGGCACGCCTTTTCGCATTCTTAACCCATAAAACATCGCGAGTCTGGCAAATAATAATTAAAGATGTATGAGTTGTGGTTCCACATCTTTTGAAGATGATAATAGCCCTGACGTTTTCCCTAGTGAGGTTTTTTTGCACGTCTATAGGATGAGAAAGGGACATTCAACACTAATGTCAGCAATAAATTTTTAAAAATGAATAAAGTAACGTGTTGCATCATTAATCTCGCAACCAGTACAGGCAGACTAATGCTGTATAAAAAATGACTAGCTCAACTTTCAAAGTCTCAACTAAAAAATAATTACCTTGTGTAACATTAATGAATACCACAAACTCCTTGCTACTCATTAAGAGCTGATAAAAAGGCCAAGGACAACATTTCCAGTTGATACTTGAGAAACTGATATAAAACAAACTTCAAATTGCATAGCAATGACAACTAAAGCAGAGGCATCTTCTTCCCTCTGTTTCAATATTGTTGGCAGTCCTGTTAGCATGAAGTCTAACTATTATCCTCCACTCCATCCTCCAACCTACAGGTGGCCAATGGTTGGAGTACTGTTGCCTCATTGTGCAAGGTACCCAGGTTCGATTCCTGGCTTGTGTTGCTGTCAGAGGCCCGTTTCTGACATTCCAGACCTGCTTGGCTCCGTTGTGAAGATTAGCATTGTCTCCTTTTCCGCAAAGAAATGCGGCTCACAGTCCATTAGCGAAGCCTGAGAGGGGTGCATGGAAGGTGCATGAATGTGTGTGGGCAGTACAAGCTAGCATGGATGGGGCATGAGAAGTGCAAGGAGCAAAGGGGCTGAGAGGTAGAGCACCTTTGTCCTTCATTCTCCTCAACTGGGGCACCGTATCATGGCACCAAGGCTAGCCTTTTGAACTGTCTGCCTCAGTGTATCTAGCAGCCACTGCATATTCACTGGATTGGCTGATCTGTCTCTATCAATGAATGTGCCGCTGAGGCGGGAAGGCCAAGAATTAAACTTTCCCAATTCCGGCTGAACCAACACACGTGGCAGATGAAATTTAATGCGCAGCATTTTGGCAGGAAGAATGAGGAGAAGCAATTTCAAACAAGGAACACAATTCTAAAAGGATGCAGAAGCTGAGAGACCTGAAGGGTACCTGTGCAATAATCATTGAAGTTGGCAAAGTGAGTTGGAAAAATGGTTCATAAAACAGATGGGATCCTTGGATTTGTAAATAGAGGCACAAAGTGCAAAGCCAGGACATTTTGGTAAGCTTTATAAAAACACAGGTTCAGGCCCAACTTCAATGTTGTGTTCAATTCTACTCAGGAGTCGCTATAATCTCAGGTGACCATTTTCTTTGACAGGGAGAGCTGATTAATAGTGATTTAACCTGAAGATTGGGATATATATGTATACAATGTACGTTGGATTCGGACTATGTACCGTGCCTTTAAGACTGTGAGTCAGGTGACCTCCTGGAAGATTAGTTTCTCCAATGTGGGACCAGGTTGTGGATCTGACTGTGGTACCATGCGACAATAAACAGCTTCCAATTTTCAAATTACTAAGCCTACCTTGTGACTTTTTTCTGCACCCTTAGTCCATCGGGCATTACATAATAAGGATCGCCACATCTCAGGCGAGGGACAAGGTTGAGAAAATGGGGTCTTCGTGGTTAGCACTGTTGCCTCACAGCGCCAGAGACCCAGGTTTGATTCCCAGCTTGGGTCACTTGCCTGTGTGCAATTTGTATGCTCTCCCCGTGTCTGCATGGGTTTCCTCCGAGTGCTCCGACTTCCTCCCACAGTCTGAAAGATGTGCTGGTTAGGTGCGTTGACCCAAACAGGTGCCCGAGTGTGGTGACTAGGGGATTTTCACAGCAAATTCATTGCAGTGTTAATGTAAGCCTACTTGTGCCTAATAAATAAATTTGAATAACCTCTGGCAGCATGGGAATTGAACTCACACTGTTGGTGTCATTCTGTATCACAAATCAGCTGTCCAGCCAACTGAGCGAACCGGACAGCGTATATGAGGAGGGTCACAGGGATGAGAAACTTACCTAGATGTACAGATTGGAGCTTCGTAGAGAAGGATGAGAGGACATTTGATTGAGGTGTTCAAAATAATGAGGGGGTCCAATAGGAGTGGTTAGGAAAAGGCTGTTCACATTGGCAGAAGGGTTTGGAGCTAGAGGATGTTAATTTTGGGAAAATGGCAAAAAACACCATTCTTTCCTCTTTGGATCAACCTGAGATGTTTGCCTTTTCAATTGGGTCTTTTCTAGTTCTATTATTCAGCCTTTTCAATAAATTCTTAGAATGATAGCATCCCTACAACACAGAAAAGGCCATTCCACTCATTGAGCCTGCAATGACTCTCCAACCGAGCATTTCACCTAGATTTTCTTCTCCACTCTTTGCCTGCAGCTCCTCATATTTACCTGGCTAATCCATTTAATTTGTACATCTTTGGATAATTGGGCAATATTTAGCATGGCCAATTCACCTAAACTGCACATCTCAGGGACCAATGTAGTGGAGGGGGGGGGGGGGGGGGGGGGGGGGGGGGGGGGGGGGAGGGGTGGGGGAGGGAGAAGGAGGGAAAAATTGCAGCGATAGATGGATGAATCCAAGAATAGAGAGTTTTAAATCAATGCCAACAGATAAATAAAAGAGTCCATGTTCAAAATAAAAAGAGAAAGGAAAAGTTCAGGTCACGTGGTATCAGTAAAATAATTCAAGACAAGAAAGGCTCTAAGAGAATTAGAGACTTGGTAAGCAATTGTTTGGGAAACAACAAATGTTTATTTTAGATCCTGTCCAAGAATCAAGAGATGTTGTTCCTGATCTCCCAGATACCACATCAGTACTGAACTCGTAAAGAAACAGGGAATTCAAAGTGGTTGAAGATAAAAGTACTCAATAGGAAAGAGAAAAAACAGAGTGGTATGAGACAATTTTAACTGTCAAGAGTCAAGGGAGGTCAAATAAGATAATAAGAGCAACAGTGCCAATGGCAGAAGGAGGGCAGAAGGTAACAAGTGGCAGCTGTTAGACTTCAAAGGTGTGTTTGAATCACTACATTTTCTAATCCTTTCGCATTGAGCAATAAATATCTGAAAAATAACCAGAGATGGGATTAACTGTGGACGAATGAAAAGAAATTGATGAATGTAGAGTGGGATCATCAGCATGATGAGTATAGGATGCAGAAATGTGAAGGAGCAGAGTAGGAGAGATAACAAAGCCTTGGGGAACGATTGCATTAATGGCACAACAAAGTACAGGGGCACCAAGTGCAGCTAATAGGAGCTGCAAAAGCACATATCAAAATAACAACTTGCTTGAATGTAGCTGACGTAAGTCAGCACAAAGATGCAGAATTACTGAACTGCTGTATAAATATTAAGAGATTGTGTTTATTTTGCAGCTGAAAGTAGGCTGTGGAGAAAAGACAGGAATTCAGAGTTAGATTTCAACCAAAAAAAAAATCAATTTGGTTCAAACAGGGAAGTTTAGATGCAAAACCCAGCTTTTTATTGTAATCATGCTCATTAATCGTGTTCTAATAATCGTCATGGGGATTGAAAATTGCAAAGAATGATGGCATCTTACAATATGTGATGAGATTCAGGATTAAATCCCAATTTAATGTTATTTTCCTCTAAAATATCCTTCAACATGCTTTCCTTCATCTAGCTATTCAATCCAAAGTCATGGCATTGAGTGTTCATTAATTTGCTTATATCATTACTGAATCTACTTCCACTCAACTTCCAGATCCTAATAACTTACCACGTTTGTTTTCCCTCGTATTGTTTTCAGGCTTTTTTGTCAATTCTCGTAACGTCGTTCCTCTAGTTACTAATCCTTCTGCCATGGTAAACACATTATTCGCAACAAAACCCTGAATCATAGTTACTACCTAAATCTGGAAGTGACTTTCAAAATGCTTTTCCAAGACACTGCATTAGGCTCAGACTAAAATAAATTGCTTCAATTATCCTGTTACTACAACCATAAAAGATACTAATCTATGCAATACGGTACCAAAATAAAAGACCAGAGCTGCCTGAATAAAACTTTTGCAGATAACATGATTAAGACACATTTCTTAAAGGCACAGTAGCACCACAACTTCAATGAATAGTGTTTTTAAACACTTCTATTATTGAGATTGCAATCGGAGTTAAAATGAAGAAGTTCCAGTTTTTCTAGCCTGCCTTTAGCATTGCACTTCCTGAAACCCTGTAATTCTGTATTGTATTCATAATAAATCCACAATCCACAATACCCTTCCAATAGTGTGGAGAATAATTCTGCATAGAGTACTCTGAATTAATGAAAAAATAAAGCATATCATTAACTTTCCTTAAGGTCTTATCAACCTGAGTTCTCTCTGTAAACCTACTTAATGGGAACATTGGTGCAATGGTTATGTTACAGAACTAGTAATGATAAGAAGATGGGCTCTATATTCATCTACTGATGCTGAGCAAATCCTTTTATTCTCGCCTGCCATCATTTCATTAATATAGAGGGTCATTTAAATGACATGGGACAGGATTTCATGCATTTCCCATGGTGCGTATTTCAGCAGCAAAGGCACCTTGCTATTAGCCACTGGCAGGATTGTCCAGTCCCACTGATGTCCATGGAGTTTGGCGTGGCTTGCCTGCCTATCACAAGGGAATCTGCTGCGAGAGCGATCACCATTGACAGAATCAGAAGATCCCACCAGCAGGAAAGCCAGAAAATCCTGTCCATTGAGTTTGATTTGAAGTACTTTCTCCTATATCAGGTCTATTAGCCATTGTTATTTTAGGTGGGTTCCTAGAAACTGTGGGAACCAATGCCAGGTCAGACAGTTGGAGAGCCTTAGGGGAAACCTGTTGTGAATTGCTAACTTTGTTCGATTGGCAGATTTACTACCCTGTATTAATTTGGTCTTTGTTTGAATGGCTGTACATCTATAAGATAATGGATGGGATTTTCTGACCGTGCTCATCCCAAAGCCAGAAAATCTCACCCAAGGTCAACGGATCTTTGCACAGACCATGTCCCGCCTGCTACCATTCCCGTTTTCCCGTGGGACTGGAAAATTCCACCCAGTAATTTCCTTCAATGGATACATTTGATTGACAGTTTTCTGAGCTGGTAATAATCAGAATTTTCTTCAAAGGGAACGTTAAAAGCCAGATCATTTTTATGAGTGCATGGACATTTCAAATATTTCCAGTGTTATGAGTTCTGTGCTTATCGGATACTGAATGAGTAGATATATAGGATGTATGGAGAGCGAGGAAATAGGAGATATGAGGGAGTGTGGTGGAGGAATGGAAGACAGCATAGAACATAGAACAGTACAGGCCCTTCAGCCCTCAATGTTGTGCCGAGCTATGTCCAAATCCAAGATTAAGCTGTCCCACTCCCTATCATTCTGGTGTGCTCCATGTGCCTCTTCAATAATCACTTGAAAGTTCCTGAAGTGTCCAACTCCACTATCACAGCAGGAAGTCCATTCCACACTCCAACCATCTTCCGAGCAAAGAATCTACCTCAGATATCCCTCCTATATCTCCCACCATGAACCTTATAGTTATTCCCCCTAGTAACAGCTACATCCACCCAAGAAAATAGAGTGGATGTGCAGAGACTATCTATCCCCCACATCACCTGATAAACCTCTATTAAATCGCCTCTCATCCTTCTCTGCTCTAAAGAGGAAAGCCCCAGCTCCCTCAATCTTTCCCCATAAGACCTACCCTCCAACCAGGCAACATCCTAGGAGATCTCCTCTGCAGTCTCTCCAATGCTACCAAATCCTTCTTATAGTGAGGTGACTACAACTGCACACAATATTCTAAATGTGATCACACCAAGGTCCTGCATAGTTGCAGCATAACTCCACAGCTCTTAAACTCAAACCCCCTGCTAATAAATGCTAACACACTATAAGACTTCTTCGCGGCTTTATCCACTTGAGTGGCAACCTTCAGAGATCTATGGATATGAACCCCAAGATCTTTCTGTTCCTCCACATTCCTCAGACCCTGATGGTGACCCTGTAATCTGCATTCAAGCTTGTCCTACCAAAATGAATCACCTCACACTTATCAGGGTTAAACTCCATTTGCCACTTTTCTGCCCAGCTCTGCAACCTATCAATGTCTCTTTGGAGCCTATAAGAGCCTTCCACCTCATTCACTACTCCACCAATCTTGGTGTCATCAGCAAATTTACTAACCCATCCTTCAGCCCCCTCTTCCAAGTCATTGATATAAATCACAAATAGCAGAGGACCCAGCACTGACCCCTGTGGTACACCACTGGTAACTGGCCTCCAGTCTGAAACTTTTCCCTCTTCTACAAGACAGCCAGTTACTTATCAAATCAACCAAATTTCCTTCTATCCCACACCTTCTTACATTCTTCATGAGCCTACCATGGGGAACCTTATCAAACAACTTACTAAAATCCATGTATACGACGTCAACTGCTCTACCTTCATCTCATTACCTCATCAAAGAATTCAAACAAATTTGAGAGGCAGGACTTACCCCTCACAAAACCGTGCTGACTTTCCCAGATTAAGCTGCATCTTTTCAAACGGTCATAAATCCTATCTCTCAGGACCCTTTCCATTAACGTAACGACCACCAAAGTAAAACTAACTAGCCTATAATTACCTGGGGCATTGCTATTTCCTTTCTTGAAGAAGGGAACAACATTCGGCACTCTCCAGTCCTCTGGAACAATCCTCATTTACAGTGAGGACCCAACAATCAAAGCTAAACGCTCCGTAATCTCATCCTTTGCCTCTTAAAGTATCCTAGGATGTTCCCATCTGGCCCAGGGGACTTATCGACCCTCGGGTTTTCAAAGTTGGTAATATATCTTCCCTCAGAATATCTATCTCCTCCATCCTATCAACCTGTATTACACACTCATCTTCAGAAACATGGTCTCACTCCTTAGTGAACACTGAAGAGAAGTATTCATTCAATGCCTCTCCTATCTCTTCTGACTCCACGCACAAGTTCCCACTACTATCCTTGACTGGCCCTAACATCACCCTGGTCATTCTTTTATTTCTCACATAAGAGTAAAAAGCCTTGGGGTTTTCTTTTATCTGATCCCTAAGGACTTCTCATGCCCCCTCTTACCTCTTCTAAGCTCTTTTTTTTAAAACTCATTTATAGCTATCTTGTAACCCTCAAGCAACCCAACTGAACCTTGTTTCTTCATCCTTACATATGCTTCCTTTCTTCTTTTGACAAAACATTCAATCTCCTTTGTGAATCATGGTTCCCTCACTCAGCCATTTCCTCCTTGCCTGACAGGGACATACCTATCAAGAACACGCACTATTTGTTCTTTGAACAAGCTCCACTTTTTGTTTGTACCCATACCTCACACTTTCTGTTCCCATTTTATGCTCCCTCATTCTTGCCTAATCGCATCATAATTAACCTTGCTCCAATTATAAACCTTGCCGACCCATGTGATCCTATCCCTCTCCATTGCAATAATGAAGGACACCAAATTGTGGTCACTATCTCCAAAATGCTCTCCCACAAAATTGGTTCGGTTCATTACCCAGTACCAAATCCCACCTTTTGTCGGCTTATCCTCATATTGTGTCAGGAAACCCTCCTGCACACACCGTACAAAAAGTATCCCATCTAAACTATTCGACCTATAAAGGTTCCAATCAATATTTAGAAAGTTAAAGTCACCCATGATAATTACCCTGTGACCTTCCTATCCACAATCTGCTTCGTCATTTCCTCCTCTACATCTCTATTACTATTTGGGGACCTATAGAAAACTCCTAACAATATGACCGACCTTTCCTATTTCTAACTTCAGCCCATATTACCTAGAAGGCAGATCCCCCTTGAAATGCTTTTCAGCAGTCATTAAACTATCCTTGACTAACAATGTGACTCCTCCACCTCTTTTACCGCCTTCCCTACTCTTACTGAAACATCCATCCCCTGGAACTGCCAACAACCATTCCCTCCCTGTTCTAACCATGTCTTTGTATTAGCCACAACATCACAGTCCCAAGTACCAATCCAAACTCCAAGTTCACCAACCTTATTCCTGATGCTCCTTGCATTGAAGTAGATAAAGCCACCATACTGTCTGCCTCGACACCTCTGCAAACTTGATACCTTCCTCAGCATCTTATGACCTTAACACTGGCTTTTGGATTACAGTTCATTTTGCCATCCCCCCCTTGTTTAAATTAGTTTAACTCCCCCGCCCCCTGAAGAGTAGATATAGATTGGACATAGTGGGAGTGGAGGGGGATTGGGAGATATATTGTGAGGGCTAGAGGCCGAACAATGATGAACTGAACTTGGCTCATGTCCCAATAAAGAGAAGTAGGCCCTCCAATTTGCCAGCCTCATCCACCTCCATTGCTGCCGAGAGCCTGCTCAGGAGGAATGGCCTCCATTCAAGCCCACACTTCTAATCTGTAGAAGTTTGGGCTGTGACACTGGGAAGTGCAGTAAGAAGTCTGACAACATCAGGTTTAAGTCCAACCGATTTATTTGACAGTAAATTCACAAGTTTTCGACCCTATGGTCTTCATCAGGTGAATGAGATTGGGAAGTGGGCATTCTTCCTGGACTGAAGATGAAAATGCAGCCCTGAGAGTCAAGGTTGAGACTAGTTTACAGTAGCACTATTAAACAGGCTCATTGTGAATCAGCAGCGGATCCTTCATCACGACAGCTTTAATATTTCATTACATTGAAAAATATTGCCACCAGTTTTAATTCAAAACCAATTAAACACAAACCATGAGACTAGGAGACAAGCCTCTGAAAAGAACTATTGATCTGTGAACTTCAATGGAAAGATGATTGAGTGTTGGGAAAAAATAGTCAGTTTCATACATCTGTTGCTTCTCAGGTCATCCCTCACGTGGTCCCTTATTAAATCTTTTCCAAAACTCCACGTGCAGCACAATCAGTACGACAGTTCTATTATCTAGCATGTCCATCATTTCTTCAAAAGAATTCACACTCATCCATTCTGAAATCCATGTTTCCTGCGACTATTTTCATGGTGGAATAGTGGTACAGTGGTTAGCACTTCAGCCTGACAGTGCCATGAGGCAGGGGTCAATTCCAGCCTCAGATGACAGCTTGGAGTTTTCACAGTCTCCACGTATCTGTGTGGGTTTCCTCTGCGTGCTCCAGTTTCCTCTTCCCACAAACCAAAGAGGTGGATTAGCCACGGTAAATGTTTGGGGTTATGGGGTTAGGATGGGGGTGGGCAGAAGCCTGGCTAAGATACTCTCTTGATGAGTCAGCACAGACTCAAAGAGCCAAATGGCCTCTTCGACACTGCAGGGATTCACATCTGTACAAAAGCAGAATGATGTTTTAAAAGAAATGTGGTTGATCCATTCCTAAAGAAATTCAAATGTTTCCAAATTTTTCACACCACAGATGTTGAAGCAACACTGACTCCCCTTTTTAACAAAACAAATGGTCATACATTAGACACTCAATGATAAAGAATACATCCAAACTAAACCCAACCCTGAAATTTCCTCACTCACATCCCTAGAATAGGATGTATCCATCAGATTCCATCATTTACTGTCCTTTCGCTGAACTAATTTATCAAAATATTGTTCATCCCATTCACCACCACTTCAGGGCTTTCCTTGTCTCTCACATTCTTCTTCTCAGCAAAGAACAATGCAAAGTACTCATTAAATATCTCTGCCATTTCCTGATCATCAGAACAATCTACAAATTGACAATCCTCTATTTTCATGGAAGGATCTTAATTATATTGTAACGGATATTCGTAGAGAAGCTTTTGTTCCTTTTGATGGTATTTCAAACATTCTCTTCACACTTTTTCTTCGCTTTCCTTATCACACTTTTCCTTTCATTATCATCTCGTTTTTTTCATTATTCTTGTTATAATAGTCAATGGTCCTCCTCTTCAATTTAAATTGGTTTTCAACCTATTTTCCCTTTTTTAATGAAATATGCTTATTCATTAAAAACAACTTGATTGCAAAGATAAAAAGTACAGAAAGATATCAAAAATGAACAGTGAAGCAAAGTATAGTACTATGCAATAACCAGGATATAATGTCCCCTTACAACATACATATTATATAATAATGCTGGGATATGTTTGCACCCATGATATTGGTTGATGAGAAAAAGTGTGGGAGCAGCAACAGGAGTGAATTGTTTTCGTAACGAGATGAATTATAAAGTCATAGCCATGGAACAATATGGTATGGAAATAGGCTCTATAGACAACCAGTCCACACAGAGCATGGTGCTCTCCCAGCTTGTTCCAATTGCTCATGTTTGGCCCACATCCCTCCAGTCCTTTCCCATCCATATATTTATCTAAATGCTTTTTAAGTGTCGCTGTTATATCAGTTTCAACCACTTTCTCTGGCAGCTCGAAAATGAGTGAGAGTTATGTCTTGATTTGATTTATTATTGTCACATGTATTAGGGTACAGTGTAAAGTATTGGTTGGAATTTTATCACCCCACTCGCCACAGGAATTGGAGCAGTAAGGGGCAAAGCACGCAAAGGTCCATTGACCTCGGGCAGGACTTTATGGTTTTGGAATGAGCAAGGCTGTAAAATCCCATTGTGTCTTGCGTGCTAACAGACAAAACATACTTTTCATAGAGGCGGAGGAAAAGATAGGGTGCAGAATATGGTGTTACGGTTACAGATAGAGTGAAGAGAAAGATCAGCTTAATATATAAAATGACCATTCAAAAGTCTGTTGGCAGCAGGGAAGAATATTATCAGGCAGTTCAAAAGGGGTTGGAGTTAAATTGTTAAGAGCAGGAATCAAGAATAAAAAATGGAATTTAAGGATATGCTGTGAATAGCTCACAATAAGTCGCCAACACCAACACATCCTTTCTTTGGTGGTGTCATTGGACTAATAATCCAGAGACCTAGGCTAACAAAACATAGAAACTGGAAGCAGGAGCAGACCATTCAGCTCTTCGAACCTGCTCCACCATTCACCATGATCATCAATTTCAATATCCTGATCCCCCCTTCCCCCTATGTCTCTGTATCTAATTTCATCTTGAAATCACACAACGTTTTGGCCTGAACTACTTTCTGTGGTATTGTAATGATCTGGAAACACTCATTTGAATTCCACGACTGCAGATGGTGCAAATTTAATTCAATAAAAATCTGAACTCTAATCTAATGCTGAAAAGATGTGCAAGTTAGGTTGTTTGGCCAGGCTGAATTGCCCCTTTGTGTCATTGGGACTGTGGTAAATGCATGGTGTTATGGGGATAGGGCCTGTGTGGGATTATTGGTCGGTGCAGACTCGATGGGCCAAATGGCCTTCTTGCGCACTACAAAGATTCTAAAATAAAGCCTATCTAGTTTACTGATGTCTTTTAAGGAAGATAATTGGCCAGCCTTACGTGGTCTGGCCCAAATGTGACTCTAGATCCATGGCAAGGCCTCTTAAATGCCTTCAGAGATGAGGAATGAAAACTGGCCCAGCAAATGATTAGAAAGCAAAACTATACTCAAAGAGCTCCAGGAAAGCAGCGAGAACATATAGAAGCATGATAAATTGTACTCTGGACTGGGGGCATATTTGTACTAAAGGTAGAGGTGAAAAAGATGGGAGTTGAAAGATGACAATAAAAAAGAGAATTTAAACTGTATGCAATGTATTAAGAAGGTACATTTACATTACGGTTTCTGAGTTATCATTGTCTTGAATATCTACTTCAAGGTTCAAGGTTCATGCTAATACTCTGGAGGCAATGCTGAGTTCTGGGAAGTATGGTAATTAAAATGCTAGGCTTGAGTGATTGCCAGAACACCGAAATAAATGGCAGTTCAGGAGGTTATCCATGTTTATTTAATACAGTCAGAATAGAAGAGAGTGTGTTATAAAACAGCAGGTGGGCTCACTTGCTTGAGAAATTGAAAATGAGGGAATAATTACCTTACGCCATGCTGATGCCAGGGGACAAGAGCTTTTGAAAAGGAGGACGAAAAGGTGCACTGTAAACAATTTCTTGCCTTCAGAAATGAAGGCAACGGGCAGGATTTTCCAGCCCTTTCCACCTGCAGAGTCTTCTGACGCAGCTGAAGTTCATTTCCTGGTGGCAGGGTAGGCAAGCCATGCAAAAGCACAGACTTTGGCAAGACTGGGTGATCCCACCTGTAGCCAATTGTTTGCCGCATCCACCATGGGAAAATCCACTGTGGTGAGGCCGGAAAATCATTGCCCTTACTGGGATTGTTAATTTGGTTGGGTCCACAGTCAAAGTGAATTGTAAAAAAAATTTGCTTACTTGATTTAGCTTAAAAAAAATCAGTTTGTCCTATTTCATATTTGAGCAGGTTCCTCAAACAAACAGTAGACCTTTCCCACGTTTTCCCTAGGTCCTCGGCATCGTGGAGGTTTCATGCTGTGTGACATGTCTGTACATAAATTCAAGCTGGCTGGCTTATTATACTGGTATCGTGACACCGCATTAGCCTTGAACTCATAGAAAGGACACTTTCTGATCCACATGCACTTCTTTGTCATCTTGCACTCTGATTAAGCTGCAACGACTCAGCTCTCTCTTGAAACCAGTCTCTCAAAGGAATTGAGGGCTTTCAGGTCTCAAGAGTACACGAACATTGAAAAAGTAAAAGAAAAGCAGAGATAAATGACAAATTTATGATAAGGTGACACCAAATCCGACTTCTGAAAGCCCAAAGAGTGAAACAGCAGAAAGCGCCACAGTCTTGAAGTCTGAGGAAAGAACACAAAGTTTCTTTTTTCCCCTCCAGTCTTATTCACTGTCAGAGTTGAATATTGCTGATCAAAGATTACTCACATCTGATAAAGCAAAATAACAACACAGATATAAACAAAATCTTGCATGGCGTTATCTTTATTGAATCTCTATAATGCAGATGGCGGCCATTCGCCCCTTCGAGTCTGCACCGATCACAAATCTCAACCAGGCCTCATTCTCGCAACCCCACACGTTTTACCATGCTGATCCCTTTGGCACTAATGGACAATTTAACATAGTCACTCCACCTAACCCACACATCTTTGGACTGAGAGGGGAAGCTGGAATCCCCCCACCCCCATGCGGACACAGGGAGAATGTGCAAACTCCACACAGACAGTGACCTGAGGCCAAAATTGAACCTGAGACCCTGGTGCTGTGAGACAGCAGTGCTACCCACTGTGCCACTGTACCTGTCACCCCCTTAATATATCAAAAATCTGGTGAAGTTAACACAGCTTAAACAAAAACAGAAAATGCTGGACAAAGTCAGCAAGTCTGATGGCATCTGTGGAGAGAGAATAGAGCCAACATCCTGAATCTGGATGGCCCTTCGAAACTCGGAACATTGGTTCTCTTCTCTCTCCACGGATGCTGTCAGACATGCTGAGTTTCTCCAGCATTTTCTGTTTTTGTTTCAGGTTGCAGCATCCACAGTATTTTGCCTTTATAAAAGGTTTGACAGCAAAATATAAGCATTTGAAATCACCATGACAGCCCACCATCCCTAACTAACCTGATTTCAGCTATTTTCTCCTTACATCGATACACTATACTCAGTTTTTTGGTAAATTAAGACAAATTGCACTGAAAAGTTTTTAAAACATGCACTTAACTGTCCTTGAGCCCAAAAGAACCAATTTAATTTGTAACGCCTACAAGAAGGACTGCAAATGAGTGTAATTAGCAGAAACATTAGCACAGAGCATTGTCAGAAGCTTGTATTGCGCCCAATTCAGAATGTGAGCCAATGTAAAATTGTCCTCAAAATTCTTCAGCGCAGGTTTAATCAATTTCCAGAAATGTACCAGAAGGAAATCAATGCAATTGAGTGGAAACTCCAACATAGTTGTGGAGCTGAACAAATAAGCTTCAATCACTGCATGTGTGAACTGTGGCTCAATTGATAGTGCTCTCATGTCTGAATCACAAGGCCCCAGATTCAAATTCTATTCCAGGAGTAGTGGACAGCATGGTGGAACAGCAGTTAGCACTGCAGCCTCGGTGCTGGGGACCTGGCTTCAATTCCCAGTTAGGGTCACTATATGGGCAGAGTCAGCACATTTGCTCTGGGTGATCCAGTTTCCGCCCACAGTTCAAAGTATGGTTAGGTGCATTGGTCACGCTAAGTTCTCCTTCAGTGTACCTCAGCAAGCACCAGATTGTAGCGACTAAGGGATTTTCACAGTAACTTCATTGCAGTGTTAATGTAAGCCTACTTATAACAGTGATAAACCAAATTAAACTGGAACATAAAAATGAAGACTGATACTCCAGTGCAGGACTGGACAGAAAGCTGCGCTGTTGGAGATACCATCCTATGGTCAAGACTTAAGTCAAAGTCCCTCCTACCTACTTGGGTAAATGTAAAAATAAATCCCATGGCACGAACTTGAAGAGGGGAAAGTGAGTTACTCCCTGGACAATATTTATCACCCGATCAACAGCAGACACAAAAATAAAATTATCTGGCCATTATTGTACTGCTGTTAGTGGAAACAGGCTGAATGTTTATTGGCTGCAAATTAGAATGGTGCCAATATTTCACAGGGTACTTCATTGGCTGTTAAGTGATTTAGAAGGTCATAAAAAGAGCTGCACAAATATAAGTCTCTCTCTCTCTCTCTTTTTGTGAGTTGGAAAGGGAAAAATAAAGCAATGATCTTGCTTCTGATTGCCATCTAGTGACATCAAGTAGAAGCGCACATATAGGGTTACTAAGGAGACTTGCCAGCGATATTTTTCCCATCTCCCTGACCATACAACCTGCAAAGGGAATGATGACCTGAGCAGGTCATCCATCTGAGAGAGCGGACATCGGGTCAAAGTAGAAGGAAGGAAGGAAGATTCAAAGTAAATCCGTCTTTCCATGAAATAATTGCTGCTCAAATCTACCTGGAAGCTTCTAATGTATCATTGCTAAGCAAAGGAAGCAATATATGTTCTGCCTGCCTGTCTTGTAATAGGAAGAAAGGCTAAGGAAATATTGTTTTGGTCGCACTATGGGGGCGATTTGCAGCCTGCCTGAGCCGTCAGCAAGAATAGCGAGACTGGTGTGAAATTCAGGACAATCGGAAAACACGGCTCTCGCCAGTAAGGTTGCATTTTCCAGTTTTTGGGGGCGTAACAAGGTCGATGCCCAGACAGGGCAGGAACGTGCTGGTCACGAATCTCAATTAAACACAACTTAATATACTGATTAAACATCACTCCCCAACCTCCCATACCCAACCAAATGATTCTTCGCTCACTGAATATTAATACATCGGGGAGATTTGAAACTGATTCTCGTTTTTCCAAATCAGTTAAGCACAGTTAAGTTCACAGTTAAGTTCACAGTTAAGTTAAGCACAGCCCCCACAAGGAGGGAAATGGATACACCCCCTGGCACTGCCTCAGCACAAGTTGGTGATGATTATGGTGTGGTGGGATGGCACAGTGCTACAGTGGTTAGCACTGCTGCTTCACAGCACCAGGATTCAATTCAGGCCTCGGTCACTGCCTTTGGAATTTGCAACTTCTCCCCATTCCTGCATGGGTTTTCTCCAGGTGCTCCGGTTTCCTCCCACAGTCCAAAGATGTGCGGTTAGGTGATTGGCCGTGCTAAATTGACCCTTAGTATCAGGAGGATTAGCAGGGTAAATATGTGGGATTACAGGAACAGGGCCTGATGGGATTGTGAACGGTGCAGACACAATGGGCCAAATGGCCTCCTTTTGCACTGTAGGGATTCTATGATCTGGTGGTGGTGGTGAGTAGACTGGTGTAGCCTTGATGTTTGCGGAGGAAGTTCCCCATGATTGTGTGAGTGTGGGGTTGGGCGGGGGGAGTTGCTGAGGGGGCATCTGTGCTGATCAGAGTATCCTTTATAAAGGACATCTTGAACTCTTGTGGAGCCGATCTTGCTAGCTCAATCAGGTAAACCACGCCACCTGAATTATTTTTTCAGAGTGACTCAAAATCTGGACTAAAACCTTGGCATTGCAACTGGAGAGTTATACGCAGTGGGTTTCAGTCAAGACTTGGCACTCTGAGAAATTCTAAGAAAATGCTGCCTGCCCTACATCATTACCTCTGGTAACATAATCATGTTTTCATGTTGTAAACACAGCTTGCACTGAGAAAACAACTTCAGACATTTTGCTCTATTAAAGGTATTTCAAAGGGTTCTAAAGGATATGGAAGATTAAATGCAATAAACCCAGGGGTTATTGTTACACTATTTTTCACAAAACCAGCTTGTAAAGTTACAATGATGCAGATTTTGAAGTGATAATGATGAGGCAACCAGCACAAGTGATCATCAGCGAACAAATCTGACCACACACACACACACACACACACACACACACACACACAGTAACAGGTGGAAATCAGGAAATTGCCATCTAACTTGTGTTGCACCTACGAAAGCTTCAGTGCCCCAGTAATGTACTGAATCATTCAACAGTGACTGACATACAGAGGGTATTTAATCATCATCAACCCACTATTCATAGAGGGTGGGATATTTTCCCATGTGTTTCACGGCAGCAGAAGGCAACACACACTTGCTGGTGGCAGGACCTCAACCGAGCAATTGAGTTTAGGAGTCGGGAGATAATGCTGCAACTTTATAAGGCCCTTGTCAGACCCCACTTGGAGTACCGTGCATAGTTCTGGTTGCCTCATTACAAGAAGGACGTGGAAGCTTTTGAAAGGAAATTTACAAGGATGTTGCCTGGATTGGGTGGCATGCCTTACAAGGTTGAAGGAGCTAGGTCTTTTCTCCCTGCAAAGATGAAGGATGAGAGGCGACTCGATAGAGGTTTATAAAATGTTGAGAGGTATAGATAGGGTGGATTCTCAGAGGCTATTTCCCAGGATGGTCGCTACGAGAGGACACAGGTGTAAGGTGCTGGGAAGTAGGTACAGAGGAGATGTCAGGGGTAAGTTTTTCACCCAGAGGGTGGTGATTGAGTGAAATTGACTGCTGTCGGTGGTGGTGGAGGCAAACTCGTTGGGGTCTTTTAAGAGACTTTGGATGAGTACATGGGATTTAATGGGATTGAGGGTTATAGATAGGCCTGATAGGTAGGGATATGATCGGCACAATCTGTAGGCCAAAAAGCCTGTTCTATGTTCCAGTGTTGTCAATGGGGTTTCACATTCAGTGCATCCCCCTGCATTGCCAGGGAACTTGGCGGCTCCCATGGTGTGAACAGCAGCAAGATTTTGGCATCACACAACAGTTAAAGCCAGAGTTATCTCTCTCTCTATCTATCTATCTCATCATTCTTACCTTCTCCACAGCTCACTTTCTGCAAATGATCTTATAGTTACTTAAACATTTCAAGTTGCAAATCTTGGTTTGAAATTTGCTTGGTTCACAAAGGATTCTTGAAACTTGACGAAGCAAGTTTTTGCTTATCCTATTCGCACATTTCCCTGGTTAAGTAAAGGGACTATCAGACTGTTTTGAACAGAGAGAGAGGGAAGACAAAGAAAACCTAAAAAAAGTTAATTTTTGGAAAAATATTTTCAACAGGAATTAAAATCTGAAGGAATGTGACTCCACACTTGTAGCAGTTAATTATGAATGTTGGACAGGTTGTTTGGCCGTATTGTGCTGTTAAACTCACAATGGATAGACAATGTTCAGGGTGAGCTTCTGGTCTCGCTAAAGATGCCCCCCGATAGTGGATTACCTGGTGGCAGGGCTAGCAAGCTACACAAGATGCCACTGACTTTGGCAGGACTAGGACTACACCAGGTTACTACCTGATCATGTTCCTCACCACCCAGGGGCTATACTCACCTCCAAGCTCACAGCATGGTCATCACAACCAGTTTCAACTTCGAGAAACCAGCAGTGATTTCCACCAGTACACCAGCGAGAAGAAAACATCTGACGACCCCGGAAGCAGTGGCCTTAAGCTGTTTATGAATGTTAAAATGAATTTAAATTCATGGCAATCAGATGCACACTCTCACTGGACGTGAACCTGATTACGTTGACAGTAGGGTGGAGGGCAGGTAATATCTTAAAGTGAGATCTGCCACAAATCCGGTTACGGCTGCTAATTCCTACAAGGATTTGTCCTCACTGCTTATAATCCCAGAAAATTGTGAACAATATCATTAACTTTTCAACAGTATCAGTTTATTAAAAAAATGCTTGATTTTCTAATTCCAGTTTAATAACAGCTAGAAAATGAAGGACAGTAACAAAGCTAAAGTTTATTTATTCGTCACAAGTAAACTTACATTAACACTGCAGTAAAGTTACTGCAAAGATCCCCTAGTCGCCACACTCCAGCACCTGTTGGGTACACTGAAAGGAGAAATTAGCATAGCCAATCCACTTAATCAGCACAACTTTTGAACTGTGGGAGGAAACTGGAGCACTCAGAGGAAACCCACACAGACATGGGGAGAAATGCAAATTCCACACAGACTGTGACCCAAGCCATGAATCCAACCCGGGTCCCTGATGCTGTCAGGCAGCAGTGCTAACCACTGTACAATTCAAATCAGAAGTTCAGTTGTAATGTTGACATTTAGTTACCAAGCAGACAATCCACCACGCAAGCAATCAGACCATAAACTTTTGGAAAGCCTGTAAATTGGCTTTCCTTCCTCTCCAGGATTTTTTTTACACCAAGGAAATAAGCAGAGTTCCTGTCAAAAAACTGATTCTCCTTTTTACATCTACGGGTTATTTTCTTCTGTGAACTTTTTTGTAACCTGGGTTTGAGTCAAAACCTTTTAAAAATTACATGCAGAAGGTTTTTGCATGGTGTTGCTAACCAGCATCCCAAAAAGTGACAAATTTCAAAAGTCTGCTTCATTTGAATTCTCTTCCTCAAACAGCAGTGGATAATTTTTCAATTGGGTCTGAGAAAGACAAATTTTTATTGAGAAGGGATATCAGGGGATAAGGGCCTAGGGCCAGTACATTGAGTTGGGCTGCAGGTCAGCCATGATTTTATTGAACAGTGGATTGAGCTCGAGGGGCTGAATGGCCTATTCCAATTCCAAAGTTCCTTTGTTAGCACGTGACAACATGTTCTCTTGTTCCCATTTCACTGTATCTTTCTTGAGGCTGGGTTACGAGGCAGAGTCTGCAGCACACATGGCTCATCATGAACTAAATTTAGTTCAAATTTAGTTCATACCGGTCACATCATGTGCAGAACCTATTAACCCTTCAGAATATTCCATCCCCTTTGCACTTAGTACAGCTGTGGGAGGCAGACAGAACACAGCAATTGATGTTTAATGTATCCCTTGCATCTCACAGAGGAATTACTTTTAAAAGAAGACAACAAAAAGTAAATGGATTTTCCAAGTGCTATGAAATAATTCTAAAGAGTTAAGTGGATCCGGGCTCTTTAAAATCCATATCCAATTTATTCTGCAAAGTGAACAGTGTATGATTTTTCCCATCAGAAGCCTCACAATCGTGGCCCCTTTTATCCAAGGGCATAAACGTAGAGCGGTAAGTTGGTAACGTGATTGGCAGCACGGACCCAAGCCTTTTCTTTCATTTATACCCACTTAAAGAAGAAAGGTTTTCACTTTAAGATACACAACAAAGGAAGGTCGTCAGGTCACGGGGCTACGTTCTCCCAGCAGCCTTACCTTTTGCAAGCGTAGACAGACTGCACCATACTGTGCTCCAAATGGCACATATCTTCCAATCTATGCACCGGGCCTTTTCGTTTTTGCAGTGGGAAACCTGTGACATTTCTGTTTCAAACCCTCAGCTACAAAATTATTTATAAGAAGGAATATTGGAACAAGAAAACAAAAATTTAGTTCAAACGTTACCCCTGCCCCTCTGGGTTCCTATGAATGCATCAAGGAGACCCCCACTGCCGGGAAACTGCCACGGGAAGGGAGTTGGTGGGTGGGTGGGGGAGGAGTGGGGGAGTGGTGTTAGTTAGTTGTCATTTTCAGTGAGACTGGAAGTTCCCGTTGGCAGGAAGGCCTGGAAAGCCCTGCCGTTACTGATGTATAAATTTACATTCAGCAATGCAGAATTCGATTGTGTAGTGATTTTAAAAAATAGTGACAGGGGTTAGTTTCTCTGCATCATTTTAAGGTTTTGTCAGGCAAAATAATGTCATTTTGTGTATGTTCAAAATTACTTTCCCAATCAATAAAGAACCAAATGCTACTTTTTTCACCTAACTTAATTTGTAAAACTTTCTTTACCCTAAGAAATTGGAAATGCATTAAAACAGCAGGAATCAGTAGTATTATCCCAGGCTGCTTAGAGAGGTGCGAGGTGAAATTGCTGGGCCTCTGACGCAATTTTTTGTCTCTTCTTTGAACACAGGTGAGATCCCAGAGGACTGGAGAATAGCTAATGTTGTACCGTTGTTTAAAAAGGGTAGTAGGGATAACCATGGAAATTATAGGTCGGTGAGTTTATGGTAAGGAAGCTGTTGGAGGGGATTCTTAGAGATAGGATGTATAGGTACTTAAAGCGTTGCAATCTGATTAGGGATACGCAGCATGGCTTTGTTAAGGGGAGATCGTGCCTTACGAAACAGGTAGAATTTTTTGAGGTGACAAAAACGGTCGACAAAGGGTGAGCCGTTGATGTCGTCTACATGGATTTCAGTAAGACGTTTGACAAAGTCCCTCATGGGAGGTTAGTTGAAAAGGTCAAGGCTAATGGGATACCAGGACAGGTAGCTAGATGGATAAGTAACTGGCTTGGTAATAGGCGACAGAGAGTAATAGTGGAAGGGTGTTTTTCGAGATGGAGGTCGGTCACTAGTGGTGTGCCGCAGGGCTCAGTACTGGGACTCCTTCTATTTGTAATATATATAGATGATATGGAAGAGGGAGTAAGTGATGTGATCAGCAAGTTTGCAGATGATACAAAGATGGCTGGACTTGCGGATAGTGAAGAATATTGTCAGGCGATACAGCAGGATGTAGATAGGCTAGTAGCTTGGGCAGATAGATGGCAGATGGAATTCAATCCTGATAAATGTGAGGTGATGCATTTCAGGAGAAAGAACATAGTGGGGAGGTATATGATAAAAGGTAGACCTATTAAGAGTATAGAAACGCAGAGGGACCTGGGGGTGCAGGTGAACAAGTCTCTGAAGGTGACAGAGCAGGTGGAGAAGGTTGTGAAGAAAGCATACAGTATGTTAGCCTTTATAGGAAGGGGTATAGAGTACAAGGGCTGGCCTTTAATGTTGCAGTTGTTTAGAATGTTAATTAGACCTCATTTGGAATACTGCGTCCCGTTTTGGTCGCCTTACTATTGGAAGGACGTGGAGACTCTGGAGAAAGTGCAGAGGAGGTTTACCAGGATGCTGCTTGGTATGGAAGTTCTGAGTTACGAGGAGAGGTTAGGTATATTGGGGCTGTTTTCCTTAGAAAGAAGTAGACTTAGAGGAGATCTAATAGAGGTGTACAAGATTACAATGGGTAAGCTTTTTCCTAGGTTGAAATCAAATATTATAAGGGGTCATGGGCTTAGGATGGGGGGGCGGATAAGGTATAATTTGGATGCTGGAGGGTTTTTTTTCACACAGAGGGTTGTGGGGGTATGGAACACACTGCCAAGTAAGGTGGTGGAGGCAGGCACGCTGGAGTTATTTAAGAGATACTTAGATGGGCACATGAACAGAATGGGGATGGAGGGATATAGAAGACTGATTTAAAATAGGAATCACGAGCTTTGGGAGTTCCCTGGGAATTGTGTAAATTGTAAATGATATTGATGTATTTCTGTTTTATCCCACAGGCACTTCAGTCCACCTTGTTGTCTAACAAGGGGTATACACGCGACGGGTCGTGAGAGGGCTGCTGTTGGATTTTTTCAAGAGTATCCTAGTGCTTCATGTCGTTAGTGTACGCTTGAACTGGACCAGTTGATGGGCAACACGACAGCTCAGTGACTATTGCTGTGCTGTGCAGATACATGGGTTTGGGCCTGTGTCTGTGGGAGTTTGCACATTCTCCCCGTGCTTGCGTGGGTTTTCTCCGGGTGCTCTGGTTTCCTCCCACATCCCAAAGATGTGCTGTTAGGCTGACTGGCAAAACAAATTCTCCCTAAATTGTCTCGCAAATTTGGTTCCAATGCAGATTTCTATAAACATAGACAGGGATCATGGGTGGAAGTGGGAACTTTGTGGTGGCATCACGGGCTCATTGGGCCAAAGGGCCTGTTTCCCGAACTGTTTTGTCCTTCGAGATGCTTTGTGATCATCGCTTAGATCTACATATTGTGTCATTAAAAAGTAGGGAAATGCAAAAAGAAACAAAGCCAATGTGTTGATGGAAATGATAAGAAGTTTCATCAAATATTGAATTGAAATTTGTCATATTTTCAGGGGTACAGATTTATCTAACCCGAAGAACTTTTCACAGATGGATTTGATACAATGACTCCACATTCCAAATCACATCCAAAAATACCCAACTTGTTGTCAGCGCTCTTTCTCATGTGTTGAAGAGCGCTTCTCAAATCTTGCTCCGACTTGGTGCTTTCAGCTTAATTGTAACTGACAGGTTGACTATCCCTCTGATAGTTTTGCCGTGAGGGGCGGGTTGGTTTGTAATTCAGCTGACTGCCCCACTCAATTTCTGAGTCAAGGCTCATTAATAACACCGTGTGGGCTGTCACTGGTGCGGCTGCTACAAAAAAGAACCCAGCATCAACAGGACAGTAACGTAAGAGGAGATCTCCTTAAGTACCAAGAAAAGGAACTGATCTTTATTAAGGGGAGCAACAGTGCTTCAAAGCCTAATATTAATCATAGATTGAAAAGGTCACCATGAGCTATAGCTTATTCTTGAATGAGGGTGACAGCAGAAGTGAAGGGGCAATTGCCAGCTTATAGGTATCTCTCTCCAAAGGAAAGGATTTTAATCATGTAGGATGTTCTTCAATGCCTCTTCATTTGGGGATAGCAGCACACGAGACAGAAAAGCATTTGGGGAACATTAAGGATGAAGCTGATTACTCCTCCTGTGTGGGGTTGGGTACATAAGAACGTAAGAAATCAGAGCAGGAATAGGCCATCTCGTCCCCCAGGTCTGCCCCGCCATTCAATAAGATCATGGCTGATCTGATAGTGGTTCAGTTCCACTTACCCACCTGCTCCCCATAACCCTTAATTCCCTTTTGATCAGAAATCTATCTACCTGTGACTTAAACACATTTAACGAGGTAGCTTCCACTGCTTCAATGGACAGAGAACTCCAAAGATTCACTATCTTCTGAAAGAAGTTGTTCCTCCTTAACTCTGTTCTAAATTGACTCCCCCTTATTTTGAGGCTGTGCCCTTAAGTTTTTGTTTCCGTTCTAAATGGAAATAATCTCTCTGCCTCTACCCTGTCTAGCCCCTTCATTATCTTATACGTCTCTATAAGATCTCCTCTCAGCCTTCTAAACTCCCAAGTACAGGCCCAATCGACTCAATCTCTCCTCAAACTAACCCCCTCATCTCCGGTATCAACCTGGTGAACTTTCTCTGCACTCCCTCCAGGGCCAATATATCCTTTCGCAAATAAGAGGATCAAAATTGCACACAGTACTCCAGTTGTGGCCTCACCAGTACCTTGTACCATTGCAGCAAGACTTCCCTGCTTTTATAATCCATTCCCCTCACGATAAAGGCCAACATTCCATTTGCCTTCTTGATCAACTGCTGCACCTGCAAACTGACTTGTTGCGATTCATGCACAAGGACCCACAGGTCCCTCTGCACAGTAGCATGTTGTAATTTTTCACCATTTAAATAATATTATATTATTATTCCTTTCAAAGTGGATAACCTCACATTTGCCAACATTATACTCCATCTGCCATCGCTCACTTACTTAGCCTATCTAAATCTCTCTGCATACTTTTTGCATCCTCCACGCATTTCGCTTTCCCACTCATCTTCATGTCATCAGCAAACTTTGTTCTCCTACACTCAGTTCCCTCCTCCAAATTGTCTATGCACATGGTAAACAGTTGAGGCCCCAGCACCAATCCCTGTGGCACGCCACTAGTCACCAACTGCCAACCGGAAAAGCACCTATTTATTCCAACTCTCTACTTCCTGTTAGATAGCCAATCCTCAATCCACACTAACACTTTACCCCCAAATCTGTGTACCTTATTCTTTTGCAGCAACGTTTTGTGAGGCACCTTATCAAATGCCTTCTGGAAATCTAAAAACACCACATCCACCGGTTCCCCTCTGTCAACCACACACATTACATCTTCATAAAAATCCAGTAAATTCGTCAAACACGACTTTCCCTTTATGAATCCATGCTGCATCTGCTTGATTGAGCCATTCTTTTTCAGGTATCCTGCTATTTCTTCTTTAACGATGGATTCCAGCATTTTCCCAATTATGGATGTTAAGCTAACCAGCCTGTAGTTACCCTTTTGTCTACCTCCTTTTTTAAAAACAGTGACGTCACATTAGCTGTTTTCCAATCAGCTCCTCAGAATCCAATGAATTTTGATAAAATACAACGAACGCAATTGCTATTACTTCTGCCATTTCTTTTAGTACTCTGGGATGCATTCCATCCAGGCCAGGGAACTTGTTTACCTTTAGTCCCATTAGCCTACCAAGCACGACCTCTTTTGTAATAGTAATCATTTTTAAGTCCTCACCCCCTACAGTCCCACGACCGTCAATTTTCAGTAAGCTATTTGTGCCCTCTACTATGAAGACCGACACAAAAAACGTGTTTAAGACCTCGGCCATTTCCTCGTTTTCCACTGGGGTGATTGGGGAGGGGAAGAAACTGGAAACTTCTCATGTTATTATTGCTGATGAAGTTTCAAGTTTATTTATGAGTGTCACAAGCAAGCTTACATTAACACTGCAATGAAGTAACTGTGAAAATCCACCGTCGCCACACTCCGGCACCTGCTCCGGGCACCTGCTTGCGTTCGTTGTATTTTATCAAAATTCATTGGACTCTGAGGAGCTGATTGGAAAACAGCTAATGTGACGTCACTGTTTTTAAAAAAGGAGGTAGACAAAAGGGTAACTACAGGCTGGTTAGCTTAACATCCATAATTGGGAAAATGCTGGAATCCATCATTAAAGAAGAAATAGCAGGATACCTGAAAAAGAATGGCTCAATCAAGCAGATGCAGCATGGATTCATAAAGGGAAAGTCGTGTTTGACGAATTTACTGGATTTTTATGAAGATGTAATGTGTGTGGTTGACAGAGGGGAACCGGTGGATGTGGTGTTTTTAGATTTCCAGAAGGCATTTGATAAGGTGCCTCACAAAACGTTGCTGCAAAAGAATAAGGTACACAGATTTGGGGGTAAAGTGTTAGAGGGAGAATTTAGCATGGTCAATGCACCCTAACCAGCATGTCTTTCGGATTGTGGGAGGAAACCAGGGCACTTGGAGGAAACTCACGTAGGCACGGGGAGAACGTACAGACTTTGCTCAGACATTTACCCAAGCCAGGAATCGAACGCAGGTCCCTGATGCTGTGAGGCAGGAGTGCTAACCACCAAGCCGCCCCTAGGAAATATTATCCGAGTGCAGATATTGTCAGCAATTCTCTGACTGCTGAAAGATGCATGTGTTGTGTGGATGGACAGTTCCTCTTTCTCAGGAAGCTCACAGCACAAACAGCTCATCACTCAACACTAATTCCCAATAACCTATCAATGTCACTCTTCCCCAGTTACCGAATTTCTTTTGACAATCAAAGCAGAACCTCTATTGGGGAAGGAGTCAAATACACACTTTCGCTGTTGTAAATACTATAGATCCGAACCTACATACTTGATAACTGAACATCAAAGATTTGATAAGTGGATACAATGCCTGTGCAGGTGAGTTTCATGCTTCCTTTCTCTTACAATTATGAAGAAGTGACATGAAATTTGACTTTCAGATAATTTATCATAATGAAAGCTATTCTTAACAATAGCCACAAAGTAATTTCCTTCTTTCATAAATAATGAAATATTCCATTATTTTGCCATTCCTGCTGTCTCCCCATATTCTTAATGCTTTTGAATCACTCAGATTGGTAAACGCTGTGTAATTTTGCAAGTTGATTATTTATGACAATTTGTTGGAATTGGAAAGAAATATTTCCCGACAGAAAAAGTTTAATTGAACACAACGCTGCTCAAAAGCCCCAAGGGTGAAATATGCAAGCACACAAAACACAGTATCTAATGGAATTTCAGTCTTGTTGTTAAAAACATATATGAATATATTCCTGAAGCTTTTAAAAGAAAGAGGAATATATTAGTTTTAAATCAGACTTAATACGCTCTCTCTTTTTATACTTCTGTGTTCCAATGGAAGAACAATATTAGGAGCAACTATGTTGAAAGATATAAGGTGGGATTATTATTTTGAAATAATTCTTCAGTTTGTAATTAATAGTCTATTTGAATACAACATAAATTAAATTATATATATTGCTCTGATGACAGAATGTTAGTGGCTGAAAAATATACCTTTTGCGGTAGCTTAGCATGAGCCATCAAATTGTTCTGAATATAATCATGAACGCTCTGCAGTTTTGCTACCAATAACGTAAATGACCATACCAAACTGTAAGGACAGTTATACAGATATTAGACATAAAGATGGGAGTGAAGTTTGCTATTTTTAATATGGTTCTGCCCAGTATTAATTTAAATTCCTTCATATTTTTATAATAATAACAGATGCAAAACTCCTCTGACCTTGCCATATCCTACCTTTGACGGCTTGAGTAATATTACAGAAATATTTACATTGGATGGGTTTTCAAAATATAAATATGTCAGTCAAATTTAAACTCCAAAAGAAAATGACTCAACAACTGCAGAATCTCAGGCATCTGAAAATCGTCTTAAAACAATTGTTTACTGTGACTGCTATGAAGCAATTAAAGTTCAAGATAACATTATACAAAAATAAACTCAAAGCGCAAGAACTTATTTCACAAGCAATAGACTCTTGAATTTCGCTCAGTAATGTAGGTTATTTTGAGAATTAATTTGTTTGTGGAAACTAGTAGATAACTGTTGTGTTATGCTTGTGCTATGCTCTCTTTCAGTTCCAGGGCTGAAGTTTGACTTCAGCTCATACTGATGGCTGCAAATGTCTCCTTGTGAAACTTAACCCACAATTTCATAACAACTGATAGTTCCACTCAGGATTACCAGATATGCTTTGGAACGGGACCATTACTCCAATTCTTACAAGTCTCTCATGACATCTGCCAAGAAAAAAGCCTGCACCCTGTTCAAGTTATGTTAGGTTTTTGGGGTCGGGCAGAGAGAGAGGACATGCCCCCTTTTCTTGTCACTCTGCCACTTTCTGTTTGGCTCACGTCCAACCCTTGCTGCCCCTTGTGATGCCTTATCCTTATACTGTGGCTTGTTGTCTTCTTGTCCCCTGGAGCTTTCCCATTTTTGTTCATGTTGGTCTTGGGGAGAGAAGAGGAGAAACTTGAGGCAGTAAAGACAGCCTTAGGTCAGAAAATAATCAAAGACAACATTGACCTTTGAATGATTTGGTCAAAGGGGTCACACATTATGTGTGAAAATTAGGAAATAGCTGTTGAATGAGGAAGATATTTTTCATTTGTTCTTAGTTGAAGAGGTAACATCACAGAGGCACCATTGCAGGATTGGTATTGAGCTAAAATTGCTTTGGTAGAAGGAACTGAGGAAGTGCTTTCAGCTAAGATTAATGTATTTGCGAGTCATTGTGCTGAAGGACCCAAAGACATTTGTCCCAGAAGGTGTGGAGAAATAGGGGAGATTAAAAGTGAGCAACAGGGTTATATATTTGGTCGTGTGTTGATCCCAAAAGGCTTACAAAGATTAGTACTAAGCTTTTGTGGTCCCACTATTTAAGAATGAGCGCAGTGAGAATGTGAAACATGCTTCAATACAGAGCAGTTGAAGTAGCTAGCACTGGTGCATGGATAAAGAGGAAAAAAAAAGCGGACAGAGGGAGACGGAGGCAGGCAAACACCTAGGGCATGTGAATAAAGCTGTAAGTTACAGCTTTATTCAGAGATGATGGGCAAGGCAATTCAAATGCCATTTTGTACAGGTAATTGCACAGACAACCATGTGGGGAATCCGATACTGAACTTACACCCCAGAACGCGAGTCAGGATTGAAATAAAAAGCTGGAAAAAAACTCAGTGGGATTGAACATGGTTACAATGTCCCTCTGGTTTGAACAGTGTCACTTCACATTATGAATCACCATTTAGGTGACAGAGTTAGAAGTGCTTTTCAATAATTTTTAATCACTCACAATCATCAAAAAGGGAAAAGTTAATGTGGCCCCTGGAGTCTACTGCTTCTCTTATCATCAAGAAGAAATCCAAATGTACTTTTTTTTTTAAACAGCTCCCACCTATTTTTTTTACTTTACATTCACAGCCGAGTCTCACATTCCATAAATACACTTCACTGACAGTTCTTATTGTACTGAGGAATTGAATCATATGTCTTCTTATTCTTTAAAAAAGTGAAAATAAACTAAGCCCTATAAGTCTTTTAGAATTTCAAATCACCAAAATAGCCTCTTCTTCATGAAATATCTCCAGAGATTCAGTCTCATGGAGATCAGGTGTGGAAAACTGATTTTCACAGTCCGAATATGTCATTATAAATTATCTGTACAATATTTTAGTAATTTTTGATTGAAAGTCAATTACACTTGAGGTATACCCAATAGTTTGAATGACAATTGTTCCATATTGACTTGAAACTTTCAATGAATAGCAAATAATTGTTCTTCAAGCAAATCCCTCAGGTGCATTTTCTAATTCACACCCATTCACTGTCTTCTTTGGAATTATAATGCATTTATCCACATTGCTCTTTCTTAGCTTAATTGGCCTTGATATTTGCTAATCTTTTTCTCCGTCTCTGTTCCATTTGTAATCTGGTCACACTGAAAGAAATCATCAATTGCTTTATTCAATACCGGACAAGAGATATTCTTGCCAAAATCATTTACGGATTGTGTGAGCAGTGGAAGATCTAAGGCAAGCTATTGTAAAATGCTGCAAATCATGACTGCTCACCCACAGCACAACATTCCTCTTCCATGCCACATTGGCTAAACAGCTAGATGGCAGATGGATTCATCAGTCGTATTACTTTATTTTGTTGACACAGTGGTTAGCACTGCTGCCTCACAGAGCCAGGGACCCGGGTTCGATTCCCGGCTTGGGTCACTGTCTGTACAGAGTCTGCACATTCTCCCTGTGTCCGCATGGGTTTTCTCCAGATGCTCCAGTTTCCTCCCACAGTCCGGAGATGCACTGATTAGGTGCTTTGGCCATGCTAAATTCTCCCTTAGTATAACAAAAGTGGCACCAGAGTGTGGCAACTAGGGGATTTTTACAGTAACCTCATTGCAGTGTCAACGTAAGCCCACTTGTGATTAAATAAATAAATAATAGAAATCTATTTGGTATCACTGGAAATGAGATATTATGGGTTTTGTTTTCCCATCTTTGGGGAGGTGGGGTATTTCTGCTCCCATTTTGGAGGGAGGAGGGGGCAATGACAATGGTGGCAGATAATCAAACACGAGACCAAAATAGCTTTTACATTGGGCAGGAGATTTCACCACTTCATTATCCCCGCTCTTGCGCTAATGACATTACAGGGATCTTGACTTCAAAAATGTGACATTGTGGGACCCACCTCCTGTGTGCCAAACAAATGGTGGGGAAAGCTGGCAACCAATGGGCTACACTATGCCTTTCCCACCTGATTTGACACTTAGTCAAAAAAATTGGAAAATTCTGTCAATTGAATAAGGAACAATGGATACCAAATTTCAAGAATATTACCTGAGAATTCACAACTTATAAACACACGCACCTCCATGCTGCTTTCTTATTTTATATTTATAGTCTATGGCCTGGTAAGGAAGAGCCAGGCAATATGCTACTTATTATTCAAGGTGCAAGCCGCTGATGTGATATTTCTGCCATGTTTTGCAGAATATCTAATTTTTTTTTTGGTCTATGTGTAGTGCCAATGGTCATTTCTGACTCTGGGATACTGGGTTGGATTTTCATAGACTTTTGAAGCTGGTGGATGGGACATAGATCCTTTTCCATCATCATTCCTTCTGAGAGATCCCACTTTGACAGATCCCATTCTGCTGCTAAGTGAAGGAGGTAGGGCTGGATTCATGCAATGTAATGTAAATTCAGTAGGGTCATCGGAACTCTGTGCAGGGTTCACAAAGACCTCATTTTTTCTAATAGCAACTGCATTAACATACAGAATGGAAATCACAAATTTATAAGGGAAATGTTGGGATGAGATGTGTAGAACAATCAAACTGTCAACTTATTTTAAAACCCAACTCCTTAAAAAATCAAACAAAAGGTTGCTGACGTCAGTGAGAGCTGTTTTCATAGTTACAATACCTGTTTAACAACATTAGCTAAAGGGCTTCATCAATATTAATGGAGACTGTTTTCTACAACCTACAATTATTGCAGCAGGGGCTCTAAATTCACAGTTTGACAAAGACCAAAGAGGTTGCAGGTCTTATGAAGAGAGGCTGAGGGATTTGAGGTTGTTTTCGTTAGAAAGGAGGCGGCTAAGAGGGGACCTAATCGAAACATATAAGATGATTAGAAGTTTAGATAGGGTGGATAGTGATAGCCTTTTTCCTAGGATGGAGAAAGCTAGCACGAGGGGACACAGCTTTAAATTAAGGGGTGATAGTTATAGGAAGGATATCAGAGGTAGGTTCTTTACCCAAAGGGTGGTTCGGGAGTGGAATGCCCTGCCTGCAGCAGTTGTAGATGCGCCAAGTTTGGTGGCGTTAAAGAGGTTAGTTGATAAGTATATGGAAGAGAAGGGAATGGTTTAGTTTGGAGGGGCATTGCTTTTTATATTGGTCGGCGCAACATCGAAGGCCGAAGGGCCTGTTCTGTGCTGTAATGTTCTATGTTCTATGTTATTAATGGATTAGCTGCCATTTAATGAACACAAGTTTGTTGTTTTTTAAAACTAGATTATATATGAGATGACTTGAGGGGTGTTTAAGGTTTTAAATGGGCTTTCATGAACGTAAGACGTTAAGATGTCGGGCAAAAGTAGGCTATTCAATCAAGACTGCTTCACCATTCAATGAGATCATGACTGACCTGATGTGACAATTCTTAAGTTCAGTTTCCTGCTTTATCCACATGCCCATTGATGCCCTTACTAATTAAAACTATGTCATACTAATATTTGTTTATAAGAATGAAAGCTGTAACAGATACTCAAATCATTTATTTTTCATCCCAACATATTGCTGAGTTTTGCTAATGGTGGATACAAGGTGGGTTGGTATGGAGGGTACAGCAGCCATGGATTTGGGTGGGGGTGTGGAATAAGTTGGCATGGAGGCTGTGAGTTGCCTTGGGTATGTGTGGCAGGGCATGAGTTGATACGGATGGGTCATGGAGAATGGGGGTGATGAGGTGTGGGGGCTAAAGGGCCTAATATTTAATAAAACAACTCAAAGTCTCAGGGAACCAAGGTGGGCTTTTTAAGCAATCCACCTAGCATGTCTGGCAGCCTCTGGGTCTCTGCTATTCAGCCATATCAGGCTTCACTCCATCCCATATCTGCCATCAGAGTAATACATGTACCACATGGGCCTTTTTGCCTCCTGTTTTCTCACCCATTTGACACTTACATCTGTTTTTTTTGAGAAGATTCTGGGCTGTTTGTTTTCAAAAAGGAGCACTTGAGGAGGAGGAGGAGGAGATCAGAGAATATCGGAGAAAATGAGGACTGAGTTGGATGATTAGCCATGATCCTAATGAGTACTGGAGAAGGCTGAAATGGCTGAATGGCCTCCTTTTTTTCTATAGTTCGAAATGAACAAAATTAATATGTGCTCCCAGTGGGAGTTGATCAAATGAGCATGGCAGCTCTTGGATGTCAGCGGGAAATAAAAATATGCCATGCTGGAATCGTGTCAGCCTTTCTCCTTAGCAAAAAAAAAATTAAAACCTATTTTTACATTTTTCTTTTATCTGGGCCATGCGACAACTTCCTGCCGAACAAACCAGAGAAGATGACATGCAGTAATCAGATCAAGTGGTATTTGCTGTTCCCACTCTGCAGATCAAGCTGCCTTCTGATTTCTCCTGTTCAGGATGTGAATCCCACAAATAGCCCAATTGCAACTGGATCGGCAGCAAGCAAGAAATCATGTCCTGAATCTACCAGCTTCTTCTCTGACAGTCCCTTGGAGTCCAGGGTGATATGCTTCCAGACTGAAAATGAATTCTCAGGTAACTGAGGGGTCCAATGCACGACCGACATCAATCTGTCACAAGTGGGACGGATGGTGGTTGGAGGAGGGGGTTATTATTGGGGTTCACATGCCGTGTCGAAGTATCGAGTAAAGCGCTTGTTTCGGGAGCCCCGTGTCAGGATTGCAGACGCCCAGCAGAACTGATGAACCGCGATCAATGCCTGGCCTGAGCAAGGACATGGTAGTACAGTGGTTAGAGCACTGCCAGGACCCGGGTTTGATTCCTGGCTTGGGTCACTGACTGTGCGGAGTTTTGAACATTCTCCAAATGTCTGCGTGGGTTTCGTCCGGTTTCCTCCCACAGTCCAAAGATGTGCAGGTTCAGTGGATTGGCCATACTAAATTGCCCCTTAGTGTCAGGGGGACTAGCTAGGTAAATGCATGGGGGTGTGGGGATGGGTCCTGGGAGGGACAGAGATGGGCTGAATGGCTTCTTTCTGCACTGCAGGATTCTACGACATTTACTGCTGTACGGTGCCTGGATGGCATGTGCTCCTTTATCTATTAACATTTGGCTTCAGATTACTCTCAGAATTTTCCTGTCCTGCCCACCACGGAAATCCTAGCAGGTAGACATGGTCCATGCAAAGATGCTTTGGCCTTGGGTGGGAATTTCCAGCCTTGAAGCGAGCATGGCTGGAAAACTCCTGCCGAAGTGTCCAGCTTCTTCACAGATGCTTTTCCTCCATTCAAGGTGCAGTCTGGGCCAGAGATTCCCAGATGTCAGTGAGGGTGTTGCACTTTTTCAAGGAAGCTTTGAGGGTAACCTTGAAGCATTCCTGCTGCCTTTTTGGGGTTCACATGCCGTGTCGAAGTGCCGAGTAAAGCGCTTGTTTCGGGAGCCCAGTGTCAGGGGTGCAGACGCCCAGTGGAACTGATAAACAGTGATTAACGCCTGCCTGAGCAAGGACACGATGATACAGTGGTTAGCGTTGCTGCCTCAGAGTGCCAGGGGCCTGGGTTGGGTCACTGTGTGTGTGGAGTTTGTATGTTCTCCAAATATCTGTGAGGGTTTCCTCCGGCACTCCCGTTTCCTCCCACAGTCCAAAGACGTGCAGGTCAATAGATTGACCGTACTAAATTGTCCCTTAGTGACAGGAGAACTAGCTGAGGTAATGGAGATAAGTCCTGGGAGGGATTGAGATGGGCTGAATGCCCTCTTTCTACATTGCAGGATTCTATGATAGTATGACACTTACTGTTGAACAATTACAACCCCATAGTGACAAGAACTGCAAAACAGTTTAAATCTCTGCCATCCACAATACAAATAATAATTAAAAATTGAAAATTCCAATGAGAATGAATGAGCAACAGTAGGCCAAAACACAAATTCTTCCTCAATTAAATAAATAACTATTCATTGAAGGTCAATCATCTCAGACCCAGGAAATTGCTGAAAGAGTTATTCAGGGAAGCATCTAGGCTGATTGTCTGCATCATAAGGTTAAAAGTGAGACTATTTGATAATGATTACACCATGTTCAACTCCCATTGCAATCCCTCACATAATGAAGCAAGTTTCAAGCACTGTCCTTCATCGACAAGGGGCAACCCAACCATTTTTGCTTGACACCAACTTAACTGTTATTGGAATAGAGGGTTATCCTTGTAGCCAAATGAGCCATCCAAAATGGTGATTTGTAAAGCACCCTGGGACAACTGGACAGAATGAAAACGACAAGCTGTAGCTTAAAAGACCCAGGTAAACAGGCTGCAACGCAGACAAGTGAATATGGGTCATCTCCAGGACAAAAGCAACTGTCTGGTCAAACTGGATTGTTTACCAGACACTGGGGCACCGTAACCCCTTCTTTGGGAGAGAGGTGTGTATTCTACGTGCCTCCAGCACCTACAAACATGGCCATTGGGGACACACCCAGAGATTAGTGTGGCAGCACCTGATAGAATTACATTGATCAGAGTGATCAAATCCGGATCGATTGATTGACAACGGAAAAAGGGGTGCGAAACCCAACAGAATATAAAGGATGCTGCGCAACCAAGAATCTCTCTTTCTGACCCCACAAACGAGCTACAACAATGAGGAGAGCCACCAGACCCCGAGAAGGAAGGACGACCAGAGCCAGAGTGCCGGACTAGACTACGCAGAGGACGACTGAGACCAGCGCACAGATAAAGACCAATATCTGCTTGGGTACTTGCCAGTCATACAAAGTTGAGTCAAGGTCTTGTATTGGACTTGAACTCCAATATTTTCTATAAGATAACTTACTGTTGGTTGGATGGGTGATTGTTGATTGTGTGGGTTGAAATAAACTGTACTAACAAGAGGTCTATTCGCAGTTCTTTGTCTATCATATAAGGGTTAAAACAGACAATGCAGCAGGCATAACAACTGGCAACTCTGGTGGGATCTCGACAAGAAGTAACTTTGTTGTTCCAATACTGAATTTTACAGAAACTATGTTGAATGATTATTTAAAACTCAGAGCCAACAGGTGTAAACTCCTTATTGGACAAATAACTGCTTTCAGGAAATTGTTTACTGCGCATGCATTGTAACCAATAAGGAAGATCAGGTAAACTCTGTAGGGTTGCATTAGAATCCAGAGGGATTAGGACTGGAACATAGCTCAAAGCCACACCCGCAGTTCGGTCAATACCCTACTTTTGTCATTGATTACAGAATGGCAGGAAACAGCACAGAGATAGAGAAGTGTCCCATATGGGAAACAAAAATCAAAGAATTTATTAACAAGAAAGGGTGGTCCCTATGGGCAGAATCTTGTGCCAATACTGAGTTGAGGCCAGGATCCCAACGCAGAAGGATTGGGATGATCTAAGGAAAGTTCAGGGAAAACGGGCAGACAAACGTTGGAAAAAAATTGCAAATATGAGCCGCTTAGGACGGCTGCTAGGAACAGAAAAATAATCAAACACTTCATAAGGAACTGGAGGAATCAAAGCGAGCGCAGGAGGAGATTAAGAAGCTAAGGGAATAACAGTGGGAGAGGATAGAACAAATATGAACTGAAAAGGAGAAGGAGACTAAGAAACTAGAAGAACGACAGCAGTAAAGGATAAAGCAGATAAGAACCAAAAATGACAGAGAGGTTGTTGAATTAAAAACAACCAACCAGGCAAATTTATTAGATCTGGTCAATTTTAAACACAGTTTGAGACAGCCCAGATACCCAGCACGCTATCTTGGCCAAATGTGACGCTGAGCAGGCAGTAGCACGATTGGAAGCTAAATGCACTGATCTGCAGGCGACAATAAAAGCACTATATCAAGCCAGTAAAGAACAGAAACAGTGATCACTGACCACTCCAACAGGGCCAGCGAGAAATTTCATGGCTGGAATCCCTATTATCGGTTCAGAACGGATTTATGTGTACCTTTGGAACAGTAGAGGAAGAAGAAATAGAGAAGATGGATTGGGCAGAGCTAAAGGAGAATGCTAGACTTTACGTTACACAAACCAAGGATTGGGTCCACCACCATCTTTCCCAGGGGAAATCATACCAGTGCGCTCCCAGATTCACTTCTAGTTCCGATGCACCTAGTGACGACTGAATAGGATGAATACATAACCCTGTTTATGGTGGTACAATTGGCCAAAATCACAAAGCTTTGAGCCATCAGCTTATTCACAATGTTTCTCTCTGGATGTTAGGCAGCAGAAGATAATGCATGGGCTAGATGAAAGGGAAGAAGTGAAGCTGACAGTCATGTGCTTAAGCAAGTCTGCACCATCTGCCTTGCCAGCCCCTCAAAATGTTGGGGAAGGAACCTTAAACAAAATCAAGGAAGTGATATTGACCGCAAGTAGGGTTTAATAAAGGGGATCCTGTAACTAGGTTAAATAAACATAGATAGAGGAAAGGGGAACATCTGACTATCTTTGCTGGTCATTTACGGATCCACTTCATGGGAGTTTAAGGGGAATTAGGTCAGCGTATATTAAATGAAACTGATTAATTTAAATGGGCTAGGACATTAGTCTCACACAAAATAGAGGAAGGCAAGAAAGCCTGCACTAATTTTGAGTCAGTAAGAAGTCTCACAATACCAGGTTGGAGTCCACCCAGTTTATTTCATAGTAATCTCTCAATCTTTTAGAAACAGTGTTCGTCAGGTGTGCAGAAGGTTCTGATCAGAAAAGGGCATACAAAGTGACACACAGTTTACAGAATACTGATTAGAATGCAGGTTTTTACAGCTAACCTGCTATTCAAGTCCTAAAGATGCAGACAATGTGAGTGGAGATAGCGTTAGCATAGGTTAAAAAGATGTGTATTGTCTCCAGACAGGACAGTAAGTGAGATTTTACAAGGCCAGGCAAGTCATGGTGGTGACATAGTGCGACATGAACCCAAGATACCGGTTGAGGCCGTGCTTATGTGTGCGGAACTTGGCTATCAGTCCCTGCTCAACAACTCTGTGCTATCGTGTGTTGTGAAGGCCACCTTGGAGAACATTTACCCGAAGATCAGAGACCAAATGCCCGTGACGGCTGAAGTGTTGACTGCTGAAGGATAAGGACAGCAATACACTTGGTTTTGCCAAACACAGGTTTTTCTTAATCCCCCATCCATCTTCTACAGGCGACCAGCTACCGGGCTAGAAAAGTTTTCCTGACCCAAGTGCTTGATCCAATATGTAGATGATTTAACACCAAAGAGAAACACGTAACATTGCTGGATGAATTACTCGCACTGCTCCACACATTAGGCTGTAAATTCAACCAGAAAAAGATCCAAATTTTGCAACCCAAGGTTATATACCTGGGTACAATGATTGACTTAACTGAGCCTGCTATCACAGCACTATGAGAAAGCCATCCAGCAGATCACTGAAAACATTAAAGCAACCCAGTTAGCTGCAGCTGTCCAATTAGGAGGTAACAAGAAATAGAGCAAGGCATATTTCAATAAAACGGTACATCTGGTAGACTATATGGTTGGTAAGAGGTCTGACAACACCAATTTTAAATCCAACTGTTTTATTTGATAGTAAACTTGCTAGCTTTTGGCGTTTGTGCCTTCGTCAGGCGAATGAGGTGTTCTGGTCTCCAAAAGCACACATATCAGCACAGACAATTTATGGATTGCTGATTAGAATGCAAATCCTTACACCTAACCTGGTAAAAGGATTCGCATTCTAATCAGCAAACTGTAAACTGTCTGTGCTGATACGTGTGCTTTTGGAGACCAGAACACCTCATTCGCCCGACGAAGGCACAAACGCCGAAAGCTAGCGAGTTTACATCAAATAAATCGGTTGGATTTAAAATTGGTGTTGTCAGACCTCTTACTGAGTTTACCCCAGTCCAACGCCGGCATCTCTACATCAAGACTATGTGGTTGGCCAGCAGTAATAATCTCCTTCTACAACCCCAGTCCTTTCTTGTCCCCGAGGGACACAGGTCCGCAAAGCATCACTGACAAAATAAGCCCCTCTGTGTTAAATCCTAATCACCACCGGGAAACTGGTTGGTTTCACATCAATCAACTGAAAGCTTACCGGACTCAGAATAATCACTTCTACCATCTCACATTGAAGATAAGGAAGGATGATGCTAGGCGACTGGAATGGCCTCACTTAGGAAATGTTGTTTCCCCGGACACCTTCTTATCCAGTTTCAGGCTCAGACCAGACCCTCAGTCCTACCACACTACAGTCCAGAGTCTCGTCCACATCTGAAGTGCTCCTAGGGGTACTGAACAACCCAGACATAATAGGAAACCTCCACCCCACCAGAGGACGGGCATAACTCACCAGATATTGGCTCTCGCAGCATTATGGATTCTCCAATAAATATAAGCCTTGACTGCCCCAGACCCAACAGTGAGGCCCTAACTAAACGACACCGCCACATCTCCTACATGGATAAGGGACCAGACACATAGATTAATTAGACTGGAACATGAGGATGGAGGACCCCTGAAGCCTGATTCAAACGCAAACCCCACAGCGCAGACAACGAACAGACACGGCTATGGAAACCAGGTGAGGAGGTAATGATGGAGCCCCATGAGACAAATCATTCAGAATGTGAGTCTCTGCTGGGCCACAGGTAAATGGAAGTACTGAAAGAAAGAATCTAAGGTGCCCCAAATGATGAAATTCAGCCTACAGTACAGACCAATGCAAGGTACAAGAATCTCTGACGGGAGCAGCCACTTAAAAGCATTGTATATTACTAATACGATTAACCAGGTTATTTATACAATCCTATGCCGTGCTCTTTCATGACTTTTCTCCAAGTTGAGACATCATTAAGCCAACTATACAAATCTTTGAGGCAGCTATGCCAAATTCTAGTGTCACTGAGGTAGCTGTGCTCAATTTTAAAATCGTCAAGGCAACTGGGCTACATTTTCAATAGGAAATGAAACAAACAAAACTCTTACAATGCAAAAGCTTGGTACAATATACAGCTGCTCTTAACCCAGCTTCTTAGCGTTCCAAGTGACACTGAGAATTTTGCTTCCAGTATTCCAATGATAGAAGAGCCATATCTTTAACCTTAATTTTCAAGGGACATGTTTTCAATTCTTAGAGGCACTTGTATTAAATTTTACAGGCGACTCGCCTTCAAACTCCAAAACACACAGAACAGACACCTCTTTGGTTCATTACAGACCGACTCCGGTGCTAATGAAATTCCTACAGTGACTGCTGCTAGACTAAAACCAGCCATCTTGATTTTGCTGGCCAGTTAAAATAAACTCTTTTCTGACCACCCCCACCACTTGTCTATTCATCGATCTGAACAAAACTTTTTGCTCCGCAATGCTCCACAATTAGAATTTTTTAAAAACTACCACATGCAAGTGACAGTTGATATACTTGGGTCCTCCTGATCACACCATTGTCAATAAATGTTCAAAAAAAAATGAGATGGGAATGGACAGTTCAAATATATGTGTATACATCAAATATTAGATGCGATTACAGCAAAAATTACAAATCCCCTCAAGACAGTGACGGACAACAACAGAGATGCAACCTACAATCTCTCTCATCATTAGGATAAGTACACAGGACATTCCAAGCAAGGCAAATTTGTGATATCCCAGTTATTTATGGTTTGCCCCACATGAAGCAGGGGAATGTGAGGTGGGTATATTATGGGTGCTCCCTGAGAAGAGTATAATGTTTGGGTGTAACAACTAGTGACTCGGATACAAAAAAAGCAAATGAGTGTCACCGCAGAAGGGGATTGGTGGAGATTTTCAAATTATGGGTGCCCTGAAGTTGGATGTCTGGCCAACAGACTGGAAAAAGGATTAGAGCTCGGGCAATGGTGCCCTGGGAAACTCAGAGGGGAACTTTGCATTGTACAAAATAAAAATTGGGCCTAAGCCAACCCCAGACGCATGCCATTCTATTTGTCCTGAAACTACTCCTGGACCACAGGATGGATTGATACTAAAACACACAGGGAAAAATTTTATGACAACATCCATCATGTATTGGTATCTGTGATGCTGGATATAGCTGGCACTCTACTGGCAGAGTGGTGTTCTCCCCAACTTAAGAGACTACAACTCCACTTGCTCGCCGATTGTTAAGAAGGTAGGTAGGAATGGATGAAAGACAGGAAAGATAAGGGAGGGAGTTAGTCAATAACATGGCCACAGCATACGGAACAGGGGGAACAACCATCAACACCCTTGATTTAGTTGACCAGGCCAATAAACGTAGGGTTCTGACCCAACAGGTTAAACAGACACTCAATTCGATCAATGAGAACAATCAGCAAGATCTAAAGAGAAACTGACTGGGAACACAGCCAGCAGCCACGTGGTAGCCACGTGTTAGAAGGACACACCAAGACACTCACTCAAATTATCAGTGAAAAGTTAGAGGATGATGACCAACAACAGAAACTGGACTTTATGGAATGTATACGGACAGTGGATGGTAGAACAGCTAAGGGAAAGCCTAGAGCAGAAATGAGTGGAGAGGTTCCATCTTGGATTAGTGACGGACAGATGGAACACCTTTTTATGAGTAAGAAACACCCCGAGTTATCTGACTGCCAGTTGACCAAAGTCTGATTCAATGACAACTTCAAAAGGACTTCAGGCAAAGTCCTGGGAACGATATTAGGGCTCCCCATAATCACTGACGACCGGGTCGGACTGAGGGTCTTCAGAGTGGAGAATATAGGGAATATCCATGAGGATATCTGGGTAGGGCATGACAGCACTTTACAGTACGCAGTGGAGAAAGAAGGGAGGCTCATAGGCACTACTCAGGACAGATGTCAGAAAACTGACAGAATAATCACATGCCCATGCCCAGTTTACTTAAATGAGCATGGACTGTGTGGTTTCAGAACAAACACTAGCCTAAATTGCTCTGTAGAAGCTCATAGCCTGGACACAGACATAATTCATTTAGCTTACAAGGGAGCAGGGAGATACTGTCTCATCCCTGAACTGTTCTCCTTGAAACAATATCAATATGGCATGACACATTAGTAATGTTACTAACACTACATTCTGCATTAAACCAGACAAAGCAGCCAGGGTGGGCCTCATTCAATGAACAAACATCCACAAAAGGGAGAGGGTAGATTTGAATGCCATTGATAAACTCTGACAGACTCATGAGAAATATGATACAAGTCTAAAACTCCTGCTTGGAGGAATTGAACCTGATTTGGGCAAAATTGGCTATAGCCCACAGAACCTTCACCAAAATAATACAGCAGACCCAAGAGGTGAAAAGGAGGATTAAAGAAATTAAAATCATCTCTTAATGGGATGACCTTTGGAACTAGGACTCAAACATCCAAATCCATCCATTTGTTTGCATAATGTCCCACCTGGTGGTAGTACTGCTTTTGTTCACCATGGTATATCTAATTATCCTCACAGTCCAATTCAGCTGATGGAGAAACAGGATAACCTGGAGGCAGGACATAGGGTCCACCCTAATGGTCCTGGTCCCCTCTAATTCAGAAGAACAACATTTACAGGAAGCCTGCCATGTTGCCACTTGTACTAATGAGCCATTGGAAATCCTATTACCAAAATATGCCTCAGATCTGCAAATTGTAATTTCTGTTTGAATGTGGGTTTATAATTAGCTTATTATAATAATGGTGTTTAGAATGTGTGATTATCTGTATTTGTGGGTAATTAGCTTATTGTAATAATGGTGTTTAGAATATATGGTTGTTTGTATTTTTTAGTGTTGCTGTCCATAGCTTCTGGAATATTAATATGTCGTAGGGATGTATTATAACTGTGCATGCAATGCATCGGCCTTGTCTGACTGTTGGGTGACTAGGGAATTCCTGGTGGATCTGGGTCCTGAGTTGGTGATCCATCACACTTCACGTTCAGTATCAAAGCAGGGGACTGTGGCCAAACAGACCATCTAAGTTGGCTACTTAAAAGTGACCCCCTGCAAAAATTACATGCAACAGTTAGTTCCCAGCTAATTAGTTCCTAGCTCTTTCCAAACAATACAATGTATAGCAGGTGCACCAGCAGCTCAAGTCACCAAGCTTTGACATTTATCACCATTCTGTCCATGGGTCAAAATTCTGAAACTTCCTTGCTAACATTGTGAAAACATCACTGCCATTGGGCTACTGTGAGTGAAGATGGTGGATTACCATCACTTGCTCAGAGACATCCAGAGATGGGCTTGCCAACACAATGTTGGCAACACCTGCAAATTCTCCTCCAAACCACTCGCCATCCTGACTTGGAAACATATCGCCATACCCTCGCAGTCATAGGGTCAATAGCCTGGAACTACCTTCCCAATGGCATCGTGGATCAATCCACAGCATGTAGACTGTAGTGATTCAAGAAGGCCACTCACCACAACCTTCTCAAGGGCAACTGGGGACTGGCAATAAATGCAGCCTAGCCAGTGACACTCACGTCCCACAATTGACAAAACAAAACATCGGCAGTCTGGATATAATCATGACTTCACAGAGCTGATCAAGTCTATTTTCTTAGCTGAACATTCCAGACTGAACGACTTGACAAAAACAAAATATTCTGGCTGTCTTAGGAAAAACATGATTGCAGCAGCACCATTATTTGATCGAACTGACCAAATGTCTTGCAAAAATCAGGTGCAGTAAAGTAAATGAAGAATCAGACGGTGTAAAACTGTAAATTGGAAACTCCATAGAAACAGTCGCCAAATTGTTATTTCATTGCAGATATCAGTAATGTCCGATCACTTGCCAATTGCCAGAACAACATTCATCATCTAAATCAGACTTTGTAAATGACACTAATGATCCTATAATTGTGCCAGCAAAAAGGACAATTTTCCTCTTAAAAAGCTCTAACAAGCACATTCATGATATGAACAGAGATTTCAAGTGATGGAATATGGTTTTTGCAATATTGGATTGAACTGCCTTTGCAGCTAATGGAGCCTCTACCGATCACATTTAGTAAGCTTGTTAAAAAACTGTGACCAGATGGTTCATATTTGCATATGCAATCAAATGGTCAGAACTAAAATTCACTGTGCTTGATTGAATCTTGTGAATTCGAGGAGGCGGCTCCCTGCTACCCGGTTAAGCTGTCACTGGGAATAAAAGCACAGCTGCGATGTCAAATTACCGGGTAAACAGGCAGAGCTGTAAGCTTTTCATAATGCACGCATTAATAGAGACATGATTCCGCACGGTTTCCAGTGCATATTCCAAGTTCCCCCACCCTGCAGAGTTTGGCACAAATGTCGCACAGCAGAACCTCTCTCTCAAAGCATTTCACATTTCTTGCCTTCCCGCTGCAGGACTTTCTGAATGAGAACGAAGCTCATTGTTAAGTGATTTACACGATGACTTAATACACTGACACACAGTGAATCCAATTTGACAGTGCTACTGAATCAGAATATTCAGGATGTCACTGGTGTGACTTCTGTTGTGACTTCTGTTGTAGACTTTGCTTTGCATTCACTGGGGAAATAGATGTAATCTGACCTGCTAGCTTGCAAAATAATTCTAACCACCACAACATCAAAATAACACTTGCACAAATGTTACTCTCAGAATCAAATCCTTTATGCTATCCAGCAGTGGGTATGTAATTGAAATCATTTATTGAACAATCTTGATTTTGCTGTGGCTCGGTTGACGGTGCAATAACAATCTTTCATCTTTATTATAATTTTAAAACTACTCCTTAGTTACCAGTTGTTTGTGACATTCCAGTAATTTATCTCCCTTGTTTTTAAGAGGCAAGACCACCATGGGAAATGAAACTGAGACGTAAAGAATGCATTAATTTTTCCTCGGCTGTTTTTTTACTTTCCTCAATTTATATTGCATTTTGTGATTTGACAGCTTTGGGTTATCCTACAATGCAGAAGGAGACCATTCAGCCCATTGAGACTACAATCCCATCTAGCCCCTATCGCCACAGCCCCACGTATTTACTGTGTTGATCTACTTAATCCTAAGTGTCAATTTAGCACAGTCAATCTACCTGATCTGCACATCTTCAGACTGTGGGAGGAATCCGGAGACCCAGAGGAAACCCACATGGACACGGGGAGTATGTGCAAACGCCACACAGACAGTGACCCAAGCAGGGAATTGAACGTGGGTCCCTGACATTGTGATGCAGCAGTGCCACTGTGCCCCTCCCCCTACATATACTGCATACCATCAACCCATGTGACTTTTGGAGTTTAGGATGATAAAGCATGCAGGGTCTGGGAGCTTGCATGTGTGCAGCAGAATGCAGATACCAGACACTAATTTATGTATTGTCAACGGTGCATATCTGTCATTTACACATTGCAACCAGAATGCATTTCCAACAACACACCACAATATTTTCTTAGTGTTTACTAATTTGCATAGACAATTTATTTATTCTTATTCATTTGTGGGACATGGGCATCACTGGCTGGCCAGCATTTATTACCCATCCCTAGTTGCCCAAGAGCAATTGAGAGTCAACCACATTGCTGTGGCTCTGGAGTCACATTAGTTCTCACCAGGTAAAGATGACAGATTTCCTTCCCTAAAGGACATCAGTGAATCAGATGGGGTTTTTTCTGACAATCGTTTCACAGTCATCAATAAATTCTTTATTCCAGATTTTTTTTTATTAAACTCATTTTGCGTGGCAGGATTCGAACCCGTATCGCCAAAACATTAGTTGTGTTTCTGGATGAATAGTTCAGCAGTAATACCACTCGGCCATTGCCTCCCGGGGGTATGTCTTGTGTTGGTACAGGATGTAAGATGGGACAGTGTTGGCATCATATATACAGTGAATGATACTGAAAGAAAGATGAACGAGGGAAGTTGCCAGCCACATTGAGTATTACGTACCATCCAGAAACCTGTTATGTCGGATTCTGCATGTACTGAGCCCTGTCAACTATTTTCCCTCAGGGCACTGAATTTGCAGTCAGTGTTCATTCAGAGACAACCAATTTGCTGCAGTGAGGGATTTTGCCAGCCTTTAATCTGTTGCTATCATCATACTGGCATTTATAGGTGACAATTTCTGGTCTCAATTATTGCCAAAGGCAACCTTCTTGGTCGCAGTGCCAAACCTATTCCCGGAATAGTATCAGGTCTGAACTGAAGTCAAAACTGGCAATGAGAATGCATGAGGGAGGGAAAAGACCTCAGTGGACTGGTGACAGAGGGGAATAACTGGGTAGCTTTTAGGAAAGAAGGTTTATCCGTAGTTTATACGGATAAACTAAAGGATTTTTTTTTCCCCCTTCTTCACAGCTAAGATTAAAACTATATCCCTTGAAAACTAAAATTAAATCATTCGAGTTTATTCATAAATTCAATAATGGCTAATTTAAATTTTTCTTTTCCCAGGGCAGCTTAAAAATGTGCACATCAATGTGTGCTTGAAGCAAGGATTGAAATTCTAAATCTACTGCCAAAATTCCATTGTTAACACAACAAACGCTCTATTTGACATGATGGAATTCAGGGCCAGATCTCAAGGAGATGGACCTAGAATTTTGAGCCGGTCGATCACGTAATGCGAAGATTCTACATAGAATTCATTGAGACTTCGAGCAAGTCTCCAGTGTTCACTTCATTACCCAGTTAAAGACAACAGATGCACTTATCGCAGTTCTAAGAATACCCAGAGGTGTCATATAGACACTGATTTGATTATTGAAACTGCTAAATCCTTTGGGCTGAAACTGAAGTCTGTCTGAATTTCACAGGATGTGCCAAATGCATTTATGTACAAAGATATTTATCATCAAACCTACCAAATCAATTTAGTCAGCAACTTTCCATAATATAGTATTGCTTCAGTGTGATCGGAGGCAAGGGAATGCCTCAAAATAAGCACTAGGAAGTGAAACTTTTACTAAGATTAGAAAGAAAACCTGCTATTTAAAGGTAAGACTATGGTAAGGAAATCTGACAAGTTTGAACACACTCACGAATTGTTCCTCAGGACACCATAGCTTGGTGGTTACTTGGACAAAAGGAACGAACGTAACTTGATCTTCCCATATGTTCTAAGTTGAGAGTGTAGATGATAACTGGGCTTGCACTGCACAGAATGTGATCTGATACCGGCAAGAATTTGTTTTTTATTCATTCGTGGGCAGCACTGACTGACCAGCATTCATTGTCCAAGGGCAGTTGTGAGTCAACAACATTGCTGTGGCTTTGGAGTCACAGGCAAGTTCAACCAGCTAAGGAGAGCAGATTTCCTTTCCTGAAGGACATGTGTGAATCAGATGGGTTTACTGACGATCAACAATGGTTTCACGGTCATCAGTATGTTCTGAATTTCAGATATTTCAATTGAATTCAGATTCCACCATCCACGCCCCCAAAATTTTAGCTGAGTTTTTGGATCAATAGTCTAGCAATAATTCCACCAGGTCATCACCTCCCCTTGAATGACAGGTGGCTGAAAGGTAGTCATGTACAATATTGTCACATGCATGTATATAGCAAAGCTGTTACAAGCCCAGCTCATTAGGGCAGCATGGTGGCTAGCACTAGTTCTCAACCAGGAACTAGGGTTCAATTCTGGCCTCGCGTGACTGTCTGTGTAGAGTTTGCACATTCTCCCCATCTCTGTGGGGGTTTCATCCGGATGCTACAGTTTCCTCCAGTTGCTCCAGTTTCCTTCCATTTTCGAACGATGTTGATTGACTATGCTGAATTGCCCCTTCATATCAAGGGGATTAGCAGAGTAAATAGGTGCAGTTATAGGGATAGGGCGTCAGTGGGATTGTTGTGTTCTCCTTCTTCACTGTCACTATTCTATCCAGAGGCTCCATTAGCTGTATCCAATCGACACGAAGAGTAGAATTCTCCCATGTCCCCTCCAGGAGCCAATTATTGCCCGCCAATGGAACTAGTAAATGGTTCAGCTGTTTCTTGAAGCCATTTTCTTGAATTATTTAAAATCTGATGAAAGGCTCTGATTAAAAATGGTTAGTTTTTGTGATAAATCCACTTAAGCAGTCCAAGTTGCCCCACTTAAATTTAATCAAGGAATTTTTGTTAATGCAAATTTAAATAGAAAATTATCTTCACCAAACACAGCCTGATTGAACTGATCCCTGGTAGATATTATGTTCGGTAATGCGCCATTCACGTTGCACGGAAAGTTGACACAAGCAACACCTCTCAGAACTGACGCAATTTTGAGGATAATTTGCATCTACATCAGCAAGCACATTGCAAATGGAAACCTCGAGTGCACATTTCATAGAACATAGAACATAGAACATAGAACAATACAGCACAGAACAGGCCCTTCGGCCTTCGATGTTGTGCCGACCAAAATAAAAGCAATGCCCCTCCAAACTAAACCATTCCCTTCTCTTCCATATACTTATCAATTAACCTCTTAAACGCCACCAAACTTGGTGCATCTACAACAGCTGCAGGCAGGGCATTCCACTCCCTAATCCCTCTTTGAGTAAAGAACCTCCCTCTGATATCCGTCCTATAACTCATCCCCCTTAATTTAAAGTTGTGTCCCCTCGTGCTAGCTTTCTCCATCCTAGGAAAAAGGCTATCACTGTCCACCCTATCTAAAACTCTAATCATCTTATATGCTTCAATAAGATCCCCTCTTAGCCGCCTCCTTTCTAACGAAAACAACCTCAAATCCTTCAACCTCTCTTCATAGGACCTGCCCTCCATACCAGGCAACATCCTGGTAAACCTCCTCTGGACCCTCTCCAATGCCTCCACATCTTTCTTATAATGTGGCGACCAGAACTGCACACAATACTCCAAGTGCGGCCGCACTAGAGTTTTTTACAGCTGCAACATGATGCTGCGGCTCCTAAATTCAATCCCCCTACCAATAAAAGCTACGACTCCATAAGCCTTCTTAACAACTTTATCCACTTGACTGCCTACTTTCAGGGATCTATTGACACATACACCAAGATCCTTCTGTTCCTCAACACTATTAAGAGCCCTACCATTAGCCCTATACTCTACACATTTATTGTTCCTGCCAAGTTGCATTACCTCACACTTTTCCACATTAAACTCCATTTGCCACCTCTCGGCCCAGCTCTGCAACTTGTCCAAGTCACTCTGTAAACTAAAACCCCCCTCTTCACTATCTACCACACCACCAACTTTAGTATCCTCTGCAAATTTACTGATCCATCCCTCAATACCCTCATCCAGATCATTTATAAAAATTACAAACAGCAGGGGCCCCAAAACAGACCCATGAGGCACACCACTCATCACCGAACTCCACGATGAATATCTCCCATCAACCACCACCCTCTGTCTTCTATCTGCCAGCCAATTCCTCATCCAATTAGCTAAATCCCCCTCTATTCCACACATCTGCATTTTCTGTAGAAGTCTTCCATGGGCCACCTTATCAAACGCCTTACCAAAGTCCATATATACTACATCAACCGCCTTACCCACATCCACCTCTCTGGTCACTTTCTCACAAAACTCAATGAGGTTAGTAAGGCATGACCTACCCTTCACAAAACCATGCTGACTATCCCCAATCAATTCATTTCTCTCTAAATAACTATAAATCCTATCCCTAATAATTCTCTCCAATACCTTGCCCACCACAGAAGTAAGACTCACTGGCCTATAATTCCCAGGAAGGTCTCTCTTCCCATTCTTAAACAATGGGACCACATTCGCCATCCTCCAGTCCTCCGGAACCACACCCGTAACCAACTAGGACCTGAAGATCAGAGCCAGAGGCTCTGCAATCTCCTCTCTTGCCTCCCAGAGAATCCTAGGGTAATCCCGTCCGGCCCAGGGGACTTATCCAACTTCAAACCCTCGAGAATTTCTAACACATCCTCCCTATCTACTACAATACTCCCCAATTTGCAACCCTGTACCTCAGTGCTCTCCACAGCTACATTTCCATCACTCTGCGTGAATACCGAAGAGAAATATTTATTCAGTGCCTCACCAATCTCTTCAGGCTCCACGCACAACTCCCCACTGCTGTCTATGACTGGCCCTAATCTTGCCCTAACCAATCTTCTATTCTTAACATATCGAAAGAAAGCTTTAGGATTCTCCTTAATCCTATCAGCCAACATCTTCTCGTGTCCCCTCTTAGCTCTCCTCAATTCACTTTTTACCTCCTTCCTAGCTAATCTATAGCTATCCATTGCACTACCTGAGCCTTCAAGCCTCATCCTGACATAAGCCTCCTTTTTCTTCTTAACCAGCAAATCAACTCTTTTCGTACACCAAGGCTCTCTTACTCGTCCATTTCCTCCCTGCCTGACAGGGACATACTTATCAAGGACTCTCCGCAGCTGCTCCTTGAATAAGCACCACATTCCAGATGTTCCCAGTCCCTGTAGTTCCCTAGTCCAATCTACGCACCCTAATTCTCTCCTGATGGCCTCATAATTACCCTTCCCCCAGCTATAACTACAGCCCCCAGCTTCATGCCTATCCCTGTCCATCACTAAGGTGAACGTAACCGAATTGTGGTCACTATCACCAAAATGTTCACTAACTTCCAAGCCTAACACCTGGTCTGGCTCATTGCCCAGCACCAAATCCAATGTAGCCTCACCTCTAGTTGGCCTCTCTACATACTGAGTCAAAAAACCTTCCTGCACACTCTGTACGAAAACTGACCCCTCTAACGAGCTAGAGCTATAGCTATTCCAATCAATATTAGCCAAGTTAAAGTCCCCCATCACAATTACCCTACTACTTTCACTCCTAATCAGAATTGACTTCGCAATCCTTTCCTCAACCTCTCTAGAACTATTAGGAGGTCTGTAAAAGACTCCAAACAGGGTGACCTCTCCTCTCCTGTTTCTAATCTCAGCCCATACTACCTCAACAGACAAGTCCTCATCAAACTTCTTTTCGATCACCGTGATACAGTCTTTGACCAGTAACGCCACTCCTCCCCCCCTTCTACCCTCTTCTCTACTCCGACTAAAGCATTTGTACCCCGGAACCTGCAACATCCATTCCTGTCCCTGCTCTACCCAAGTCTTGAAATGGCCACAACATCGAAGTTCCAGGTACTGGTCCAAGCTGCAAGTTCCTCCCCCTTATTGCGAATACTCGTTGCATTAAAGTATACGCATCCCAAACCATGCTCCACCCCACCCGTACGCCGCTGTGTTTTACAACTCTCCTCTATAACCCCCTTACTCTCATCCCTCTCGGCACCCCAACTACTTAGGATCCCACCCCCCCCCCGAATCAGTTTAAAGCCCCCATCATAGCCTTCGCAAATTTTCCCCCCAAGATATTAGTCCCCCTCTGGTTCAGGTGTAGACCATCTCTCTTGAAGAGGTCCCACCTATCCCAGAATAAGTCCCAATTGTTAAGGAACCTGAACCCCTCCCTCCTGCACCATCCACGCAGCCATGAGTTCAAACTATCCCTTTCTCTGTTTATCTCTAAACTATCGCTTGGCACAGGCAAGAGTCCAGAGATAACCACTCTGCCTGTTATGGACCTAAGCTTCCACCCTAACTCCATAATTTTCTGTTTAATATCCCCTTCCCTTGTCCTACCTACATCATGTGTCCCCACATGAACAATGACTTGGGGCTGACTCCCCTCACCCTTAAGAATCCTAAAACCCCGATCTGCGACATCCTGGACCCCAGCCCCTGGGAGGCAACACACCAGCCCTGAGTCCTGTTTATTACTATTTACCCTCCTATCTGTCCCTCTAACTATGGAGTCTCCTATAACTAGGCCTAATCTCTTATTCCCCCCACCCACCTGAGCATTCTCAGCCGTCTCACCCCCAGAGACCTGCTCCCTTTGGTCAGCTCCAGTTGATTCTTCCTCAACTGTAGCCTCCAAGACAGAAAATTTATTTTGGAGTTCAGTGCTTTTATTTCAGCAACTACCATGAAGCGGCCACATGTACAGACCATGAAACTGTGTTAAGATCCAGGCCAGAAACGCCAAGGCATTTTATTAAGTTAGCCTACACCCTAAGTTCTGCATTTGATTTTGGCACAGGTGAGCATAAGATGTTTTATTCTAGCTGTGATTCAAGTGACTCACTAGATCACTTGATCAAACAAAGTTTACTTCAGAACACAGTTAAACTATAACAAATAAAATTAGCATAACTTCCATCAATTACAAGGTTTAAATATGACACAGTATAACTCCTATATCTGCTGTTCCGGTTCAATACAGTAAAAAGTCTCACGACACCAGGTCAAAGTTCAACACATTTATTTGGTAACATGAGGTACAAGCTTTCGGAGCCTGATGAAGGAGCAGTGCTCCAAAAGTTTGTGGCTTGTGCTCCCAAATAAACCTAGTGTTCTGGTTAAACGCCATCCCACAGACATACACTTTTCTTCAGACTTGGCACAAAAAGCAAGTACACTCATGTGATGCTGGATCTTTCACTTTGTAACACCTACGGAGAGAAATCCAGCCCAACTGTTTGCAGAGAAGATAACCTCAAAACAGCCAAATTCCAGAGAGGTGGACTTAATCTTAGGTGCTTCCATAAATAGCCACACAAAGAACAGAAACTCCAACTTCAGAGAGAGGGAAAAACACCAACTTCTCTCCACTTTAAGCTACTATGGGAAAGTAAAACTAAAAACTGAACTTTTCTGTGAAGTACAGCTCTCCCAAGCCAAGTGACATGCCCTATCAATCACCCCGCAAACTGGCTCCTACTGTAACCCCAAGGGACCATTAAAACAACGGAACACTGCATCGCTTATGCTGTCTCAGTAATAATGGAGGACACCAGCTACAGACAACATGGTACCGACAAATTGTCAAGGACTATAGAAACATCCTGCAGAAAAACTGGATTAAAATACATCTTACAAAGGCACAGTATCGTCACAACTGGAGCAAGCGTGGACTGGTTCCCAGCTACTCGGGTCAGTTATGAATAACAGCAACTGATTTATCGTTTGGAAAATGAGAACACCAGCCCTCGAAGGGAGATGTGCTCATAACTGTGGAACATGAGTGGGAAGCAAGGTGATTACGGTTACAAAGGGAGGAAATCAAAGACCCTCTCAAAATAATTGGTTATGTATAGTTCTCCGGGAAAGACAAAACAAATGAACTCTGTGAATCAGAGAATGAAAGGTCAACTATCACCTAATACTGATCTCACAGATGAGCAGTGGCATCTAATGGCAATTTAACCAATGCGTGGAGCTCACTGCATTTGTTCAGTTAAGCCCACTTACCATTTTACAATGCTCTGTTAATCAGTTGGTTTGAATTAAAACTATTGTTTGCTGATGAACTGCTGGCTACAGTTATTTGTAGGAAAAGCAGAATACAGAAATTCAGCTCAATTTGACAATCAGACTCTTAAAAGAATCTAAATGATTCAAATTAAACAGAAACAGTGATTATTTGTGTTATCTTTGACAGAGACAACTACATTCTGGTTGAAAAACATATAATACACTAACAACAGGTTTAAAAAAAAACATGGGAGCAGGAATCATATCATAGAATCCTGACTCTGGAGGAAGAGGAGAAGGCCATTCAATCCATCGAGTCTGCACCAACAATGATCCCACCCAGGCCCCATACCTGTAACCCCGTGTATTTACCTTGCTAATCTCTCTGACACTAATGAATTATTTATTACGACCAATGTACCTAACCAGCACATCTTTGGACGTTGGCGAAAACTGGAACATCTGGAGGAAACTCACATAGACACAGGGAGAATGTACAAACTCCACAGAGGCTGTGGCCCAAGCCAAGAATCGAACCCATATCCTTGGCAGTGTGAGGCAGCAGTGCTAACCACTGTGCCACCATGCCACCGTAAAGAGCAGGATTTAATCTACTAATCATGACTCTCCATAGAGTCATTATGGACGGACGGTTAGGCACAAGAACCATGGCCCTTTTTTGACTTTCCTAAACAATGGTGAACTTTAGACAATATTAGCACAGATCAGGATTGAACCCACGGATGGAATTCTCCCAATTTGAGACAAAGTGCCCTGGTGGGAATGGGAACGTGGAGACACTTCCACTCCGGGGGCTGGTATGAAAACATGCCAAATCTTTCAGCCCCAACCTCATTAATTCTGCACCTTTGTGTTTTCAGTGACAGGACAGGCCTGACTGAAACATGGCCTACCTTCACGTCTGATGTCATATTGAAAAGGCATCTAATGTCACTGACCCAGCATTGAAGAAAGAAGTGGACAGCTCGAAAATGAAGATAGATCTCCAGGAGCCTCTGAGGCTAGAAGAAGGAGCTCCTGAGGCAGAAAATGGATCTCCAGGAACATTCTGAGGTTGCAAGATACATCCTTGCCAGAACACCGAATCTGGAAGGTCCACTTTCCGATGCAGCCCCCATTCATTGCCATGGTGTTCCAGGGTCGTGGGCAAACTGCAGCCTGAACTCTAGAAGCAGCCTAGAGTTCAGGTATTTTTCAAGTGAGACCGGACCCCATAAAGTTCCAAACATGCTGGTGTGTTTTCCTGCCGGCATCACGGGGAATCTGGCTTGGATGGGGTCAGACATTCATCTGCATTCTATTAATGGGATGTGGTTCATGCCAGCTTCTGGTAGGTTTTCTGAGCTGCCACAGCGGTAGATCCTGCTATAAATTCACAGCGGTGGGAAACCAGTATCTGGTCCTCCCACTATATTCTACTCCCTGCAGCCCCTGATGGTGGGGGCTTGCGAGAATTCCACACCATGTCTCCAAGCTTGTATGAATCAGTGCCAATTTGACAGACCTTAAATGAGCAAGCACATACCCGTATTTTTAAATTTCTGGACCATTATCATGGAAGAATCTTAATAGTTGGTGGATAGCAATCTGCTGAAGTAAACAGCAAAACTTTCCTTTATCGTAAACAGATAGTTGTCCCTTGTGTTTCTCCCCGATAAAACGTCAAAAAGATTGATTCACTTTCAATTCTTCCCGTTTAGTTTTGCATGGCAGCCATAGAGCGAGTCGATCAAACACTAACGTTTGAGGCTGCTTTCAAAGAGCAATGGGTTAGCCTCCATTTGATTCCAGGTCTCTACATCTGAAATGCAAAACCTTTAAAACCGTTCCAACCATGATTGTCGTGAAGTTACAGAAAATTTACACGGCTGCCTCTATTTGAAACACCACTAAATCAATATTATTGTAAAGGTGCAATCGAATATTCAGTCACTTGGAATGAAATATGAGTACAGTTTGGAACAAAATCAAATTTTGGGAACATAAATGTATGTTCCATCCTTACCCCAATATTCTCTCTCTAGTTTTTACTGAGACAGTCACGCTGTTGTGACAGTTCTCTATATTTCACTCATGAATCATAGAATCCCTAGATTACAGAAGGAGACCATTTGGCCCATCGAGGGTGTACTGACCACAATCCCAACCAGGTCTTATTCTCATCACCCTCATTTATCCTGATAATCTCCCTGACATTAGGGTCAATATAGCATGGCCAGTCAATCTAATCCATGTATCTTAGCACATTGCTAAGCCTTGGCAATAAATTTTACTTGGAAGTCGTTAGCTCCAGGTTTCTTCCCATTATTTTCCAAAATTCACATTTTCTATCGAGGAGAGGGTAACAATTCAAGAACAATTCGATAAGACTGAAGAACAGAGTGCTTGATAGGCAATGAACTAATATCTGTACTTACAACAGGATCAGACAGACTAACTGTGCGACTGTACACTCCTCCTTCCTGGCTCCAATTCAGCCTTAGATATGTGTACTTGCACTCGAATGTCTCAATTTCCTGTCCCATAGCACCCAATCACAAGGCCCTTGATGGCCCATTCACAAGGCCACAAGGAAAGCACATGACCACCACCACCTTCCCCCCCCACCCCCGTAGAACTGTCATGCTAAAAAAGTATATAGAAAGTCAGACTCTACGTTGTTCCTTTATTCTCCGCTCCAAGGTTGTCTTGTACTAAGATCAATCACCGCTAACTTGGCAATTAAGTATAGCTAAGGGATTGGACAAAGGGACCTTCCTGCTCAAAAGCAAACAACGGCTAATTACCCATCGTGGGAAATGCCTCATGCCCCTTTAAGTGACTCTTCACTTTCAGGCTGATTTCCTTCAAAACACTATACTGCCAAATAATGCAACATGCTATAAAATATTCCAACAGATCCTTAATGCTGAATAAATCATTAATACATTCACAGGAAAACATAGTTCCATTCAAGGTTCTTTATAGCAGCTTACAAAGCAGTCAATGTGCACATTACAATAGCTTCCATGTGCACATCTGATTATGCTCCCAATGGAGGCAGTTTTGGGACCAAGTGTTATGCATAATTAACAGAGACCCGAGGCTAAATTTGGAAACATATCTGTGATAATTTCTTTCATTATAATGTGTCACTCAAGTCATTAATGGCCATCATTTTAGCTTGAACCTATGCGGAAAGCTGCTGATAACTATGTAGTTGGACAGTTTGGTCACAGAAAGCGATCAAAAGGTATATTTAATTGGAGTAAAATATTTAAATATACGTACAGCATTAAAGAACAGGTATTCTCAAAGATCAATCAATGCCATACACCATTCAGTATTAGTCAGAGTTTAGCGCAGTAGCAAGATCTCACACAAATAAGTCCACTTGTCGACTGCATCACACATGCCTGGTGGAACATTGTGATTGCCTCGATCCTCAGGAGGCAAATTGCAACAAACAAGAACAGCAAGCAGCTACTGATCTTAAGATAGCCATTTAGAAAGGGAGATACATTACCCAAGCAAAGAAACAACTGTTTGGAAATAACGCTGAAACAAAAAAATGTGCCTGACCTGACTGGTATAGATGGTAAAAGGTGAAACTGAAAATGTCTGTGTGTGAAAATGAGTTTTTGATTCCAGTTGTTTGACTTCATTTAAACCTTGTGCTGCAGCTTTGGGCAGAGTGGAACAATTGAATGTGTCTTATTCACCTGATGTTCTCTGCCCCGTTAATCACTTAGACAGATAGGACAGGAGAGGGCCAGATGTGATCTGTGCTTGACTAGGACAGAGAAAGAAAGATGACCAGGACTCCTACTGTGACCTCTAACCAAGAACCAACGCAAAAAAAAGTGCACATATATTTATGTATTGTTACGACCAGTTGAAAAGGCCATTTAACCTCGAATGGTCACAACAATGGTTTAAATTTCTTTTTCACAAGGTTATGCCTTTTCCAAATCAGAACATATTTGAACTATTCATGCAGTGAACAATAAGGAGCCAATCAAACAAGGTCTTCTTGAGTCAAAGAAAGAACAAATTTATTAACTACTAGATCTAAGGAAAAGATATAATAAAAATGCAGACACCCACCCACACCCACACACACACACAAGAAATAAGGGAATGTCTGGTTAAGTATCTTTTGACTGTCCTCGATTCTTAGGTTTTCAACATTTGGCTTGACTGAGATTGTGGTGCAGTCAGTGAGATGTTAATGTTGTTGCAATTATTAAAAGATCTCAGTTTGCTGCACATTTCTCAGACCAAGTGACATACACTTTTTCCCAAAAGAGAGGGAGGGAGAAAGAGTGCTGCTTTTCAGCCTGTTTCTCCAGCTGAAATCTTTCTTACTTTTCCACTGTGTCATTCGCAATCCTCTCTGCAGTGCCGGCAGTCTGCTCTGTTTTTCCTCAGATGATGATGGCTAATACGAGGGGACATAGCTTTAAATTGAGGGATGAAAAATATAGCCCAGATGTCAGAGATAGGTTCTTTACTCAGAGGGTAGTAAGGGCGTGGAATGCCCTGCCTGCAGCAGTAGTGGACTTGCCAACTTTAAGGGCATTCAAACGGTAATTGGAGAGACATATGGATAATATTGGAATAGTTTAGGTTAGACGGTCATTAGATTGGTTCCCCTGGTCAGTGCAACATCGAGGGCTGAAGGATCTGTACTGCACTGTAATGTTCTATTTTTCACCCATTGTGTATCTCTAAGGGGTTTCAGGTCGGTCCATCTGTGGCAGCCACTGTTTCACTAACCAGCATTTCACATTTTAACATCTCTTTCTGAGACTCTGATGAGTTTTGAAGGACCTTTTAATTATAGAAAGCACTATTCTCCTCACACTCGAGGACGTCTTGTTTACTTTTCCATCTTCACCTTGGAAGATGGCCTTGCATTTTTAAGTCATTTGTTCTGTTTCATTTGAAGTCAACTGAAAGTTAAAAATCTTTTTTTTTCAAAACTTACAGGGCATAGTCTCATGATTGTGTGTGCAGGTAATAGCGTGCGTGAGTTCTGGAGAGCAGTCGGCAAGCTATGAGATTTGGCCTACTCTTGCAGTACTTCTATCAAACCCAAGTGTATACATCAGCTCCGGTGAAGCCTCAGGAACCTGAGGCCAGGACAATAACAAGTTTAAGTTGTGTTTGCCATTTTTATTTTCTCAAATGACTGAATCCTTGTTACACTTGAACCACACGCTGAAGCTTCAGTGTAACTGTTCCTTGCACTAGAAAGCATGCAGAGAAGATTCATCAGGATGTTGCCAGTGCTGGAGCGTTTCAGTTGTGAGGAGAGGTTGGCTATGCTGTGGTTGCTTTCCAAAGAGCAGTGAAAGCTGAAAAACCATCCTGCTTGGCAGAGGAGTCAATAACCAGGAGGCATAGATTTAAGATAAAGGGCAAGAGGTTTAGTGGGGATTTAAGGAAAAACACTTGCACTCAGAGGGTGATGGGATTCTGGAACTCACTGCCTGAAACAGCGATTGTGAGGCAGGAACCTTCACAACATTTAAGAAGCTTTTAGGTGAGCACTTGAAATGCCACAGCATACACAGTTATGGACCAGTGCTGGAAAATGGGATTAGAATAGATATGTGCTTCACGGCCAACATGGGTACAATGGGCTGAAGAGCCTCTTTCTGTGCTGTAAAATTCTTTGACACAATGGGGTGAATCTCCCATTCCACCCGGCACGGGAATTGTAGCGGCTGACGGGTGGACCACGGAAAGATCCATTGACCTCAGGCAGGATTTTCTGGTTTCAGGGCAAGCGTGGTTGGGAAGTTCTGTCCAGTATCTCTAATTAACAATTCAAAGCATTTCTGGGTGAAATATTATGTTGTTATCCATTCTGTTCATCTTTAGTTTGTATCGTAAAGCTTTCAGTCAAAACAAATTAACGGCCTTGAAAGTGGAGTCACAGATGGACAGAGTGGTGAAGAAGGCATTCAGCACTCTTGCTTTCATTGAAAACTGAATGTCAGAACATTGAATCCAGGAGTTGGGATGTCTTGTTGAAGTTGTATAAGACATTTCTAAGGCCACATTTGGAATACCATGTACAGTTCTGGTCACCCTATTATAGAAACAGTAATATTAAACTAGAAAGGATGCAGAAAAGATTTACTCGGATGCTTCCAGGACTTGACGGCTTGAGTTATAAGAAGAGGTTGAATCGATTAGGACTTTTTTCCCTGAAGCACAGGAGATTTGGGGTAATCGTACAGAGGTGTATGAAATAATGAGGGGCATAGATCAGCTAGATCTTTTCCCAAAAGTAGGGAGTCTCAAACCAGAGGGCATAGGTTTGTGAGAGGGGAGAGACACTGAAGGGTCCAGAACGCCAGGATTTTTTCACTCGAAGAGTGGTGAATGTCTGGAATGAGCTGCCAGAGGTAATAGACAAGGCTGGTACAATTTTGTCTTTTAAAAAGCATTTAGACAGTTACATGGGTAAGATTGGTATCTCGGGATTTAGGCCAAATGTGGGCAACTGGGTCCAGCTTAGTGGTAAAAACTGTATAGCATAGACAATTTGGGCTGAAGGGCCTGTTTCCATGCTGTAAATCTTTAAGACCTTGCAAAACCTCTTCTATCTCTCAACAGTACAAGTATATAATTGAAAATAAAATGATGCAAATAAATCAGTTACAATATGCAATGCTGAGTTAAAAACTTAGACACAGCAGCCTTCTGACAATTCACCCGTTTTATTTCTTCCTTGTCTGGATTTCAATGCTGTTGCCCAAAGCAAAATCCAAAAGTCTGAGGGTAATTTTAACCTGTCTCAACAGGCAAGACACAGATGAATTTTGGCTGCATGTCAATTTTGCTCTCTGCCCAATTTTATTCACCACTAACTTCAATGTAGAGGAAGACCAGGAAAGATAGAAAACAGGTGACTGTCTCAAGCCTGCCAGTTTCCTGCTGGGCAAATTTGATTAAAATCATTCTCTCCACGGTGTCCTATGTGAATTAACTTGTTGCAATATTGAGGTACATTTCTCAGATTGACACCTCACCTGACAAGGCGATCGCAAACTGAAGCTCATGGGTGAAATTCTCTGAACTCCCAACCAGGTATTTTCCGCCAGTGGTGGCATGTTGTCTGATAACAGCGGGATTCTCCAGGAATTCCCACTGATGTTACACCCATGCCGAAAGGAAACTCGTGGGTGGGGGGGGGGGGGGGGGTACGCTGTCAGCAGGAGCAGAGAAGCCCACCGGTGTGAACAGCCAGGGAATTCTGGTCCATGTCTTTCCCCAGAAATACAAACATTTTCTTGAAATATTCTCCCTCGCGGGCAAGATGCCAATTCCAAAATGGGAGAGCAAAGACAGTTAACAGTATGTAGTGTGGGTTGTTTAAGTGTAATTTTGTGCTCTGTGCTGTAAACTCAGCGGAAGGCATGGGCAAGAATCTTGTGGAGGTAACAGAGGGTCTGATCAGACTGGGAAGACCTGCTGCATCTTGTTCATTCCGGAATTTCACTGGGAAGTGGAAGGTCTCTCCCTGGAATCAATGAAATCAGGAGTGTAGACCTCACACTCCTAGAGCTGCTGACCAGAGACCCGCAGCTCTGTCAATACCAGGGAGGTGCTGTCTGCTGCTGATACAATATCCACCAGAGGCCCAGGATTGCTGTTGGATTCCAGGCCACAGGGATGGCTGGAGTTTTGTTTTGCAAAGTGGGATCTTGTAGAATTTGTGGGCAGCAGCAAATGTTTGGGGGGAGTGGGGGGGGGGGGGGGGGGGGGGGGGGGGGGGGGGGGGGGGAAGGGAAGGTGGCTGGGTCTAGCTCTGAGTGGCTACCTCCCTTCCTAATGCCGGGTCCTTTGAACAGTCAATAAGAGCCTTCAAACATAGGGCCACCTCCTCCCTCTACCCTCAGAGCCCAGAAGCAACCCAGTACTGGCATGCCTGGTGAGTCCAATGCCCGCTTCGAGGCCAGTGGCAGGATGAGACTCTGACGGCCATTAATTGCCCCGTAAGGCCAATAATGGGCCTTCCCGTCACACAGATGGGTGAAAACACTAAGGTGGCAGATTAAATGCCAAACCACCACAAACATGCCACAGAGCAGGCTCAAAATATTGTGCATGGTCCTCCTCACAGTATTTACATGGTTCGTTTCCATTGTGTTGAGGTGCTGGTGTAGAATTGACTTTAACGTTCTGATAAGGTGGAGATAAGCCAATAATTCCTGTTTCAGCCACAGGAGTGATGATAGCCTAGTGATATTATTGCCAGACTATTAATCCAGAAACTCAGCTAGTGGTCTGGGAACAAAAATTCAACTTCTGCTCCATCAGATGGTGGAATTTGAATTCAGAAAAAAATATCAGGAAATAAAAATCTAATCATGACCATGAAACCATTGCTGGATATTGGAAAAACTCATCTGGTCCAATAGGGAAGGAAATCTGCCACCTTGCCTGGTCTGTCCTACATGTCACTCCAGAACCTCAGCAATGTGTTTGACCCTCTGAACCCGAACCTTGCGAGGCACCAGTGCTTCACTTAGACCTCTACCACTGCTTCTGGTGTCTTTACCCATGCCTTTCCAGTAAAGGATGTGGCATTCCTTCGACCACCTTGTTTGTGAACCTGTCATGCAGCCTTGTGGGATCCAACTTCCATCCTCTCAGTCTTCCCGCTACCTTCTATTATTCATCACCCTCATCCACTCTTTGCCCCTCTGTTTGCCATTGTGAACCCTCACGCCAGCCACCCCCCGCCCCCCCTCACACACACACACATACCCACACCCATCATTCTACAATGTCCATCTTGTTTTCACCAGGTCACCTCCCCACCCCAGCCCTCCCCTCATCCCGCCACCTATGCTTCATCTTGCACTCCATCCCTATCCGACTTTTGACAGCATAGCAGCATAGATTCCACAACATAGGCCTGTCCAGATAAACTGTTCCGTGGTACTGGGGGGGCGGGGGGGGGTGTGTGTGTGTGTGTGTGTGTGTGTGTGTGTGTGTGTGTGTGTGTGATGGTGGTGGAAAGGAGACCCCTGTACCCTCAACCCTGGGTGCAATACTGATTAAACTCAGTGACGTAGGAAGCTGTCCAAGAAGATGAGCTTGGCATGGAGATGGTGGCAGTGTGGTGAACAGTACATCAGGAGCTGTACAGCAGGATGGAGGAAAGTTGCTGCACTCAGCCCAATGTCTCTGGTGAACTGAGGACTACCTTATGTGTGCCAGTCATTAGCAACTGGTTCTGATACTGACGTAAATTTCCACTGGTGTGACACATTTGATATTCCAAACTATCCAATAATGAGACAATAATTACAAAACATCACTTCCTAAACTGAGAACCAAGGCTATTTTCACATCACTCCACAGCTACAACCAAAATACACGTGTGTTTGCCAATTCCAAGAACGCGAGTCATTCATTTACTTTGTCTTTGAATTATTTGTTTAAAAGAAATTTGCTACAAAATCTGTCTCAAAATTCCACCCCAGCTCACACAGAATCCAATATGTATCATTTATAAAAAAGAACTAGAATTAAGAATCTACTGACGATCAGGACTCTTGATAGTGTTGACGAACAGAGGGTGTTCTTGGTGTATATGTGCATAGATCACTGAAAGTTGGCAATCAAGTCGATAAGGTTGTTGAGAAGACATAAGGAGTCTTGGCTTTTATTGGTAGAGGGATTGAATTTCGGAGCCACAACGTCATGTTGCAACTGTACAAAACTCTGGCACGGCCGCACTTGGAGTATTGTGTGCAGTTCTGGTCCCCACATTATAAGAAAGATGTAGAGGCACTGGAGAGGGTGCAGAGGAGGTTTACCAGGATGTTGCCTGGTATGGAGGGAAGGTCTTATGAGGAAAGGCTGAGGGATTTGAGGTTATTTTCATTAGAGAGAAGGCGGCTAAGAGGTGACCTTATTGAGGCATATAAGATGATCAGAGGATTAGACAGGGTGGACAGTGATAGCCTTTTTCCTCGGATGGAGAAAGCTAGCACGAGGGGACATAGCTTTAAATTAAGGGGTGGTAGTTATAGGACGGATGTCAGAGGTAGGTTCTTTACCCAGAGGGTGGTAAGGGTATGGAATGCCCTGCCTGCTGCAGTTGTAGATGCACCAGGTTTGGGGGCGTTTAAGTGGTCAGTGGATAGGTTTAGGTTAGAGGGTCATTGCTTTTTCTCAATTGGTTGGCACAACATCGAGGGCCGACGGGCCTGTTCTGCGCTGTAACGTTCAAGAAACCGTTGCCAATTGTCAGAAGAACCCATTTGGTTCACGAATGGCCTCCAGGGAAGGAAATCTGCTGTTCTTACCTGGTCTGGCCCACATGTGACTCCAGAGCTACAGCAATGTGGTTGACCTTCAACTGCCCTCCAAAGGCAATGAGGGATGGGCAATAAATGCTGGCCAGGTAGCGGTGCCCATGTCACACATTGTCCACCTTGTTTCCGCCAGGCCACACATCCATTTAAGATTGACTGTCATAGTATATAAGCTTTGTTATAAAGTGTAGAACAATATATATTCACATTTTCACAAGTCCTATAGCGTCATTATGTGAAACAGACTTCAAAAAAAACATGTTTGGTGGAGGGAAAGGAAGGTTGAGAAGGCAAGAGAGATAATGAACTTTTCCTTTAAATTGCCAGATTTAAATAGTCAGCTTCTCTCCTGAGCAATTCTTTCCGTTTCACTCATACTTCAAACAAATGACAATAAATTGAACTGTGTAATAACAATTCAAATAAATTATGCAAAAAAAGAGACTGAATCATTTAAAAAAGTTAAGAGAAATAATTTTCTGGCATCAGGCTAAATTTACACTGAAGCTCGGAGGCAGCTCACAGCTATTAATTCAAAATGACACAAAAGGAATAATTGCCTTCTTGACCAGGATTGCTGAGAGCTTTGCAACATATTAATGGCCCAAATTTCACTGTAACTCGTGAGGCCATCAGTATTTTGACAGCAAGTGCACCAGCACAGATGAATACAAAAATCAGTAAGCTGATGTCAAAGTTGCCCTGCTTTTCCAATGTTGTGCCTAATGGTTTCTCACAATAGATATTACCATCAAGATGTTTAAATTTTAAGCTTATTTATTAATGCCTCAAGTAGGCTTACGTTAACACTGCAATGAAGTTACTGTGAAAATCCCCTAGTCGCCACACTTCAGCGCCTGTTCAGGCATACCGAGGGGCAACTTAGAACAACCAATGGACCGAACCAGCATATCTTTCCAACAATGGGAGGAAACCAGAGCACCTGGAGGTAACCCAAGCAGACATGGGGAGAACGTGCAGACTCCACACAGACTGTAACCCAAAGCCAGGAATCGAATGTGGGGCCCTGGCGCTGAGCAGCAGCAGTGTTAACAACTGTGCCACTAAGCTGAAATGTGTGTAACGGCACAATCAATGCCAAACCAAATCAAGGGAGGTCAATAAAGATGGGCTTATCAGAATCTAACTTTATCAATTGTATGCTCTGTCTCTATAGTGTGCAAGAGACAATACTTTTCACTGTATGCTAATACATGTGACAATAATAAATCAAATCAAATATTTCTATTTTTAACTATTCCAATGCTCTCATGGCCAGCTAGCTTTTCCCATCCCCTGCAAACTGAGGCAAACCTGAGTAAACTCTGTATCCTATCTCACACCATGTCCTGTTCCATCATCTGAAGTAAAACCTTGACTTTAAATTCATATCATGGTTTTTTTCAAACCTGCAGGGAATTGTCCCTCCAGCCACAAGTTGTTTCCCTCTTGTATTTTCTACTACTAGGCCAACTAGGATGAAAGGGTGAGTGAAAGTGAGAAAAACTGTATCTGGCTCACACTCACTTGCCCACGCACCCACCCACAACACTAGGCGTGACTGAGGGCGAGTGAGCATCCACAGCTTAGGAATCAATCACAGAATCTCTACAATGCAGAAGGAGGGCAGATGGCCCATGGAGTCTGCACCTACAACAATTTCACCCAGACCCTATCCCCGTAGTCCCATACACTTACTTTAGCTGACACTGAGTAGAAATTCAGTATAGACAAAACACATAATATACACATCTTTGGACTGAGAGAGGAAACCAAAGCACCCAGAGGAAACCCAAGCAGACACAGGGAGAACGTGCAAACTCCACACAGCCACAAGCCGGGAAACAACCTGGATCCCTGGCACTGTGAGGTTGCAGTGCGAACCATTGTGTACTGCGGATCAAATGAGTTGGACACACTAATGGTTAAACTACTAATATTTTAAAAAATCTACTTGTTACTTTGACATTTTGTTTTGTTCAGTAAATGGTTTCTATTCATCAGAATATCACTTTTTTTTAATATTTTGTAATGATTACCGTTTGCTGAACCTTATCTTTCTGAAATTTGCTCATCAGCCACTTGAGTGAGAAAAAAAGTGAAATGTGACCACCCACGCAAAAAAAAAAGGTTGGGCAACCCCACACAATACTCATTGGATATTCAATTCAAATACTACCTTCTCCATTTCTGTAATAGTCAATCTTGCTTTCCCCTTCACCTCCACATCTTCACAGACTCAGACATGAGACTTGCTGCTACACTGAATATATAATTTACCCAGGTTATAATGCGCAAATGTTTTCTCCGCAGCTACAAAAACGACTGCAACAAAATTAGCTAAATACCCAGATAATTGAAAATGAACACAGATCGTTCAGCAATTTTCTCCGTGTTTATGCCGATTTCATTTGCAACTCAAAATTTAATTGCATTTTTCCCTCTTTGCCCCATTTAATTTCCCATTTTCTTGTAAATGCCAAATTCAATTTTTTTTTGTTTGTTTATACATCCAATCAAGTCCAATTCAGACACAACAAGTGAGATATTCCCCATCCAAGTTGACAAGACCAGGGCTCTCGCCTCCTGTCTGGGATTTGATTTATACGATCCAAGCTGATTGGAGTAAGCATTGCACCTCCTCCCAAGCTTGATCTCATTGGCATCTTAGCCACTTTTAAAAATTGCTTCAAATGAAGCTACAATGTAACTTAATGACAATTTTGTTTCAATATCCGTTATCAATAACATCGTCAATATTCAACATATCACCTGCACAAATACATGTATTCCAAATCGTCCATTTTAGAGCACCCCTTTATTATCAACTCACAGAGAAAGTTGTTCAGTGCAGAAAGACCCTTTAGCCCACCAAGTCTGCACCAACAATATCTATCACGAAATTTGTGCTAATCCCATTTTCCTGCACTTGTCCCACATCCTTGAATATTATGATATTTCAATTGTTCACCCAAATTTTTTTTTAAAGATTGTAATGTTTTCGTCTCGATTATCTTCCCAGCCAGTGCGTTCCAGATTCCCAGAACCTTCTGAGTGCAAAAAAAAACTTTCCTCTCAAATCCCCTCTGAATAGTGATTGACCCCTCAACCAAAGGGAACAGCTGATCCAAATTCACCTGTCTATACTCCTCGTAGTCAGATTCATCTCAATCATTATCCTTCTTCAGCCTCTTTTGCTCTCAAGAAAACAATCCAAGCCTATCCATTCTCATTTTAGCCCAAATGCTGAATCCCAGGTCAATCTCCACTGCATCCCCGCTATCCACACCTTGCATTTTCCCCCATATCCTGTTAATAGCCGTTTAACTTAGTGCTCCAACAATTTTGTTTCAGTTTCCCCATTCCTATACTTTATTTGCACTCTCTCATGCCTCTATCCCAGACTCCTCCCCACCACTTCCAACACGCACCCTCGATCTGCTATTACCCTCATGACACTACATTGGATCTTTACCACAGATATCAAATCCTTTGTACAATTTTGAGCAATTTACTAAAAGTATTCAAACTGTTGCCTATTTAATATCTCGTACAAATCACTCATTCTCTCATGCTTCTACATAGTAAAGATCTACTTCACCCTGGAATAGAACATTTGGATAAGTAGTAAGAACTATTAAATGGTCATTGTTGCAATTATTTCAGCACTCAAAGCCTATATTCAATCTCCATAAATGCAAAAATACCACTGTTCAGACTAAACAAGACTGTGCAAATGTGAACAAATGATGCATTATGAAAGGAGTGTTGTTTCAAATTGACCTAAATTAATCTGAAGTTTCACACATCTTCTCTGCTTAAGCAGCCATCCTGATAAAAGTGGCTTAGTGGAAGTGTACATCCAAATTGCCATGGATGCAATTATTTTTTTAAAATCTCCGTTGAATTCCACAAAGATCTTGCTTATGTTACAGCCCAATAAAGTGTGCTTGCTTGAGTAACAACGCAGCAAAATGTTCTTGAACCCCAAATGCCTTTAAAAGTCATTGTGCTGAGTTTCCTTTTCTGTACCCTCCAACACGGTGGCACAGTTGTTAGTACTACTGCCCCACAGCCCAGGGATCTGGGTTCGATTCCCAGCTTGAGTGACTGTCCATGCAGAGTCTGTACGTTCTCCTTGTGTCTGTATCACTTTCTTCCAGGTGCTCTGGTTTCTTTCTACAGTCTGAAAGACGTGCTGGTTAGTTGCATCGGCCAAGCTAAATTCTCCCCCACTGTACCCGAGCAGGCACCAGAGTGTGGGCAACTGGGAGATTTTCACAATAACTTCATTGCAGTGAAAATATAAGTCTGCTTGTGATACTAATAAATAGTAAATAGAGAAAACGTCTTTTTTTAAAAAAGTAATAGTGAACTCAGAAATTATCACTACTGGCAATTCTTTACTAGTTCCAACTTGCCGCATTTTTCAAAGAAGAACTTGAAGAGTGTTGCTGAACGAAAAGGACATGCTGTTGAAATTTTTAATCTGACATTCAGCAGGACAACTGCAGAAATGCCAGATTTCAAAAGAAGCAAATATTTGACATTTTTACATCTGTCCTGATCAGTACAACGTGAAAAACTTCATCAGCATGTGTCTTTTTTTCCAGCAATGCGCAAAGATCTGTACTACCAAATGAATGGTTTGAAGAGTGTAGTAATGAGTGGAACATAAAAGACTTTGTCAGCACATCTTATCTTTTCAGCGATACTCAAACACTGTACTGCCAAAAGAATAATTTTAAAAGTGTGAGTGAGAAACTAAAATAGAAACAAAAGGGAATCAAATTTGAAACAGCAAATCATCTTGAACGTTTTCTAATGTTATGTTCTATTATATTTTATTCACGACTTTTATGGAGCTCAAGACAAGCTCAAAGAATAGTATCTTACCTTTTCGTGAAGCACTTGTCAACTTTCAGCTTTAACATCAAATACAGCACAGAACTGGGCATCAAGATGCATTATTAAAAACCAGAAACAAAATGCACAAATGACTGGGAGAGACAAAGTTAGAAATAATATAGAATTAAGTGTGGACTCAGATAATACAAGAGCAGATAAATTGGGTGTGACATGGATGTGTGTAAATGTGTAAGTTGGCACTTGCCAAACTCCCCCACTGCTGGGATTATCCAGTCTCGCTGATGCAAATGGAGATTTGGCTGAACACCAATTTCTCCATTCTTGCGGGCTGCAGTAGTGGGACTTGAAATACTGGAAAATTCCAGCTGTAGACCTTTAGCATTACTCCTATTTCTTCCTGAGCATTTTCTAATCATTTTGGATCCAATTTTTGTTTCCAGGCCCCGTCCATTATCAAACTTGAAGTTTGCACCTTCTTTTGTGCTTATGTGGATTTCCTCTGCATTCTTTGATTTATTCCAAAGGTCCAATGATGCTCAGGTTAGTTGGATTGGCCAAACCCTTCATGTCTAAAGATGTGTGGATTAGTGGGGTTACTGGGAAACGGCAGGGGGATAAGCCTAGGTGAGATGCTTTGTTGGAAGGTAGGTGCAAACTCGATAGGCCAAATGGCCTCCTTCTGCATTGTAAGGATTTTAAGATTCCAAGATGCCATTTCCCTTTGGGTTACACCTGAAGCTTTTCCTCAAGTAATCGCTCTCATGCTTCACCTTCCCATGGATAATTTCTTTGTGTTCTTTCCCTGCCATCTATCTGGTAACAGATCCCACTGCCATTTTCCCAATTTGTCTAATTGTTGAATGGCTGCTCTCTTTTAATATTTTCCATTTGATTTGATGGATCATTAACTAAACACAGGGCTATATTATCCCAACAGCATAATGGTAAGCTTGGAGGCAAAGGAGAAGAGAAAATAGTGGAGGGGACTTGTTGAGATGGAGCCTCTGATGTACTCCCACCATGAGGGAATCAGGACCGCTGTATCTAGATTGGTTATTCACTCCATGGAGCCAGACAGAAAATCAACGACCAAATTAAATCTGACCTTATAGCCTCGCTGGCATATTGGAATAATGCCCGCCACATACAGTAGAGGGTATTTTCCTGCGATAAGGTGGGTGAACTAGTGGAAATGGAGTTCCCATTCCCCAAAAAAGTGCAACCAAGGATTGACACACCCCTGGCCCTTAAGTTCCACCTTACCAACAGGCTTATCAGATGTCCTTGTCAAGGGGCCTACCAACTTCAGGCTTGAAATTTTTAACCTTGGATGCGCGTCCGAGATGCCCTTCTCATGCCCAGACAGCCTCAGTAGCGCACATTTCTCAAGCTGGGGCTGATCAGGATCTGCAGTCATCAGATCTCTCATTGGATCTGACACCAAGAGGAGACAGTACGCTGTCCTTAATAGCATGAACGTGACCAATTGGAGGCCGGCTGTGGGAAGATCACTTGATTTGATTTAGTATATCAGCATCCAGTGAAAAGTATTGTTTCTTGCGTGCTATCCAGACAAACATACTGTTCATAGAAAAGGAAATGACAGAGTGCAGAATGTCTTGTCACAGCCATAGCTAGGGTGTAGAGAAAGATCAGGCAGACTGCTAATAAGTTCAGGCTCAGGTCTTGGCCTCCCTGGAGTCTAAAAGCCTGCAAGAAAATCCAGCCAAATCTTTGTTTTTCTCTCTCCACAGATATAATCTAACCTGCTGAGTTTTTGATTGTATTTCACATTTCTGGGATCTGCAATATTTTGCGTTTGAACATTTTCTGATGGTCAAAGTCTTAAAGTCACACTTTGCAGCTGACAGTCGCACACCTGTTAGCCCCGTGATAAGTTGCCCCGGCATTCTTGCTAGCTCAGCATTGTACGGCCCACATGTGGTCCCAGTACAAACAGTCTCACTGCCTGAATTGTTGAAATGATTGCATGCCAGAAATACATATTCCAAAGCACATTAATTAGATGTGGCAAAGCATTTTCCCACTCAGCATACTCACTGACATGGCAATCCCCTCAACATTCATCATTGTAAAGAATTGCAGGCTATTTCAGGCAGATGGTCATTGCTATTTGTTTCTACAGATTAGCAGTTCATTTATAACAGAAGCAGGTCCCTTGCTGATGCGCCCACGACATTGAGTCATGAGCAAACCAGGGCCAATGACATAAAAGTTGATCCTTTAGTGCTGCAAACTGTGTCTGAACACAGTGGAATGTTACAGCACAGCTAAATAACATTAACAGTTAAAACGGCCAGAGCCAACTTATTTTAAAATGGTCAGAAGTGACTGAACCTCAACAGAAGATATTCACCAGAGTCTTCATTAACCCTTTTAAGTTGGCCTAATGGGGTTATCCTTATTTTCTTTTTCCCGACTTGGCAATTTGTGGAATGGATTGAGCAAATTAGCAAGAGAAAGTGCACTTCTTCACTCTAGAGAAAAGGGATATGAATAAAATCCGGTCCTATCCACAGAGATAGAGAGATAAAAGCATTGCGTTTGGAACAGCAGATGTAACATGAATAATTACTGCCACTCGGCAGAAACTTGGGTATGTATACGTGGAAAATAAACTCCATCATTCAAGCTAAGTGTTGGCAACATGCAAATACGTTTATAAAATGAAATGATTAGAGATATTTTTAAGCAGCTGCTTCAACACATTTTGAAATATCCTGCAACGAATAGAAACCTGGGGCCAGATTTGCACAGGTTCTGCAAAACTCCCACACGACCTTCAAAAATAATGGGTGAGACCTGGATGTGAAACTCTCGCCCTTGTCTCTGGCAGATATATGTTTCGTTGATTGTGGAAAGGTGGTGGGGGTGGGAGGAATGAGATTCACTCAGAAGGGAAAACCAAACTCAGCAAAACCATTTAAATTCAATGCTGAGTTCAATCAAACAAGCCCCATTCTGGTTGGTTCAAAGGTGTTAGCCCACAATGTGGGAGTCACAATTTTATGGAGTAGATGCAAGTGCTCCCAAGGGAGTGCATCATTGTCACGATCTTAAGCTTTTCTTTTAAATCCCTGAACTTTAAACTTAAAGAGCAGGCTATAGATGTCAGTATTAGAAAACAAAACCTCTGCTGGATTGATAAGCCACATGGAGCAGCTTGGGAAAAAGACTGCATCTCTTAATATAGTGTCAATGGAGGTCTTTATTGACATTTTTCGAAAGGCCATCATTCATAAATGCTTGGTTGTATTTCAAATGCTACAATTATTTCAGCAGAGTTTCTGAGTATATAGTTTGAAATGACCAGTTAAAGAGGCTGCTAAAGGATTAGCTGTCTTTTACATGGGGTCTACAAAGAAGTTTGTTTTTGCAGAGATTAATCATTTGAGGAGATTTAAAAGTTTTCAGTGGGTTTCTGGATTTTTTTTCGTCATCAAATGGAGTCAAAATGGTATGAGATCTTCTGCCCATTCTAAATTGTCCAGAAATGGAAAGTATTTGAGAACCACTGGTGTAATGATGAAAGGAGAGACATGCTATCAAAGCTTTTTGTCTTGAACCCGTCAGGATGGCTCCCAATAAATTGCCAACTGTAATGAAGAAACAACAATTTGTACTGCATGAGAAGAGCATGCTGATTGGTTGGCAAGTGGACTCTAATTGCTATGGAAATTGCAGCGTGGAACAGTTTGACTGCCTTACTTTGTTCAAATTCAAAACATGGATTGACCCTGATCGGTCAAGCCATTTCATTGGGAAATGACCAGGGATTTTCCCAAAACTTTCGGTTAGATGAAAAAGACACATTTTCTGTCTACCTGCAATGACCGGGCCCTTTGAATGAACCTATGTGGCTTCGAGCACGTGTGAGCCAGCCATATTCTGAGCCCAACTGACAAACTCAAATTGCTTTTCAGTGCAATACCCAGCACAATCAGGATTGTTCAGCAGGTAAAAGCTTATGGAATAGACATTACCTGGTTCATTCCCCAGAGCACAACCTTGACCAGAGTCAACCTGCTCAGTTTTAATTTTGTTGAAAATGGGCCATCAGCTATTCCATGCTGCATTCTCCATGGCAACATTTCCACCTGAATCCATTTGCCAACCAAACAGCATTCTTATTTCATGTCGCATCAATTGTTGTTCCTCTGTTACATTTGGTTGTTTATTGAAAGGTATCCTGATGAGTTCAAGATGAAAAGCTTTGATAGTACATGTCTTTTATCAGCAACACTCAAGTTCTGTTCTACTCAAGGACTGGCAGCTGGTGTATTATGCGGGAACTAATTGTGTGAATGTGTCATGAGGGCTTATGAAAAGTTCAACATGCAGAAATTATTCTGATCCTAAGAGGAGACTTTGGGCTATTTCTGACAGCAGTAATACATAATCTTATGAGCATTTCAGTTTTATGTACAAAAGTTAAAAGATTGTCCCCTTGTGTGCTGTGTCTGTAATTTGCCATCCTTTTCTTAACCTAAATTCCAGTTTGAACTTGAATAAAACATTTCCACAAAACGTGACCTCTACCACCAAGAAAGACAGCTGTTACAGACACATGGGAACACCACCACTTGTAAGCTCCCCTCCAAAAAACACAAAATACTGATTTGGAGCCATTTTGCCATGCCTTCACTGCCAATGGATCAAAATCCTGCAGCCCCCTTCCATGACAGCACTCTGGGTGTACCTGCACCCACCCAGTGGTTGAAGAAAGTGGCCCAACACCACTTTCTCAAATGCAATTTAGAATGGGCAAAAAATGCTGGCTTAGCCAGGATAATAACAAAACTGCTAAGTGACTGAGACATACTGCAGAACTCTAAATGGAGAGAGGCTGCTGAGAAGGTTTTGGAACTATGATCGGATAGCCACACAATGAGAAAGCAAAAGGACAACAATTATTCTAATTTTTAATCACAAAACTTTAACAATGCTGATGAAGAAGTTGTACAATAACAACTGCCAATATTTCAAAATATTTTTTCTGAAGTGAAAGAAAAAAAGTAGCAGATAACTTAATAATTTGAGGGAGGAAACTCTATTATTTGCAGAACCAAAACTTCCACAAAGAAGTGGGGAAAGCCAGCAAAATTAAGTCTTAATATATTGCTGCATTTCTGGCTTGCTTTTCTGCCTCAATCTTCATTGCTCACATAGCAAAGTGAGAGCATGGTGGCACATTGGTTAGCACTGCTGACTCACAATACAAGAGTCCGGGTTCGATTCCCAGCTTGGGTTACTGTCTGTATGGAGTCTGCACATTCTCCTCATGCTGGCATGGGTTTTCTCCTGGTGCTCCTGTTTCCTCTCTCAGTCCAAAAGACGTGCTGGTTAGGTGCATTGGCCATGCCAAATTATCCCTCGGTGTATCCAAACAGGCGCCGGAGTGTGGCAACTCTGTGATTTTCACAGTGACTTCATTGCAGTGTTAATGTAAGCCAATTTGTAACACTAATAAGTGAATTTTAAACAATGTTTCTCCATATCCCTACCTTAAACTATTTGGACATTTAAGAAATTTGCTCAGTCTGCTCTGACTCTCACCAACTTTTGCAGATGCACCATAGAAAGCATTCTTTTTGGTCGTGTCACAGCTTGGTATGGTTCCTGCTCTGCCTGAGACTCAAGAAACTACAGAAGATCATGAATTTAGCTCAATCCATCACACAAACCAACCCCCCATCTATTGATTCTGTCTGCACTTCTCACTGCCTCAGCAAATTAGCCAGCATAATTAAGAATCCCACATACCCAGGCGTTCTCTCTTCCACCTTCTTCCGTCAGGAAAAAGATGCAAAAGTCTGAGGTCACATACCAAATGACTCAAGAACAGCTTCTTCCATACTGCTATCAGACTTTTGAATGGACTTACCTTGCATTAAGTTGATCTTTCTCGATACCCAACTGTGACTGTAACACTACATTCTGCACTTTCTCGTTTCCTTCTCTATGAACAGCATGTTTTATTTGTATAGCAGGCAAGAAACAATATTTTTCACTGTATGCTAATACATCTGACAACAACAAATGAAATCAAAGTCTGTTACTTCTTACTATGGCTCAGAAAAGGAAGGAATTGCAAAGATGCTGACAAGTTGCTTTGCAAGTTCTTCATCAGAATCCTCAAAGCTTAGTGTTAACAATTTGAATGATTACAATTTCTCTTCCTTTGTCCTTGGATGTTGATGGAGCAAGCTATCTTAGATCTATCCTCTGTAATGAGACAGGAATAATTAATGAACTCACAGTTAGGGTTCCTCTCAGAAGCAGCGATCACAGAATGGTTGAAATACAGATGGAACGTGAAAAGGTAAAATTCAATGCCAGTGTCTTGCGCTTAAACAAAGGGGACTACAATGGAATGAGGGAGGAGTTGGCCAAGTTAGATTGGAAGCAAAACTTTATGGTCGGACAATAGAAGAATGTTGGAGGACTTTTAAAGAGATTTTTCACAGTGCTCAGAAGAAGTATATACCAGTGATAAGGAAGGACTGTAGAAAAATGGATAGTCAGCCATGAATATCTGAGGAAATAAAGGAATATATCAAATTGAAAGAAAATGCATACAAAATGGCAAAGATTAGTGGGATACCAGAGGATTGGATAATTAAAGGTCAACAGAAAGACACAAAAAATCTATAAAGAAAAGTAAGATAAATTTGAAGAGTAAATGAGCTCATAATATAGAAACAGATAGCAAAAGTTTCTGCAAATACATAAAATGAAAAAAAGTGGCTACAGTGGACATTGGTCCTTTAATGGATGAGAAAGGGGATTTAATAATGGGAAGTGAAGAAGTGGCTGAGGCATCGAGCAGGTATTCTTTTCCTGGTCTTCACAGTGAAAGATACAAATAACATGCCAAAAATTGATGACAAGACAGCTCTGGCAGGTGAGGACTGAGAAATGATCATTATCACTGAAGAAGCAGTGTTGGGCAAGCTAATGGGGCTGAAGGTAGACAAGTTTCCTGGCCCTCGTGGAATGCATACCAGGGTACTAAAAGAGATGGCGGGAGAAATAGCAAATGCACTAGTGGTAATTTACCAAAATTGGCAGTTTCAGAAGATTGGAAAACAGCAAATGTGATGCCACTCTTTTAAGGAAGAGGTAGGCAAAAGCCAGGTAACTGTAGGTGAGTTAGCTTCACTTTTGTAGTGGGGAAAATGCTTGAATCTATCATGAAGGAACAAATAGCGAGACATCTGGTTAAATTGTCCCATTTGGAAGGTGCAGCGTAGGTTCATGAAAAGCAGGTCATGTTTATCTCATTTAGCCAAAGTATTTGAGAACATTACAAGTGCGGTGGATAACGGGGAACCGTTGGATGTGGTGTATCCGGATTTCCAGAAGGCATTTCAATAAGGTGCCGCATAAAATGTTACTGCATAAGATAAAAGTGGGTAATGTATTAGTATGGATAGAGAATTGGTTAACTAACAGAAAGCAAAGAATGGGGATAAATTAGTGTTTTTCTGGTTGGCGGTCAGTAACCCTTGGTTTGCCTCAGGGATCAGTGTTGCAACTGCAATTGTTTGCAATTTATATCGATGATTTGGTGTTGGGGACTAAGTGCAGTGTGTCAAAATGTGCAGATGACACTAAGACGAGTGGCAAAGCAAAGTGTGCAGAGGACACTGAATGTATGCGAAGGGATATAGATAATCTGAGTGAGTGCAGTACAATATTGATCAATGTGATGGTCTTCCATTTCGGTCAGAAGAACAGGAAAATGGACTATTATTTAAATGGTAAAAAATGCAGCATTCTGCAATGCAGAGGGACCTGGGGGTTCTTGGGCATGAATTGCAAAAGTTGGTTTTCAGGTACAGCAGGTAATTAAGAAGGCAAATTGAATTTTGTCCTTCATTCCTAAAGTGATGGAGTTTAAAGACAGGGAGGTTATGTTGCAGCTGTATAACGTGCTGGTGAGGCCACAATTGGAGTACAGTTTTGGTCTCCTTACCTGAGTAAGGAGACACTGCCAGTATATGGGGTGCAGAGGAGATTCACTGGGATGATTCCAGAGTTAAAAGGGTTGGCTTATGCGGAGAAACTGAGTAGCCTAAGACTATACTCATTGAAATTTAGAAGAATGAGGGGGATCTTATAGAAAAATATGAAAGTATAAAGGGAATATATGAGATAGAAGCAGGGATTTGTGGGTGAAACTAGAACTAGGGGGCATAGTCTCAAAATAAGGGGGAAATAGATTTAAGACTAAGCTTAAAAGGAACTTCTTCATTCTAAGGGTTGTGAATCTGTGAAATTCCCTGCCCAGTGAAGCACTGAATGTTTTTAAGGCTAAAATAGACTGATTTTTGAACAGTAAAGGAATTAAGGATTATGGCGAGCAAGTGGGTAAGTGGAGACGAGTCCACAAAAAGGTCAGCTACGATCTTATTGAATGGCGGAGCAGGCTCAAGAGTCAAAATGGTCTCCTCCAACTTCTTATGTTCTTACATCAGAAGATCACCACAGGAGAAATAATATCCACACTTATGAAAACATTAACAATTTATGCTGAAGTATGATTGCACATCTGCTATCCAAGACAAAGCCAAAATTGACCTAATAAAAACCATCTTTGCCTTTAATGGATATTATCAAATCCTTATCATCTTGTCTTCAGGTTGGAAAAATCACCACAATTAAGATGGTCAAGAAACACAGCTGCTACATGTGGAAACATCAAACAGCATTCAGACCAATACTCTGATATCTGCAAAAGACATTCTAAACAGATTGGAGAAGGCTACCATCTTGCATTTTAAAAAACAGGACATAATTTCATGGAATCATAGAATCCCTGAAGCGCAGGAGGAGGCCATTTGGCTCATCGAGTCTGTACCGATAACAATTCCACATGTCTTATTCCTATAATACCATGTATTCACCCTGCTAATCCCCCTGACACTAAGGGTGGGCTTTTCTGGCTATGCTGTTTCCAAGTCCTTTATATAGTCCAACTCTGCAGGCAATGATTCCCAGGATGAGACCTGAAAATTCCACCCAAAAGGGTCAACTTAGCACGGCCAATGCAACCTACACACCTTTGGACCACGGGAGGAAACCTGAACACCCAGAGGAAATTCACACAGACAAGAGGAAAACGTGCAAACTCCACAGAGACAGTGACCCAAAGCCAGAATTGAATCCATGTCACGACTGTGAGGCAGCAGTGCTAAACACTATACCACCATGAATCTCAGTTTTGAATATACTTATCCATGAGTAAGTACAATCTTTTGGGCTAGAGAATTGCAAAACTTCATAACCCTGCAAGCGAAGAAATTTCTACTCATCATACTCCTAGATGGCTGACCGTTTACACTGAAATGGGGAATGGTAGTTTTCGACTTTACGCCTAGGGGCAACAGCATCTCAGCATCTGGCAAGTCAAGCCCTCTAACAGTTTTATATATTTCAGATCACCTTATTCTTGGCACTCGTAATATCCTCAAAGAATTCCAAGCTTAATAAGCTTAGTGCTGCTGGGAGTTGGGATGTTTTACTCTGTTAACAGGTGTTATATTAATGCCAGCTGCTTTTTGTTTGGAGTTGATCATTCCCAATTACAGTACTTGATTGAACGAGCATCAGGGACACCCGCGCAAAGCTGTGGGTGGTCATGTTATTGGGACACATGCATAATTTAACTCAACATCTTTAATGGAAAGTCACGGTGGCCTTCCCAAGGCATTGGGCATTCTATTCCACAAAGGTAGCTGGTGAAGGATCGTACAGGATCCACACTTGTATGAACATTTATTGACAGAGTTACACGTTACATGCATACTTGTCTAAGTAGTGGGCGAGGGTCTAGCCCCTCAGAATACAATGTTGGTAAATGTGAAGTCATCCATTTTGGTCGGAATAACAGCAAAATGGACTATTATTTAAATGGTTAAAAAAAATTGCAGCACGCTGCTGTGCAGAATGATCCACATATCGTTGTGCAGGACTCTCAAAGAGTTGGTTTCCAAGTGCAGGAGGTAATTAAAAAGGCAAATGGAATTTTGTGCTTTATTGTGAGAAGGATGGAGTTTAAAAACAGTGAAGTTATGTTGCAGCTGTATAAGGTGCCAGTGAAGCCACACCTGGAGTATTGTGTTCAGTTTGGTCTCCTTACTTGAGAAAGGATACACGGGCACTGGAGGGAGTGTAGAGGAGATTTACTAGGTTGATTCCAGAGTTGAGGACAGATTGAGTAGACTGGGGCTACACTCATTGGAATTCAGAAGAATGAGGGGAAATCTTATAGAAACATATAAGATTATGAATGGAATAGGTAAACGAGAAGCAGAGAAGTTATTTCCACTGGCAGTTGAAACTAGAACCACGGGGCCTAGCCTCAAAATAAAGAGAGGCAGATTTAGGACTGAGTTGAGGAGGAATTTCTTCATACAAAGGATTGTGTACCTGTAGAATTCCCTGCCCACTGAAGCAGTTGAAGTTACTTCATTGAATGTTTTGAAGGCAAGGATAAATAAATTTTTGAACAGTAAAGGAATTGAGAGTTATGGTGAGCAAGCGGGTGAGTGGACCCGAGTCCACAAAAACATCAGCCAATCTTAGTGAATGGCGGAGCAGACTCAAGGGGCCAGATGGCCTACTCCTGCTCCTAGTTCTTATGCAATCTCAGAGTAAAACAGAGACGAAGAGGAATATTTTTCTCAGAAAGCAGCAAATTTGTTGAATCTTTTTTTTAAAACCACAGAGGGTTGTAGAGGTTGGGTCATTCTGTAGGTTCAAGGTTGAGGAAACATGTAGTCTACATTTACTTCAGCAATCCCTTTGAAAATGTTATGTACCTCAATCAGATCTACTTTCATCCTTCTAAACTCCAGTGAGTATAAGCCCAAACTGTTTAATCTCTCCTCATAGCCTCTCCTCATCCCTGGAATCAATTTGGTAAACCTGCAGGTCCATAAGACATCGGAGCAGAAGTAGGCCATGCTTTCCCTGTGATGCTTTTAACTTTGTTGACAGTTTGACTATAATACTCTATAGTTTTTAGATTAAATGATGTTATCCTAGAACAACAATGCAAAATTTGCCCATATCCTAAAAGCTGGATGATTAAATCAACTGAATATGCTTATTAAAATCATGAAAATAAAATTACAGTTTATCAAATAATAAAATATTTGACATCTATGTGTTGCTCATGTCTCAATCAAGTGATGGAATATTCTTGACGTAGCTTGTTAAATGCAGCTCCCCACCCCTTTTGTAAATGTACGTTGTTCAATAAACATGTATATTTGAAGCCTCTTATGGTAAAATCTTATTTATCATAAAAAGACGTGACACAACAATGAGCAGCTCATTTCCTCATAGTTGGGAGATGTGATAGAACAGAGTGGGCAATGATTTTCACATCTTTAGGCAACTAACCTAAAATTGTGCATGTTTAACAAGGACTAGCTCGGCATTACGTATGTGCTTTCTCTGTAAGACAAGATAAGACTAGGATATTGTGCAGCATGGTGCCAAACAAACAAACCAACCTCAACAGGCTACAGTTGCTGAACTGATGGAAGCACATAAAAAGACGTGAAAAATGAAACAAATCAATAATGTGGTTTTAAATTAAGATAGGACAGTTGGGACGTGAATGTCAGCTGAATAAGACACAAACTTATTGAACTTAAGGAGTAACTTTGCATTCGTAGTCAACTTGGAAGACAGACTATCATTAAGCACAATAAATCGCAGCTCGGCTGAAGGTTGTAAATGGGAAATTGCAAATAGATGTAAATATCTTGGACAGCACGGGTGGTGGAAGGGCAGCTAAAGATGAAAACTGACTGGATAAATTTCACAGCAGTTAGACAGTGAAATGAACTAGATGTGTGAAAAGACTTAACATTTAGAAGTAGAGAATGGTTACAGGGCAGATAGAGGCTATTCAGTCCACCCTCTCCGTGTCAGACCACTGCAAGCGCAAACCACGTGCTTTCATTCACTCACCTTTTCCCCATAGTCTTGAAAATCTTCTCAGATCATTCAATTCTTACAGAATCTCTGCAACTCAGAAGAGCCCATTCACCCCTTTGAATCTGCACCAATTCTCTGGCAGGTCATCATATGCATGTCCTATCTCCCATCCTACTCGTAACCCCACACATTTCCCATTGCTAATCCATCTAACCTACATATCTTTGGCCAATAAAGGGCAAATTACCATGGCCAATCCATTTAACCTGCAAATCTTTGGAGTATGGGAGGAAACTGGAGCACCTGGATAAAACCAATGCAGACATGGCAAGAACATGCAAACTCCATGCAGTCATCCAAGGTCAGAATTAAACCCTGGTCCCTGACTCTTAGAGGCAGCACTGCTGACCACTGTGTCACCATGCCACCTCTTATGATTTATGAATGGAATCAGACTGTGAACCCCATAATTTAAACTTTCCTGACAGATTATTCCCCCTGCCCTAATAAATTACTTAAGATAAATTTCTGTTTGGAAAACTGAAATAACTCCTGAGAGGCTCACATTGCCATCAGATTCCCTTTATTTATAACCTGAACTCTACTCTTAAGAGTGCTTCAGGTCCAAAGTCAGAATCCGGAGTGCGAGTAGACCCGACATTTCTCTCCATATCTACACTCGAGATTTCCTGATAGGGCCGGCAATCATTCCCTCAATCAAGAAGCTCATACTCCAACAGGCATAGCTCATGGCCTCAATGATGTCATTACGAAAGCAAGATGCCAGGAGTAGTAAGAGTGGACTCCTCATTGTTCGACTGCAAGCCATTCAATTTCACAGCTAAAACTACACAGAAGAATTTGATTACAGGGGAGGAAGAATGTGTGCGTCTGGTTCCCACTCTCTTGGCTGCTTTTATGTAATTGCAGAAGCAAGAAGCATCCAAAATGTCCGGGTCGCTTGGTAACTACATCATTAAGGCACCAAGCTTTGAGGTAGATCCCAAGAACCATCTCAGCTGGAAATAGGGACTGAACTGAAGGCAATATTCTTCACCACACTAGTTCCAGTCTGCCAATCATTACTGTGCAACTAATCATTACTTTTTATCGAAGCACTGATTGAAAAGCAACATACTTACCTGTGGGAACACGAAGAGGGGACAAGCGAATTGCAGTACTTCTCCAAAAAGAGTAATTACGAGATCATTCAATGTGCAGAGATTCATCTTTATGATTGGAAGGACTCTGTTTTCCATTGATCAGTGAGGTGCATTATATTGCTCCCTGTAGGCTAAGTGTAGGCAATTAGCTGTCATTTGTTTGTGAAAGAGATTTATTCTTCCCAGAATTTGTTGTTTGTTATAGAATACGATCGCTGGAGTATGCCGACACTTTCAGAATGACTAAGTGGGGCGCCACGGTAGCACAATTAGTTAGCACTGCTGCTTCACAGCACCAGAGACCCAGGTTCAATTCCCAGTTTGGGTCACTGTTTGTGTGGAGTTTACACGTTCTCCCTGTGTCTGTGCGAGTTCTCTTCGGGTGCTCCTGTTTCCTCCTACATTCTGACAAACGCACTGGTTCAGTGCATCATGCCAGACTGTGGCAACTCGGAGAATTTCACAGTAACTTTACTGCAGTGTTAATATTCATGACTAATAAATAAACTTTATTTCTTTTCCTGCAAAATAAATGACTTCATTACATGCATTTTGATGTGGAATTATGTTACAGACGGAGACGCGTGTGTGTGTGTGTGTGTGTGTGTGTGTGTGTGTGTGTGTGTGTGTGTGTGTGTGTGTGTGTGTGTGTGTGTGTGTGTGTGTGTGAGTGAGAGAGAGAGAGAGAGAGAATGAGAATGTGTAAAAATAAAACAAACAACACTTTAGTATTTAGAGCTTAAAAAAATCCCCCTATTAAACCAATAATGGCCTGTCAAAGCTGTAGGATATTTGAAAGGAATAGTTGGAAATTGCACAAGCCATTACCTCCAAAGAGGTCAAAACTGCCTGTTAAGCCTCCTGTGACAATGGTAGGGGCTGCTTCTACTGAAAAGTAATCGACTGGTTGCTAATTATTTACATTATCTGACAGAATGGCTAAATTAGCAGCATGCCCTCGTGTGACTTTGAGAGTTGTATATTGAGGTCCCACTCCAGGACGTGTACACGCACTCTAAACAAAGAGTGGAATTGTGAGGGACAGCTTCATGATCTGAGAAAACATGTTCACTTTTAGAATGTGAAATCAAAGTTTCATTGACCTGTGGAGGTGATTCTGGAGAGCATTAAAGATCCTATGGTAGAAGTAGTATTCAGCTGCCTGGAGAGATTAGCAGGAAACTTTATCCTAACTGTATGACTCCAATGGTGCGACAGCTGAACAGGGATGTACGGAAGGGTAGGGCAGTTGGGCAGCATGGTCAAAGAACAAAACAAAGGACAACGCAGCACAGGAACAGGCCCTTTGGCCCTCCAAGCCTGTGCCCCTCATGAGCCCAATTAGATCATTCGTTTGTATCCCTCTATTTCCAGTTTGTTCATGTGGCTATCTAGATAAGTCTTAAATGATCCCCATATGTCCGCCTTAACACTTTGCTTGGCAGTGCATTCCGGACCCCCACCACGCTCTGTATAAAATACGTCCCCCTGACATCTGTGTTGAACCTTGTCTCTCGCACCTTGAACTTATGACCCCTTGTGTTCGTCACCTCCGATCTGGGAAAAAAGCTTCCCACATAGATCCCTGAAAGTAGGCAGTCAGGTCGAGAAGGTTGTTAGGAAGGCATATGGAATCTTGGCTTTTATTGGTAGAGGGATTGAATTTCGGAGCCGCAACGTCATGTTGCAACTGTACAAACTCTAGTGCGGCCGCACTTGGAGTATTGTGTGCAGTTCTGGTCCCCACATTATAAGAAAGATGTGGAGGCATTGGAGAGGGTACAGAGGAGGTTTACCAGGATTTGCCTGGTATGGAGGGCAGGTCTTATGAAGAGAGGCTGAGGGATTTGAGGTTGTTTTCGTTAGAAAGGAGGCGGCTTAGAGGAGACCTTATCGAAACATATAAGATGATTAGAGGTTTAGATAGGGTGGACAGTGATAGCCTTTTTCCTAGTATGGAGAAAGCTAGCACGAGGGGACACAGCTTTAAATTAAGGGGTGATAGTTATAGGATGGATATCAGAGGTAGGTTCTTTACCCAAGGGTGGTTCGGGAGTGGAATGCCCTGCCTGCAGCAGTTGTAGATGCGCCAAGTTTGGTGGCGTTTTAAGAGGTTAGTTGATAAGTATATGGAAGAGAAGGGAATGGTTTAGTTTGGAGGGGCATTGCTTTTTATATTGGTCGGCGCAACATCGAAGGCTGAAGGGCCTGTTCTGTGCTGTAATGTTCTATGTTCACTGTGCACCCTATTTATACCCTTCATAATTTAATACATCTCTATTAGATTGCCCCTTATCCTCTGTCTTTCCAGGGAGAACAACCACTGTTTACCCAATCTCTCCTCATAGTTCAGACCCTTCATACCAGGCAACATTGTGGTAAACCTTTTCTATACTCTCTCCAAAGCCTCCACATCCTTCTGATAGTATGGCAACCAGGATGCAGTATTCCAAATGTGGCCTAACCAACATTCGATATAGCTGGAACGTCATGTGCCAACTTTTATACTCTGTGTGCCGTCTAATAAAGGCAAGCATGCCATATGCCTTTTTCACCACTCTCTCCCTGTGCTGCCACCTTAAAGGATCTGTGGACTTGCACACGCAGGTCCCTCTGTGTCTGTACTCCTGATGGTTCTGCCATTTATTGTCTCACTCCCCCCACATTAGATCAACCAAAATGCATCACTTTGCACTAGTCAGTGCAGGCTTGGAGGGCTAAAGGGCCCATTCCGATACTATAGCCTTTTTTTGTTCTTTGTATGTTGCTGAAATTAATGACAACTAAAAGAAGCTTTTAAAACACAAACTCTTTTACATAATGTTTCTCCTTCAATCAAAAAGTGTAGCAGCAAATTGTCCTAAATTTGCCTTCTTTGATGCAGATTATTATTTTTTCCTCCACAAACTGACTTCGAACTCGTATTGACATTAAATATGTTTTTGTGACCCATTTACTGCTCTTGGTGAAATCTCGGCCGCTGCAATTTTCTGCACTGCGGTTACAGTGGGGAGAAACCTGATTGATTCTGTTTGGGTATTTGACACATTGTTGAGAAACAGATAAATACAAATCTTCCAAATAGTGGTTTGAGCATGAAGGAAAACATCGCGGGAGTGGCTCTCCATGCCCACCATACTATTGCAGCGGCACAATGGGCCAGGGGATGTCAGCAATGACTGTTTTGCAGGCTTCCCGCTGGGTATCATAACAACGTTTTGTAACATAATCAGTGCGGAAACATCATGGCAATTGACATTTCCATTTGATTAGTGGATCCGGGACGGAATTCTTTGGGCTTGCTCACGTCTCCCCCCACCCGCAAGGAGTGGTTCCCTCCAGTGGAGTTTACTACTGCTCCTCACCAATGGGGAGCACGCAACCTGAACCCACTGGAGGGAAGAGAGGTCAGGGGGTGCCTCTTGGGCAGCCCTAGCCTGGCATCCTGGCACTGCCCAAGGGGCAAATTGGCACCAGGCAATGTCAAGGAGGTGGGGCCAGAGCTTACGAGAGCAGTGTGAGACCTTTGCCAGTCTGCAATTAGAATTGGTGAGGGAGGGAGGGTGATCGGAACTGTCCATCCAGGTTTGGGGCTGATCAGGACAGTGGAGGAAGAGGTCGGGGAAATCGGGGCAGGCCAAGGTTGGAGGACATGGAACAAAAAAGCTGATCCGGGAGGCCAGTTATCAGGTGGCGGGGATATGGTTCAGAAGGCCAGCGATGGGGGATTGCAGGACTAGCAAAAAGTTGGGAGGCTTGCAATGGGGAATCACTGCACATATGCCAATTTCTACTCTGACAGATCGGCGCATCCATAGTGGCCTGCTGAGCTCTTGGGCAGGAATTGGCTCCACCTCCATCTTTCCAGACTGAATCTTGCCAGAGCACTCGATAGTGCACCATGTCATACAGTCATAGAGGTTTACAGCATGGAACAGGTCCTTTGACCCAACTTGTCCATGCCACCCGTTTTTTTAAACCCTTAAGCTAATTCCAATTGCTCACATTTGGCCCATATCGCTCTATACCTATCTTACCTATGTAAGTGTCTAAAATGCTTTTTAAAAACAAAATTGTATCTGCCTCTACTATTACCTCTAGCATCCAGCTTCTATGAAAAAATTGCTCCTCTGGATACTTTTGTATCTCTCTCCTGTCACCTTAACCAATGCTCTCTAGTTTTAGGCTTGCCTACTTTTGGGAAAAGGTATTGACTCTCAAGCTGATCTGTGCTCTCGTTATTTCATAGATCTCTATAAGATCACTCCTCAGCCTCTGATGCTCCAGAGGGACAAGTCTACTAGCCTCTCCCTTTTATCCAAAATGGGTTTTACTCCCATTTTCCCACACATTGGGGATTTAGAATAATTTTGGGAGCATGCTAACTACAAGTTTCAGGGGACAATCTTTCAACTCCTCCTGATCCCTGTTCAGGGGCTTTAACACCTCCCATACTGACTGCTAGACCCAATTCAGATAGATCTCTGGTTCCAGCCATTTATCCACCTCCCGGTTGATCAAACGACTGAGTAGAGAAGTGAGATTGCACTTTATTATTTAATTGATTATTTAAATGATTCTCCAGGCTGGCCCGTGGCTGACGTTCTCCTGTTCTGCTGCAGTGAATGGAGTTTTGGATGAGCACCAGATTCTCTGTTCTCACTGGCAGCAAAAGTGGGGTTTATGAGATCGGAGAATTTCAACCCTTGTCATTAATATCAGGGCCTCCACAGGCTTTCTCTGCTTACAGTCTGCCACTGGGCACATTGTCAGCCCTCCTCTTTGATAACCCATTTGTATACATTTAAATATTTTATACATCCTCGATACATATTTGTTGAAATGTAGAGAAACAAAAAAAAACACAATTTTAAGATATATATTATGGAGTCAGATACGGCAGCATTGAAATCACAATGCAGGAAAATATATTAGCCATTTTGCACACAGCAAAATTCCACAAGTAGTAGTAAGATGAACTAATGTGTTTCTTTTTGACCTGTTGATGGATCAAAGTTGGCCAAGACAGTAAAATAACTCACTGCACTACTTTGAATAGCATGACTGAATACCAATCTGAGCGAGTGTCAGTCTGGATCATGCATTTGAGTCCTGGGTTTGTGGCTTGACTGGTAATTTTCTGAAGGAGGTTAGTATAAAACTCCAAGTATAAAAGCTCCTTGCTTTAAATTTACTATACTGAGTAGGCTAGGTTAAGGCTTAGATAACAGTTTGGGTGACAAGCCGGGTGAGAGGTTTGAGTGTTCAGGAAAATAATATTAATCTCACATATGTATCATTACGTCAGAGAGAGCAGTCAGCTGACTCATCTTTTCTCTTGATGAATGCATTAGCAATAAACTTTAACTTTGTTCTTTAACTACACGCTGTCTTTCATGGTCTCTGAATTGGGTGGGTGAGGTCAGCTGAGGAAAAGACTCTCCCCGGAAGGTCACCTCAAAAAATTTCTCTTACAATTTCCTATCAAGAGATAAGGATGACATCCATTCAGCCAAAATGAAATTAAATCATGAGTGTCGTTAAAACTGACAGAACTTATTAACAATGGACATTTGCAATGAATTGGAGACACCCGATTATAACTACACAGGTAATGCAAGCTCCAACTGGCTCTATTTTTTTTAAAGGAACACTCAACAGGTATTAGGTCATTCAATTAGTGTCATTAGGAATTCAAGCAAAATATTATTTTCTTCTGCAGATTTTCTTATTTAGTTATAATGAAACTTTATCTGAAATGTCTATAATTCAACAACTCCAGGTCCTTTTTTAATTTGAAGATAGGTTTGTGAGCAAAAGAAAAACACAATCTAGACATTGACTATAATTTAGGCTTTAATAATAATCAAAAATGCAATAGGTGTTTTCAAAATAAAAATTAGTAAGTCACTGCACTAGATGTGGAGAAAATGGCACTTTTCTCATCCTGTGGTTGCTCATGTATTCTAAGCCACGAATGCACAGCAGACCAGACAATTTAATTCTAGCCTTGCTGCCCGATATCAGATCAGGATGGTAATGTCTGACAAAATGCAAAATAGATAGAAAATTGACACTGGTGTTGTACGAGGCATGCATTAGGCAGTCTAGTAGTCTTGTAATTAGTTTATCAACAAATGTTCATAGGATAGTGTGAGACGGGTTTGCATCTACAATTCCTGACTGAATGAATCTGGACCATCAGAGAAGGGATGAAGGAAAATCGTGGATTAATTTAACCATTAACACCACATATTTCACTGCAAATGCATCACTTTCTTGCCTTGCTGGCAGAAAGGGAGATTAAAAGAAAAGAGATCAATAGGGCTAGTAAATTAAAATGTTGCAGTTGCTCAGCTAGTACTAATACCAGAAGGATACTTCCAAAGAATTAGCAAACAAATAGATAGTGTTTTGTTCCTGGGGGGATACAGATATAAGAGACTCACATTAAAGCATTTAATGTTCTGCAGTGAAGTTCATACCAGGTTCATTTCTACATCAGACCTGATACATGCTGTGAAGTTAAAGAGCATTGCACCACTTAACATCACAACAGTTTCCTTTGCACTTGAATCTTTGAGCACATTCTCAAACTGTTTCTGTTGTTCTTTTCCTCTTATGCTTGGCTTGACATAAATTACTTTAATTAACACCAAAACATAAATCAAACCTTCTGAATTCCTTTAATTTCCTCATCCTGTTCCTTTCTCCATCTTTGGTCAAAAGAGGCAACATCCTCAATGACTTCAACCTACAACTAACTTCCTCAATCCCTTCTTCCCAATCCTTCTAAAATGATCTCATCCTACACATTGCTACTCAAACTTTCCATCACCTTCCCATTGTTGCTATGTCACCTTCAACATCCCTAAAAAGCCAATTTCTGATTACCTCCTCTTCTTCCTTAGAAATTGTACCGACATGTCTGTTTACAATTCTCTATCTCCTATCTTTTATTTGACTTGATTTTTGATTTGATTTATTGTCACGTATTACATACAGTGAAAAGTATTATTTCTTGCGTGCTATACAGACAAAACATGCCATTCATAGAGAAGGAAACAAGAGAGTGCAGAATGTAGTGTTACAGTCATAGCGAGTGTGTAGAGAAAGAGCAACTTAATGCAAGGTCAGTCCATTCAAAGGTCTGACAGCAATAGGGAAGAAGCTGTTCTCGAATTGGTTAGCACATGATCTCAGACTTTGATATCTTTTTCCCAAAGGAAGAAGGTGGATGAGAGAATGCCTGGGGTGTGTAGGGTCTTTAATTATGCTAGCTGTTTTGCTGAGGCAGCGGGAAGTGTAGATAGAGTCAGTGGATGGGAGGTTTTTTTTAAACAGGAAACAAAATAGGCCATCTCTCAGGACTTCCCCATCATTGTGTCCATTAACTTATGTAACAGTACACTCATTCTGATACCATCATCCTTATTGGGTTCTTTGTGATCTTCCCACATCACAACACAATGATCACAGGTGTAAACCTTATAGCAGAAATGGTTGATTTAACTATTGTCAGATCGAGCTGCACCAGATTACACCTTGCTGCACCAAGTCACCTCATTGTTCTTAAATTATATTCTAACACATTTCTTGTGTGCTACCTTGTTAAAGATGCCTCCCATCAGAATTCCACCTCACTTCAGAATCAGCAGTGAGAACATCATGAGATTCTTTCTATCCAAAACTGAGGATGTTGCTTATTCTTCATCAGGTCCTCTGTCCTCCACTAACTGTCCTCCATTTCACCAACTTGAACCTTGGACTTAGAACATTCTGCCCTTCCCTCTTTACAACACACTCGCTCAGAGGTGTACCATCTACTCTCTTGCTGATTTGGTTAAAGAGCCTCGCCCTCCCCCTCCCCCAACCCAAGTCCACAGGTAAAATCCTGGCACAAGCTTCTGGATGGTACGGTACCACAGTGGTTAGCACTGCAACCAGAAGGCAACAGGGACCTGGGTTCGATTCCCGATTTGGGTCACTGTGTGGAATCTGCAAGTCCTCCCGATGTCTGTGTGGGATTTCTCCAGGTGCTCCAGTTTCCTCCCACAGTCTGAAAGATGTGTTGGTCAGGTGATTTCCCTCAGTGTACCCAAACAGTAGCAACTTAGGGATTTTCACAACTCCATTGCAGTGATAATATAAGCCAACTTGTGACACTAAAATAAAATTTGGAACTTTACTTGATTCTAATCTCATCAACATTGTCAACTGCTTCCATCCCTTGGCTGATGATCTGTCCTTTCCTTTCAGAACTACAGTGACAGCCTTGGTGATTAAAATCTCTTGGATCCATGATGCAATCCAACACACCTAAGACATGGGATCATGAAGAAACCCAGGAAACAGATGAATGATGGAGGGAAGGTAATGCACTGCCACGCAGACACAATGGTTAGCATTGCTGCCTCATAGTTCCAGTGACCCAGGTTTGATTCCTGGTTTAGGTCACTGTCTGTGTGGAACAAAGAACAAAGAACAAAAAACAAAGAACAAAGAACAAAACAGCATGGGAAACAGGCCCTTCGGCCCAATGAGCCTGCGCCGCCACCCCGATGTTCCCACTTCTACACGCGATCCCTGTCCATGTTTGTAGATCTATGGATTAAAAACCAAATTTGAGACAATTTAGGGAGAATTTGTTTTGCCAATTAGCCTAAGAGCACATCTTTGGGATGTGGGAGGAAACTGGAGCTCCCGGAGAAAACCCACGCAAGCACAGGAAGAATGCGCAAACTCCCACAGACACAGGCCCAAATCCATGTATCTGCACAGCACAGCGATAGTCACTGCGCTGTCGTGTTGCCCATCAAATGGTCCAGGTCAAGCATACACTAACGATGTGAAGCAGTAGGATACTCTCGAAAAAGGTCCAAGAGCAGTCCTCTCACGACCATCGCGTGTATGCCCCTCGTTTAGACCACAAGGTGGACCAAAGTACCTGTAGGATAAAAACAAGTACATCAATATCATCATCTATTTACACACTTCCCAGGGACTCCCAAGGCTCATGATCCCTATTTTAAATCAGTTTTCTATACCCCTCCATTCCTATTCTGTTCATGTGCCCATCTAAGTATTTCTTAAATATCTCCAGAGTACCTGCCTCCACCACTTTACTTGGCAGCACATTCCATACCCCCACCTCCCTCTGTGTGAAAAAACTCCCTCTAGCGTCCAAATTATACCTTACCCCCCTCACCCTAAGCCCGTGACCCCTCGTGCTATTTGAGTCCATCCGAGGAAAAAGCTTAGCCCTGTTTACTCTATCTATCCCCTTCAAAATCTTGTACACCTCTATCAGATCTCCTCTAAGTCTATGTCTTTCTAAGGAAAACAGTCCCAATTTGCCTAATCTCTCCTCGTAACTCAGACCTGCCATACCAGGCAGCATCCTGGTAAACCTCCTCTGCACTCTCTCCAGAGTCTCCACGTCCTTCCGGTAGTAAGGCGACCAGAACTGGACGCAGTATTCCAAATGAGATCTAACCAGCGTTTTATACAACTGCAACATTAAAGGCCAGCTCTTGTACTCTATACCCTTCCTATAAAGGCTAGCATACTATATGCTTTCTTCACAACCTTCTCCACTTGCTCTGCCACCTTCAGAGACTTGTTCACCTGCACCCCCAGGTCCCTCTGTGTTTCTATACTCTTAATAGGTCTACCCTTTATCATATACCTCCCCCCTACATTTTTTCCCCCGAAATGCATCACCTCACATTTATCAGGATTGAATTCCACCTGCCATCTGTCTGCCCAAGATACCAGCCTATGTCCTGCTACATCACCTGACAATGCTCCTCACTATCTGCAAGTCCAGCCATCTGTGTATCGTCTGCAAACTTGCTGATCACTCCACTTACTCCCTCTTCCAAGGCATTTATATATATTACAAATAGAAGAGGTCCCAGTACCGGGCCCTGCGGCACACCACTAATGACCGACCTCCAGCTAGAGAAACACCCTACTGCTATTACTCTCTGTCTCCTATTACCAAGCCAGTTGCTTATCCATCTAGCTACCTGTCCTTGTATCCCATTTGCCTTGACCTTCTCGACTAACCTCCCATGAGGGACTTTGTTCAACGCCTTATTAAAATCCAAATAGACGACATCAACGGCTTGCCCTTTGTCCACCGTTTTCGTCACCTCCTCAAAAAATTCTACCAGATTTGTAAGGCACGACCTCCCCTTAACAAATCCATGCTGCATATCCTTAATCAGATTGCAACGCTCTAAGTGCCGATACATCCTATCTCTAAGAATCCCCTCCGACAGCTTCCCTACCACTGAAGTCAAATTCACCGGCCTATAATTTCCGGGGTTATCCCTACCACCCTTTTTAAACAACGGTACAACATTAGCTATTCTCCAGTTCTCTGGGACCTCACCTGTGTCCAAGGAAGAGACAAAGATTTGTGTCAGAGGCCCAGCAATTTCACCTCACACCTCTCTAAGCAGTCTGGGATAAATGCCATCAGGCTCTGGAGATTTATCAGTTTTAATACTACCTAGAAGCTCTAACACTTCCTCCCTCGGTATGGATATTTCCCTCAACTGGTCCACAGCTCCCTCAGAGACAGGAGCTGTCAACAAGCCCCTCTCCTTCGTGAATACCGACGCCAAGTATTCATTCAGGATCTCCGCCATTCCCTCGGGCTCTAAGCACAGTTCCCCTCCTCTGGCCCTAAGAGGTCCGATTTTTCCTCTAACCACCCTTTTATTCCTAACATAGGAGTAAAAAGCCTTTGGGTTTTCCTTAATCCTATCTGCCAAAATCATTTCATGCCCCCTTTTTGCCCTTCTAACTCCCTCCTACTCTCTCTATATTCCTTCAATGCTGTCTCGGTTCCCAGCTGCTTCGACCTATCATATGCTTCTCTTTTCTTCCTAACCAAGTCCTCAATATCCCTAGTAATCCACGGCTCTCTAATCCTACCTTTCCCATCTTTCCTCTTGGCCGGCACGTACTTATCTTGCAACATTTTCAGTATTCCCTTGAAAGAGTCCCACATGCCTAGCGTGGACTTACCCTCAAACAACCGTTCCCAATCAGTTTCCCTAAGTTCCTGCCTAATTCGACCATAGTTAGCCTTCCCCCAATTCAGCACCCTGCCCCTAGGGCAACAAGCATCCTTTTCCATCTGTATCCTAAAGTAGACAGAATTGTGGTCACTGTCAGCCACATGTTCCCCCACTACAACATCAACCACCTTCCCTGGCTCATTACTCAGAACTAAATCCAATACAGCCCCTTCTCTAGTCGGGCTAGCCACATACTGTTCCAACGATCCTTCCAGTACACATTTTACAAATTCCTGCCCATCCAAACCCCCAGCTCTAAGTACTTTCCAATCCACCCTAGGGAGATTAAAATCTCCCACTATAACGACTCTGTTCTTTCTGCACCTATCCAAAATGTCTTTACATATGCCTTCTTCAACTGCCCGTGGGCTGTTGGGTGGCCTATAATACACCCCTAGCATAGTAATTGCCCCCTTTCTATTCCTCAACTCCACCCACAGCGACTCCACTCCTAACTCCTCTGTATTGTCCTCCCTCTGCAACGCCGTGATGCTCTCCTTAACTAACAACGCCACTCCCCCACCTCTTCTGGACCTTCCTTAGAGGGTGATTTAGCTAATTGGATTAGAAATTGGCTGGCAGATAGAAGACAGAGGGTGGTGGTTGATGGGAGATTTTCATCGTGGAGTTCGGTGACGAGTGGTGTGCCTCAGGGGCTGTTTTGGGGCCCCTGCTGTTTGTAATTTTTATAAATGATCTGGATGAGGGTATTGAGGGATGGATCAGTAAATTTGCAGATGATACTAAAGTTGGTGGTGTGGTAGATAGTGAAGAGGGGTGTTTTAGTTTACAGAGTGACTTGGACAAGTTGCAGAGCTGGGCCGAGAGGTGGCAAATGGAGTTTAATGTGGAAAAGTGTGAGGTAATGCACTTTGGCAGGAACAATAAATGTGTAGAGTATAGGGCTAATGGTAGGGCTCTTAATAGTGTTGAGGAACAGAAGGATCTTGGTGTATGTGTCAATAGATCCCTGAAAGTAGGCAGTCAAGTGGATAAAGTTGTTAAGAAGGCTATGGAGTTTAGCTTTTATTGGTAGGGGGATTGAATTTGGAGCCGCAGCATCATGTTGCACTGTACAAAACTCTAGTGCGGCCGCACTTGGAGTATTGTGTGCAGTTCTGGTCCCCACATTATAAGAAAGATGTGGAGGCATTGGAGAGGTACAGAGGAGGTTTACCAGGATGTTGCCTGGTATGGAGGGCAGGTCCTATGAAGAGAGGTTGAAGGATTTGAGGTTGTTTTCGTTAGAAAGGAGGCGGCTAGGGGGATCTTATTGAACATATAAGATATTAGAGGTTTGATAGGGTGGACAGTGATAGCCTTTTTCCTAGGATGGAAAAGCTAGCACGAGGGACACAGCTTTAAATTAAGGGGTATAGTTATAGGACGGATATCAGAGGTAGGTTCTTTACTCAAAGAGTGATTAGGGAGTGGAATGCCCTGCCTGCAGCTGTTGTAGATGCGCCAAGTTTGGTGGCGTTTAAGAGGTTAGTTGATAAGTATATGGATGAGAAGGGAATGGTTTAGTTAGGAGGGGCATTGCTTTTATTTTGGTCGGCACAACATCGAAGGCCGAAGGGCCTGTTCTGTGCTGTATTGTTCTATGTTCTATGTTCTATGTTCCTCTGTCACGCCTGAGGAGTATGCACATCCCTTCCATGTCTGCATGGATTTCCTGTGGGTGCTCCAGTTTCCTCCCACAGTCCAAAGATGCAAGGTTGGGTGGATTGACCATGCTAAATTGCCCCTTAATGTCATGAGGGACAAGATAGGGTAAATGCATGGGGTTGTACGGATAGAGCCTGGGTGGGATTGTGATTGGTACAGACTTGATAGGCCAAATGGCCTCCTCCTGCACTACAAGATTCTATGAAGGGGGGGATAATGCTTAATGCAAATCCTCCCCCTCTCCACCAGCAATGCTCTTGATTAAGCCTGAATGCCTCTGAATGATTCCCTCCACCACACCCCCATGATGTGCCGTCCCACTATCCCATCCACCATCCAGTTCACAAGCCTGCAAATAAACATGGCAGGGTTTGCAAGTCATTCTTTTTACGTGCGCAAGTCTCTCACCTACTTCAAAAGCTACTACTTAGCCCATGCTTTTGGGTTCTTAGCCAGGATTTCCCCTCAGATTCAGGCTTGAGTTAACCTCCCAGAGGCTCTGCAGCACTTCCAGACATTTTAGACACAGTGGTAAACAACTAAGTTGTTGACATATCCTTCAGATTAAATTATGTCCCAATGTCCTGACAACCTTACCTTGACTTCTGTATCACTCCGTTAAAAGTTTTTTAAACCTACTTTGTCAATAATGCATGCAGCTTAGTCACAGATCTGCACTTCATTAGTTTGTGCTCAGCTACACCTACCCTCGGATGAGAAGCAGATATCTTTCTGGAAGTAAGCTGAAATTCACTAAATTGTATGGATGCTTTTAAAACATACCATTACCATTTCCCAGAAGAGGTGGGTATTCTATCAAGCTTCATCTTGACGTTTTAGATTTTCACGTATCATTTATTTATTTTTCACTTTTCTTGGCATACAATTGCTCACTTCTTGAGAGTCCTTAAAGTGTTTCAAGACCCACTCTGGTGATTCAAGCAAATAAGCCGTTCTTTCAAAGTAGATATTAAATATCCCACAGCATCCATGGAAAAGGAGGAGAGTTTTCCCCATGTTCTGATCAATGCTTATCCTTCAGCCAACACTGTCAATAACAAGACTATGAGGTCAATTATCTCAATGCTCTTTGTGTGAGCTTATACATAGGACAGGATTTTCCAGCCACACTTGGCCCAAGACTGGAAAAAAAACACCCAAAGTCAATGGGACAGCAGGGTGGTTAGCACTGTTGGCTCACAGCACCTGGGACCTGGGTCCAATTCCCGACTTGACTCGTTGTCTGTGTAAAGTCTGCACGTTTACCCCATGTCGGCGTGTGTTTTCTCCGGTGCTCCAGTTTCCTCGCACAGTCCAAAAATGTGTGGGTTAGGTGGATCGGCCATGCTAAATTGCTCCTTAGTATCAAGGGGATTAGCTAGGTCAAATCCATGGCGTTATGGGGATAGGGCATGGTGGAATTGTGGTCGGTGCAGACTCGATGGGCTGAATGGCCTCCTTCTGCACTGTTGGATTTTATGATCAATGACCATTGTACGGTCCGTGTCCTGCCCGCTATGATTCCTGTGGTGACGGGAATAAGACATTATGCTCATTGCATCATACAGTGCAAAAAGTCCCTTCAGCCCATTAAATCTGCACTGACAATAATTACCATCAAAGTCACACTAATTGTATTTTCCAACACTTGTCCCACCTCCATGAATGTTACAGTATTTCAAGTGCTCATCCAAAATATTTTTTAAAGTCGTGAGAACTCCTGCCTCCACTACCTTCTAAGGCAGTGCATTTCAGATTTTCACTCCCACCTGAAAAATGGGTGAACAAAAAATCGTTCTCTCAAATCCCCTCTAAATCTCCTGCCCGACCCTAAAACAGTGCCTCCTCAACCAAGGGGAACAGCTGCTCTCTCTTCATGGTGTCCATAGCCCTTCTGCACTTCAATCACGATCTCCTGACAGCCTTCTCTGCTCTAGAGAAAACAATCCAAGTCTATCCAGTCTCTCAACATCTGATCTAAGCCTGATCTGTACAAATTGGCTGCAGTGCAAATAGATATTACAGGAGTGACTGACAGCACTTCCTAAGTAGCTTTTAGGCTATGATGTACTTGCGAATATTCTGTAATCATGAAAGATTCCATATAAATGCAGCTTTACTTCATTTTATTGATCTGTTGTTTGTCCCAGACCCATTCAAGACTTGACCAAAGATCTGATTTTAAACTGCACAGTACAGGGTTAATTTGCTTATGAAAAAAAAAAGATGTGGTCTCTATTTAAAAATACCTTTTTGCTGTGCTGGTTGTAGACTAAAATTTCCTGGAAATAAACACAATCTTGCAACAAAGCTGAAATCGAGAAGAACTATGTCATATGGAGGCAATCTCACTCTCTTAACAGGAATTGACTTGAACTGAGGAATTGGCAGATTATCTGATAGTCCCTTTCCTGTAAACCCATGCAATAGATGCAACCACTACATGAACACTCGAACCACTCCCAGAGGGGAAAGCAGATTTGTAACAGAGCAAGGAATCAATAAACAGGAATAGTTTCCTCTTGAAGCTTGGCAATTGATGCAGCCGAGCACTACCACTGTACACTGTGCTATACAATTGTGTCTCCACCCATCCAATACTCTTTTGGCCACTGTCAGTCAAAGATTTCAACCTTTAAATACACAAGGACTCCAGTGGTGTGAATGAAACACGTTGGCCATGGCAAAAAACAAGTACCATCCAATAAGATGTCCAATGAATTCAGCAAATGTGATAAGGTGTCGAAAGATGTGCTGGTAAGGTTGACCGGCTGTACTAAATTGTCTCTTAGTGTCAAGGGGATTGGCAGGATAAATAAGTGAGGGATAACCGGTACAGCTCGGGTGCAATTATTGTTGGTGTAGGCTTGAGAGGCCAAACGGCCTCCATCTGCTCTGCATCTGTGATGGTGTGTGTAAAATTTTTAAGAAAAGTGACAAAAAGGATTCCTCCCTTTGAAAATTTAGTCTTCCTTTATTTGAATTTTCACTCTTGTTATAAGGCTGGAGACAAATCCATCACTATGTGGGTCAGAATTCAATTAAAGTAAGCTTAAAACTGCATTTCATTAAATCAATTTATGTGCCGCACCGCTGAACAAACGTGAAGCCAAACATTGTGCTTCTGTAAATATCACTTGCAGGAGCAGAAACAATGATATAAATAATGAAAACAAAATGTGCCAAACGTTTCCTGAATTGAAGCATCAGCTTGCTTATTTGGCTACAAAGTCCTTCAATTTAATGGGCTTTCAAATGGGCTAAACAATTGAACAGGGCACTTAAATCCCAAGAGCTCTAACTAGTCTAATGTAAGCAAGCACTCATATGAAATGGAGTTTCTTTCACTGGAATAATGCATGGAGCACATTGCTGGCGACACCCATGAAGAACAGCTCTGCCACGATCACAATCACACTCCGTTCCTACACTGCTCTTCATGGTCATTACTGCCAGAATCCCATTAGGCAAAGGTAATGGAGATTTCCATTAAACACGCTTGTCAGCTGGAAAAACCAGGGGAAACAAAAGGGCTTGGAAATAAACTCTATATTGTACTAGCTGCTGAAAGATCTTCCTTCCAACCTACTCTACAAAACAATTACATGAGCAACCTGCTAAATTGCCAATGCATGGGGGGAAAAATGATACAGAAATGGTTTGATTTTGTAACAGAAGACACAGACTATTTCTCCACAATGTGTTGATATCAACGAGAACTGCAGACATAATATATATTATCCATGATCGTGTAATCAAAGTCCTGTCAGTAAATCTATCTTAACACAGCTCTGTAAACTAATGCTCTTTTATTTTGAGTCAGAAGTCTCACAAAGCCGGGTTAAAGCCCGGGAGGTTTATTTGGAATTACAAGCTTTCTGAGAGCACGCCAAAAGCTTGAGTTTCCAAATAAACCTGTTGGGATTTAACCTGGTGTTGTGAGACTTCTTACTGTTTCCACCCCAATCCAATGCCGGCATCTCCACTTTTTATTTCTGACAATAATTTCAGCAGCAAATTTTATGAATTTTATCTCTTACATTTTTTTTCCACATGAGCTGGTATTGTGGCATAATGGAAAGTGTCCCTGTCTCTGAGCCAGAAGGCTCTGAGTTTGAGTCCCACCCCTGGATTGAATGGTCAAGGAAAGCGTGTTCATAACACAGCCAAAAAGGATGTGCGTCAACCTGCAAAATCCTTCCAAACACGTGAATGGCTGGTGGTAAGAACAAGAAAGATTCCTGGGCAGCCCTGCTTGATGTCGAGTGGCGCCCCCTCAGGTTATCAGCCTCAGCTGACAGGCTAAAGAAATGTTCTGGGGAAAAAAAAAATTGCTTAAGCATAGCAGCCTCAAGTCTCTGGTTGTTCACACTGGTGGAATTTTCTCATCCTGCTCCTGTCAAAGGAATTCATACCAATTCCACTCCACTGGAAAACCAATGGCTGGGGTGTACCATCAGTAGGATCAGAAAATCGCGCTCGTGTGAACAGCCAGAAACTTCTGCTGCCATTTTTAATGACAATATTGAACCAAAGTCTAATTTGCCTGTTTAGGCAGAGACGGAAGATCCCATAACATTCTTTAACAACCTCAACTCAAAGCAAAATTTTGGTCAAGTCCACTAAAATTGTACCCAACTAGCTCAGTCAGTACAGGGTGACACCCTTAATCTCAGGGTCGTGAGTTCAAGCCCCACCTTGGGTGTCATTATTTTATATGGACGGCACCACATTGCCACAATGTTTAACACTATTGCCTCACAGTGCCAAGGACCTGGGCTCAATTCCAGCCCTGGTTGATTATCTGGATGGAGTTTGTACTCCCCATGTCTGTTTGGGTGCTCTGGTTTCCTCCCACAATTCAAAGATTTGGATGCTCTGGTTTATCCCGCAATTCAAAGATTTGCATGTTAGGTTGATTAGCAGTGACAAATTGACCCTTAGTGTCAAGGGGATTACCAGGGTTACAAGGAGAGGGCCTGGGTGCGGTTGAAGTTAGTGAAGGCTCAAAGTGCCCACTTGTACACTATAGAGATTCTTTGATTTGGGGAAAATTGATTAATTTGTCATTCACCGCATTTGTTGCTGTGACGTATGCCTATACCCTAATTGTGTGTGAAAATTAATTACATAACGAGAGTGAGAGTGACATGACTTCAAAGAGAAAGTATTGGTTTCAAAGCTCTTGGGAAAACCTCAATGTGAAAGACACTTCATAAATGTTAGTTCTTGATCTATACTTTGTAAAATGTATTGATAGCATTTGCTAAATCACTTATGTTATCGAATCTTTTAAAACATACCCAAGAAAATCAATGTTGAATGAATTAAAGAAACATAGAGGTCATAATCTTATTCCCTTTTTATTCTAGCCTCACTGCTTCTGCATTGCACACTTTGAGGCAGAGCAGTGTGGCATTACACTGCACCTTGTCAATTTCCAGTGTGACTCTATAGTGGGTAACAGGTGGCCTGTGATGGGTCCCATTGTTACACCGAGCACAGCCACTGGTGGAAGAATAATCCCCACTTCTCAAGAAGGTTTTGCTGACAAGAAGATGGCTTCAAATCTGCCTTAACAGTGGAAACCTAGCTTTTAATGGATGCATATTTCTTGACTCCTGACAGTAACTGTAGGCGATCTTCCATAAAAGTTATAATTTAGGTCCAGCTGCCTTTTAAATGCAGCATGACAATGTGCCACGCTATCGCAGACTAAGCGATAGCACAGAAAAATCATTTATCTACGATGGGCAGTGAAGGGGGGATTTTTACAGAGAGTCTTCATTCAACAGTTTTAGATCCTGAGATATTGGTCCAAACTCTACCACCTCGCCCGCCACTGAATCGGCATAAGCAAAGATCCAACAATCTTTGCTTAAAGTCCACATATACCACAGTCACTGGCTCCTCCTCATCAACTCGACTAGTTTAGATTTATCAAGCATTTGTAAATCCATGCCAATGCTGTCTAATTCTGCCACTGTTTTCCAGATTTTGAGTCATTGCAAAAATTGGCTCCAGGGTTCCAAATTGGATAAAGGTTCTCTCAGAGTTAACTCAATATAAAAGAAGTAACTTCAAAAAGTACAGAGGCCATGATTTAAAGGTTGTAAAATTAAGTTTAGGGGTAGATATTTGTACTATTGACAGGGATTACCTCAGGTGATGGGTTATACACCTTACATTCCTGCATTGGAGTAATACAGTACTTCACTTAATCATACTCACACAAGCAATACAGAATTACTGTCGTTTCGCTTGAAGGAATTCTGCATGATATCAATTTTTAGTCATGGTATGAGACAGCTTTCATGGATTAGTCATATAGCATTCTGCTCTGAGGCTGAAGTTAAGCATTCACCTTTGGGGAAAAAATATTCATTTTGATTGTTTCTAAGCTATAAAACTAATTTGATATAAATTTTCTCCTTTCTTTAGATGGTGTACACAGAGATTCCTGAACGCAATCTTTCACAGAATAGAATCCCTTCAGTGCAGGAGGCGGCCATTCAGCATATCGGAGTTTGCACTGACCACAATCCCACCCCTGCCCTCCTCCTGTAACCCCACATATTTACTCTACTAATTCTCTAACACGAGGGTCAATTTAGCATGGCCCCAGTCAACCTAACCCGCAGATCTTTGGACTGTGGGAGGAAATCCACACAGATACCGGAAGAACATGCAAACATCACACAGACAGTGGCCCAAGCCAGAATTGAACCGAGGTCTCTGGCACTGTGAGGCAGCAGTGCTATTCACTGTGTTACTGTGCTACCCTAAACTTGTGTACTAGTTTAGGGAAAGTCTTATCCTGCTCACCCAGCATTCTTCAGGCATTATGGAAATACTGACACACTCCTGCAGAATCCGTTGCTGGCAATAACATACTTAAAAGGGTCCTTGCCCCTAACCCCTGAAAGTGTGCTACCCGAAAATACAAATTCTAGCACATCAATGAGAGAATACTGATTTTCAAATGGGACATTGCACTAAGAACCCATCCCTGCTATTCCATGAGTTGAACAGTAAGATCTCAGAAAACAAAGTTGGAAACTAGCAGAAAGTGTCTTTGTTAACATTGTTCTTTGTAACTAAAAAAAAGTTGAACTGTTTTGAGCAATTAAACAACATCTACAACACAATCAACTTTATCTGAAGTGTTTCTAAGATATAAAGTGCTCTTTCTCCTTTTTGTCACTTATTTCCATCTTTCAACTATTAAACCAATATCTTTGCTCACCAAGATTAATAGCTAGATGTGTTGTGTGTTCCTTTGAGAACTTCAAGCTTTAATATGTCTGAATGGGACAAACCCTGATGGATCAGATTGAAAACTTGGTCACCTTGACTTCCAAAGATGTATTAACTAGTAACGATTTAGACTTCAACTTGGGAGGCATGCTTGGGAGGTTGATCGATGGCACAACGGTTGGCCATTAGTTCACAATGAAGAGGATAAGTGTCAATGGGCAGATAAACATATGGATAACACTGGAATAGTGCAGGTTAGATGGGCTTTAGATTGGTTTCACAGGTCGGTGCAACATTGAGCGCCAAAGGGCCAGGACCAGGACTGCACTGTAATGATCTATGTTCTAGAAGTGGCAAATGGAATTCAACCTGGAGAAGTGTGAGTAATGCATTTCTGGAGGGCAGACAGGACAAGAGGGTATTCAATAAATGGAAGATATTGAGAGGGACTGATGAAGTGAGAGTGCATGTCCACTAGTTCTTGAAGGTGGCAGGACATGTGAACAAGGTAGTCAAGAAAACAAATAGAATGATTTTCTTTGTTGTGTGAGGCATTGAATACAAAAGCAGGAAGATAATGATGCAACTGTATAGGCCACAGCTGGAATTTTGTCTACAACTCTGTTCACCATGTTACAGGAAGGACATAGTTGCTCTGGAGAGAGTGCAGAGGAGATTTACCAGAACGTTGTCAAAGCATGAAAACTGCAGCTATGAGGAGAGATTGGGTAGGTTAAGGCTGTGTTGCTTTGAACAAAGGAGTTCAAGAGTGACCTAATTGAACTGTGTAAAATTATAAAGGGCCTAGACAGGGTAAACAGGAAAGACATGTTCCCCAAGATGAAGAGTCAATTACGAGGGGACATAGATCTCAGGTGATTGGTAGAAGAGTTAGAGGGAGTATGAAGGAACCCCCTTGTGCATTCAGATGATGCTGGTCATCTGGAATTCTCTGGCTAAATTGATCGTTGTTGCTGAAACACTAAATTTGTTTAACAAGGTACACGGATCTGTATCTGAAGAGGGGTAACTTGCAAGGCTTTAGATTAGACAAAGTGTTGGAAAATGGGTTTAAGGTAACAGACCAGTTTCTTTTATTTCATTTTTGGCCAACACAGACATGACGGGCTGTATGGCTTCTTTCTACACTGTAGCCTTTCTATGGTACCATGACTCTAATGGAAAACTCGTGTTCACAAGCTAGCTATGTTTATGCAAGCTGCTCAAATAGCAGCTGGGTAAACCAGGATGGAACTGCCATTGCACAGAAACCAATTAATAAAAATAAAGATTTTGATCTCAGTGGTGCCATTGGCAAAGGTACAAAGTAGGGCATTGGGTATTTACACAATTGTTAGAGGAAGACTGAATACAAAGGTGACTGGAAAAAAAGTAGTTCACTATTTGACATTTCTTGGGAAATGGTGGCTGTAATTTTGCCATTCTGCCCACCGCAGGACTTGGAGCTGCTGAGGGGTGGAGCATCAAAAGGTCCATTAATCTTGGGGGGGACTTTATGGTTTCAGAATGAGTGAGGCCAGAAAATTCTGCCCATAGTTTCAAATCCATTAGGATTTTTCTGAAGTCTGACACAGCTCGTGCTTCGTATTCAATAGGATAGGTTTTGCGCTCAGCAAACAATGGTGCTCATCCCTGACCACAAAGAAAGTTGCCCTCAAAGACCTGGTGAACTCCACGGGGTGAGTTTCAACTTTTTTTTGGTTTGAACCTGATGCCAAGTCAAGGGAATTTCTAGGCTTCCAACAACAACAATATTTCCAAGCAGGGTAACTGATCACTTTGAAGTATACTCATTGGCAGCAAACCTGGAAGTAAAACATTGCCAATTTATTCTCCACTTTAAAATCAAAACGTAAAATAAAGATTGGGATATATGCAACAATTGAAGTAGTGTCTGAAATCTCAAAAACAAACCTTTTTAAAGTGAATTTGTCTCAACAGAACCGAAAACCTTGGCATTCCATAAATATAAAATTTGTTTTCTAGGCTATGTTTCTTAGCAGTAATATGAAATTTGTTCACCATTAAAGACCCACTTATACTGCATTCAACATCATCTGACCTTTTCAAGAGCTTTTGCAGAAGACTAACAGCACAAAGGAGCACATTTTCATCAGTTCAGTGTTTTCTAAGTAACCACAACTTTTGAATTTTCATCTTCCACTGCAAGTGTTCAGAGGAGAAATAATGGCTAATGCAGATGGATTCACCATCATTCCCATTAGAAAATCCCAACCAAATATCTTTCAAGCAGCCATTTCTTCCATGACAAAACCAGGGGATCAAAGAAACGTGGGGGAAAAAAAAATCAGCAAATAGTATGAGGAGGAAAATTATAAACACATTGGCCAGAGAATCTCACCCATTCACGCCAGTGGGGTTGTCTGGTCTCACTGTGTTGAGCAGAGATTTGGCTGAGCACCAAGTACTCTGTCCTCGCTGGCAGTGACGGCAAGACGTGAATAGCAAGAGAATTACGACCATGCCTGGCCCAATGCCACCAGGTGTTCTTTGAAGAACATGCAACCTTTTATTTTACTTGCAACTCGAAGAATAGGGCCACATGTTGGCTTGCATTCCTGCCTCGTGGCACCATGGACCTGGGTTCGCTTCCCAGTTTGAGTCACTGTGTGTGTGGAGTTTGCACATTCTCCCTGCGTCTGCATGGGTTTCCTCTGGGTGCTCTGCTTTCCTCCCAAAGTCCAAAAGTATGCAGATTATGTGGATTGGCCATGCTGAATTGATCCTTAGTGTCTGGGGGATAGTTAGGGAAAATGGGTGATAGTCGGTGCTGACACAATGGGCCGAATAGCCTTCTTCCATACTGCAGATCCTATGACTCCAATAGCATCAACATCACACTGATGCTGCAGTTCCAGTGCAAATACAGTGTCGATTCAATAATCATCATAATAAAGCTGGACTAAGTCTCAATTTGATTTCAGCACCGATTTGGACATGGCCCTTCGTTGATTGTCAAGATGAAGCAGAACTCATAGATTCAGAGTCATTGCAATTTTCCATTGCATTTCTTAAGGAAAATGTTGCAAACATTATTACGTTTCACCAAGTCAGTGCTAGTATACAAACTAATCCTGATCCACAGTTCTTGTTAGCAGTGCTATTAGAGCAATAATACTGCAAAATGAAATCAGTTGTGCTGCAGGGCAATGCAGTAACCTTGAATAAGGGCAGAAATATTTCGAAGCAGCTAATAAAATTACTGTTAGTCTCAATGCATTCTTTCTGGTTGTATCCCGGCTCAATATGGCTCCTGCTCTGTCCAAGATCAAAAGAAAACACAAAGGATTGTAAATGAAGCCCAGTCTACCACGCAAACCAGTCTCCTTTCCACTGACCTTCTCTACACTTTGTTGCATTGGAAAAGGCAGTCAGCATAATTAAGAGCCCCAAATGTACTCTCTTTCACCTTCTTCTGTCAATAAAAAGACAAAAAAAGTCCGAGAATACAGACCAACTAACTCAAGAACAACTTTTTGCTTGCTGTCAGATTTTGGAATGGACTTGCATATTAAGTTGATCTTTCTCAATATCCCAGCTATGATTGTAACACTACATTCTGCACTCTCTACTTTCCTTCTCTATGAATTGTATGCTTTGTCTGCATAGTACATAAGAAACAATACTTTTCATTGTATATCAATACATGTGACAATAATAAATCAAATCAAATCAATGGAAAACAGTAGAAAACGTATAACTATGGACCAGAACACATTGAGGGCTGTATCCAATTTTGTATTCCTTAATTCCCTGGAGAAAAAACTAGGGACAATTTTAGCATTGTATGTTTTCTTTTATGGCATGTGGGCGTTGCTGGTGATGCCAATATTTGTTGTCCATCCCTAGTTGCCTTTGAAAAGGTGATAATGATCACTTTCTTGAATAGCAAGAGTCTATTTTGTGTTGGTACACTCATAGTCCTGTTTGAAAATGAGTCCCAGAACCCAGTGACAGTGAAACAGTGGCAGAGTGAGAAATCTCACAACATCAGGTGAAGGACTTCTTACTGTGTTTACTCCAGTCCAACACCAGCATCTCCACATGAAAGATCTAGGTCAGGATGGTGTGTGCTTTGGAGGGGAACTTGCAAGTGGTAGCGCTCTCATTCATTTGCTGCTCTTGTCTTTCTACATAGTAATGGTTGTGGATTTGGAAAATACTGTCAAAAGAGCTTTGGTGAGTTACTGCAGTGCATCTTGTAAATGATACAGACGGCTGCTACCGTGTGTTGGAGGGGGAAGGGTGATTTTTAAGTTTGTGGATGTGGTGCCAATCAAGCAGACTGCTTTGTCCTGGATGATATTGAGCTTCTTGGAAGTATACACATCCAGACATGTGGACAGTATTCACACTCCTGACTTGGAGATAGTAGACAGGCTTTGAGGAGTCAGGGGTTACTCTTGGAATTCCCAGTCCGTGACGTGCTGTCGCAGCCACAGACAGTCCAGTTGAGTTTCTGGTGAAAGATAATCCCCAGGATGTTAAGGTGGGTTGTTCAATGATATTATCATTGGATGCTCTTCTTCTGGAGATAGTCACTGCAGAAGGCAAGATGACCAGGGGTGAGCAGATTATTGTGTAAATGCCCCATGATAGGACTGTCAAAGTTGCCTTTTGTCTTTGTTTTATCTGTTTCAAAGTTTATTTTCTGTATTTCTTAAACAAGTACTACTTTTCCTCTGCCTTGCTTAGTTTCATGGTTCTACCTTCACATTTCATAATCTCAGAACAAAATGTGTTAGTTCTAATCTTATCTTTTCCAAAGAAGAAAATAATATATTCTTGTTGCGTGATATGAGTGTTACTTGCCACTTATCAACCTAAGAGTGGCCGTTGTCCATTCTTGTTGTATACAGGCATGGATTGCTTCAATATTTAAGGAGTTGTGAATAGTATCAAACATTATGCAATCTCACCTTACCATGTCTTTAACTTGCTTAATTAACACAGATGATAGGAGGCTCCCAGAATCTTTTATACTGCAATGTACTTTTGCTGATTAGTATTACATATCCCCTTAAATGACTGCCATTACATCTCAACTAACCCATTACTTTACTTAATTCCCTAGGTCATTTTTGTCAGCTTTGTTTGCATTCTCTTCAAATTGCCTTCACTTAAGTTCAAAACAAGAGCATTAGTGTTTTCTTCCTCAAACAGCATGTGAAATTCAATCACGTTATGATCACTATTACCTGGGGGCTCCCTTCCTATGAGGTTTTTATTAATTAGTCCTGCCTCATTTTACACTAACCGATGCTAGGTATGGCTTCAAGCTGTGAAGAGATTCCCGTTGACTTCGGTTTTGCTTAGGCTTCTTAATGCCACACAAAGGCATATCCGGCCTTGATGTCAAATACAATCACTTCAGTCAGTTCAGATGCTTTGAGCAAGGCTGTGAAGAGATCAGGAGCTGAATGACCCTGACATAAAGCAAATTGATCATCAGTGAGCAGATGTTAATGCTGTCAATAATACCTTCCATCACTATGTTATTTCTAGAATCATATAATACAGAAGCAGCCCTTCAGCTCATTGAGTCTGCGTTGGCCTGCGAGAAACACCTGAATTTCCATCTAATCCCATTTACCGGCACTTGGCCCATAGCCTGTAAAGTTATAATGTGCTAGGTGCTCATCCAGGTACTTCTTAAAGTATGAGAGGCACTCTCAGACAGTCAGCGTCTCCGCGTAAAAAAGATTTCCTGACATTCCCCCACCCCTCCCTCAAAACCTTCTGCCCCTCACCTTGAACTTATGTCCTCTTGTGACAATTAAGGGGAACAGTTACTCCTTATCCACTCTGTCCATGTCTCTCATAATCTTGTACACCCTGATCAGGTCATACCCTCAGTATTCTCTGCTCCAACGAAAACAACTCAAGCCTATCCAAACTCTCTTCGTAACTTATGTTCCATCCCAGGCAGCATCCTGGTGAGCATACTCTGCACCACCTTCAATGAAATCACATTCTTCCAATAATGTGGCAATCAGAACTGTACACAGTACCTCTAACTGTGGCTCCCCAAAGTTCTCTGCAGCTCCAAAGTGACTTGTAAGCTTTATTTTGTGCATGCTTTAAAAATGTATTATTGTTCTTATGTCTTGCTCAGTTCCAAGTAATAAAATAATGCATTCATGTTGCTTTTGAAATGCTCATTCACTATACTGTAGCCCTCAGGGTCCTTGCAACCAAGCAGATGGGTGAGAGCGATGAAAAAGAGAGAAACAGATCACACATATGCCAAGAGATACTGAAACAGTTTGTGCCAAATGGAACATGAGCTTGTGAACATGAAAAAGCAGATAAAGCAGTTCGCCACCACTGCAGTGGCGTTAAACACCTTGGGGCCTGTTCTGTACAATGAAGTAGACTGGTAATAACAACATGTCTTAATTATATCTTCCCATAAGTTTCAGCATCAATTAATAAAAGATTGAGAGTTCTTCAATTGTTATCATCACTTGCCAGGTGAAAATTATTTCTTAAACCCTATAATTTATATAAATGGCACCTCATAATTTTGATAATGCCAGAAGAGCATCTCTTTGCATTTATCTGCACCTGTACTGGCACACATCCTTACCTAATAGTAAAATGCACCAAAATAGCTCTAGTTAATGCCCAATTTATAGTGCCATTGAGGAGCACCTCTCATGAAGCAAATTGAGAACCATCAAGACAAAAAAACTCTTTGAAATTCGAATCAGTAACGATGAGAAGTAAGAGGAACTCAGGGAAAGATGCATGGAAACAGAGTTCAGATCCATGGTGAGGAAAAACTGACAGCTCTGTTACAACAGCCAACCTATCCAACACCATTTGGGAATTCAATCAAGGGTCACTCTAACTCGAAAGGTTGATTCTACTCTCTCTCCACAGATGCTGACAGGCCTGCTGAGATTTTGCAGTGTTTTCTGTTTTCGTTTCAGATTCCAACATCCACCTTGGGCGTGTTCGGCTACCGAGCATTTGATTCACTCGCTGAGTTCAGCCCCTCCAATCTGCAGATTGTGAGTTACACAGAGCACTCTGATGTACGTGCTGAGGCACAGCTGGACTTAAGATGCATTGAGCACACTCCGTCGCATTCAAACAAATGGCTGAGAAAAAGATTTTAATTATTCTCGTGGAAGCCAGAGGAGCGGAACACCACGAAACACACCTGCTGCCGTATTAGCTCCTGAACCTTCTGCAAAAAGTACTGGCCAGGCTGGTCTCTGAGCCACCATTAAGTGGGACAGCTGTTTGGTGCCAGTCATGGGGCAATAAAGATGAGTCATCAAAATGGATTGGCCAATCAAAAACGACAGTTTATTAAAACAAAGGTCGTAAAACACAATATTGCTCCCATTTTTATTGTTTATCTGCAAGTAAAACTCAAAATATAGGGTAAAATTATACACATCAGAAAACATTCACTGAAAAGCTGTTTTCTATTCAACTAGAAATACATAGAGGTCAGTTAAAATAGGAAACGATGTTTCTTATATCAATTGGGTGGCATATTGGTTAGCTCTGCTGCCTCACAGCACCAGGGACCAAGATTCAATTCCTGGTTTGGGTGTCTGTCCATGTGGAGCTTGCACATTCTCCCTGTATCTGCATGGGTTTCCTTCAGGTGCTCCAGTTTCCTCCTTCAGTCTAAAGATGTGTGGGTTAGATTGATTGGCCATGTTAAATTAATCCTAATGTCAGGGGATCAATAGGATATATATGTGGGGTACAGGAATAAGGCCTAGGTGGGATTGTGGTCAGTGCAGACTGGATGGGCCGAATAGTCTCCTTCTGTACTGTAGGGATTCTATGAATCGTCTGACCTTCTAAGTTATACTTTTACTGAGCAAAGAAAGTCTCCATAAGATTTCAGATTTCAAGCTTTCTAACAATCACAAAGGCATGATGTGACTACAAGTTGTTTTGGGTAAGTTACTCTGTACTTGGCACTGAATCTCATAGTAGACACTCATAGCCATTGTGCTCCATATCATGGATGTGTGATGACATTCACGCTTCCTTGTGGCAAAATTAAGTGATAGGAAATTTATTTTTGGAAATTTAGAAGTCAATTTGTTTTTAAATGAATGAACAAGACTGTATGTGAAACTGAGATTTTCTGGCTGTTACCATTGGCAGGATTCTCTGGTCCCACTGGAGGTGTACGGTGGCACACTGACAGAGTGGTCAGCACTGCTGCTTCACATGCCAAGCACCCGCGTTCAACTCCTGGCTTGGATCACACCTTGTGCGGAGTTTGCACATTCTCCACGTCAGCATGGGTTTCTTCCAAGTGTTCCAGTTTCCTCCCACAGTCCAAAGCCATGCTAGTTAGGTGCATTGGCCATGCTTAATTCTCTCTCACTGTATCTGAACAGGTTCTGGAGAGTGACAATGAGGGGATTTTCACAGTAACTTCATTGTAGAGTTGACGGAAGCCTACTTGTGATTAATAAATAAACTTTTAACTTTAGAGTGTTTTGAATGGTTTTCTTGCCACACCACCAGAGAACTCTCCAGGAAAGTGGGAAGGGCTGACACATTTTGCCATAAAACTGTTTCTTGATTTGATTGTTGATGGCAAGAACATCTTTGTTGACCATGCAAAGTTGATGGTGGGCCTTCTCCTTGCTCAGCAGCAAAGGTTGTGACATTGGTGATCTCATAATCGCATTAGGTCGCAAACTCCATCCACCTAACATGACCATCTTTCATTGTGTAAAATTTGAATCTAGCCATTGGGCAATTCCCCCCTTAGCTCCATTTTGCTAATGTTCATTGGATTCATACTGAGTTGACAAGGTCACCAGAGGGCAGCATGGGCAGCACAGTGGTTAGCACTGCTGCTTCACAGTGCCAGTGACCCGGGTTCAATTCCCAACTTAGGTAATTGTCTGTGTGGAGTTTGCACATTCTCCCTGTATCTGCGCAGGTTCCTCTAGGTGCTCTGGTTTTCTCCCACAGTCTAAAAAACATGCCGGTTAGGTACACTGGCTACACTAAATTCTCCCTCAGTGTACCCAAACAGGTGCTGGAGTGAGGCAAGAAGGGAATTTTCACATAACTTCATTGCAGTATTAATGTAATTAATGTAAGTCAATTTCCAACACTAACAAATGAACTTTAAAGACGTATGGGAACAAGTTCCCCTCCAAGCCACGCACCATCCTGATTTGGAACAAAATCCCTTTGCTTCTCTCTCACCAGTCAAAAGCCTGGGACTCTCTAATAGACTTCTGGGTGTAACCTAGACCACATGGACCAAGCAGCTCAAGAAGTCAGTTCACCCCCACGAGCTCAAAGGAAGTTAGGCATGGACAGTAAATGCTTTTTTAAATAAAATCACGCATGGCCTGATTAATTTAAAACAGGTTCCCACCTGAATGAAGGCAAGAGTCTTGGCCAACCGTGACCAGGTGCAGCCTTAGCATGGTAAGCCATTTCAGCCTGAATTAAACCTTCTGAAATGCCATTTTTACTCCAGAAGATGCTTAAAATCAAGGTCTTTGTGTCTTGGTACTGTGAATAATTATGCAAATGAACTACCACGAGAGAATTGAATGGTATTTGCAATTGAATTTCTGGGAAAGATTTGCACCATTTGATAACCAATTAGAAATGACTCAGACATTAAGGTCAAAAATATTCCCATTCTGTGCACACTAAGCAAAAACAAACATTTGCCATTGATTTGTTAGTCAAAAATGCAATATGATAAGTAACACTCAAAGCAATGCTGATCAGGTCACTCTTAAACTGCCGAGCCAAGTGATGAGTGTGGAGAAACTTAAATTACTTCTGTGGGCTAAGATGACAGTCTGAACCCATGTGTCCGTATGTTGTCATGTGATGGCACATCAACAGAAGTCTAAATTCAATTCTGTTTTAATGGTCTTTATCCACATAAGTTAGAAGCTGCTTTGATAATTATTGTGGCATCATACATAATTGGTATGTAACGTAATAAGATGTATAAAACAGCATTCTTCTTTCACTTGTGGAAAAAATGCATATATTAGTCACTCAATTGTTAGACACGTCAAGGATTTATATCACTTAACTCCTTGTTTTCAGCTAAATTTTTTTTATAGAAAGCATAATTTTCATCTCCGGGATGATGATACATGATAAGCACATGACAGAGTAACAATTGAACAAGGGCTACAATAATAGTGCTCTGGAATATGTGACAAGTGATATTAGTGCCATACGCCAATGGGCTGCACAATCCTCCAATAGTGAATTCATGCAATCATTTTCCAATATACCTAATGAGAGGACACTGCAGCAAGTACAGTGATGCATCAGCAACAGTGAACAAATTCTGATACACACCCAAAATACTGCGAACCAACACAGGGTAGAACCCCCACTGAGTTCACAAGGAGCAGTGCTTGCTATCTGTGTAAGTGGAGAGGGATCCACAGCATGTAAGAGCACAGCAGCAAACGCTGCAAAGATGTTCCAGAATGGTGGGGTATCCAGAACCAGGGGTCATAGTCTCAGGATAAGGGGTAAACCTGTTAGGACTGAGATGAAGAGAAATTTCTTCACCCAGAGAGTGATAAGCCGGTGGAATTCGTTACCACAGAAAGCAGCTGAGGCCAAAACATTGTGGGCTGAATTTTACCATCCGGCCTGCCATGGGAATTGTAGCAGGCTGAACATGGACCATGTAAATGTCCGTTGAGGTCTGATGGGATTTTCCTGCCTTGGGCGAGTGTGGCTGGTAAATCCCTCCATGTGTTCTTTCAAGAATAGATTAGATAGAGCTCTTGGGGTGAAGGGGATCTCAAAGGATATGGAGGAAGGCAGGATCAGCCTATTGAGTTGGGTGATCAGCCATAATCATACTGAATGTCAAAGGGCCAAATGGCCTACTCCTGTGCCCATTTTTTATGTTTGCATGCGTCTGGGTCAGGTTCAGTTTGATGGATGATCTGTACTGAAACAGAGCAAATATAGAATTTGGCATTATGAAGAGACTGGTATTTTTAGGGCTATCTTCAAACTGCAATGTATTCCCAAACCATATTGTTTTATATCTGGCCATCCATGCATGATGCACAAGCTCAATAAATGCTCTTGTGAAAATAACACCAGTCAGGGGAAAACAGAACATGCTAGGCTGATAAAACACTTACTTTATTACCTCAAGTTTAAGATTTCAATAAAGTTCCTAGAGCAAGTCAATACCTTCAGGCAACCCGCTGAGCGATTGAATACTGATTCTGAGCTCTCCAGTGCTATTCTGTGCTTATCTCTGCAGTTGTGGCTATCACAGTGGAGTGAATCCTGCAAGCTTCATGCCATTGATTACACGGAGATGGGCTTATTCTGCTTTTTCAGTGAAAATTCCTGCAGAGCAGTGTAGAGGTGGCAGCAAATTATGGCTGAATGGCAGAAGTCACTCATGGCAATACTTACTGGAATTGTTGCTGTGCTGTTCTGCAGTAGCAGCCTTCAAGCTCATAAGGTGATGATTTTTGCAGTGGTGGTCAACTCAGTATTAAGCATCACCGACTCTCTTTTGCATTTTGTGCAGAGGAATACAGTGGGCTGACACGGTGCACTGGATCCATGGGCCTCTGTTTTCTCAGGGCCCTCTTCCGCGAGCTGAACTTTGCATTTCTGCTTGCCAGTTCCAATGCTGTTCCAAAAACTCAGCTGTCAGCCATGAGCTCCCAACTGTCACTGTCAATGCCCGCCATCTTAGCATTTTGCTTCCTTGTGGCAGAGGTATGGACCCTCAGAAGACCGTAACCCAATGGCCAATTCACCACATTAGGAATCTTTGAGTATAAGGGCATCATCCACCCAACAAGACATAAGATGTTGGCTTAGCAATGAGTGTACGTTGATGGAATTAGCACACTCCAGGGCATTCCAAAAGTCCAGTGGGTGGCACCTTCCTCCTAAGAGATGCCAATGATATTTCTGAGACAGCAAAAGCAGGGTCAGTTCAGCCTTTTCTTCTACCTGGCATATGTTGTCCAGCTTTCACCAAGAATTTGCTGACAGTGCATACTTGGTAGATTCATAGACTGGTAGTCTCAGTTAGATTCAACAAACTGACTCAACCTGGACATAACAATTACAACTTTTGTGATGCACGTGTTGATTTAGCATCATGTGGCAGACTGTTGGTGATTACGGTGCCTAGATACGCGAAGCTGTCAACCACCTCCAGCCTCACACTGTCAATGTTGATAACTTGATTTGATTTGTTATATATATCAGCATACAATGAAAAGAATCGGCTCTTGTGCACCACACAAACAAAGCATTCCGCAGGAGAAGAGTGCAGAATATAGTGTTACAGTCATAGCTAGAGTGCAGAGACTTAATGTGAGGTAGGTCCATTCAAAAGTTTGATGGCAACAGGGAAGAAGCAGTTCTTGCGTTAGTTGGTACGTGTCTGCAGACATTTGTATCTTTTCCTGATGGAAGAAGGTGGAAGAGAGTATGTCTGGGGTGCATGGGATCCTTAATTAAGGCTGGCTGCTTTTTCAAGGCAGCAGGAATTATAGACAGAGTCAATGGATGGGAAGCTGGTTTGAGTGATGGTCTGAGCTTCGTTCATGACTTTTTGTAGTTTCTTGTGATTTGGACAGAGCAGGAGTCATAATGGTAGTGGTAATGGATAATGGTTATTTGGCAATAACTTTAACCTTGTCATTTGTCATCCTCATGCTGATGGTCAAATTGACTTCTTTAAAGGTATGAGAGACTCTGTCCATTTGCTTCTGGAGACGTTCAGCACTATAGACTATAAGTGCAGCATCATCAGTGTGCAACAACTCTCGGAGGGATATGACACGCCTTTTTCCTTGGATCATAGATGATCAAGGTTAGACAGCTTTCTGAGAATTCTGATACCTAAGTAGACACTTGCTAGAGATGAGATGAAGGGATATGATTGCAACAAAAGGAAGACTAGACTAGAGAGCATCAGGATCAGAACATAACCCTGCTTGACCCCGCTCCAGATCTCCAAATGTTCTGATGTTGCACAGTCATAGCTGACCTTAACCATCATGTTGTCATGAAGAGTATCAGTCATTGCTCAACTGATAGCATGCTTTTTGTTCAGTAAAAATGCTGTGGCTTCAAGGAATTGAACATAAGAATCCAAGTTGACGTTCTAATGCAATGAAGGATTGCTGCACTTTTGGAGGTGTTGGTTTTGTACGTTGTAGATACATCATTGCTGTCAGACACAATACCATGGCAGTTCCATGTTATTCCCCCTAAACATGCTATCAAAAAGATGCATAGTCTTCACTGGTCAAGTAAGGAGGGACATGGCAGTGTAGTTGTAATGTTGCTGGGCTACTAATCCCAAGGACCAGGCTAATGCTATAGGTAGATAGGTTCAAATCCCAAAATGGGAGCTCATGAAATTGAAATCCAAGTAATAAAATCCAGATTGCAAGTTAGTATCAGTGATGATGACAGTGAAATTATGGCTGATAACCATAAACAGTGATCTGGTTCATTAATGTCCTTCAGGGAAGGAAACCTACAATCCTTACCCAAACTAGCCTACACATGATGCCAGATCGTCAGTAATGTGTTGACTCCTAACTACCCTCAGAAAGAGTCTAACAAGCTACTCGCTTCATGGGGTCATGTGGAAATTATGGATAGACAACAAATGCTGGCCTAGTCAATCCCCTGAAAGAATAAACTTAAGAAAATCCCACCTTGAAGTTTAATTGAAATCTCAAAACAACCATGGGAATTGTAGCAGGTGGAGGGGCGGACCACGCAAAGATCCACTGACCTCGAGCAGGATTTTCCGGTTTTATGGTGAGAGTAGCCAGAAAATCCAGTCTAAATCTTTGAGAGCTGGCCAGCAACTGACTGAAAATGGTGTTGGTGAAGGTTTGAAGGCAGGCTATTTAGCCAAACCTATCCAGGAAGCACATGGATGACTGAAACATGTAGAGAGGGAACATGTAAACAGTGAAGCACCTCCCCTTCTCAACGATAATAAAAAAAATTCCAAAAACGAGCTTCTGTTTGGCAAAGAAACATGCTCTCTCTTTTCAACCAAACGTCATGGTTAAGATAGCTTAAATGGGCTATTTGGTGTTCACACAATGAATTAACAAGTCTTGCGATCTGATTACACTAATAACTCCTCCTTCTCAGAGGATAAGTGACCGAATCTTCCTGTTTAACTGTCACATTAATGGATTTATATCGAGATAAGAGATTAATATCAGGTTTCCAGGTGATGATTTCCTAGTCTCTCTGTAGGTTCAATTGAACTAATCTATTAAATATTTTATACTTTGTCAGCTTAAATAGCTTACAAAATGCCCTCAATTTCCCCACATATGATTAAAACAAATCTGATCTGAAGTGCTTCAAAAACATTGTGCCCAACTACTAACTGAGCGAGCCATGCCCTTGTTCCTGTCCTTTATATTTTCAGGTCCCAACAGTTCACGTAGTTCTGTAAAAGATCATGACATCCCTAATGAAACACTTATTAATGTGTTAAACATATTAATCTTTACAGGTTTTCTGATTCTCCTTAATATTAATGCTGCTGAATATTTTAACAGCTCATTACTCTCAGTGCAGTCTATACAGCAGAGATGAGATGAATCTCCACAATTTAATGAGCCCCTCTGGTTATTGTAGAATACATTAAACCTGAGGGGGGGAAAGAAAGGTTCTCTGAACGTCAAAAGTGGAAAAAAAATGCTTCAGATCATTAAACACAAGAGGAAAATGTTGTCACTCCCAAAGTCCATTTACAGTTTTTGATAATAAATACATTACAGTTAATTTAGAAGCCAGTCAGCATAATTTATGTGAGCTGGTTGAACTAAATGCTATTCTTGATATGTTGTGTCACAATATATGGATGTTGTAACACATCAGCACAAGTAAGGTCTATAATCATGAATTGAAGATTTATTTGCTGTCTTGGGCATTTCCTGCAAAGTTGTGAGCCTTGCTACCCTCCCCGGTATCATACAAGGAAGGAACTGAGAATTTCACAGCCACTAATTTTGACAGAAAAATAATGGAGTAGTTTTCTCCTGTGTTCCAAGGAGGGAATGGTTCTCACCATTGGCATGTAGCCTCTGATTTTCTCTCCAGAGGCACGGTAGGTGGGGTGGCAACAGTGATTAACACTGCTACCTCACAGCTCAAGGGATCAGGCTCAATTCAGGCCTTGGAAGAATGCCTGTGTGGAGACTGCATATTCTCCCCATTTCTGCATGGGTTTCCTCTGGGTGCTCCAGCTTCCTCCCACAGTCCAAAGATCTGCAGATTAGGTCGATTGGCTTGCTAAAATTGACCTTGGTTCAGGAGGATGAGCAGGGTTCTGGGGATAGGGCCCAAATGGGAGTGTAGTCTATACAGGCTGAATGGGAAAAATGGCCTCTTCCTGCACTGTAGGGATTCTATGATTCTGTGAAAATGAACAAATAGAGAATCACAGCCTGTACGCTCGACTTTTCCAGGACCTGCACGCTCCAACTTCTGCTCCCAGTTGGAAGTATTGATTTTGCTTTTTGATTTCCAAACACAATAAACATTCATGATGGGGAAGATGAACTGAATATGGTTTGCATTGGGTAGTTTAAGGTTATACACAACAAAATATGGGGAGGTAATAGCCTAGTGGTTTTATCACTAGGCTACTCATCTAGAAACTGAGCTAATGTTCTGAGGATCCAGATTTGAATCCTGCCGTGTCAGTCGGTGGAATCTGAATTCAAGAAAATATATCTGGAATTAAAAATCCACTGATGACCATGAAAACATTGTTGACTGTTGGAAAAAAGCTCAACTTTTTCACTAATGTCCTTGACGGAAGGAAATCTGCCATCCTTAATGGTCTGGCCTACACATGACTCCAGAGCCACAGCAACATGGTTAACTCTCAACTGTCCTGGGGCAAAGAGGGATGGGCAATAAACGCAAGCCAATCAGTGAAGCCCACATCCCATGAATGAATAAAAAATAAATAAATCCCCAAAATAAAGGTGTTAAAGTTCAGTTTATATGCTGCTGTTCTAAGAATCACTTCTGAGGTCCAACACGATCCAAGCTTTAAGAAAACATCACCAATAATCACAGCACAGTAGTTGCTAACTTGTCAAGTGGTTTGAGTCTGTGCCATGTTCCTGATGGAAATGACAAATGTCCAGAACTTCAACTTAGAGTCATCGAGGTTTACAGCATGGAAACAGGCCCTTCAGCCCAACTTGTCCATGCTGCCCTTTTTTTTGAATCTCAAAGCTAGTCCCAATTGCCCACATTTGGTCCCTAACCTTCTATACCCATTTTACTCTCCTCTACCACCACCTCTGGCAGCTAGTTCCAGACACTCACCATCCAATGTGTGAAAAATTTGCTCCTCTAGACCCTTATGTATATCTCCCCCCTCACCTTCAATCTATGCCCTCTAGTTTTCGACTCTTGTACCTCTGGGAAAAGATGTTGACTGTCTAGCTGAACTATAGCCCCCATTATTTTATAGACTTCAGCCTCCTAACTCCAGAGAAAGGATTCCCAGTCTATCCAGCCTCTCCTTATAACTCAAACCATCAAGTCCCAATGGCATCCTAATAAATCTCTTCTTCACTCCTCCTATAATAGGATAACCAGAACTGTACACAGTATTCCAAACGTGGCCTTATCAATGTCTTGTACAACTTCAACAAGCCATGCCAACTCCTGTATTCAATGTTCCGACCAATGAAACAAAGCACTCTGAATGCTTTCTTCACCACTCTGTTCACTTGTGACTCTACTTTCAAAGAGCTATAATATATACTCCTAGATCTCTTTTGTTCTATAACTCTCCCCAATGCCCTACCATTAACTGAATAAGTCCTGCCCTGGTTCAACCTACCAAAATGCATCATCTCACATTTATCTAAATTAACTCCATCTGCCATTCCTCAGTTCACTAGCCCAATTGATCAAGATCCTGCTATAATCCAAGATAACCTTCTTCACTGTCCACTGTGCCACCAATCTTGGTGTCACCTGCAAACTTACCAACCATACCTCTCATATTCTCATCCAAATTATGAATATAAATGACAAGTAACAGTGGACCCAGCACCTAATCCTGAGGCACACTGTTGGGTATGCCTCAAAACAGCTGCATCAAAATAGCTCAGCTATTAGGCTGGTTGGAACATCTGGGTTTTGCTTCATATTTTCCAGTAAGAGCAGCATACATGGAAAGCCATTAATTTTGAGAGAAAAATAATTGGATGGCTTTCCATTTATGTTGCAACTCACTGGTCTTCCTTTCTCAAAAAATGTTCCAGGTTACAGAGCAGCTGAATGTACATTATACGCAGCATGTATTACTGCCTGCAAAAATAACATTTGATTTTTTAAAAACCAAAGTACTGGTGGCAAATGTCCGAATTCCTTTTTAGAAAATGCTGTAGTCTTCAGCATATTTAAGTTCATTCAGGTTTCCTAAGCAACGGTCACAACACATGGAAAACTAAATTAATTTGCCACATATTTTGAAGCAAGTGTAATGAGAGGCTATATAAATGCAATTATTCTTCTGATGAGTTATTCAGAATTCAGTAGCACACAAGGCAGCACACAGTGGTTAATACTGTTGCCTCACTGCGCCAGACACTTGGGTTTGATTTCTGGCTTGGATCACTTTCTATCTGCATGTTTTGAAAGTGTATTTATTTATTAGTCACAAGTAAGGCTTAAATTAACACTGCAATGAAGCTACAGTTTAGCGCCTGGTCAGGTCAATGAACCTAACCAGCATGTCTTTCAGACAGAGGGTAAACTGGAGCATGTGGAGGAAATGCACACGGACACAGGCAGAACGTGCAAACTCCACACAGACAGTGAACCAAGTTGGGAATTGACCCTAGGTCTCTGGTGCTGTGAAGCAGCAGTGCTAACCACTGTCCTACCATGCAGGATTCCTCTGGATGCTGCGGTTTCTTCCCACAGTGTGAAAGGCGTGCGGTTTTGGTGCACAGGCCATGTTAAATTCTTCCTCAGTGTACTCAAACAGACAGCAGAGTGTGTCGATTAGGGAATTTCCACAATAGTTTCATTACAGTGTCAATGTAAGTCTACTTGTGACACTAATAAATAAACAAATTACAATCTTCCATACAGTGATATGTTGCAAAAGATTCAACAGACTTCTGTTTAAAATCACAAAATAAAAGAAACCTGATATATCTTGGATTAGCATGAAAAGGGACAATATGCAGGCAACACTTCTGATTTATCTTAGCAGCAGCTTTTCCCACTTAATAATCTGCACGATTCAAAAATAAAATTCCCTATACATACCATCCCAAATAGTTTTATGTAATCTTATGAAATGTGCCAAGAATAGCGTGCAATTAATGCATCCAAGTAGGCAGAAAGACACCCACGTGTCATTATGTAGAAGGTAATCTTGATCAGAGTTTCACAGACTATTGCACTGACGAATCTTTTGAAGACAGTGATTGAGCGAGATATTATTCACTGAAGTATCTGTGCTGGTAATTGTTCAGTCACTCTATCACAATATTATCAGCACATGATTCAAACAAAGTATGGTTGTTGGGTCCTCAAAGTCACAGTCTCTCATTCATCTCGACTCCTGATAATATTGCTTTGATATCAAAAGGTAAAGTTGCTATACCCCCAGGTGACTCTAGGTTGCTGTCCCCTCTGAGGTGATGATTTAACCTGGGAATCACCACTCCTATGGCAATATTGAAAAGGCTTTCGTGCCTAACCCCAGCTGATATGGGAATTGAACCCATGCTGTTGGCATTGCCCTACATCACGAATCAGCCATCCAGCTAACTGAGCTAAGCGACTCCTTTTCGGTAATAACACGCTGATTTGAAGGCACATTATCGACAATCCTTTTAGTGGTGAAACAGATTCTGCATCAATTAGAATAAAATCATAGTATGACTATAGCAGAAGAGGAGGCTATTCGGCTCTTCATGGCTGTGCCAGCCTTCTGCCAGAACAAAATTATTAAATTTACACCATGAAGCTCTGCAATTTATTTTTCTTGTCAGGTGTTTATTCCTTTCTCCTTATGAAAACCATGATAAGCTCCGTCTCCATCACATTTAACAAGCAGCCATTCTAAATCCTAACTATACACTTCACAAAAATGTTCTTCCTCACGTCACTAATAGTTCTTTTGTCAATCATTTGACCTCAGTGTCTAATGGTAGTCAACTCATTTTGCGATTGAGAACATTATCTCTCTGTAAATTCTGTCTAGCCCCCTCAGGATATTGAGCACTTCCATCAAATCATCACTCAATTTTCTCTTTTCCAAAGAGAACAATCTCAATTTCTCCAGTCTACCTATGTGAGTGCAATTATTCATCCATGGAGCTATTCTCGCAACTCTTTCTGTATCTGCTGCACTAAATTGGCATAGATCCGCTGTAAAGCCTTCACATCATTCGAAAACTGCAGTTCCCAGATCTTTATTCTGATTTATACATCTTTTATTTATAGCTCCTTCACGGGAGGCAGTTCAGGGGAGGACCAGGAAGACAAAAGGGCTGTTGTACGAGTGCAGTTGAATAGCTCAGGCTTGTACTGACTGGTGTTCGGAGGAATCTGACTGAGGTATATACAATGCTAAAGAGGACTGACAAAGTAGACATAGAACAGATGTTCCACATTGTGGGACAGTCTCGAACAAAAGCTCATAGATGTAGAGTGGGAGCAGGTAGGTTCAAAGCTGAGATGAGGAAAAAACTATTTCTCCGAGGGCAGTCAATCTGTGGAACTCACTGTCCCAGATTGGAGGCAGAATCAATCACAGATTGAAGAAAAAATAAAAATACTTCTGATGAAAAGTGGGATAAAGAGCTCTGAGGAGCAGGCAGGAAAGTGGAGCTGAGACCAAGATAAGATCAGGCATGATCATATTAAATGGCAGAGTGGGTTAAAGAGCTGAATTGCCTAATCCTGCTCGTAATTCCAAAGATCGTATGAAAGTAAAAATGAAAGAAAACAATTTTGACATTGTTAGGAAAAGTAATTTCCAACAATCTGCTGTACTCCGATCAGCGATCTGATTATGAAACACATCTTGTTGGAGTGGGGCATCTCACAGCCTGTGGTGTTTGTAGATCTTTCGCTGCAATTATCAGGAGGGAGGGAATTCCAAGATTTTTGGCTGCGAAGAAACAATGATATATTTTCAAGTCAGGATGGTGAATGGTTTGAATGGGAACTTGCAGGTGGTGGTGTTCCCATGAATCTGCTGCCATTGCCACTTCAGACATGGATTTGGAAGGTGCTGTCTATGGATCTTCGGTGAATTGCTGCAGCACATCTTGTAGATAGTACACAATGCTGCTACAGAGTTTCGATGGGGGAGGGAGTGGATGTTTGTCGATGTGGTGCCAATCAAGAGGAGAGTTTGTACCATAATGGTGTGGAAGAGTGAGCTGATGGATGGAGAAGACAAGGAAGTATCTGGCACTGTAATAAATGGCAGGATTAACAATGCGTCTCTTTAAACGATGAAATTGAGACAGAGGTAGAGGAGCAAGGGAGGAGAATAAAAGGTGAATCAGACTTAAATCTGATGCAGAAGACAAAGTAATGGTCAGAAAAGGGACATAGTAAAGATAGAAATGAAATTAAGAAAAAAAATGTAAATTTTAAATACCAATTTAGTACATGTGGGAGTGAGATTGAACATTTCAACTTGTTCCGTTCCTGGGCTAGAGAGGTTTGATCAACATTGCATTTACAATCATGCTTCATTGTTACTGGCATTCTTCCTGATTCAACCTTAACTTCAGGTGGTGATTTTATTGGGTAATTACTGTGCAATCTCAGCAAATTGTTCATAACGGGGACACAAAGGGCTAGATGTCACTTGTGTGAAGTAAACGGCACATAGTATAAATTGACAAAGAAGTTCTGGAGATTTGCAATTTGTGCAATATTTCTTTATGCACTGCACTTTCCAGATAATTTAAAACAATTAGAAAGGAACCATTCAGCCTATCGGGTCTGTTCCGCCATTCAGTGAGATCATGACTGATCTGACATAATCCTCAACTTCATTTTCCTGCTCTAATCCCATAACCCTTAATTTCCTTAGTGATGCAAAATCTGGCTATCTTAACCTTGAACATAGTTAATGACCAGCCTTTATAGCTCTCTGTGTAAAGAGTTTCATTGATTCAGTACTCAAGTATATTAATTTTTAAGTTAACTCAACTTGTGATACAGAGCTATGGGCATTCAGTAAAATATCCAAGTAATTATATGTCTGCAATAATGCATTTTATTCGAACTGTTGTATACAACAGTTCGAAATAGAGAGAAGAAATTCCTCCTCATCTCTGACTTAAAACGGGTGACCCCTTACTCTGAGATTAGGCCCTTTGCTCCTAGGCTCTCTCACAAAGGGAAACAACCTCTCAGCATCTACCCTGTCCATTACACAATAATGACATTCTTAACATGCCATCACTTTTGCAGTAGGATTTGCCAGAAAACTGACCACTCATTTCACTTGTGAATTTCACAGATGTAAACCATTCCTTTAACTGCAGTTTATTTTATTCAATTATGGGACATAGATATTGCTGGTCAGCAGTTATTGTCCATCCCTAATTGTCCTTGAGAAGACGTTGGCGAGCCACCTTCCTGAATCGCTGCACTCCACGTACTGTGGGTTGACCCATTATGCCATTAGGGAGAGAATTCCAGGATTTTGGCTGTGAAGAAACAATGATATATTTTCAAGTCAGGATGGTGAATGGCTTGAATGGGAACTTGCAGGTGGTGGTGTTCCCATGAATCTGCTGCCATTGCCATTTAGAAATGCATTTGGAAGGCTCAGCCTAAAGATCTTTGGTGAATTGCTGCAGCGCATCTTGTAGATAGTACACACTGCTGCAATAGAGTATCGATGGTGGAGGGAGTGGATGTTTGTCGACGTGGTGCCAATCAAGCGGGCTGCTTTGTCCAGGATGTTGTCAAGTTGAAGTTATCTTCCACATGCCCATGACAAAACAAAAAATATAGAGAAACAACTAGCACAGAGGAATAAATGTTAGTCTGAGTCAATAGTTTTTTTTTGAGAGGAAAAACAGTCATGTTAGAATCTGTATATCAAGTTGATATATTTCTTTGTTGCACTACAATTGCCAAGAGTAGGCTCTCAGAATGAAGATGGGGTCGTCATAGTGATGACTCATATGTGATGGCAGGCAATGTGCCAGAATGGTCGATTGGAAAGACAACAGATTACACAGCTATTTCTGAAGGTAGTCAGTGCTTCCAGATACGACAGCTTTTTACTTATGTAAGTGATGGAATTTTCCAATTAATACACTCTACTGTTGAGTAGCTTTTCTCACACCTTTTCAATATTAGACTTAAAAAGCTCCGACAGGAAAGTGATAGTGGAACTGCAAAGGGGGAAATCTCATGCCTGTCTATTAAATGTGAAACTTGACACATTTATGCCAGCAATAATCCCTTAGCGAAGCTGAAGTGGCAACAACATTCTTCAAGAACTTGACTGCTAATGTTAAAGAAGAGAAAATACACTTCTATTGTCTTCGATTCCAAGGTTTAGACTGGTTAAATTCACAAATAGAAGGTAACAGCTTTTTTGAACATGAAAATATGCTTATAAATAAGCTTACATTAAGAATTGCAAGTATAGCAGATTAGAAGACAATCTGTAACTGTTAGTATTCAACGCCAACACACAACTATGCAGGTGCCAAATGAGTTCTATATTTCAAACTGTTGTATACAACAGTTCAAATAAAGTGCATCATTGCAGACACATAATTACTTGGATATTTTAATGAATGCCCATAGCTCCATATCACAAGTTAAGTAAAAAATTAACGTACTTGATCTATTCTTTTAATGAGTTGCAAATGAATTTATAATTATTCTGCTCTTTCTGGCTGATAAAAATAGCAATTTTGCTCATTTACTTTCCACCTTTAATAACGAGGGAAAGAACGACAATTTTTCCATCAGATCATTCCATTTATTTTTCTGAAAACACAAGCATCAGTAACTATTTATTCCCAGAGACTTTCAAAAGCATGCCTCCCATGGCTAATCTCCCAGCAAATCAATATAGACTCTGTGTCAAATGCTAATATGATAAATGCAATATCATGTTTAAAACTGCTTAAAATGAGGTGATCCTCAAACAAATTAGGAACAAATTTAAGGGGAAAGTGTGCCTTTAAAAAATGTCTTTATATCATAGTTATTGTGAAGGGTATTTTGAAGAGTCTGCATGGTTTAAACAGTGCTGTTCTCTCTGTTCCAAGCAGCCACATGCTGAGAATGTAGAATAATTAATCCTAGATATTGGGGTGTTTGTTTTAATCTGAGCTAATGCAGTTTTGTTTATTATTTGAGTTCCCTTGGAGTTCAGAATAGAGTTTAATTAGGTTGATTGACAAGAAGCAGTCATGTGGCAGGGCAGAACTACATTTTAGACAGACAAGCAGGCAGTTCCTTTTAAATCTACAAAGAGCAAGAGCTCTTTTCTCTCTCTCTGGCAAATGCAGCTTTGGACCTGCTACAAAATCAGGATCTCTCTCCAGAGTTGTTCTGGAAATTTGAGGACAAATAGTCTGTATATCAGCATGTAAGCTTGTTGTTCAGTAACATCTATGAGGGATATTGCTTACATTGGAACTAAGAGGGATCGTTAACAGTTAGGAATTGTATTTTTTGTATCAAGAATTATACCATTTTTAAGTCTTTCAATTAGTAAATTTAGGCTTTTTTTTCTTTTTATTGTTAAGCTACATTGTTCAATAAAATTTGTTTTAATAGAAGCCTCCTAGTGGGTCAGTAGAATCACAACTGAATTGAAACACCTTATGCTCACACTAATGCCGAAATCAAAAATAGTTGTGATCCAGTCCAATTTCACAATATACCTTAGAATTTCTGATCTGATCCAGAACAAAATGAAGGAAGAACTTGCATCTGCATTCATAGAAACATAGAATCCCTATAGGACAAGAGGAGGTCATTTGGCCCATCAAGTCAGCACCAACTCTCTGATAGACCACCTTACCCAACTGTATTCCTGTAACCCCACATACTTACCTCATCTGTTCAGTGAGCTCCTATTTGCAACTGATTGAACTTTCATGCAAGCTTTTAAATGGGTAATAAATAATGCAGCCCAAAACAGGTGAGAAATATACGTTTGAATATACGCATTGGGCTTTTATGCACATTATAACATCTTCTCTGATCTTATCTATGCCCAATCCACTGCAAGTGAGAGATGGAGAATTTGCCATTCCAGTCAAAATTCCATTCACTACAAATGGAGAATCCCAGTCATGGACAAGGTTGAAGGTTTTTGGCTTTTGGCTTTATTCTTTCATGGGATATTAGCTTCACTAGCTAGGCCAGAAAATGTTGCCTATCAGAAGTTGGTGATGAGCCACTTGAACTGTTGCAATCCATGTGATGTAAGCATACTCACAGTACAGTGTTAATAGGGCTTTAGAATTTTGATAGGGAAGGAATGGCGAAACAGATCCAAGTCAGAATGGTGTGTGGCAGCATTACCACTCTGGATGGTATTCACATGCATCTGTTGCCCATGTCCCTCTGTGAAGGAATGCAATTACAAATACAGAGTTAGAAGAGAATCCAGGAGTTATAAGATTAAGACAGTGATTCTCCTTTGGTGTAGGGTGTAAAAATCATAAGCATAGTTCAATTGCTGGATAAAAATGTAGAAGTTCCAAACGTACCTGGGCATAATTATGCACTCAAGGACATTAACATTCTGAGACAAAGGATATGTTACATCCTTTAACTCAAGGCATACCTGAGTAAAGAAATTAGAACTGACCGTAACATCACCTCAGATTTCACAGTCAAATAACCGATAAACTTAAGGATGACCCAAAACAACTTGTTAACGGAATCATGGAGAGTGTAGTGTACCATCAACTTTCAGTATCATGTTAGCTTGAATGATGTTGACTTACATGAAGGATGTTTCCAGTATGGACATCCAACATGATTTGTGTAGGTTCAAACTTTTTATGGTATTAATATTAGAACTACACAGTAGGATTTGGAGATATTTTGAATTCACTCCAGCATCTATCACAGTAAAGGTATGGCTGCAATAACATAATTGCACCTGAATTGGGACAAAGTATCTCACTAGTCTTGGTAGTTTTCCACTTTGGGCTTTAAGATAAAAATGACTTTTAATATTGATGGATATTTTAAACATATCTCTCTAAGACCTGGATTGTTGAAGAGACACACAATTATACTTTCTTTTCCTAAAACTATCAACATTGCAATTACCATCAAAAGTAAATTTCATGTTAAATTATTTATACTGTCATACATAGTCTTCTGCATCCAAACATGTCTCTGCATGTTCTTCACTGGTTTGGTACATTGTTGACAGGCCCTCAAAATCCACATGGTTATAATCCAGCTAAAATGTGTTCAAAACATTGTCTGAAAGTGATAATATTCACTGGGGCTCCTTTTCTTCAGAAAGAGTTGGATCAATTCTTCAGACCTACTTATCTGTCGATGGGGTCTGTCTTTCTCAACCTAAAGGGAGAATAAACATGCAAGACAGATGCCTGATCTAAAAAAGCTCCAAAATCTACAAGTCCTACTGTGTGGTTCCAATGTTCATGCTATAAAAAGCGGCTAAAATAATAAATCCATATACTTCTTGGTAGTTTGAGGGTGCTCTCAAAGAAGCCTCGATAAGCTGCAAAGTGCATTTTGCAGATGGCACACATTACTACCACTGTGCATCAGTGGTAGGGTCACGTAGTGGTTAGCATTGCTGCCTCACAGAGCCAGGGACCTAGATTCAATTCTGGCTTTGGGTCACTGTCTGTGCGGAGTTTGCAGTTGTATTGGAGGCAGTTTAGAAGAGGTTCACCAGATTGATTCTGGGGATGAAAGGGTTGATGTTGAGAGGAATAGATAGAGTGGATTCTCAGAGGCTATTTCCCAGGGCTGAAATGGTCGCTACGAGAGAACACAGGTTTAAGGTGCTGGGGGGCAAGTACAGAGGAGATGTCAGAGGTAAGTTTTTCACTCAGAGGATGGTGAGTGAATGGAATCGGCTGCTGTCAGTGGTGGTAGAGGTAAACTCGCTGGAGTTTTTTAAGAGACTTCTGGATGAGTACATGGGATTAAATAGGATTGGGAGTTACAGATAGTTCTATGGCCTGGTAGGTATAGATGTGATCGGCACAACATGTGAGCTGAAGGGCCTGTTTGTGCTGTAGTGTTCCATGTATGAGGAAAGATTCAATAGTTTGGACTTGTACTCGCTGGAGTTTAGAAGAATGAGAGGGGAGCTGATCGAGGGATATAAAATACTGAAAGGCAAGGATAAAGAAAACGTAGACCAAATGTTTCTTCTTGTGGGGAAATCTAGAACAAGAGGTCACAAGTAGAAGTTGAGAGGTGGTTGATTTAAAATGAGATGAGGAAGAACTACTTCTTGCAAAGGTGGCACTGTTCCATAGCACAGTGAATCATTAAATGGTTTCAAGAAGGAGACAGATACATTTTTGATTAAAAAATGGGTTGAAGAGAAATTGGGAACAAGTGGGGAGGTGAAGTTGAGACCAGGAAGAGATCAGCCGTGATCTGATTGAAGGGCAGAGCAGGCTCGGAAGGCTGAATTGTCTGATTCTGCTCCAAATTCTTCTGTTCCTCTGTTGTTCACCCCTCTTCTCATGCCCCAAAATCCTCCCTGCTTTACTGAAAACGCTGTATAGTTTTCTGCCATGCAAAAATAATTGAGCCAAAAAGTCCCTTCTCAAACCTTAAACCCAAGATAAAATTCAAATAATGTGCAAATCTGGCTTCATAATTGTGGTCTTATCCTGGTCTTGGGGCAACTGCCACCTGCAAATGTTAACTTAATGAGGACATTCGAATAGAACAAAATCAGCTTCAACAATAAAATTGTTAGTCCCCATTTACCTTCAGGTATACTGAATAATATAAAAAGGCATAGAGAATGCTAAAATATCAGATACTGAGAAAGAAGCCACTTAAACTGGGAGAAAAATAAAAGCTGCAGCACCATCTACATTCTTCCTCATAAAGATGTAATTTTATAACAAACAGCCAAAATTATGTTTACAGTAAATATTAGCTGATTCAATACATCTGCCGCTACCTTTACTTGCTAAACCTTCTGCTGAGGCTGTGCGCACTATTTGTAAACAGACAGATGGCCCAAGGAGGACTGAATTTGATGATACAGGGCCTTTTAAGAATGATTGCACCAAGTTACATAAAACCATGATATTGAAGAAGAGTTGGGAGGGCAAGTGACGGGAATATCAAATCAAAGCTGTCTCCAGATAGATCATTACGAATTTGTGTGTCAAGATTTTAGGATGAAGCTCACTCCCAATCCCTCCTTGCCATATCATGAATTCATTTAACTGCCTTCAGCGCAAATGTTTCCACATAATTAAAAACAACTTTTTGATTAATTCAGTGCAAGTGTTACGTCTAAATTCTAATTGTGATTTGTAACAGAATACACAATCGGCATTGGGGGAGAGGGTGAGGGTGCGATATGGAGCTGGTTCTACCCGAGGGAAGACATCCATCACTGCTTAGCTATTAAACGCTCCTCGCTTGTTATATTCCCTTCTATACTTTCACTCTTCCTGAATTTTTTTTTGCAGTCAAGGCAACAGAAGCATAGCAAATATTCAGAGTCAAAGTAACAAATCCTTTTGTCATTTAAATACATGCGCTGTTTTCTTGCTGCAGAAATGAAGCATCAGGCACACAATCTGTCAAGGCTAAATACACAGTACTTCTGTACAAACACATTCTACAGATAATGATATTTTACTCTGCCTCCAGATATTTGGTATTACAGAGGTGTATCTGCATTTTACTGTTGCAATGCTCCATTAGAATGGATTCATATCCACAATCAATACAAATTTAAGCAGAATTTGGAAACTGGAATGGAAATGTGCTCAGCACAATTTGTCACAATATGGTCAGATTCTGCACCATTGACTTTAGTACAAGACATCTGCCTGGTTTTTGGGAGGGCTTTCTCTATCCTTTTAGCTACTTTGATACGAGGGTATCTAGAGATATAGAGGGCAATTTTAACGGGCTAATTGGGTTTCAATGGAATGAAAATCCCACCCATAATATGGTGTCCATTAAAATTGTTTCCTGATAGAAGGTGAAGATGTAGCTATTGAGATTAAGAGTGGGATTTTCCTGCCTCTCTCGCCCCGAAACTAGAAAATCGCGCCCGAGGTAAACGGGTCTTTTCATGTTCCGACTCTCATCTGCTACAATTCCCATGGTGGGTGGAATTGAAATTTCACACCATTGTTTTAAATGCAAATCAAGAAACAGTTCATTCATTATTGCATTGAAGCTTCAAGCATTTTATTATTTCATTGGTTAGGTCTGTATTCATTGCCCATCCCTAATTACCCTTCAGAATTTGGTGGTGAGCTGATTTCCATTGTAGTTCACGTGGTGTAGATACACCCTTAGTGCTGTTAGGAAGTATGTCCCAGCGTGTTGACCCAGCAACAGTGAAGAATCGACAATATATGTTCAAGTCAGGATGATTAGTGATTTGTAGCGGGCTTTCAAGTGATGGTGCCTCAAGTGTCAGTGCCTCAAGTGTCTGCTGCCCTTGTCCTTCGAGATGGTAGAGGTTGTAAGTTTGGAAGATGGTGTGTAACTTTAAATTTATTTATCAGTATCACAAGTAGGCTTACATTAATGATGAAGTCATCGTGAAAATCCCCTAGTTGTCACACTCTGGCACCTGTTCAGGTCGGCTGAGGGAGAATTTTGCATGGCCAATGCACCAAGCCAGCATGTCTTTCAGATCACAGGAAGAAACTGAAGCACCCTGAGGAAACCCATGCAGACATGGGGAGAATGTGCAGTCTCTACATAGACAGCAAACCAGTCCCCTGAATTTGAGGAAGCAGTGCTAACTACCTGTCTAAGGTATTTTAGTGGTTTCCTAGAGTGTATCTTGCGGATGGTACACACCACTACTATGTGCATGAATAGTGAAGAGTGTGGATGTTTGTGGAAAGGAGGCTGATCAAGTGGGGCGATTTGTCCTGGATGGTTCAACCTTCTTGAGCGTTGTTGAAGCTGCATTTATTCATCTTGAAATTGAGGCTTACTGAATATTGAAACAAAATTTCAATCATTTATTTTGAATTTTGATTTACCAGTAGGCTATTAGTTGGGTTGACATTATTTTTCTGAAGATTACTCAGTGTTGATGCCAATAAACTTGACACAGTAAAAACACATATATTTGACAGATCAATAGATAATCTTTCCTGCCTTCATTGGTGAAGCAATACACATTTTTCAAAATTGACATAATCTTGTTTGAATTTAGAACAGTGAATTAGCCTAAAGACAATGTGGTAAATATTAATCAATCTACTGGTACAGGGTTGAGATATTCAGGTTTTGAATAACAGTAGACAACAAAAGATCAAAAATGACACTACACAGTCTGAGTTGGTCAACTGTAAAATGGTTTAAGTATTACAGAACAGCAATAAGTATTCATATTTATTCCTTGGGAGCTCTGTTGCATATTTGAAATGTCAATAATTTGTCTGGTACACAAAAAAAATACAAAATTCAATTGCAAGGCCAATCTTGATCAAATCACTTAACGACCTTCTGCACTAAAAACTTTCATTATCATGTAAAAATGTTGCCTCTTTTACTGACAATGGCTTTCAAAAGCAAGATGTCATTTCACATTTGATATTCAGTCTCCTGTGATTCTAATGCTGGTACAAGAATTTGACTGCAGAGTTCCATCTTTAGAAGAACATTATTCAAACTTGAGTGAGATAAATTGCTTGCAGTGTCTCATCAGTTAAATTACTTGCTTCTTTCAGCAGATGCCGCACATTGGGTGAGTGGAAATCAGGTTAGTTATCAATTAATATTTGCAATAAAATTGTTTTTAAGAGAAGCATTTTTTCTAAAATAATAAGCATTAAGTACAAGCATACAGCATCTTCAATATTAGCTGTTCCTTAGAATTGTTGAAAAACTGAAAAAAAAATGACCTTGATGGCAATTTGACAACATTGGTCAGATTTTAATCTTTTGATCATCAAATAGCCCACACAGTCAATACCACCTTTAAAAAAATGTACGGAGAATTATCAGAACTTCAAGCCCCTTCTTCATCTCTGGATTTCTCAGGAAGGTCTCCATAAAACAAATGAATCCTAGTTTGGATCACTCTTTGTGTGGAGTTTGCACATTCTCCCCCCATCTGCATGGGTTTCCTCCCACAGTCCAAAGATGTGTGATTAGGTAGACTGGCCATGCTAAATTGCCCTTAGTGTTAGGGAGAATAGCTAGGATAAATGCATGGGTTTATGGAGATAGGGCCTGGGTGGGATTGTGGTCGGTGCAGACTCAGTGAGCTCAGTGGCCTCCTTCTGCACTGCAGTATTCCATGATTGTATTCTACGATTCTAGATTTGAAACAATGAGTAGCAACAATGTGAAGTTAGAAATGGTCAACTAACTCTCTCAACCTTAGGTACAACAGACCACTGAAAACATGCTACTGTAACTGCGTGAATTAATAAATTTTTACTCAATTGGCTTTAGTAAATGTAAAAACCTTAATTCCTACTGATGTCACCAGAATTCACTTTAAGGCAACAATATTGGAATTGACTTTTGCTGGAAAGTTAATGGCATGTTAACAATGCATACCATCATTAAAATGCAAATTAGGCAACAAATCCATGCCGTGAAGAAATAAGCCTGAGTTACAAACCTTCAAACTAGCCAGTTAATTTACCCTATTCTGCCATGTGTTTCGCACAAATGACACCTCACCCTTAGTCGCCATGCTATTTCTGGGGGTCAGTTAGCTCAATTGGCTGGACAGCTGGTTTGTGATACAGAGTGATACCACCAGCGCTGATTCAATTCCTGCACCAACTGAGGTTATTTATGAAGGGCCACCTTCTCAACCTTGCCCCTTAGGTAAGATGTGATGACCCACAGATCACCACCAGTCAACTCTCACCGTAAAAAGGAAACACAACTGAGGATCATCTGAGACTATAGCAACTTTCCTTACTTTACACGCTATATCTAAAAGCTTGCTGAATTTGCTCAATAGTTTCCATTAAATTAGCCGATTAAAGTTGGAACTGAAATTTAACAATTTTGCAATTGTTGATATAATCCCACTCAATCTCCTCAGCCCAGAAACAGAAAAATTTGAATTGTCGAAGCAGATTCTTACATATAGTATATTGTTAATGTGATATTAATATTATTTTTAAATCTTTTTTAGATTTCCTTTCCCTTTCTTTCTCTCCTTAACCAAATGATTTTATGTCTGTCTCTTTATTGCTCTTTCATGAACCAATTGGACTCAAATCGACCATGCTGCTCTGTCAGCCCTCTGTGCCATTCAAAATTACTAAATTTCACTGATTAATATTAATCCCATCATTCACTAAGGCTCCAGTGCCTTCACCGTGCCATAACGTCTCAGGTTTTGAAGTCAGTGATGAAAGAATGGTGTTTAACACTGACATTGAAGAAAATGGACAGTAAAGACACAGCAACCTCTGTTGGCGTGTTCCTTCTACTTTCCTGAAGTTAGTTTGAATCTGGTTCCAAGTCAAGTGGAAGCCTGAGGCATCATGTATGGTAAACAGTCAATCACATAAAAGTATTCTCCCAGGAAGCAAAATGCAAAATTGCTTTGCAGTTCTAATAAATTGAACAGGATGAAATAAATGATTGGGGCAAACACATGGGAGTAATTATGAAAAAATATTATACATTTGCAAAGTTTCTATATTGTAAACTTAGTTTTTCTGGGTCAGAGAGGTTTTTCAACAGTAATTATGAAGTGAGTACATTTGTAAAAAAGCCCTATTGTATCTCTTTAAACAGGGTGCAGCTTTTTCAACGCTTTTCACAGTGATATCAACAGCATAAGAGGGGAATTTTTCATCAGTTCACTGATTTCTATTTTATTATAGCCTGTGTGAAATTCAACAATGGAGAAGTGGAGAATCGCTATCCGCAACTTCTGGACTTCCACATTTAACTACATTTGTGCATACCTCAGAAGTTGCTGTCAGTTTCTCATGAGTAACAGTGGGAAATATAGACATTTTCACTTTCATTAATATCACAAATCTAGACCTATATTGTCTCATTCCTAGCAAGATACAGTGCAACATAGTTTTGAGCTGAGGGTGAAAGGAAAATTCTAACTAACGATATATTCTCAGAGATGGCCCATTAAAACCAGCAAAGTTAATGAGCCGACTCTTTTCAATGCATTTCACAATATCCCGACAGTTCTATTCTCCTTCCATTTCCATGCATCTTGCTTTCCTTCAAGAAGGTCTCAATTTTTCACTGAAAAGATGTAACGATGGCTGCCTCAGCTAGTCTCTATAGCAAAGCATTGCATACTCCAACAACCATTCATGTGAAGCAATTTCTCCTGATCACTGTGCTCACTTGCCTAGTGACAATATTATACTGATGATTCTCATTATTGATTTCTCAGGCAAAAGAAATGTTCCTTTGAACAATCTCTTTTAAATCTTCTGTTAGCCTTTTCTGAAAGTTCTTCGCTATACAAATCTCTCCTTTCGTCTCCCAACCTAAGATTGACAAGCCCAAACTGTCACACTGACCAAACCAATTAGTTTTATACAGCAAAGTGGTTAGCACTGCTACCTCAATGGCAGGGACCAGGGTTTTATTCCTGGCTTGGGTCACATACTGTGTGAAGTCTACACATTCTCCCCGTGTCTGTGTGGATTTCATCCAGGTGCTCCGATTTCTTTCCAACCCCAAAAAGACATGCTGGTTAGGTGCATCGGCCATGTTAAATTCTCCCTCAATGTACCCAACCAGGTGCCAGAATGTGGCGACAAGGGGATTTTCATAGTAACTTCATTGCAGTGTTAATGCAAGCCTACTTTTGACAATAATAAATACAACTAATTTCAAATCCATCATCAAGCTCCTTCTTTTGTCACTACTCCATAAGGTTTTATCAGAGATTGAACTCTAAGGTAACGCTTCAGAATGTGCTAACAGACCAAGGTCTTAAAATTCAGACTGGCACCTGTTTCCTTTCCCAAAATTTACAGTGGCATAAACTTACATTATGGCAAATATGAAGTGTGTGCACACTGAGAGTTAAAATTGTATCACTCACTTTACTGACAAAGACCATAATTGTCAGTACACAGTGCCCATAACTGAAACAAACATCAGGTCTGTGTGCCGCTTGTTTGAGGCCTTGGGGCAGTTGGCCCCAGCTAGATAATCAGATGGCCTCCTTCTGCATGCCCGTACTGCTCACATTGGATTGAGTTTTCTAGGATTGAGAAGACAGGGACAGATTGGCCTGCCATCCAAGAGGAAATCCCTGCTCCACGAGCGGCTGGCCAATGAAATTTCCTAACTTCTCCTATCCCAACAGAGCTACCAAAAGTGAGTCCCCTGAAGAAGAGGAGCCAGCAGCCGAGAACAAGGCAAGTCAGGAGTCTCATAGGGATTAAGTTGGCAAGCTCCAGCAAGCAGGTTGGGACACCAAGTGGGCAGGACGATACTTGAACTGGATCCTGATCCAAAATGCAAAGCAGAGTCAATGCTGCCGCCCTTTTCCTCTTATCATCATCATCAGCCCTCGCCCAGTCATTGCCACGACCTCCTTCCCTCGTCAAAATAATCCCGACAATTGCCTAAAACAGATCACCTCCACTATCTAAGCACCCCCACCCATTCACTGCTTCCTTCCTGAGCCAAGCATTCCTCTGCTAATGAACCACCTTCAAAGGAAAATGACAGGATCATTCTACAACACCATGCCTTTGGATAAATATTGCCTTCGGAAGTGAATCACCTCATTCAGCTGTTTGGTCCAGGCTTGTGCCTATTAAAAGTACAGTATGCTCCTCTTCATTCAATTTGTCTAATAATTTGCTTTTATAAGAATTCCCCTGGGGCGGCACAGTGGCACTGCCACCTCACAGTTCCAAAGACATGGGTTCAATCCCAGCCTCGGGTTACTTCTGTGTGGAGTTTGCACATTCTCCCAGTGTGTACTTAGGTTTCCACTGGGCGCTCCAGCTTACCTCCACAGTCCAAAGAAATGCATGGAATAGCCATGTTTAATTGCCTCAGTGTTCCAAGATGTGTAGTCTAATGGGTTGGCCATGCTAAATTAGCCCTTCATCTGAAATGATGCGCACTCAAAGTATTAGCAAGATAAATGTGAGAGATTACTGGGATTGGTAAGGCGCTCTTTCAGAGAGGTGCAAACGTGATGAGTGAGATGTCCTCCTTCTGCAGTGTAGTGATTCAAAATGCCCATATTCCTCACATTGGACTGCATTTTCCTGGGTTGGGGAGGCAGGCAGGGACCAGTTGGCTTGCATTCAAAGAGAAAATCCCTGCTCCACGAGCCACTGGCTAATCAAATTCCCTAACCTCTCCTATCCCAACAGAGCAACTGGAAGTGAGTTCCATGAAGAAGAGGAAGCAACAGTCCAGAATAAGGCAATCAGGAGTTTCACACAGACCAGGTTGAAAGGCCCCAGTGAGGGGATTGGTACATCAGATGGACAGGACAGGGAGGGTGGAGAAAAGCACAGTGGGGGGGATAGTTTCCTGTTTCGATAGGGAACATGTCCAACGCAAAGAGGGTAACTGAACTGAAGCTGCCACTCCGAAATGACAAATAGAACATGAACTTTTGTTGGGTGGCCTGGGTACTTGGTGATGTCTCCATCTGCCAACTCCTGAACGATCTCAATGGAAAGATCAAGGCTTGGAAGTGGCCATTAATTGATTTCTGAAGGTCTCAAATTGGCCCAGAGATGAACAGGCTGTCCAATACACCTCACTCTGTGGGTAAAATCCCCTCACATCTGGACAGGCACAGCCCTGCTATCGTGATGCCCAATTTTCATCTGCCAATCTGCACCTAGGAGATCATTCAAATTTCTCAATAACGCAATTCCTTTTCAGGCAAAAACTATGTTGAATTAGCAGGAGTAAAGTAGGTAACAGCAACTGATGTGCCAAATTCATCACAAGACAATTAACAATAAAACTATCAAGTTTAGCATGCTAATTTGTGTGCATAACCATGATTGTGTGAAGAATACAACATTTTATATTATGTAACAGCTCCACTATTTATGTGATGTATTAATCAGATTAGTTATGCTCATCTCATTTTCTTCTTAACCAACTGACACTGCATGTCAGTACATTACCAAGGATTGCTAAGATGTCACTCTCATTGCCTCTCACTCCGTTCCCACCCACTACCTGCTAAGAGAAGGGTTATTACACAGGAGAATGAATGTGCTGTTATCTCCCCGCTACCCCTCTCATTTTATAAGATCCACTGAAAATTAATCATCCAGCAATGTAACCTGATACCTCTGACAGCGAGAATTGTGTCATTTGAAGGGGCATTGCTTTTTATATTGGTCGGCACAACATCGAAGGCCGAAGGGCCTGTTCTGTGCTGTAGTGTTCTATGTTCTATGTTCTATTATTCCTCCCCTGGAACCGTACTCACCCTGCACGACTCAAACATGAAGACACTTTGGGCAAAAGCTGCCCATACACTATAAGAAGTCTCAACACCAGGTTAAAGTACAACAGGTTTATTTAGTAGTAAATGCCACTAGCTTTGAGAATGCTGTCACTTTGTCAAGTGACAAAGGAACTTGTCACTTTGTGTCAAGTTCTGTGTTTACCTCAGTTCAATGCCGGTATCTCCATATCACACACGATACCAAGCAAGTGCAGGAGGAAGAACCCAAAAACCACAAGAGGTGGCGGGCGGGCTTATAGAGATATCACTGGAGGATGGCTCTCAGATCTCTGCCATTTATCTACATTGCCCAGAGCAGGCTAAGGCTGCTTACCCCAAATCCTCCTCTTTCACTCTTCCTCTCGCTCCTTTGCTCCAATCACATCAAGCTCAAACTGCACAATGGTTTGTTTTAGTGCATTGAATGGGTAACAGACCTTCCAGCTCAGTTCCAATTTAATATCAATTTTCCAATAGAAGTCACTGATATATAAAGGGGCTTCAGCTGTCACACAGTGTTGCTGGGGATTGTCTGTGTAGTTGGATCAAAGAAATAAAGGTAGTTTATGAAGAAGTTGGACTCGTGTCTCCTTTACTGAATTGTAACCTCAAGGATCAAACACTGACAGGGAGGGAACCTACCAAGCAGACTGTTGAACATCACAGCTTAAAGATGGCACTTCAACAGTTCAGCAATTATATATCATTTTGGAGCTCCCTTTCCCCTACCTCTCCTGGTTGTAATGTTTCGGCATGATGCATTTCATTTTGAACCTCGCCCTGTCAAATCCCCTCATAATTTTGAGCATCTCTACTAAATATCAAAGCTTGGGAGTGCTGAACCAATGGGCCAAGCGTATTGGCAAAAAGAAACACAAGCATGTATGTAGAATCGGAGAACTATGGAATCCCTACAGTACAGAAGCCTACACTGACAACAATGCCACCCAAGCCTTATCCCTCGAACCCCACATATTAACTCTGCTAATCCCCCTGACATGAAGGAAAGATGTATTTATTAGTCATAAACAGACTTACATTCGCACTGCAATGAAGTTACTATGAAAATCCCCAAGTCGCCACACTCCGGCGCCTGTTCAGGTACACTGAAGGAGAATTTAGCATGGCCAATCCACCTAACCCGAACATCTTTGGGCTGAGAGGGGAAACCAGAATACCCGCAGGAAACTCCCACAGACATGGGGGGAAAATGCAAATGCCACACAGACCGTGACCTGAACCTGGAATTGAGCCTGGATCCCTGGCGCTGTGAGGCAGCAGTGCTAACCACTATGCCACTGTGACTCCCATTATTTCTGAAACATTCATGATTTATTTTAAGTATTGGCTTATACAATCTAGAATATTTGCATAAGACTGATCAATATAGCAGCCAGTGCAGCATCATGAATTTTATTGGGAATGAAATGCTGTTATGGTGGAATTTGGAAGCAGTAACCAGAAATATAAAAACTTGAATATATAAAAAAAAGTGTATTTCAAAATAGAAAGAAAATGTTTGCCAGTTCTCAGTGCATTATGGTTATCAACAATGTCCTTGTCAAACTCAGTAGCAACAATAAAAGATGACCAAAAATAAATTTTAAAAATCCTTTCGGTTCAGCATAACCATTGCAGCATGCATTTTCCCCATAAATAATCTAAAACTCACATGTTTTATTCAAATCGCACGCAACTTTGAAAAAAAAAGCCTAAAGGGACACTATCACATATTCAGGCCAAACAGCCAGAATTTTTTTTTCTTAATTAAACATTTTTTTCTCATCATGCCATTCTAATAAACTGCAGGGATTTTTTTTTCAAAAAATACAGATAAATAATGCAAACCATGCGATCGTATTTTACAGAGCTGTCAAAATTATCTTTTGATATCCCAGCTAATTATCTGGAGAAAGTGGAAATAGCTTCTGGATTCAACAATTCGATTAAGAAAGCAATACTGATTTTTCATGGTAAATTTTTAATGGAGAGGACTGTACTAATGGTGTTTATTCATACCGGTGACATTTTCTATAAATTATTGAAGGTAAATGGACTTATTCTAAGACTGGCGCAGAAAAGGAACACAGTATAATTATGTTATGAAAGGTGTTTAAATAAATCTCCACAAATGATGACACTTAAATGTTATGATGCAGAACTTTTTTTTTGTATAACTGTCATATCTGTTACAAATAGCTCTTTTATGCAAGGACTGACATATATTTAAAATGATTTCAAGATGTGAGATTGAACTCTCTATGGGACCCACAGAGCAGACATCCCTTTTCTTTCATTGCTTCAATCAAATAAGGCATGCACAAAACAGTGATCAATTGGCAGAACTTTCCAAATTAACACAGGTCTTCTTCAACAAATGTTTGCTTTGAAATAGACTCCTTAGTTACAACGTACTAAAGGTGAATGGATCTTTGTGCTCAGATGAAGATAGCTTGACTGGTTGTGCTGTCAGATGAACTCAAAAGCTCCCACAACAAATTGTACTCAACCGATTCACTGAGACGGCACATTATGGACCTATTTGATGCGGTTTTCCATATCACACAGAGGTAAAATTTGTATAATTGTAGTTTATGTCACATTGATTCACATTCTGCTCTGACATGGCAAGCTGGGGAGCTTGTAAGTGAATTTCTGCTGCACAAGGTTCCATTCTGGAATAAAATCTTTATGCCCTTGAATATTTTTCTGCCAGGTACTTACGAGTTGTACATTTCTCCCTTGCATGTCAGTGTCTTCATGGCCTAGTGTTATTATCATCAGACTATTCATCCAGAAACTCAGCTAATGTTTTGGGGACCCGGATTCGAATCCCGCCACAGCAGATGGTAGAATTTGAATTCAATAAAAAGTATCTGGAACTAAAAGTCTACTGATGACCATGATACCATTGATTTGATTTATTATTTTCCATGTATTGGTACACCGTGAAAAGTATTGATTCTTGTGCGCTACACAGGCAGAGCATACATAGAGAAAGAAAGCAGAGAGTGCAGAATGTAGTGGTAGACTCATAGTTAGGGTGCAGAAGATGATCAACTTAATGAAAGATAAGTCCATTCAAACATGAGATGGTATGAAAGAAGAAGCTGTTCTTGAGCCAATTGTTGATTACTGACTGTTATTAAAACCCATCTGATTCACTAATGTCCTTTATGGAAGGAAATCTGCCATCCTTATTTAGTCTGGCCTCCATGTGATGCCAGAGCTATGGTAATTTGGTTGACTCTCAAATGCCCTCTGAAATCGCTTAGCAAGCAAGTTCGTGGGCAACTACGAATGAACAATAAATGTTGACCAGCCAGCAACAACCATGTCCCACGAATGAATTTTAAAAATGTGGTTACTCTTGGCCGATTCTTCTACAGCAATCAAAGCTAAAAAGGAGTTTAGTGGGCCGCTAGACAACTTTCGTTTGATAGAAGAAGAATTGGTGAATGTTCTACAGATTGTCACAATTGATGACCACAAGCTCATTCTGAATACAGATGCCCCAGTATCGTCTCGGGAAGAACATTATTGACATTGACTTTTGCACTCAAGCATGAACTTTCTGACCAATTTGCTACACCTCATTCAATTTCTTTTTAATGCATTCGTGGGGCATGGATATCTCTGACTGGCCAGCATTTATTATCCAACCCGAATTGTCCAAGGACAGTTGAGAGTCAACCATATTTCTGTGAATCTGAACTCACATGTTGGCCAGAACAGGTATGGATGGTAGATTTCCTTCTGTAAAGGACTTTCGTGAAACAGATGGATTTTTACGACAATCTACAATTGTTTCACTGTCATCATTAGGTCTTAATTCTAGATATTTTTAGCGAATTCAGATTCCAACACTTGCCATGACGGGATTCGTACCTGGGTCCACACAACACTAGCTGAGATTCTAGATTAATAGTCTAGCGATAATATCACTCGGCCATTACCTCCTTGACAATTGCACTGTCCTTCCCAGTTCTCTGGCCGTACATTGCCACATTTGTTCCCAAACTACTTTGCATGTTTTCCGTTTGTTCCAGGTTGACGGGAGTAGAATTAGACAATTCACAAATACTCATCTGTGAAAAGCGAGGTGAAAATGGCAAACCACTCCCATTCTTTACTGGAACTCCATTCAAGAAGTATCTCACAAACCTATTCAAAAGGCTTAATTTTAATCAAGCTCTTCTTTAATGGTTCATTGCTGGGAGACAAAATCTCCAAGAACATAAGTGACATCTGTGAATATTCTATACAAGTGACATTTTCAGCCTGGGGGAGCTCTGGCTCCACTTAAATCCCATATATTTCCATGAGGCATGTTGATGGGGCACAGCTGTTCAGGTCTAGCAACCAGAATTTATGGGTTATTTATTTAGCTTTAAATGTGCTCCCGAGAACTCAGAGAGAGAACCCAGAGAATATTAACCTTGGCAAGCTTGGTTTTATGAAGGTTCACTCAAAGAATTGTACAGCGACAGTTCTACTGTAATTATTGCAGAGCTAAAATCAATGTAAAGGTACTTCCTGTGTGTAGAACATGTAGTTTGCCTACTAGTATCAGGGACCTGGCACATTTCAGTGTTGAGTTTTGTTGTCCTAAAGTGCAGACAAGTTGGACAATCCAACATGTCCCATGGCAGGGTATTTCCTTTTGACCCCAAGAAACATGATGAGCCACACAGCAATCACAGAGACAGTCTACAACATCCAACTGAACCTGAAGCAACTGGAAAACCAGTGCAAGGCATAAAAAGCTTCCATGGTTTACAACTCTGGAAAGTTATGATTTGATACAAGGAACTGGCATTGACTGCATGCACGGTGTTCTTCTGGCAGCCAGCTACTTTGAATCTGGTTTGAACCCAAATGTCACCTGGATATATTCAGTGCTAGTGAATAGATTGACATAGTTGACAGAGGTTACTCAAACTTCAGCATGGCAAATGCATCAAACCAGCAAATCTTTCAGACCATGGGAGGAAACCAGAGTGCCCAATGATGTGTGGGTTAGGTGGACTGGTCAAACTAAATTCTCTCTTAGTGTCCCGGGATGTGTACGTTAGAGGGATTAGCGGGTAAAATACAGGGATAGGGCCTGGGTGGGATTATTGCCGATGCAGACTCGATGGGCCAAATGGCCTCTTTCTGCACTGTAGGGTTTCTACACCTTTTTTTTTGCACCCACAGGAAATCCATGCAGACACGGAGAGAAAGTGTAGACATCGCACAGACAATGACAGAAGCTGAGAATTCAACCCTGGTCCTTGGCGCTGAGAGTCAGCAGTGCCAAGTTTAACCTCTCGCCTTGCAAAGTCCATCAAGCAACATATTGTGTATTGGAAAGTAAATTAACGCAAGGCATGGCTGTATATGACTGCCTCTGTGCTGTGTGCCATTTTTACCTGATGATTTCTACCAATGCCACCTTATTTTAATTGGCATGATGACACAGTGATTAGGACTGCTGCCTCACAGCGCCAAGGACCAGAGTTCAATTCTTGGCTTCGGTCACTGTCAGTGCAGAGTCTGCACTTTCTCCGCATGCCTGTGTGGATTTCTTCCAGGTGCTCCAGTTTCCTTTCACAGCCTGAAAGATGTGCTGGTTAGGTGTTCTTGCCATGCTAAATTCTCCCCCAGTATACCCAAACAGGCACCAGAGTGTGGCGACCAGAGGATTTTCACAGTAACTTCACTGCAGTGTTAATGCAAGCCTACTTGTGACACTAATAAATATAAAAAAAACTTTAAAAGTTCTCACATACTAATCACGAACAGAACAGAAAAGGCTCAGTTTTATCATTTTGTGTGTGTTCGGGGGGCTGGAACACGAAAACTTTTGGGTTTGTCTATTTTCCCTAAGTGTGCAACTCTATGTGCGTTAAAATCATTATTATTTATTCATAACTATCTATACCTGAGGAGTTCTGTATGAGGTTGGACTTCTGCCTCAAGTTCTCTGTTACTCAGACATGTATCTTGACATCATAATTACATCAGATGCCTCTGATGGTCAACTTTTCTCAACATCTCCTCCCAAGTCTTTAACCCAATTATTACATTATCCAAAATCTCCCCCATCAAAGTTTGAGATTGCACAGTGGTGCCTTTACCAATCTCCTTGATCTTCTGATCGCTTTCTGAGGCCAAAGATATTCCACAATCTCTCTCTTTGTTCAAAACGAATGTCCTTCTGTTGCGTGGCTGCAGAGCTTTGTCTTGTCTCTTGTTCTGTATTTACACACAATGGGGCGGTACCATAGCACAGTGGTTAGCACTGCTGATTCACAGCTCCAGGGAACTGGGTTCCATTCCCAGCTCAGGTCACTGTCTGTGTGGAGATTGCACACTCTCCTCGTGTCTTTGTGGGTTTCCTCTGGGTGCTCCGGTTTCCTCCCACAGTCCAAAAATGTGCAGGTTAGGTTGATTGCTAAAATTGCCCCTCAGCGTCCTGGGATGTGTAGGTTAGATGGATTTGCAGGTAAATGTGTAGGAATATGAGGATAGGGCCTGGGTGGGATTGTGGTCGGTGCAGACTCGATGGGCCGAAGGGCCTGTTTCTGCACTGTAGGGTTCTATGTTCCATGTTCTACATTTGGATCTAAAGTGCAGGTCCAAGTTTCCATTGGCTTTCTTCCCCAGGATTTTAACATGCTGCAGTTTCTCCTGATATTTCCTTTCTCAATTCTTTAAGATCTCAATGATAGAAAGGGCTCTGGACTGCCCCGATGATAAATCATGTCCTCTGTGCATGAAGTTGAAGTTACAAGTGTGCTTGTGTTTGTCTCTCTTCACATTTCTTAATTTTCTCACATTCATTCTCAGTGATATTTAGTGCTAGTCTCTGTTACAGAGTTGAAGATTGTGTTCTCAGTCATCTTCCCATTAACAACTCTAATTCAGTTAGTTTGGCATGACTCTCACCCACTAACAACATCTCATTCCACTGATTTGTTTTGTGGAGTCAAATCCATGTAGATTCTAATTAAACCATTTGGCTTTGGGAGTTTGCCCATTCCAGAACACCTTTTTGTCAATGTGGTTAGTGGAGAGATAATTCCATGCTGCAGTGTGTGCCCAATAGAATATTGTCCATTGTTTTTGTTTTTTCGAAAGGAGGCAACTTTGCCTGGGTAGAACTATTTCTGAGATGTGTGCACTGGCCACATCCCGATGCCCAAGAATGTAACTGTCATTATGCATAAGTTGCTGGGGTAAGATTAGCAGTTCCATGACATACGGAAATTGGATTCGTTAATGATGTGTTAACAGGGATTACACTTCAGCAGACGTCTTGCAGGAAACCTCATCAGTTTGCAGCAGTTCCCGTAAGCTCCAGAAATGATGTATTTGTGTACAATAGTGTTGATATGGGGGATAACTTGCCTGATCTTAAATTCATATTTTTCTCCACTAATGTAGAATGCTACAATGTAAGAAGTGGCCTTTCAGTCCATTGAGCCTGCATTAACAATTCCTCTCAGGCTCTATTCCTATAATCCCACATATTTACCCTTCTAATCTCTCTGACACTAAGGGGCAATTTATCATGGCTTATCCACCTAACCAGCATAACTTTGGACTATGGGAGGAAATTGAAGCACCTGGAAGAAACCCACGCAGATGAGTGGAGAAAATGCAGACTCCACACAGACAGTGACTCGAGGCCGGAATTGAACCCGGATCCCTGACGCTGAGAGACAGCAGTGCTAACCACTGTACCACCCAAAACGGCACATCGAACCTTACTGAAGTTGAATGAAGGTGTATTGAAATATCATTGTCATCAGCAAGTTCTACCCAACTTTAACATTTCTTAATACTTTGAAGGGTTGATGCAGATTTATGAAGATATGTATGAGGCCCAATAAATGTTAAAATCTGCTTTGCCTTGTGTCTTGTCACTATGCCTCTCGCACTATATATTTTTGAACAGTGAAGGAATTAAGAGTTATGGTGAACAGGTGGGTAAGTGGAATTGTGTCCACAAAAAGATCAGCTATGATCTTACTGAGCAGTGGAGCAGACTCAAAGGGCCAGATGGTGCACTCCAGCTCCTAGTTCTTATTATGAGACTGATTTTACTTGTCTCATTTCAGTTGAAATACAGTGCAGGGCAGCATATCACAGATGCACTTCAACAAGACACCATCTTGTGACACATCAACGTTGGAATCCTTTTTTATTGTAAGCCGGTACAATCTCTCCATTTAATCTCTCCATTCTAGAGCGTAGAACATTACAGTGCAGTACAGACCCTTCAGCCTTCGATGTTGCGCCGACCCAGTACAACCAATCTAATGACCCTCTAACCTAAACTATTCCAATATCATCCATATGTCTATCCAATGTCCATTTGAATGCCCTTAAAGTAGGCAAGTCCACTACTACTGCAGGTAGGGCATCTAGTCAGCCTTTATAGCACTTGGCCAAAATAATATGTCCTGTTAATGCTGAATATTACAAGTTCGTATGTACATCAATCCAATAATTTAAGCATACAACCAGACAGCTTCCAACAAAAAAAAACTAGAACTATAGGAAATATATATTGATCTCAAGTAAGCTCCTTAACTGCTTACTTTCCAGTTCTTTGCACTTAATGAAATGAGATCTTCAAGATGCTTATAATTGTGGTTACCCATATACAGAAATTGGATCTGTGTACTGAACCTATGCACTTCACGTATAAAATGGAACATCAGATGCACTTAGAAGAATCCAATGTGATGTCAAATGCTGTTTGAAACCTGATTATCTTTTGCAACGATCACTATTTACTCAGGAACAGATCCAAAAGCATTTTTGGTGTCAAAACACAAAGTAAATAATTATTTATTCCACAATATTTAGGTGCTGCAGTTTGGTGGCAACTGATTACAACTATGTCAGTTGATTGCCTCTTGTGATGTCGAATGATGGCTGAATGATCGGGTCTGAATGCAAATGATAGCTAAATGATTACTTCTGAGTGCTATTGATTGATGTCAAGTGAATACTGTTGAATGCAAATTGTGTCAAATGATGTTAGAACATTTTTGTTTGTGACAGTAACTGAAGGCAGAGAAGAAATTAATTTGGGTGTGAATACATTTGGCATTTAATATGATAAATCCCTACAAAACAGCATTGAATAAAGCTGAGATAAGTTACTTTTTGTTCTGAGTAAGAGTTGTGCTGAGCCAAATGGCTCTTTTCTTATCAGAAGTTTGCAATATTGTGCTGTCCATGGATACAATTCTGAAACCAGATACTGATGCCAATAGGTGATTAGGTGCATTGACCCGAACAGACACCAATGAGTGGGGAATTTCACCATAACTTCCTTGCAGTGTTAATGTAAGCCTTACTTGCAACTAATAAAAAAAACTTGAAAAATTTTAGTACAATCTTACAGCTGAGACATTAAGTGAAGCCATGTATGTATTTATGGCTGGAAATGAAGGATATCACAATACAGTTCATAGAAAAGGAGAGGAACTCTCCCTTAGTCCTGCCTAATATTTATCCCTCAATGAATAATTGTAAACTAATGGAGAAGTCACAGAATCCCTACAATGCAGAATGAGGTCATTCGGCCCATCGAGTCTGTACCGACAACAATCCCACTCTGGCCTTATCCTCATTACGTCACGTATCTAACCTCTGCATCACTAAGGAGCAATTTAGCATGACCAATTAACCTGACCTGCGAGCAGAGTGGGGCTAATTGGATAGCTTTCGAAGCCAGAACAGTTAAAATGGCCTCATTCTGCATCATTTTGTTCAAAGATTCTAACCAACACCACTAAAGCAGTTATTTATTTCATTCCCCTTTGTGAGCCTTGTGTGTACAGATAGGTTGTTGCATTTATCCACAGTAAAAAAAATACTCATTTGGTTCTAAGTGCATCCTTGGTATCCGAAGGTTGTGAAAGACCACAATACAACTTCTTTTCTTTCTTACCAGTTATGACTGCAATAAATAGTTTTGGAGCATTGATTTTTCTCTAAAGCCTACACAGAGAAGTCGAAACTGGGGGTGCAGTCAGAAAGGAGAGAAGTGGCAGAGTCAGGTCCCACACTGAGATAATTACAAACAGCTTGTACCTTCACACAGCGTTCAATACAGTTGGAGTATTACATTAACCTGAATGCAAGGAATGCTCAAGTAACTTCTTGGATCATTTAGAAACACTGTTCAGGATTTTCTGGCCATTCATGCCAGCAGGTCTCGCCGCAGAGGATGGGGATTTGGTGGAGCGCCAAATTCCCCGTCCTTTCACTGATGGCAGGACGTAAGCAGCCGGAAAATTTTGGCCTGCGTTTCTAAAAGTTGTGCCATTCTGGATAAAGAATGCACCCAAAACTTTCAGAATTATTCAAGGAAAGAGTCACCGTGTAGCATGCATTGATGATTTAGTGGTGAATGTCATGCATGCATTGTTCTCAGACTGCTTTGTTGTCTGGTCATCCAGAAGCTCTCTCTTAATGAACAATGTGTTTTCTGCAGCCAGGCAATACATTAAGGTTCTTCAAAAGCACCCTTTTGTTCAGAGCTACATGTTACATTATTACTGCAGCCCTAAACCTGTAACTATCTGCATTTTAGGTTGAAGCGGGACGCCCTACAAAGTTTAGTGTTCTGTGCAGACCACATCAAGTGCTTGGCTCAGTTTTGCTTGCCAAGATAGGAGAGCAAAGTGCTTGAGGCAGTGCAGTGAAAAGCCAGGTGGCTGATCCTGGTGATAGGGCTGAGGAAGGATGGCAGAAATTTACCAATTTATAATAAGGCGAGAGGAAATAATTGTCAGAGAAGAAGGTAGTTGAGAGTATGTTTTAAGTTTATTTACTAGTGTCACTAATAGGCTTACTTTTTAACACTGTATTGAAGTTACTGTGAAAATTCCCAGTCACCACATTCACCAGGGCAGGATTTATTCAGTTAGTGGGAGGGTGTTAGGGAAACTTACAGATGAAAGAGAGTTAGGGGTACAGGTTAATAGCTCTTTGTAAGTGGAGTCACAGGTGGACAGAGTGGTGAAGAAGGCATTCAGCATGCTTGGTTTCAGAACATTGAATATAGGAGTTGGAATTTTTTGATGAAGTCGTACAAGGCATTGGTAAGGTCACATCTAGAAGATTGTGTGCAGTTATGGTCACCTTTTGAAAGAAAGGATATTAAATGAGAAAGAAGGCAGGAAAGATTTACTGGGGTGCTATTGGGACTTGATGATTTGAATTGTAAGAAGAGACTGGATAGACTGGGACTTTTTTCTCTGGAGCGTAGAAAGCTGAGGGGTGATCTTATGGAGGTCTATAACGAGGTGCCTACCTCAACTAGATAGTCAATATCTTTTCCCAAAGGTAGGGCAGTCTAAAACTCGAAGTTTAAGGTGAGAGGGGAATGATACAAAAGTGTCCAGAGGGGCAATTTTTTTCACACAGAGGTTGGTGAGTGTCTGGAACAGGCTGACAGAGATAGTAGTAGAGGCAGGTATGATTTTGCCTTTTAAAAAGCATTTAGATCGTTACATTGGGTAAGATTGGTACAGAGGGATATGGGTTTAAAAAAAAAGGGGCAGCAAGTTTGGTCAAAGGCCTGTTTCCATGCTGTAAACTTCTATGACTTTACAACTTGTTTGGATACATGCAGGGAGAATTCTAGCATGGCCAAAGCACCTAACCAGCATGTCTTTCGGATTGTGGGAACAAACCCCCACAGACACGGGGAGAACACGCAGATTCCACACAGACAGTTACCAAAACTGGGAATCGAACCCAGGTCCCTGGCACTGTGGGGCAGCAGTGTTCACCACTGTGCCATCCTTATGAAAGGAGAACTCTGGCTCAGGTCAAATTAAATGATCAAAACAGCTTAATGAGACTTCAAATGAGTGAAAAAAATTTCAGACCAAAATCAGTATATTCCTCTGCATGCAAAGGGAAGGTTTCTTTTTAAAAGAATGAAAGAAAATTGACCAGCATATCCCAGTCACTGATTGGACAGCCCATTTGTGTGTGAAATCCATTCAGTTCCTCCTGTCCTCTCTGGCTTTCCTCAGTCATGTGATCCCTATCATGTGGCCACTTTCTGGAGGCTGCCATTTTAAATTCAGATCAATGGATACCTCTCAGTGAGACAAACATTGAGACACGGTGCCATCTTTAAACGCAAAATATGGTGTCAGGAAGTGGAGATGAAGTAACAGATTTAGAATCCTGCAAACGCTGCAGGGAAGGCACAGTTTAGGAAGGTACACAGAAATGTTAAAATCTGCTAAGAGCTGCTGAAAAAGGAGAAAGAAAAGCCAGCTAATCAAAGGCTACATGCAAAATGCTGATTTGGTTACCATGAGTGCTGTAAACTCCCTCTTCCTGGCTCCTGTCAAAATGAAAATTGACATTTGGCAAAATTGCGAGGTTATAACAGCTTAATTAACCAGTCAGAGCCAATAAATAGTAGCCGCAGCTGGAAAAGGACAGTTACAAAATGTATACCAATTTAAATCTAACTGCTGAACAAAAAATAGCAGACAATTTGAAAGCCTTGAATGAATGTGTTGAACTGAGTGTAACTGTTACATATGAGTGCTATATATTCAACAACAGAACTCAAGGTGAAAACAAGACCACTCAACACTATGTGACGTCAGTAGTAGTAAAGCTGGCAGAATCATGTGAATTCAGATACACAAAAGACTGCTTAAAGAATCAATATATAGCCATGAAAAAATATGATCTGGGAATCATCAACCCAGCATAGACTGACTCAGGGAACAAACAGTTGATGTACGAGAAAAATGGGGATAACTTGGGTAACTCTCAGTTACAAATGATCACGCATGCAAATTTGTCTTTTCCAAAGGGATGTTGATATTCTTGTTTGGTTTAAAAAAAAAGGGGAATGTTTGGTTTTGAATTGCAATCCTATCAGGCTTTCTGTACCATGTGACCCCCTACCATGAGACAGTTATCTGGAGACTGCCATCTTCAGTCCACTTCAATAAAGAACTGAGATCGACACTGGGGAATTCTCCAGTTGCAACGGATGAAACTCAGCCCTCCTCCATGTTCTTCATGCTGTCGAAGGCAATGGAAAAGGGAATTGAGCAAATAAGTACGTTATTGCTGCGGTGAGAGCTAAATTTGATTTCTAAGAGTAGTCGACAGGATCCTGGATACAAATGTTCATAAATTATTTCGGGAACAGTTGAATGTTGCTGTGGGAGGATAAGGAGCTTTGAAATAAAAGTTCCAATGTACTCCTGGCTGCTTTCCCACATTCTCCCCTCATTATACTTGAGAGCAGCCAAAGTTCTGCTGCTTGTGCCTTGACTACATGAATCAAATCCATATCCTGATCACATTGTGGTTGTTGACCATTATTGGTTTTTTAAAAAAATCATTCATGGGAGGTGGGCGTCACTGACTGGGCCAGTATTTATTGCCTATCCCTAGTGGCTCATGGAGGGCAATTCAGAGTCAACGACATTGCTGTGGCTCTGGGAGTCACATGTAGGCCAGACTAGGTAAAGACGGCAGATTTCCTTCCCTAAAGGACATTAGTGAGCCAAATAGGTTTTTTCAACAATCAGCAATGGTTTCATGGTCATCAGTAGATCCTTAATTGATTTGAATTTAAATTCTACTATTTGGCATGGTGGGATTCAAACCAAAGTCCCCAGAACATGGGCTGAGTTTCTAGATTAATAGTCAAGTGATAATATCACCGAGCCATCGCCTTCCTATAAACCTTGATCAAGCAACATCTTGGTTTTAAGATTTATATCCTTGTTTTCAAATTTCTCCATGGTTCCCCCCACTCCCTATCTCTCTAATCTTCTTCAGTCCAGAAACCTCTGCGATATTTGGACTCCTCTAATATTGGTCACTTATCCATCTTTGTTTTCACTGCCTAATCATTGTTGGTTGTGCCTTCAGTCATCAGTCCATGTCACTTTTCTCCTGCTTAAAACCTACCTCTATCTTCCCTTCTATTTAGATATTCTCTCTATGGCTTTATGTAGGTGTTTCATTTTATAATGTTCCTATGAAGAGCAGCATGGTAGCACAGTGGTTAGCACTGCAGCCTCTCAGCATCAGGAAACCAGGTTTGATTCCCAGCTTGCGTGGCTGCCTGTGCGGAGTCTGCACATTCTTCCCGCGTCTGTCTGGTTTCCTCGGGTTCTCCAGTTTCCTCCCACAGTGCGAAAGACACGCTGGTTAGGTGCATTGACTATGCTAAATTCTCCCTCAGTGTACCCAAATAGGCACCAGAGTGTGACAAATAGGGGATTTTCACAATAACTTCACTGCAGTGTTAATGTAAGCCTATTTGTGACACTAATAAATAAACTTAAAGAGCCTTTGGACATTTTATTACCTTTATATGGTGCCTTTAACATATGTTGTTGAAGGCAGGTCAAACAGTCTCAAGTTATCAGTAATTCTCAGTTGATCTGGTGAAAAAGACCCTATAAAGTGTATAGTTGTTTCATTTTAATCTTTGAAGTTCATCATTTAAAATAAATGCTTCCTACTTGAAATCAAGTCTGAAAATCACTATTTCTTCTGTGTCATGGCCCCAGCACTTGTCTGTTTATTGAAAGGGTGTGTCTGCAGAAAACCACAACACTATAAATATTTCCACTGCTGTGAATGATTGCAGTTTAAGTGAAAAACAATAAATGAACAGGTGAAAAGAGAAAGAACAGCACTTAAAGATTACATCAGGGATTTGTTGCGTGCTGTGAACTTCCCTTCCTTACTGAAGTGCTGCATGCAAATGGAATTATCACAACAAAGCCAGCCTGCTGAATCTGGCCAAATACTCCTCAATGTGATCGGCTATAATGTGAAAAAAACTTTCCCAGAAAGAAGGCTGACTGGAATCAACAAATGCAAGTTGGGGGGAAAAAGAAAATGGCTCGATTATTTGTTTTAAATTTTTAGAACATTGTTTCAAGCTGAAAATCTCAGGACTGTTCGGGGTCCACACAATGGGGAATAACGTGTTCAGAAGATAATTAATCACTTTCAAATTTCCTGTTCAAAATGGAAACGTTTTCTTGGAGAAACTGAAACTTCTTATTAACTCAATTAAGTGTGAAACTCGGACTTTATTTAACAAACATGCCGCAATGAGTAAAATACTTTGATTGAAAACTGACTTAAATAGATTGTCAATGTGACTGATTTGAGAAATCCAATCAGCAGGGTGAATGTATGATATTTAAGTACTTACTTTCCTTTCCCGTATTTGCTTTGAATAGATTACTATGCCATATTTTCTGTTATACAAATGAGTAGATGGTGCAAGGGGGAAGAAAATTTGTTCTAACATGCCATCTGGAGAACTCACTGGGATTTCTAGTTTTCGCACAAGGCTACGTAAAGCAAAGTGAGATGTGAATGCAGTTCACTGATCAAATAAATGGAGGTCAGAAAAAAAATGATATTTCTCCAAACCAGGTCGAAAAGAGGTGACACACTTCACAGGGATGTTTTCCCCTTGCTCTGAACACAGGGGAAAACTGTTCTTTTGTGTTACGTATACAAATACTTGAGTTTCATGAGCTCTTATGGTGCAATGGATGGTATTTCTGTCTGAATCTGAAACTCTCAACCACTCAAGGATCTGATGGCCATGGAAGGTTAAGTATCATCCTTCCAAGCCTAAGACAGGCAGTAAGAGTGGGTAATGTTCCTGGTTAGTCATGTGAAGAACAGAATGTTGGCACCTCTACTATCACAAGATGATATGGTGGCAGAGTGGTCAGCACTGCTACCTCACAGCTCAAATGGCCTACGTTCTACTCCAGCTTCAGGTGACTCTGTGTGTGTGTGCATTTGAGATGTTTAGTTAGGGGATTATCAGGAAAAATACTTCAGGCTGTAGGGATAGAGCCTGAATGGGGTGCTTTGTCGGGAAGGTAGTGCAGACATGATGGGCTGAATGGCCTCATCCTGTACTGTAAGTATTCTATGACTCTGTTCTATTCATCGCTCCAGACTAAAGCGTACAACTACAGCAATGCAGGCTCCCTGGGTGAGCTGGAACACACCACTTGAATTTAAATGTCACATCACTCTTTTTCCTATTCATATTTCGCCTGTTTGATTAATTTTCTCGCTTTAAAATTGTATTACTTTGTAAAACAAAAGCTCCTTAAATCAAGTTTTGTTTTCTGAAAATGTAACTTGATTACATTTGAGTGCTTCGGGTGCATTGCTGATAATACCTGCTCTGCAATGAGATAACTGCATAGTTCAGCGCTGAGGGCTGTCTTTATTTCAAAGGGCTGCCTACGACTATTGCAAGTTTCAGTGACAATATTATAAATTGAGGAAAAAAATGCCCATTTTTTTCTGTTGCAAAAAAATCATGTTCTGTTAACACCTATTGATATTTTCTTTATTTACTCTGAATAGATTGTGAGCACTTCTTTTCTATTCAAAGTATAAATGATGCAACAGAGGATAAAAAAAAATTGCTGTTTGAGATATTATAGGTGTTGTCAGACAAACACAACTCAGCCTCTGGAGATGGTCCAAGTGTGCAGGGGGTAAAAAAGTGAAGTTTATTTATTAGTCACAAGTAAGACTTACATTAACATTGCAATGAAGCTACTATGAAATTCCCTGAATTGCCATAGTTCACTGCCTGTTCGGGTCAATGCACTTAATCAGTACATCTTTCACACTATGGGAGGAAACCAGAGCACCAAGAGAAAACCAACACAGACATGGGGAGAACAAGCAAATTCCACAGAGACAGTGACCCAACCCAGGTCCCTGGCACTGTGAAACAGCAGTGTTAACCACTGCCATCCCAAGATTCAGGTGCAGAATCTCTCACAAAGCGATTACAGTGATGTACATTTATACACAATGCAGCTTCGGTTGGTGACACGCCCAAGCTTACTGTGTCTGCTCATGGCGTTCGTGTCCTGCTGGTAAACATGTCCTGTCATGAGCTCACAGACAGTCAAGCTAGTAGGAAAGTATGAGAAGTGAAAAATATAGAAAAACAGCTCAGACACTGTGGCATTGCTGCCTCACAGCCCCAGCCATCTCGGTTCAACTCCAGTCTGTGTTTGGAGTTTGCACGTTCTCCCCATGTGTCTGCCTGCAGAGGTTTCTCCCGGAGTCCAAAGATGTGCAGATTAGGTTGATTGGCCATGCTAAGTTGCACCTTATCATTAGGGGGATTACATGGGGTTATGGGGATAAGTCCCGGTGGCCTTGTCATCAGTGCAGGCTCGATGAGCTGAATGGCCTCCACTTGCAGTATAGAGATTCTATGATGATGATTATCAATTGCTACAACTTCATCTCTAGCAACACTGTGCTGGGGACAGTGCCAGGGTGGGGAGGGCTACTGGAGACAATGCCAGGGAGGGGGGGGGCTAGGTGGAGGCATCATGCTAAGGACAATACCGGAATGGGGCAACAGGTGCGGTTCCCCTTTATGTGACCTGTCCTTCAACTTTCTTTTTTGTCTCCTAGAGAGTATGACAGAGAAAGCTGCCATTGCTGTTACAAAACTGCATTTCCTGCCCAACATCAGTCTTCGGTGATTTCTGGTAGAACCCATCCCTGGCCTTTTTGTCAGAAAATAAGGAGGTCGACTTATGCATGAGTAACAGTTTGGAGGCAACGAATTTCAGCTTTTGCTTGTGCAGAGTTGCTCACCTTATAATGGTGCAAAAAAAATCATTTATATTTTTATTATTAAACTTTTTGTTATCAGTAACAACCTCCTTGGAGACAGACATTAATCTCTTTACACTAAATTCATCACATTTATCAATTCATCTAAAACAAAACATGAATTTGTGGAATTTGATTATTTTTTCACCATGCAGAAGAGACTATTACTTAGCAGCAGAGCATGCACTGATTGTATTTTAAAATCCATAAAAATCATTCTCCTCACAACCAAATAATGAATCCCAGTTTGTTTCTGAAATGGCATCAGCTTATTATATTTATTTGTGTCTCAAGTAGGCTTAGATTAACACTGCAATGAAGTTAGTGTGAAAATCCCCCAGTCGCCATACTCCGGCATCTGTTCAGCTACACCGAGGGAGAATTTCGCACGGCCGTGCACTGAACCAGCATGTCTTTCGGACTGTAGGAGGAAACCGGAGCATCTGAACTAAAACCAGGCAAACACAGGGAGAATGTGCAGACTCCGCACAGACGGCCAGGAATTGAATCCCGCTATGAAGGAGTAGTGCGAACTACTGTGCCACTCTATGGATCCTCAACATCATCTTCACAACCAAGCTGTTGTTGGCTTGATCATTCCACAAATAATCACCTTCTATTGCCATCAAGCGCATTGATAACTCATTTTGATTTGATGACAGTCTCCATTCTGATTTCATTGAATAGAATTTCTACACCCACAAGAAACCATTTAGCCCATTGAGTCTGCACCAACTCTCTATTAGAGAATTTTATCCTGGTCTCTTGTTACCTCCATCTCAACATTGTAATCTCCCATATTTCCCATGGCAGTTCCATCTAACCTAAACCAGGACACTAACACCAGAATTCTACCACCTTGCCCACTATGGAATCAGAGCTGGTGAGGGTGGGACAAGAGAAATGTCTGTTGATCTCAGGTAGGAATTTCTGATCTCGCTTGAGCAAGGCCATAAAATCCCGCCCGATGGGGCAATTTAGCACGGCCAGTCCACCTTACCTGCATATCTTTGGACTGTGGGAGGAAACTCTCATAAACATGGGGAGTGTGCGCAAACACAACACCATCAACCAACCAAGGCCAGACTTGTACCTGGAATTGTGAGGCAGCAATGCCAATGATTGTGCCATCATCCCCAGTTTCTGCAACGCATTCGCACAGGACTGCTAACATCGGAGCTCGAATCCTGACTTCTATGATGAATGTCTTCTCCCTTCTGGTCATCCCACTTTTTTGCCAAGCCAGCCTTGAAGCTCTTGGTGAGAGAGATGCCCAGTGGTTGAACAAGCTTCATTAGACCAAGAGTCTGCCGATTCTCATCAATTTTGCAGTCCTGTCAGTTGGATCCCTATATTTCCCCTCACCACTTGTGAGGATGACTGCCACTGTCAGGACGAGAAAATCCTGCTCAGAGGTTCAAGACATTTTGAAGTATATTTTCAAGAAAAGCAACCTGTAGATATTTTCTCAAAACATTATTGAGTGTTCCAGTTCCATATATCGACCTCTCAGGCATAAAGTGATAATTACATATTATTCAGCTGACAACACTTGCCAAGCAAGTCAGAATTAATACCTAACACCTTACAACGTAGGGATGTGCAAGTGTTGCTTCAGTGTTATCTAACAGAAAAAAACAATTCCCGGTTAGGCAACGAGCAGCAAACTTAGATATATTTAGAGCTTTCAGCTGGGCTCCCACTGTGGCAAGAACTTCAGGCCTAAACCTCATTCCCTGCCACTTTAAGGACCCAATCCATTGCAAACTACAAGAAAGTAGAAAGAAACTTGAATTAATAGCTCCTTCCATATTCTCAAAATGTCCCGACAACAATTCCGGTTTTCTTTTACACCTAATGAAGTGCCTTTGAATTGCAGTGATGAATTTCATGACAGAAAATTAACAGCCAATTGAGGCATGGCAATACCTCAGAAACAGCAGATATCATGGCCTGATGATGTGTTCTGGTGACTTTAGTTGAGGACTAAATATTAGCTAGCACAGCAGAAAGAACTTCCTTGCACTTTTTGGAGTACTTCAATGAGGTTTTTTTCTCTTCATAGAATGGAGATGGCAAGGTGGCACACTTGTGAGCACTGCTGCATCACTGTGCCAGGGACCCAGATTCAATTCTAGCCTTTGGTCATTGTGTGCACGGAGTTTGCACATTCTCCCTGTGTCTGCATGGATTTCCTCCAGGTACTCCAGTCCCCTCCGCCCCCCGCAACACCAAAGATGTGCGGGCGAGGTTGATTGGCCACGCTAAAGTCCAACTGACTTAACCAACTGGTGTTGTCAGATTTCTTACTGTGTTTACCTCAGTCCAACGCCGGCATCTCCACATCACACTAAATTGACCATTCAAGTCAAGGGAATTAGCAGGGTAAATGTGTGGAGTTATGGTGATAGGGCCTAGGTGGGATTGTGGTCAGTGCTGACTCGATGGGCTGAAAGGCCTCCTTCTATACTGTGAGGATTCTATGAATGTGCTTCAGATATTGAGTCTGCACCACATCTTTGACAGAGCATCTTACCCAATCCCAATCCCTGTAACCTATGTATTTTACCCTGCTAATACCCCCTAACTTACATATCCTCGGACACGAAGGAGAAAATTTAGCACGGCCAATCAACCTAACCTGCACGTCTTTGTACCCTGGAAAGAAACTTGAGCATCTGGACAAAATCCATGCAGACACTGGGAGGACGTGCAAATGCCACACAGAATAACTCAAGACCGGAGTTGAACCGAGTCCCTGGAGCTACGAGGGCAGCATTGCTAACCATTGTGTCAACCATTCATCCAAATGGGAAGACAGAGCCCTGGTTCGACACCTCCAAAGGGTGACATCTTTAACTGCTGTACCGTGCTGGAGCTTCAGCTTATAGTGTGACTCTGAAGAGGGGCCTGAAATCAAAACTTTTTTTCAGAGACAAGAATATAATGACTGAGCCCAGGTAGACATCTTAACCACAGCGTTGTGTGTATTTGAAGCACATTTACTTTTTGAAAGTGAGACTTAATTGTCCCATTGACAAGACACTAGATTTATTTATGAGCATTTATGAATTTTAAATCAGTCACTTTTGATTTGTATTGTACACACATTTGCAGGTTCATTTTTCTACCCTGTTAATGTGCATTTCAAACTCTTTCGCCTGTTTAAACATGTGGTCTGGGGAAAATGTTTCTTGACAGTTTATCAGTTGTTGGATAATGTTATTTTCCACAAACGGAATGCAATTTTTTCATAATGTTATTTCACAAAATGACTGGAATCTCAACTCTCCCTCTAACTCTGAAGAGTCATTCGGACTTCAGACATTAACTCTGTTTTCTCTCTCCACAGATGCTGCCAGACCAGCTCAATCTTTCCAGCAGCTGTTATTTTGCCAGCTGCTTCACTATGTTTTACTAATCACACAATACGTTTGTAAGTGCTGTAATGTATTATGTGAAACCTTAAATATACTACAATTCTCACTAATACATCAAAGGGGAGGCAATGGTCCAATGGTATTGTCACCAGATTAGTAATCCAGAAACTCAGTTAACGTTCTGGGGACCCGGGTTCAAATCCTGCTAAGGCAGTTGATAGAATTTGAATTCAATCAAAGATATCTGGAATTAAAAATCTCCTGATGACCATGAATCTATTGTTGATTGTCGGAAAAAAAAAATCTGAATCACTCAGGTCCTTCAGAAAAAGAAGTCTGCTGTCCTTAGCTGGTCTGGCCTACACATGTCTCCACAGAGCCATAGCAGTAGTTACCTCTCAAGCCACTCAGTTCAAGGGTGACAAGAGATGACCCAGCCAGTGATACCCATGACCCACAAATGAAGGTTGAAAAAAAGTGATTATTTAAATGAACCAGAATCACTTCAGCCCACACAGAAATTTGGCTACCTTGCAGTAAATACAATAATAGGTATTTGCAGCTGGCAGTTTTCGCTCCTAATCTCTCTTCAACACCATCTTACACTCAGCACATTTTTCTTGTTGCCAGGTATCCTCCTGGGTCTGTGCCATACTTTATTGCCAGCCAGCTGGCACCTGCAGGCAACGCAACTCTTGAAGCCAATGCTATATCCATTTGATAATTCAACCTGCATTTTTGATTGAATGCAAATTTCACCATCTGCCTTGGCGGGATTCGAACCCGGGTCCCCAGAATGTTAGCTGAGTTTCTGGATTAATAGTCTTGTGACAATACCATTGGGCCATCGCCTCCCCTTTGATGTGTTAATAAGAATTGTACTGTGTTTGAGGTTTCACATAATACATTACAGCACTTAACAAATGTCTTGTGTGATTATGTAAAACATATAGTGAAGCTCCATCCCATCCCGTATGAGGGGATTTTCAAACGTTTGCAGGGCTGAGACCCAACGCAGTGCAATCTCAAAACTGCCCGGATGCTGATGCCACAAAACCATTTAAAATCTTTACGGAGTGCTGAAGCAGGAGAAGGAATAGGAAACCCATCAATTAAGTAAAAATCTGCCTGTTGAATGATTTGATTTTTCACTTTGGCACATCTTGGGTTCTTTGCAAGGATTAGAATATGTGGAAGACTTAATTTTGATACTCCAACAGTGCTGGCTGCGCAACTGTGACTTTTCCGCATATAAATAACCACTTGCCTTCAATGCTTCAGTTCCTGGCCTTCTAAATTTATTTTTAAAATTTTATTATCACAAGTAGACATACATTCACACTGCAATGAAATTACTGTGAAAATTCCCTCTTCACCACACTCCAGTGCCTGTTTGGATACACTGAGGGAGAATTTAGCCTGACCAATGGAGCTAACCGGCACGTCTTTCAGGTTGTGGGGGGAAACCTGTGAAAACATGGGCAGAATGGGAAAACTCCACGCAGATAGCCATCCAAACCAGGTATTGAACCCGGGTCCTTGGTGCAGGTGTGGCAGCAATGCTAATCACTGTGCCACCATGCCACCCACTCGGAGGTAGTATTTGGCCTCACCCGTTCCCAAGGTGACTGCCATCTGTCTTTGGTACCAAACACATGACAATTCTTACTAATACATAGAACATAGAACATTACAGCACAGAACAGGCCCTTCAGCCTTCGATGTTGCGCCGACCAATATAAAAAGCAATGCCCCTCCAAACTAAACCATTCCCTTCTCTTCCATATACTTATCAACTAACCTCTTAAACGCCACCAAACTTGGCGCATCTACAACTGCTGCAGGCAGGGCATTCCACTCCCGAACCACCCTTTGGGTAAAGAACCTACCTCTGATATCCGTCCTATAACTATCACCCCTTAATTTAAAGCTGTGTCCCCTCGTGCTAGCTTTCTCCATCCTAGGAAAAAGGCTATCACTGTCCACCCTATCTAACCTCTAATCATCTTATATGTTTCGATAAGGTCCCCTCTTAGCCGCCTCCTTTCTAACGAAAACAACCTCAAATCCCTCAGCCTCTCTTCATAGGACCTGCCCTCCATACCAGGCAACATCCTGGTAAACCTCCTCTGTACCCTCTCCAATGCCTCCACATCTTTCTTATAATGTGGGGACCAGAACTGCACACAATACTCCAAGTGCGGCCGCACTAGAGTTTTGTACAGTTGCAACATGACGTTGCGGCTCCGAAATTCAATCCCCCTACCAATAAAAGCTAAGACTCCATATGCCTTCTTAACAACCTTCTCGACTTGACTGCCTACTTTCAGGGATCTATGCACATACACACCAAGATCCCTCTGTTCATCTAGACTACTAAGAATCCTACCATTTGCCCTATACTCTACACATTTATTATTTCTGCCATAGTGCATTACCTCACACTTTTCCACATTAAACTCCACTTGCCACCTCTCGGCCCAGCTCTGCAAAGGAAAGGCAATGGTGCAATGGTATTGTCACCAGACTATTAATCCAGAAACTCAGCTAACATTGTGGGGACTAGTGCCAGGGGAGACAAAGGAAATTTGGCATGTCTGCCCCAAGTCTCACCAACTTCTATTGATGCACCACAGAAAACATTATTTCCGGTTATATCACAGCTTGACATGGCTCCTGCTCTGTTCAAGACTACAATAAACTACGAAGGATTGTGAAAGAAGCCTAATCCATCAATCAAACCAGTCTTCCATCCATTGACATTGTCTATACTTCCTGCTGCCTTGGCAAAGCAGCGAGCATAATCAAAGGCCCCACACACCCTGGTCATACTCTCTTCCGCACTCTTCTATTGGGAAAAACATACAAAAGTCTGAGGACATGTACCAACTGACTCAAAACAGTTTCTTCCCTGCTGTCATCAGACTTTTGAATGAGTTTACCCCGCATTAAGTTAATCTTTCTTACACCCTAGCTATGACTGTACACCACATTCTGCACTTTCTTTCCTTCCCTATAAACAGTATGCTTTGTTTTTATAACACGCAAGAAACAATACTTTTTACTGTATACTAATACATCTGATAACAATAAATAAAATCAAAACAAACTGCAAAGATGTCTAGCAAAGTTTGTTACAATCCTGTGACTCCTGCAGAACAGTCTAGCAGCAACTGAGCTTTGAAAAGGATTACATTTTGTATCCAGATAGGGCATCAAGGAGGACTGTGTTACTGTCCTAACTCATTTCACTATCTACCTTAGACTGGTCACTTCCACAAGAGGTCATAATTGTGCCCACCCAATGGGAAGCTTTTTGACCTCAATAGGCTGAATGTCAAAACTAAGTTGACCCTCCAGCATATCCACAACTTTCTATCTGCCAACAATATGGCCCACATTACAAGCGAATCCTCAACCCCTGTAGCTCTGCATTCCTATTGTCTGAAGGTCACACAGACCTTTATTCCAGGAGATAGCTGACCAACCGTTGTAGCAATTCCCAACAGGGCTAATCACTTACCATCAGCAAGAGCAAAATTCTCCACCTGCTCTTGCATAAAACCATAGAATCCTAACAGCACACAAAGAGGGCATTTGGCCAAGTCTGCAGTGACTGTCCAAAACAGACTGTCCAGAACCCTCCCAACATTCCCTCACATTTAATATGGCCAATCCACCTAATTTACACATCTTTGAACTGTCAGAAAAAAGACAGAGCACCCAGGGAAAACCCACAAAGATATGGGTAGAACATGCAAATTCCACACAGTCACCCAAAACCAGAATTGAACACAGATCCCTGGTGCTATGAAGTAGCAGTGCTAACCGCTATTCCATCACACTGCCCTGGTCACACCAATCCCCGATCACACACCTACATCTTCAGCTAGTGTTATTGATGGGGAGACATTTATAAGTTATTGGATACTTCAAAAATCTTGACAGTCATGTGTTTGGAATGGGTTAACACAATAAGAAGTCTCACAACATCATGTTAAAGTCCAACAGGTTTATGTGGTAGCAAATACCTCCAGCTTTTGGGGCTTTTCTCCTTCATCAGATGAGTGGGAGTTCTGATCACAAACAGAGCATATAAAGGCATGCACTCAGTTTACAGAATACTGATTAGAATGTGAGTCTTTATAGCTATTCAAGTCTTAAAGATGCAGACAACGTGAATAGAGATAGCATTAAGCACAGATTAAAGAAATGCGTATTGGGGACAATAAGTGAGATGTTGCAAGCCCAGACAAGTCATGGGGGTTACAGATAGTGTGACATAAACCCAAGATCCTGGTTGAGGCCATCCTCACGTGTGCGGAACTTGACGATCAGTTTTTGCTCAGCAACTTTGCACTGTCATATGTTGTGAAAGCCGCCTTGAAGGACATTTACCTGAAGATCAGAGGCCGAATGCGGTTAACAGATCTTCCGATTTCATCCTGTTTTATGTCAATTATTCAATACAAGATATGAAGGGGACACAGGTGGCACTGACTGTTGAAGGAGAACTGTGTGTGGATTTGGATGAAATAAATAAAGGCAGTTTTACGAAGAAGCTGATCTTGTGTGTCTCCTTCGCTGAGCTACAGGCAAGGGGCTCAAACAGCATGGAAATCAGGTTTAGAACATTCTGGAAATCAGTTGTGAGCAACATGATATACTTCCTAAAGAGGAACTCAGGAAGAAGGTAGCTGGTGAGTAAAGGAATAATTTTTGTCCATTCTCAGATTCTTCAATTCTTTTCATTCTTTCAGAATATTACTAAAGCAACATTTTGAGAAAGAAGGTGGCTGCCAAAATAAATTCTCTATTTCTGCTCAACACATTCTCAACAAGTAATTTCAACTCTTCGCTGCCACATTTTTTGGAGCGATCTGCAAACTTGGAATTGTAGCTTTATGTGTAGCCTGTCTTGGAAAATAATTTCAAAATGAACAAATGAATTCCAAAAGTTTAAAAAATAGACAGGATAAACTTGGTGTCACAAAGGTATATTTGTTTACACTATAGGCCATTTTAAATTAAATATAAAATTAGTTTTTTTTTCCTCTTGTGAATTAAACATGAATCAACTGCTTTCTGACCGGAAGAAAATGTTGCGAAAAGCAAGTCTCATTGTTTCATGGAATACATTTAGATGGGAAAATTGTGGGGTTATTTTTTGTAATTTAGAATGAGAAAGTGTATTTAAATATCAGCATATTCCACAATAGGTTTATGGCATCTTCACATAACTGCCCTTTAAGATTTATCAAACATGTGCAAGGTAAGACCATCAACTTCATATTATACTTTTGCCAATGCTCAGGAGAGGTATGTTAATATTGTCTTAATGTCAATTAAAACTTTATTCCAGCTGACAGCTGGCAAGCTGGTTGGCTTTGTGCTATTTCCTAAAAGCATTAAGTTTGTTGATTGAATCAAGATCCAACATTGAGTTGCCAACCCTGGCTGGATGTGTTCCAGGAGATATTCTCAGAAGGTGAGAGGGGGTTCAACGAGAATCCAACATTTATAGAGTCCGATCCTGGTACCTGGGTGGGAATTCACCGCAGACGCTGCTGAATTTGGATTAACTCTAAATGGCTGGCTGGGAGTTTGCCGGAATCAATGTTAGTCTCCAAGAGAACAACGAAAACATTCCGAGATATTTTTGCCTGTTTTTTCCACACTTTCCAAAGCTCCTGCAGTGGGGAACACGTGAGCCAATGACTGCCAGTAGAATCTTCTGGAGCCCAAAGTTTTGCATGGTTTGCCTGCCCCAAGGAACCCATCAAACGGGGTCAACTTGGATGGAAATCAAATTTCCCTCCAGTAGAGAAATTAGCCACTCAATATGTCATTAGCTCGCATGCATCGTTAAATGGTGATCTGATGATGGACTTGGCAGCCATTAAATTATCACTTTTACAATGAATGATATGGACCTATGGATGAATTCGTGTCTATATTAATTTACTTGTTTCAAGTAATGCTTGAAATTTCTGAAACATGTTCTTTGGCTGCGGGGACAATGGGTGCCGATTCTGGTAGACTCCAAGAAACATAGAAAACTACAGCACAAACAGGCCCTTCAGCCCACAAGTTGTGCCGAGCATGTCCCTATCTACTAGGTTTACCTATAGCCATCTATCTTACTAAGAACCATGTACCTACTCAAGAATCTCTTAAAAGATCCTATCAAGTTCGCCTCCACCACCACTGCCGGCAGCCGATTCCAAGCACTCACCACCCTCTGAATGAAAAACTTACCCCTGACGTCTTCTCTATACCTACTCCCTAGCACCCTAAACCTGCGTTTTCTTGTGGCAACCATTTCAGTCCCGGGAAAAAGCCTCTGAGAATCCACTTGATCAATACCTCATCATCTTATACACCTCTATCAGGTCACTCCTGGCAGTTCCGAGAGTTTTGGCAACTCAAGCAACAGGGCACACAGAAACTGATTATGCATCACGCTATACTGTGGTTACAATAATAGGACGACCCCTTTCTTGCACAGCACTTGGTGGCACAGTGGTTATCACTGCAGCCTCAGGGGTTTGATTCCCAGGTCGGGTCACTGTCTGTGTGAAGGCTGCGCATTCTCCAAGTGTCTGCATAGGTTTCCTTCGGGTGCTTCAGTTTCCTGAAAGATGTGCTGTTAAGGTGCACTGAGCACGCTAAATTTCCCTTCAGTGTACCCGAACAGCCTCTAGACTGTGCCGACGAGGGGATTTTCACATTAACTTGATTGCAGTGTTAATGTAAGCCTAAGAATCTTTGAAACTGATTGTAAAGCTGCAACATTCATGGAGTGACATAGCTCTGGATGTACAAAGGACAACTAGGTAGTTTGGAGCACACGTGAGCCGAGGATAAGCTGAATCTCTGTTCATGATCCAAGTTTTGTGTGTCGATGAAAATCTGCTAGCAGCTGGCAATCGTGAAGGGAGCTACTGGAGTTGCCAGAAATGCATCCTACATGTTCTTTTATCCCAAATTTTTTGCAATGTAAATTTTGGAGCAAGTGAACTGGATAGTTTATATAAAAAAATTCCAAGAGGAAAGACAGAAAGAATTCCCCTCAGTGGTTTATGAATATCCTGCCGATATTATAAATTACTTTTCCAAAACAGTTTCATGGTTTCATTACATGTTGAACACAGAGGAAATATTTCCCCACTGGGTCGATAACTAAAGAAGAACAGGAGAAATGTGTTTGATTCAGTTGATGGTTTACTATTCCATAAATGTTTGCATGTGCATGTGTGGATTTGTGTGCGCACATGCATGTTTGCATGCATGCAAACATTTTGTGTGTGCATGTATACTGCTGCAGAACAATTTTGCATACATTGTGTGTGAGCTTAACTTTATTTTTAAACATTAGCAAAATAGATTTTTCCTCCTGCACACATATCACAATGGAAGGCTGCTGTGTGCTCTCTGATGCAAAGATGCAGCACTGCGACACAATCATCTGGCAGTGCAGGAGCTCAGTGTGAAGACTGACTGGCTGACTGCACATTGTTGAGGAGTGTGACAAAGAAACCATTGTAGCAGTGCTCTTTGAGAAGTGAAGAATATGAGAGAATGTGAAGAAATGAAATCCATCTTCAAGAATGCATTTATGCGATCTACATGAACTACATCTGACAGATGTTTGTTGGATAACTCCTGGATTCCTGAAATTTGCTTGTATGGTGTTGCAGAACGTGATTCCATATAATGTGCTGAGCATCATGTGAGAGTAACTAAGATTTGTCCCTTATTCTAAGTGTGCAATCAATATTGTGTGACCATTCAGGGAGCAGGTTGGCACGTACATTTTGGCAAAGGAAGGATTGCGAACTGAAGCGATTAGCTTGGGTTCCAAGGTGTCACCAACTTTTGGATTTGAGAATGCAGTGAAATGGAGACATCATCGAGGAGGTCTGCCTGGATGTCCCGTTGTGAGATCTGAGGTTCTGCAGTGAGGTGATCGCTTCCAGGACAGGAGGAAGGGGACAATTTCTCCAACCAGCAGGCAATAATAGAAATGGCCGAGGCAATCAGCAGCAGAATTGTGAATCTTTCGGTCTTAAGACAGTGCAGTAAGATGATCAAAAAGCTCAGGAAGGTGTGACATGTAAGGGGCATCACCCATTCTGTGCCAAACTCCAACATCCCCACAATTTTCCTGCACAATTCTCCTCAGGTCAACAAACCATACGACTCCACTTATTTCTCTCCATGTAAGCACCTCACATCCCCATTCAAACAGTTAACATTCACACTCACCTGGAGCCTATTTCATTCCCATAGCTCTCACATAACCCCCCAAATAGCATCTGCAGTAACTAGTGGGATGCCACATGGATCGGTGCTGGGACGCCAGCTATTCACGAGAAATATTAATGATTTGGATGAGGGAACAAAATGTGACATTTCGAAGTTTGCAGGTGATACCAAGTTGGGTGGGAGAGTGAACTGTGAACGAGGATGCAGAGATCCATCAGCATGATCTGGCAAGTTGGATGAAATAGGCTCTAGGTGAGTGTGAATGTTAACTGTTTGAATAAGGATGTGAGGTGCCTACATGGAGAGAAATAAGTGGAGGATGCAGAGATCCATCAGCATGATCTGGCAAGTGGGCAAATCAATGGCAAATGAAGTATAATTTGGATAAAAGTGAGGTTATTTACTTTGGAAGCAAAAACAAGAATGCAGGTAACTACCTGAATGGCTATAAATTGGGAGAGATGAGTGTGCAGCGGGACCTGGGTGTCCTTGTGCACCAGACATTGAAGATAAGCATGCAGGCGCAGCAGGCAATAAAAGCAGCAAACAGTATGTTGGCCTTTGTTGCAAGAGGTTTCGAGTACTGGAGCAGGGATGTTTTGTTGCAATTGTACAGGGCTTTGGTGAGACCACACCCAGAGGATTGTGTGCTGTTTTGGTTTCCCTTTGAGGAAGGATGTTCTTGCTCTTGGAAGTGCAGCAAAGGTTTACCAGACTGATTTGAGGGACAGTAGAACTGATGTATGATGAGAGATTGACTAGGTGAGGATTGTTCTCGCTGGGGTGGTGGAAAGCATATACAATTCTAACAGGAATAGACAGGGTAGATGCGGGGAGGATGTTCTTGGTGGTTGAGGGGGAGGGGGGGGTGTGGAGGGGAAGGGAGGGTGGAGAAAGAGTCCAGAACGAGGGGTCACATTCTAAGAATTCAGGTAGACCATGTCGGACAGAGGTGAGGAGACATTTCTTCACCCAAAGAGTGGTGAGCTTGCGGAATTCGTTACCCCAGGAAGTCACTGATGTCAAACCATTGAATGTAGTCAAGAGGTGGCTAGAAATAGCACTTGTGGCAAATAGGATCAAAGGTTATGGGGAGAAAGCAGGATTCAGCAATTGAGTGGAATGAAGAGCCATGATCAGAATGAATGGCAATGCAGATTCAAAGGGCCAAACAGCCTCCTCCTACTCCTACTCCTATAATTTTCTTCTCTACACCAGCTACTATGGGCACTCACACCTTCCTGCTTTATAAAGAAAATACACAACTTAGCAAAGAGGCAGAGGTTCACAGGGAGTGGGTAATGACAGGCATCTTATTAGTACATTCATGTCTCTAGTGCAAAGGTCTTCATAGAATACAGGCGGAGGCCATTAGGCCCATCAAGTCTGCACCAACAACAACCTTACCCAGGCCCTATCCCCATAATCCTACATATTTACCTCACTAATCTCCTGACACTAAGGGGCAACTTAACATAGCCAATCAACCTAACCCACATGTTTGGAATGTGGAAAGAAACTGAAGCACCCAGGGGAAACCCCTGCAGACACAGGGAGACAGTGCAAACTCTACAAAAGAGTTGTTGACTTCTTCCAGGAAGTTGCAAATTCAGCAATGATCCAACACAATAGCCTGAACCTTCTGAGGTACTAGTGCTTGGACGTGTTGAGACAGCTGCCTGTGTACCTTGTGCTAGAGTCTTACTTCCTTTCAGTTGGATGTCAGTGTCAAGAAACAAGAACAAAGAATGGTACACACAGAAACAGGCCCTTCCATCCACCAATCCTGTGCCAATATAGATGCCTCTCTTATACAATATTTTCTTGCTTATACATGGTCCATATTCCTCTTTACCTGTCTATTCATGCATCTATTCGGATGCCTCTTGAACGTTGTTATACAATCTGCTTCCACAACATCCTCGAGCAGCACTTTCCAGGCATTCACCACCCTCTGTATGAAAAATTGCCCCCTTAGATCTCTTTTAAACTTTCCCCTCTCATACTCAATCTATGCTTCTAAGTAATTGATCCTTTGACCCTGGGGAAAAGACTCTGTTTATCTCCACACCTTTCACAATCTTGTAAACCTCCATCAGGTTCCCCCCCTTGTCCTTCTGAAAATAATCAAAGTTTGTTGAATCTTTCTTCACCTGTCAAGCAGTGGGAGCACTTTAAGTAAGATTGTCTGAACAAGGCTCTTTCACCTGGCCATGGCTGGAACTCTTCAATCTGTACTGTGTACAGTTCTGATCACCCTGTTATAGAAAGGATATTATTAAACTATAAAAGAGTGCAGAAAAGATTTACTTGGATGCTACCAAAACTTGATGGATTGAGTTAGAAGGCAAGGCTGGATAGACTGGGACTTTTCTCTCTGGAGTGTAGGAGGTTGAGGAATGACCTTATAGAGGTCTATGAAATAACGAGGGGCATACATCAGTTAATAACTTTTTCCAAAGATAGGGGAGTTGAAAACTAGAGGTCATAGATTTAAGGTGAGAGGTGAGAGATACAAAAGGGTTCAGAAGGACAATTTTTCACAGACAAGGTGGTTAAGTCTGGAACAAGCTGTCAGAGGAGGTAGTCGAGGTAGGTATAAAGTTGTCTTTCAAAAAGCATTTAGACGGTTACATGAGTAAGATGGGTACAGAGGGATATGTGCCAAATGTGGGTAATTGGAACATGCTTCGGGGTTTTAGGAAAAAAAGGCCACATAGACAAGTTGGGCCAAAGAACCAGTTTCCATGCTGTAAATCTCTATGATTCTATGACTCTAGTTTTTCTAAGTCATCTGCATTGCCAATTTCCTGCTCTGTGCCCAGTGATGTTGTTGAGCTTTCAAACATGCATTCTTAATAGAAAATTTTCATGATTGCAAAGCATGCTGAGAAAGCCAATGCCACAGCCTTCTCCTGTTGCTTGATGGGAAACATTATGGATGATTGTCAAGGCTAGCAATATGCAAACATGCAAGAGGTCATAATGTTGCGACTGGGCAGAGAGAAACTATGATATTGTGCCAAATGTGGGAGAACAGGAAACCTTTGGCATTGCAACAGCATGTGTAAGTTTGTGTCTAACAAGATTGGAACAATTTCTGTGCAAGTATCGTTAGTTCAGATTGTAACAGGAGCCCCTTATGTGAAGTTAACAGTACACCCAGTGTGGAAACAGGCCAAAATGACCAAGTTTCTTCAGTGTTACAGGAATCATATGTCAGGAGTCGGAGCTTAAAATGGATCACATATACCAGTGATGTTGCTTGTCCACTCGATCTTCACTGCACGAGTGCTCCAATCTGACGTCTCCATCAATCACATCGCTGAGGTATTTACTGTCACCCAAATGTGTGATATCAAGACATGAAGACAGATTGCTGATTTATTGCAGTAAATGTTTTAATTAGTTAATCAATTTCAACATATTCCATCACAAAACACATCTACCTAAAAGCTGCACCAAGTTAAAGAAGCTGCTGATAAACTCTGCTCCAATCATTCAGATGTGACAGCAACTTTGTATCTCTGAGCCCAGGAGAAATGAAGCTAATTATATCTAACGTATTTTCAAATAGACGTCAGCTTCCTGATAAACAGCTGCGAATATCTATAAAATATGGTGTAAACAGAGGAGCAAAATGTTTTATGGATATCTTAATGACTTCTACCTGAGACACCAAGCTGTTGATGCAGGGGAGTTGCACAGATTGCAAGAAAACGTCAAACAGCACGATATATTAATTCTACCATTAAAACACTCCAACAAAACTAAAAGGGGGCCAGTGAGGACCAAACGCTATGAGAATGAATTGTAAATGTGGTTTTTACACAACGATTTGTGTAAAGTTGTAAAGCCAAATTCAGAGGTCCAGTCTAATGTTCAGGGAACATAGGCCAGGACAATTTGGATTAGAGTTTCTCTTTCTGCCTTCCAAAGAGTTGGTGGTGAGCACGTCCCCATTGATACTCACTGCTCTACAGCCAAATAACACTCCGTGGAGCACTAATTAACTTTCTTTAATCATTTGTGGAACGTGGGCATTGTTGGCTGGTCAGCATTTATTGCCCAACATTAGTTGCCCTTGAGGTAGTGGTGAGCTGCCTTATTGAATCACAGTAAGAAGTCTCACAGCACCAGGTTAAAGTCCAACAGGTTTATTCGATAGCAAAAGCCACTAGCTTTCGGAGCACTCGCTGCTCCTTTGTCAGGTGGGTGGGAGTTCTGTTCACAAACAGGGTATACAAGACACAAACTCAATTCACAAAATAAAGGTTAGAATGCGAATCTTTACAGGTAATCAAGTCTCAAAGGTACAGACCATCCCTGTTTCTGAACAGAACTCCCACTCATCTGATGAAGGAGCAGCGAGCACTTTGAAAGCCAGTGGCTTTTGCTACGAAATAAATGGACTTTTAACCTGGTGTTGTGAGACTTCTGACTGTGTTTACCCCAGTCTAATGCCGGCATCTCCACTTCTTGAATCTCCACTTCTTGAATGTGCGTTGAGTCACAATGCCGTCAGAGAGAGAGTTCCAGGAGTTTGACATAGCGACTGTGAAGGAATGGTAATATATTTCCAAGTCAGGATGGTGAGTGGCTTGGAGGGGAACTTGCAGACGGTGGTGTTCCCATGTATGTTATCCTCATTCTGTGAGGTAGAAATGGTCATGGGTTTGGAAGGTGCTGTCTAAGGATCTTTAGTGAATTGCTGGAGGAAGGATTTCTCCTCTGACTAAAGAGGAAGTCTCAACGTAGGGAATTGCTGAACAATCTGATTAGACAGTAGCTCTCCAGTCCAAACAATTCCAGTTTCTCAAACTCAGACATCCAGGACCCAGCTATGGGAGTCTGAGGGCAGGGAGGGTCAGTTGCGCCTAGTGGGTTGGGCAGAGTGGAGTCGGCGAATTATTGAAAAATGGGGAAGCTTACCCAAAAACTGGGAGGGGGAAGAGGGGGTCCAATATTTAAAGAAGAGACTGTTGATGGGGATGCTCACAATAATCCTTTGATACCTGAGCAAGGTCACTTTTTGGTTTCCTTCCTGAATCTGAATTCCTCCCACTCGTCTGAAAATTGATATTCAGTCGACAATGGCACATAAGTGGTCATTAATTGGCCATTTAAGGGCTTCAACTGGGGCAAGGACAGGGAGGCCAGCCTGTGCCTCACCTGCACCACTGTAAAATTTCAGAGGCCAGGGTGGGCGAGAAGCCAGTGGAAAGTTCTCTGAAGAAATTTCTGGCCACCGGCTGCCTACAGATCCCACTGCAGCAATTGATGCAATTTTTAACTTCAATTAATAAACCTGGAACATACAGTTAGTGTCCATACTGGTGATCACAAAACTATTTTTCACTTTGTAATAAACCATCTGTTTGACTCATGCCCTTTAGGGAAGAAAATCTGCTCTCCTTACCCAGTCTGGTTGAAATGTCACTCCAAGCATGCAGCAAAGTAACTCTGAATTGGCCAAGCACACCACTCAATTCAAGGCCAATTAGAAATGGACAAGTGTTAGCCTTGCTCTCCAGCATCCACATCCCACAAAAGTACAAAGAAAAAATAGCTCATATTAAAATGTTTTTTTTTTAATTCATTCATGGAATGTGTGTCTCTCTGGCTGGGCCAGTATTTATTGTCCAGTTCTTGAGGGCATTGAAGAAGTAACCACAGTAATGCAGACCTGGAGTTACATAAAGGGCAGACCAGGTAAGGATGGCAGATTTCCTTCCCTAAAGGACATGAGTGAACCAGATGGGTTTTTATGGCAATCGACAACGGTTTCATGGTTATCGATAAATTTTTAATTCAAGTTTTTATTGAATTCCAATTTCACTGTCTGCCGCAGTGGAATTTGAACCCAGGTGCCCAGAGTATTACCCTGGATTACAAGTCCTGTGATAATACCATCGCCTCACGTGCACAAGAGGATACTCCCAGACCAAAATAAGAGTCCTTTCCTCCCTGTATACATAAATATTTTGGGAAATCGTCCCTTGATTGGACGGAGGTCCTGTTGTCCACATACACTTGCAATAGATGCAATCAAGCGACAGATTTGTGTATTCCATCATTCAGTTTTGAAAAAAGGGCATTTACAGATGTGGAAACCTTAATATTGGATGGGTGTCTCCACAGTACTAGTGCATTGTTCTCTGAAGGGCCATTTACTAAGGTTTATTAGAGAGAAATTGAACCTTCATGTCCGTTAGTTAATCTCAATGAATCTTCAACGAACTTCTTTCACTCAGACATCTAAACAACTTAGCGCCACTTCCCCGCGTCACGGTGAACTTACAGAAATTCGATGTGCTGTGTAGTCACTCTTACTAATAATTTACTAATGCAATTTCAAGACATTTGAAATTGAGTATGTTAACTCAATTTACCAAGTAGCAAAGTGCCATTGAATGCACTTTTACTGCTGAGGAGCGGAGCCGTGTTTCTGTTGACCTTCATGGCTCAAAAACTAAAATCTTGCAATAATAGGACTGTCTGACTGTTGAGAAGAATGTATTAGTTATTCAGCAGAAGTCAATTTTTGGTCCAGAAAATATTGCAAGTGCTGCGGAATTTTCATGCCAGTTTGAGTTTTCAGTTATCAAACAAATAAAGCTCTGTGGAAAAGTTGCCCATGTGATTCTCATCAATAATTGAAAGGGCCATTAAAAAAAAGTAATTTTGTCATCTTGGAGTAGATTTTCTATCACAGATATCAAAAAATTATGCTGGGGTTTACTATATTCTTTTAGCTCTTTGCAATGATTTTATTCCAAAAGAAATTGAAGAACGGTACAACACAGGAACAGGCCTTTGAGCCCATCAAGTTTGTGCCGACTCAGGTTCTACTCTAATCTAATATTTTCTTGCTCCATGTGGTCAATATCCTTATATTCCCCACCTATTCACTTATCCATCCAGATGTTTCTCGAACATTTCTACTACTTCCGACAGAACATTTCAGGCATTCATTACCCTCCAGAACAAAAACACCACCAGTGTGAAAAACTTGCCTCTTACATCTCTTTTTTAAAACTTCCCCTTTCACTCTCAATCTATGCTTCTGAGTAATTGGCCCTTTGAAAAAGACTCTTGACTATCCACTCTATCCAAGCCTGTCTTAAGCTTGCAAACTCTATTAGGTTTCCCCCTCATCCTCCTATGTTCCAATGAAAATAATCCAAGTTTGTTCAACCATTTTTCATAGTCCATTTCTCCAAGGCAGGCACCACCCTGGTAAATCTCTGCGTACCCTTTCCAATGCATCAACATCCTTCTGGTAGCAACCAGAATTGTACACAACATTCCAAATACAGCCTCACCTTTTAAAGCTGCAACATGATTTTCCAATTCCTACAATCCTACACCTATACTTGTGATTCACTTTCCCAAGCAATATGTTATTTTGGATATAATATATGCGCATAGGATATTTTTTATTTATCTTTTAAGTCGACATATTTTCACTTCTCTGTAAATCTCAATGCTACCTTTTCCTTCTGTGCTGCAAACATTCATAAAAGCGTGAAAGATTCTACGATCACCACTGTGCAACCCGACTTCCTTTCATTTTCAAATTAACTGTCAAACCCGGTGAATTTTTCTACCCATTTACTGGATGTGGGTGTCGCTGGCTAGTCCAGCATTTATTGCTTATCCCTCGTTGCTCTTCATAAGGTGGTGGTGAGCTGCCTTTGTGCACTGCGGCAGTCCCTGAGATATAGGCACACCCAGAGCACTATTATTACAGAATTTTGACCCAGCGATAATGAAGGAATGTTGAAATAATTGCAAGTCAGATGGTGAGTCGCTTGGAGGAGATGGTGCTCCCAGATATCTGCTGCTCCTGTCCTTCTAGATGGGAGTGATTGTAGATCGCTCCTTCAGGAACTCTTGTTCTTGCAGTGCACCTTTTAGGTGGTACACACTGCTGACACCTTTTGGTGGTAGAAAGACTGAATGTTTGTGGAAGGGGTGGCATTCAAGTGGGCTGCTTTGTCCTTGAAGGGGTCACGCTTTTTGGGTGTTGTTGGAGCTACACTCATTCAGCCAAGTCAAGAGTATTCCATTACACTCCCAACATATATCTAGAAGCTGGACAGTCCCAGGCTCTTGGTAATGAAGGATTCAGCTTCAGTAATGCCATTAAGTGTAAAGGGTGATGATTAAGTCCGCACTTGTTGGAGAAGGTCATTGCCTGGCACTTGCATGTTACTCATTACAGTCAGTCCAAGTTTGGATATTGTCTGGGTCTTGCTGCATTTTGACATGGACTGCTTCACTAATCAAGGAAATTGTAAATGGTGTTGAACATTGTGCAATCTTCAGCCAACATCCCCTCAGAACTCTACCCTGAAGAATTCCTGCAATTATGTCCTGTAGTTGAGATGGCAGGCCTCCAAATACAACCATCTGCCTTTGTGCTCAGTCTGACTCCAATCAGTGGAGATTTCTCTCCCTTAATATCAGACTCCAGTTTTGCTGGGACTCCTTGATGCCATACTCAGTCAAATGCTGCCTTGATGTCAAGGGCAGTCACACTTCCTCAACTCTTTTGTCTTTGGTTAGCATTGCTGATGACCCTTCTATCACTGCTGAATTGTGGAGTGAGTGCCAAGGCCCAAGCCAACACTAAAGTGAAAAAGAAAAGGGCTAATTTGTTTCAGCTCTCTTCACTTCAATGTTCCGCCAGTCTTGTATGTGGATTTAGTGCAAAAACTACAGCCTCAGAATTTAGTGAAACCATTCTACTGTGGCTCTGTACTTATAGGGGTGAATTTTACTGTTTTGCTTGCCATGAGAATTGCAGCAGGCAAGGGGTGAACAGTGGAAAGGTCCATTGACCTCAGGCGAGATTGTACGGTTTTAGGGCAAGCACAGCCTTAAAATCTCACCTTCAGGGTAAGTGTACCAAAAAACCATTTCCTCCACATATCAGAAGATGAAATAACTAAAGAATCCTGAAGGAGTGGAAATAAATAAGTTTATCATTTTCTCTTAACAACTGGAAAGAAGTTAACAAACATTCATATTGATCATTTTAATTAAAGCGTTATGTAAATGAAACTTCGATAATGCAATAGAAAGGTCCTAACTTCATTACAACAAAATCATTTTGTCTCAACATTAGACAATGGTGTTCAATCAGAGAATTGAATTAATGATGAGCATTAAGCAGCGGTAATTCTGTGGTAATAAAACAGCACGGATTCAATCATTTGAACTAACGTTTCTGATGTTCAGTGGTATGAAATACCACTCCTCTGTCAGTGGGCAGGAAAGCTATTATTAGCAATGCAATCAGAAAGGTAAAATTCAAGAACAGCACCCTGTGATTACACACAATAACTCAATCAATGAACTTCATGTGAACAAGCCAATCTGCACAAGGGCTGATCAACTTGCGCGTTATGTTGGATAGGACGGGCGGAATGATAGAAAGGTCAGCAACAGCCTCATCAACAGAGAAACTGGGGGATATATTTGCATGCACTTCAATAGTGGTAATATAAGAAAGTGTTTTCTAATTGTGACCAAGAGTCGCCGATCATACAATATTGTTATGGTTGTAATTAATAGTTCAGGATAGGCCATGTTTTTGTGGTGACAAACACATCTCTTCGAGCTCATCAACAAGTTGGCTGCAAACGGCTGCACATGAAAATATGTAGCTTGGTTCTGCTTCAATCTTATTGTATAGGTTGGATGGCAAGGCAGAAAGGAGAGAGTAGGGAAGAAGAATAGCGAGTCAAATGGCAGAATGTGGCAAGCTGGATTACACAAGGATCACTGTTGTGGAGATGCCAGTGTTGAGCTTGGAAGTTTCACAACATCAGGTTAAAGTCCAACAGGTTTATTTGGAATCACAAACTTTCAGAGTGACCTTCTTCATCAGGTGAGTTACCTGATAAAGGAACAGTTCTCTAAAAGCTCATGATTCCATATAAACCCATTGGACTTTAACCTGGTCTTGTGAACCTTCTTACTGACTACTGTTGAAAACAATTTATACAATGATTAAGAATTTAGAGTCAAAAACTCAAGAATGTGGATGAAACCGAATTGTTGGGGGATGGTCAATGCTGAAGAGGAGTGCAATGATTTTGGGGGTATAGAATGGACAGACAACTTAATTTCAATAGTGCTAAGTGTAACTTAAATTTTGATTTAAAAATCCTATTATCTGAAAAATATAATCTAAATATAGCTGAAAAGTAAAGGAATTTCTTTTCCTTTAGGGGGATGTGAGCTTCACTGTCGCCCCTCCCTAATGCTTCCTGGTGAGGTACTTTTTTGAACAGTTCCAATCCATGTGGTGTGGGTAACCCAAGAGTACTGTTAAGAAGGGAATTGCAATGTTTTGGCCCAGTGACAGGGAAGGAATGACCGATATATTCTAAGTTAGGATGGTGAGTGGCTTGAAGGGGAACTTGGTATTCCCTTAGCTCTGGATGATCTATGTTCCTCATGATTTCAAAGACCTCTGTAAGATCAGCCCTCAACCATCTATGCTCCGGAGAAAAAAAGCCCAGTCTACCCAGCCTCACCTAAAACTCAAACCATCAAGTCCCAGTCGCATCCTAGTCAATGTTTTCTGCAGTGTTTTTTCTAGTTTAATAATATCCTTTCTATAATAGGGTGACCAGTGCTGCGCACAGTATTCCAAGTGTGGCCTTACCAAGTCTTATACAACTTCAACAAGACATCCCAACTCCTGTATTTAATGTTCTGACCTGTTTCCGTGCTGTAAACCTCTATGACTCTTGGACTTTATCTAATGCCCTTATCTTTTGAGATGATAGTCCTGAGTTTGGGTGGTGCTGTCGACAGAGCCTCAGTGAATTCTCACATTGCATCTTGTAGATGGTTCCTGTCACCATGCATCATTGGTGGAGAGAGTTAAAATTTGTGGATGGGTTGTCAATTAAGTCCTGAATGGTGTCAAGATTCTTGACTATTGCTGGAGCAGCACTCATCCAGGCAAGGAGAAAGGTTTCCCCTCACACTCCTGACTTGTGCCCGATAGATTGTTGCCAGGCTTTGGGAAGTTAGGAGGCAAATTACTTGCCAGAGAATTCCAAGCTTCTGACTTGCTCCAAGAGTCACAGTTGGTCAATGGTAATGGGGCATTCCATGATGGTAATGCATTTAAAAATGTCAAGTGGTGAGAGTTAGACTCTCTCTTGTTGGTGATCATTATCATCTGGCATTTTAGTGGCATGGATGTTACTTGCCACTTAGAGCCCAAGGCTGAAAACTGCTCAGGTCTGACTCCATTTGGACACGGACCACTTCAGGAGCTGAGGACTCATGAATGGTGCTGAACATTGTTGGCTGATGACTGCACATCCCAACTTCTGACCTTATGATGGAAGGAAGATCATTGAAGCAGCTGAAGATGATTGGACCAAGAACTTGACACTGAAGAACATCTGCAATGATATTCTGGAGCTGAGATGACTGATCTCCAGCAACAACCCAATTACTTTATGCCAGATATGACTCCAGCCAGTGGAGGACTTTGCCCTGATTCCCAGACTCTAGTTTTGCTCGAGCTGTTTAATATCACACTTGGTCACAGTGAAGGAACGGCTATGTATTTCTAACTTAGAATGGAGAGTGGGTTGAAGGAGAACTTCCAGATGAAGGTGTCCCCATGTATCTAATGCCTTGATCCTTTGAGATGGTAGTGGTCCTGGCTTGATGATAAGATCAGTTATTCTCACTTCTGGAGTTGAGCTCTTTTGCCCATGTTGGAAACAAGGCTGTAATAAGTCAGGAGCTGGGAGGCCCTAATGGAACCCAATCTGATCATCAGTGAGAAGGTTATTGCTCAGTGAATGCTGTTTGATAGCACTCTTACTAACCCCTTCCATCATTTTACTGATGATCAATAGTAGATTAATGGGAATGGTATTGTCCAGTTCATATTTGTCTTGCTTTCTTTTTGCATAGGATTTGTCTAAGAAGCTTTCTATCTAACTGGATAAGTGCCAGTGTTGTAGGTACATTGGAACAGCTTGGCTAGGGGCATTACAAGTTCTGAAGCACATCTTCAGTACAATTACTGAATATCTCAGCTTTGGCTTCAGCCAGTGCCTTCTGCCGTTTCTTGATATCATGTGAAGTGAATCGAGTTGGTTGATGACTGTGATCTATGATGCTTGGGACCTCAGGAGGAGAATTATCCACTCAGCACTTCTGCCTGAAGTTTGTAGCAAATGCTTCAACCTCATCTCTCGCACTGATGTGCTGGGCTCCCTCATTATTGAGGACATGGATATTTGTGGAGCCTCATCCTCCAGTGAGTTTTTTAATTCAGACTATCATTCATTGCTGGATGTGGCAGTTGATTGTGGAATTGCTTTGCTCTGTCTATTGCTTGCTGCTTATGCTGTTTGGCATGTTTTATATCTTCACCACCTTGACACCTCAATTTTAGGGATGCCTGGTATTGCTCCTGACATGCTCTCCTGCACCCTTCATTGAACCAGAGTTGATCACCTGGCTTGGTTCTCATTGGAGAGTGGGAATATGGTCATGAGATTCTAGTTTGTGGATGAGTACAATTCTTCTGCTGTTGATTGCCCACAGTGCCTCATGGTGCAGGGCTCCCAAACAAACAAAGTGGCTTTACAAATTTGAACAAAAAAAAAATCAAAGAAACATTTTTCAATTCCTTGCCATTCCTTCCTGTTGTTAACAAATAATAGTGAACTCTCTTGGTTCCTATTCGCTCTTGATCTCATGAGAATGGTGAGAACACAAAAGGCTGGGATTTTCCTTCAATGACTAAATAAAGGTTGCTTAAGGGCTTCTTCCCAATGATGGATTTTACCCACAGTGAGGAAGCCCGGTCTGCCAGGTGAAATCTAGAAGGTGTGGCAAAGGGAGGATACCTTCACCCTGGGCTCTCTGCACCCATCAGAGGCCATCTCGTGTCCTCTCCTCTGTTTCCCTGTCCACCACATCTCTTTAACCTACACTTAACGCTATCTCCACTCACATTGTCTGCACCCGAGGCTGGAACTGAACTCTGCTCCCTGACGCTGAGAGACAGCAGTGCTAACCACTGTGCCAACATGTTACCCACTAAATTATTTTTATCTATTTTCAGAAAGAAATAAACATTTTTCATATCTGGCATTGTTCCTCAGCTAGCATACTGGCAACTGAGGGAAAATGCAATGCTTCCCTTTTCCTACTCTGCAGGCAAGTGCGAAAGGTTAGATATCTCTTCAGAAGGAGAGCATTTGATATGAACCAGGACTGTGTTTTATCTTTTGTGGCCGAATGATTGAGATTGATTTTTATTCTGGAAGAGATGGTCCCTAATAAGCTATAATTAATTTTCCCACTGTTAGTTCTATCTTGTGTGCCCGAATGGCAGGGTCAAAATGGAACAATGACCCACGTTATACAATTCGCAGACCAACTGCAGCAATTAAAATTCAATCCAATTTTCAATAAGGAGGAAAGAACAAAAATCCATATTTTCAATTCCTATGCAATTAGCAACCAGGCAAGATCAACATCAGATGATTATGGAGACAGTGTGAATCTACCTTAGCCTCGGACACTGTCAGATAAAATAACACTCGATAAATCTATTCAAGTAGAAATTTTGAACTCAGTAGCCAATCCATAAGGAATTTCCTTCGGGTCAAGGAATTACTTCCCAATCAATGGAAACTGAGCAGAAATTTAAATGGGGCTTCCAGTGCCAATCATCCAATTAAGTTAAAGCAGATGAGTGGGAGATACCTCCAAGCAATTACCCACTAATAATATTTAACTTCATGAGCATTCAACAAGTGTGAAAGCTATTCACTTGTTTATTTCATAGGGCAAAACTTTTGCCAGAGTCACCCTGCCTGGTTTAAATTTCAAGCAATGTTTCGCTGTTAACTGTCAGTCACTATCAACTGGTGCATTCTCCATGACCAAACCTTGACTAATCAGAATCCAGTTGCCAACCAAAGATCAGCATCATCTTGTGCAGTATAAAGTTGCTGTTTTAATGAGAAAAAAAATGTTTGAAGTGTTCTATTTCTCAATGCTTAAAATATCCTATGACTTGAGTATCGCTGAAAGAAGGTGCTTTGTCGAAGCTTTCTGTCCTGTATTCATCAGGACAGTCCCAAGAACATGAATGCGAGGGGAAAAAGCAACTTTATACTGCATGAGGTGAGACTGCTGATCATCTGGCAACTGGAGTCTGATTGGCAGAGGTGTGACCAGTTGATGGTGACTGACAGTTAACTGCCAAGCATTGCTTCAAATTTAAACCAGGGAGCTTAACCTGACGGGTAAAAGTATTGCTCTGTGGAATGAACCACCAAATGGCTATCACATTTTGTTTTGCTGAAACAGATGCAATGTGTGCACATGTTCTTTCTATCTGAAAAGGACAGGGCCCTGTGCATGAATGTATGCAACTGATGGTACGCATGCCACACCTCAAATCTGACTGACAGTTTTAAATGCAGTAACAACACGAGTTGATGCAATCGCCACTACCAGGTGGCTGCCACCAAACCAAAAAGACGTTCTACCTATAACACAAAAATGGAAAGAGGTACTTGAATTTCATTCTCAGTGTGATGCTTGATGTGTTGGCCATTTGTCCCAAAAACTGACGAATAATATTAAACAGCACGTCCCAGCCACTATTAACGGACATAACGGGCAAGGAATAAACCATACCAAACCAACCCATACTCGCAAAACTCAAAACACTGTGCCCAAAATTAGATGTGATTCTGTGATTGGACAATATATGCTAAATAATTCTCAGGCTGTGGAAAATTACACCGATAACTAAATTAAGATTTCCTATAGAGGGTAATTAGCACATGTTTGAAGTAATGGATTCTCAGAGTTTAATAGGCTTACTGCAACTTTTGAATTTCTTGTGCATGCTTAGGAAGTGTGGGTTCCTCCCCGAAACTTTTGCTTGTGTGCTAAGTAAGCCCATGAATGTGTTAATCTCAATATCGCAGACAAAAGCATAAGGCATAGGAGCAGAAGTAGGTCTTTCAGCCCATTGAATGCCTTTTCAAATTTCCTTTTTGCAACTCTAACTTTTTTTTGTCATCCTTTGCTGTTTGTAACTTTTCCAGTTTTCTAAATCTTGGATTTAGATTATTCCTTGCACTTTTATATTGTTTCATTTCGCTATCACTCACTTCCCTTATGAATGAAGGCTGTTTCATTTCGTACATCGAACCTTTTACCTTTAGGGGTGTTTAAAAAGAAAGAATTAGATTAACACAGAATTAATAAACACCTCACTGTTTATTTATTGTGTTTGATCAGGGCGGCATAGGGCCAAGCATTGCTGCCTCAGTGCCATGGACCTGAATTCAATTCTGGCCTTTGGGTCACTGTCAGTGTGGAGTTTGTACTTTTTCCCCGTGTCTGCGTGGGTTTGCTCTGGGTGCTCTAGTTTCCTCCCACAGTGCAAAAATGTGCAGGTTAGGTGGATTGCCTATGCTTAATTGCACTCTAATGTCCAAAGATATATAGGTTAGGGGGATTCATGGGGTAAATACTTGGGGCTATGTGGATAGGGCCTGGGTGAGATGTTCTATTGGAGGGTTGGTGTCGGCTTGATGGGCCAAATGGCATCCTCCTACACCGTTTGGATTCTATGAATGTAAGATATATATTCCCTTGCCACGAGACTGTTAATTAAGTCTGCTTCACTATTCAGTCTAGTAAGACCTGCCCTTTTATTGGATCTGGGATATATCACTTCGGAGAGCTATCTTGCTGATGTATGTAGGATGGCATCAATCTTCTCAGATGAAGAAATGGAAGCGTGAATAATCCTCATTTTCAAAAACCTAATTTTCAAGTTGAGAACTAAGATTTTGCTGAACATTTCTTAGGAATGTAAATCTTTATCAGTTCCCTGATCCATTAAAGGGCAGGAAGTTTAAATATTAGAAGAAGGTGGCATTATATTCCACAGTTTTATCCATTTCACAAGTCAGATTAATCTGTGGAATATTTATTTATGTCTTACATCACCTTTAAACATGAGACTGTCAAGTTTCATTGAAGACACTCCTCAGCCATTATTCAAATAGATTATCCGTGTAGAACAATTAACCGCTCATTTAATTTTTAACGCAGTTCATTTTCTTCCTTTATAAAAGAAAAGCTACAGTGTCTCTTGCAACTCTTTAAAATACCATCAGTCACCATTATACTCAGCAATATGACCCCACACAATGGCTCTTTCCAAAACATGCAAGAATTAATCCAGTAATTGCCAGCTAAGAGTAAGGCTTTATAAGCAGAGTTGCTTTCTTTGAAACAAAGGAGAATCATAGAATCTCAACACTGCAGAAGGAGGCCATTCGGTCCATTGAGGCTGCACCGACAACAGTCCCACGCAGGCCCTCACTCCATAATGCCACATATATACCCAGTGAATTCCCCAATACTAAGGGGCAATTTGGCAACGGCCAATCCACTTAACCTACACATCTTTGGACTGTGGGAGGAAACCCACACAGACACAGGGAGAATGTGCAAACTCCACATAGGCAGTGACCTGAGGCTGGAATTAAACCCGAGTTCATGGCACTGTGAGGCAGCAGTGCTAACCACTGTGCCACTGGCCAAGGAGAAGTTTAATTGAGGTGTATAAAATGAAGAACCAAGATCAAGCTGACAATGTGATGGGGTCTGTAGTTTATGAAGCATTGGGGATGACCTTGCAGCTGCTCCTCTCCCCTTCATCTGTGGAATTGGGGATAAGGCTCCAGCTGCAACAGATTTTGAGCCATGATTGCTTCATCTTTGATATTCTCAGACAAGGCATCCACTGTTTGGCAGGAGGGGCCAGCTTGTAAAGCACTTGCTGAACAATCCTGAGTGTGCTAATAGAGCTACACTAACAATCATTGGTGCAGCTCATAATGATGATCATTTACAATGAAGCAACATACAATTGTTTGTAGGGAACAATTCTCTGCAAACAAAAGGAATATGTTAAAGCCTTGCGTCACTTTTGAATTACCTTGGATTTTAGAATACCCAAAATTCCCTGCTGCTTTCTACATGGTAAGGTCCTGGCCAAAGTTGATTTGCCAAACAACTATCACACTTTTCTCCTGATATATAAATTTTTGTGATTATTTGAAATTTGACATTCTTGTTTGTCTTGATGAGTGCAAGAAATCATTTGTGTCATCATTTTTTATCCCTGTAATCTCTTTGACCAATAAAGGTCAAATCAATTGTGTCAGTTGCTAATTTAAGAGCACAAATTTTAAATAAGTATAAAATAGCTAAAGCGTCTATCCAATTTCTTTCTGAATTCATTGATCAGCTCCACTTCCAACATCTTCATTGGTAGCAAGTCTCAAGTCATTACTTGTTGCATAAGTAATTTTTTTCTGCTTTTCCCACTTCTACGTCTCGCCCAAAACTTGAAATCTGTGTCTTCGAGTTACTTGGCTAGCTAAAAGGAACAGTTTTTCTGATTGTGGCAATAGGGTGTGGAGAAAGAGCCTGGATAAGGTATGCTTTCAGAGACAGAAGGTGTAGAATCAATGGGCTGAATGGCCTCGTTCTGCACCAATAGTGATTCTATTCTACGATACAACAAAAAAGACTCAATTCTCTCCTTTTGCCAAATTGTTCCATTTGTATTAGGAAAAGCACTTTTGCCAATTTTGAGGAATATATTACACAATGCGTATTTGTTATCTCATTATCACCATTCAGAATCTAAAAATAAGCAGAACAAGAGAAAAATTTTTGAGCAGATTGCAAAACAAACCCTTATGCTATTATTAACAACTCATTACTGCATCAATCCTAATCACTTCCCCAAATAATGTGAGGAACTCACATATATAGCTCAACATGTAAATATGCAACTATGTAGATGAGGACTCCCGTGTGATTGGAGCTGGATATTGATTTATTTTATGCATACCCCAGTCAGGATCTCTGCAACCTTGTTGATGCAAGATACATTGAACTGTTTTATTCAGCAACAAGCGTACTATTGTAAGGGACTGATTTAATCAGTTTAAGCAGTATAGTTTATCATTAAGTAAAGTAGAAAATGGTGTATATGTTATAACTCTCCATATTTATGGATTTCTTCCTTAGACTTGAACAAAACAACCACAAATTATACACCTGCATTCCAAACTTCTGAATCTACCAATTGTTTTTTGATTCATTTCTGGGACATGGTTGTCACTGGTAGCCCACCCAGCATTTATTGCCCATCTCTCATTGCCCTTGCAGGGCAGTTAAGAGTCAACCACATTGTGGTGGCTCTGGAATCACACACAGGTCAGACCAAGTAAGGATGGCAGATTTCCTTTCCTGAAGGACATTAGTGACCCAGATGGGTTTTTCCAATAATTGACAATGGTTTCATAGTTGTCAGTAGATTCTGAATTCCAGATATTTTTATTGAAGTCAAATTCTGCCATCTGTCATTCAAACCTGGGTCCCCAGAACATTAGCTGAGTTTCTGGACTAACAGAATAATGATAATATCTCTAGGCCATTGCCTCCCCTGTTTTATAAAAGCAAACCGCAAAGTAATTTTTCCAGAGACTATTTTTTGTTTAATTCTTTTATGGGATGTGGCATTGCTAGCAGGGCCAGTATTTATTGAACATCCCTGAGGGCTTTTAGGGGTCACAGGTTTCAAAAAATTGCTCAAGTTTGTGTCAGTTTTTCCTTGTGTTCACAATCCTTGTGGACGTCCCAGTCTCAGGAATTTACCAAAGTAACAGGTTTGTAGTATTAAGAGTATTAAGTTAATATTGGTTTGAACTGTCTTATGGGGAGGCAGTGTCACAGTGATATTGTCCCTAGACAACTAATCCAGAAGACTCAGATTAATATTCTGGAGACCCAGGTTCAAAAAACACCATGGCAGATGGTGAAATTTGAATTCAATAAACATCGGGAACCAGAAGTCCATGAAACCACTGTCATTAAAAACCTATCTGGTTCACTAATGTCCGTTAAGAAAGGAAATTTAGCATCTTTACCTGGTATGGCCTTCATGTGACTCCAGATCCACAGCAATGTGTTTGACTCTTAAGTGCCATCAGGAACAAAGAGTAATTGTTGATCCAGCTGGCGATGCTCACATCCCATAAAATAATTAAAAAAAGAGCCTCTGGAAAAATTTATTCTCAAGAAATTGACAGAAATGCATTTTGCTTTGACAGAACAGGCTCTCAGTTCACCTGTGCTCTTGTGTTTAAATTTCTTCATGGCCTTATTGTTCCTTATCCTGGTAACCTTCAACAACTGTCTGAGAAAAATGCACTCCACCATTTCTAGCTTCTTCCAAATCCCCTACTCTCTTCATGCTATCATTGCTGGGCATTTCTTCAGCCATGTAGACTCAAAGTTCTGGAATTCCTATCCTAAAAAATCTTCACCTTTGTGACCAAGCTTTGGATCATCTGTCCTAATACCACCTTGTTTGGCATTTGTGAAGGAGCCTTTAGTACATTTAGAATGTTACATGAATATTAATGGATACATGCTTTTGATGAGAAGTACCATCTGCAATATCAGCTTGTGAACGGAAAATCCCACATTTCCACCTTGGTCAACGTTACGGCCGAAATCTTACCGTTTACGCCGGTGGAGTTTTCCCATCTCGCTGCAAAGAACGGAGATTTGGCTGGCCGCCGAATTCTCTGACCTCACTGCAGCAGGAGCACAGTGTGAATGGGCAGTAAGATCACACCCACATTGTTTTGATTAAACCTTTCCCACGAATCATGTCGCAGATTACAACACTTCCGAATTCCATCTGGATCGAAACCGGTCAATATACACTAACATATATCAGATGGCAGACAGATGGGACAAAAAGCTGCAATCCAAACATTTCATAAGTGTGTAAGATTTAAGTGCAAAGGACTGAATTATCAACCATGTCTATTTAAACTTCTCAGACATCGTTAGCTGGTTACTAGGCAAGGCCTTGTTCACTATCTGTGGTTGTGGGTGATGTCAAAACATGCAGAGTTAAGACAAACTGTTTCCATGGCAATAACCTTAACCATGAGAATAAAATCTAACTCGGAACACAACAGTGGCTGTTTCATTTAGCAGCAATTAAGTCAGCGCTTGCCATGAAATATGGAGCACACTATGTTAAATCACCACCGCTTTACGTATAAAGTGATTAGTGTTTCTCTGAAAGGATTTAGCAATGAACCCTTGAACTAATAAAACAGTTTGGTACATAATTTCTAATCATGTGATAGCAGCCTCATCAACTGTCAGATTCCACATTCAAGAGCTAATATAAGTGCCTCATTCATGTCCTTGAGTATGAGTTCCATCATTTTTAACTGAATTAATTTAAGGGATAATTGCCCAAACACTTTATTAATATAAAAATATTTGAGCATTATCACCATCCTGCAAAGCTGCGGTGTCTCTTTTGTCTCGTTTCTATCCATAATTTTCTAAGAGTCTGCTAGTTACAAGTAATACCCCATGTGGAACACTAAGAGTTCCAGATCTAGAATACCCTATCAGTCAAATACTTTTATCTTGCAGGATGCTGGATGGGACACCCTATCTTAGTGACAGATGGCGGGGGAAATAGCCAAATAATAATCTGCCTGACCACATTCAAATGGTTCCTGGTTGCTAAATATGAATCTAGACTGACATTTTTGCATTTATCTATGCTTCTATATAATTTGGGATCTTTGGACAAGGTGGAGATGCAAACTAAGACCCAAGTGCATTTTTTGGTTTCGACCAAATGTGGGATCCAGCGATGGAACATCGTTAAGACCTGCATCAAGTGGCCACAGACAGTGCACAAAGGGAATGGCTAAGTTATCTTTACCAATAGTTCACAAAGAGGCTAACAGGCCAGTCCTTTTCAAATTTCTCTCGTGTTTTTTTTCGCTGATTGCCTTATATGCGTCCTCTCATTCCAGGCCCTTCCACCAATGGGAACAGATACTCTCTATCTATTTTATTTAGGCCCCTCATGAGTTTGAGCACCTTGACCATTTCTCCTCTGAACCTTCTCCAAGCTGAACAAACCAGTTTCTCCAATCTCAGTACACAACTACAGTCCCTCAACCTAAAACAATTAATCCTTTCTGCAGCTCACACCATTTTTACTGCAGAGCACTGGACACAACGGTGCCATTCAGACCAAATTAGTGTTTTATTAAAAAGATCTTCATAATTTCCTTGCCTTTATACTAAAATGACTATTTATAAAGCCCAGAATTGTGGATGCTTTTTCACATTCTCCTCATTGAGAATGGACATGGCGACGTGTTGGAGCCTCCTTTGAGCATGACCTATTTATTTGTCCACACCATTCATGATTGGATGTGTCAGGAGTTTTGATCTATTCCATTGGTTGTTGGATTGCTTTGCTCAGTCTATAACGCACTGCTTCTACTGTTCAACATTCAGGCTTATTTATTCTTTCATGAGATGTAGATGTCACTGGAAAGGCCAGCACTTGATGATAGACATTTAAGTTCCGTGTCGAGAATACATTCTGCGCCTCAGTCTATTTCTTCTAGGTGGTGTCCAAATGAAGGAGGATGGTTTCAATCAGATGAGGGAGTGCAGTAGGTAACAATTAGTAAAAAGCTTCCTCCCCATTTGACCTGATGCCATGAGACTTCATGGTAACTAGGGTCAATGAGGAGGATTTCCAGAGTCACTCCCTCCTGGTTGACTATCACTACTGGTGAGTCTGATCGGTTGGTGAAACAGGATATATCAGAGATGGTAATAGAAGAGTTTAGCTAGTCAACTGTGACAAAGATTTGGTCAGGCTTGACTCATCTGTGATACCTCGCTCTCCCAGTTTTGGCACAAGTCCCTAGGTGTTAATAAGGAGGAGTTTTCAGGGTTGACTGAGTCAGGTTGAATGCAATGCCCTGAAATATCCTTGCTGCCTTGTCTGATATTTTTATTATATATTGTCACAGCGAGTTGATAATTTGGCTTGCAGCCCAATTCAGAGCGCTGGTTATGGTCAACCACAAGATGTGAATCTGGACTTAGCATAGAATCTCAAATGGCTAGGAGGAGGCCATTCATCCATCACGACCATGCTGGATCTCTTCAAGAGCAACTCAGCAAGTTCCACTCCTTTTCCTTTTCCTGATACTCTTGCAATTTTTTTTTCATCTTCAGATCCAATCCCTTTTTGAAAGCCACAATTTAATTGATTTTTAACATACTCTCAAACAGTGCACTGTTGTGCAAAAGCAAAAAAAAAAATTTCTCAAATAAAATCCAGATTGGGTAAGAATGTCAAAGTTCATTCTCCAAAGGGCTTTTCATGGCATTCCAATCAATACATGATCATTATTACTGATGTTAGTTTCTTATTCCAGATCTACTTATTTACTGAATTGAAATTCTCCAAATTGTTAATCCTACCCTCCAGATTATTAGCCCAGTAATATGACCACTATTTATTCCATTGTTCCCACGAACTGATAAGTGGTCATTGAAGAGGAAAAGCCATTTCAAGAAGAAAGGATAGAAAAAAATGTAGATATTTTCTGGGAAATCTTTTGGCTGTAACATGATTATAATTTACAAAAAGTCATTTGGATTTATTGACTCCAGAGCTCAAGAATTTACAAACTGCTTAGTCACAGACTTCAAATCTGTGAAAATTGAATACCACAACAAGTAGCTCCATCAAGGGGCTGACAGAGTTTATTGCAGTCTGTAACTGCAGTAAATATCGAGGCAGCTGTAATTCTTGGGTGACACAGTGGTTAGCACTGTTGCCTCATGGTGCCAGGGACCCAAGTTCAATTCAACTTTGAGTCACTGTCTGGGCGGAGTTTGTATATTCTCTCCATGTCTGTGTTTCCTTTGGGTGCTCCAGTTTCTTCCTACAGTCTGAAAGCTGTTCAGGTTAGATGGATTGGCCATGGTAAATTGCCCCTCAGTGTCCAATGATGTGTAGTCCAGCGGGGATTAAGGGGCAAGTACGTTGCAGTTATGGGGATACAGTCTGAGTAAGGCGCTCTGCTAGAAATTTGGTACAGACTCGATGGGCCAAAAGACCTCCTTCTCGACTGCAGGAATTCTATACGTTTGAAATGTTTGATTCCTCACTTTAAGATGAAGGCTTGCCAGTTTTTCAAGCACAATCTTCCCCTACAAGCAGCTTGCAAAAATCAAAATACTGCAGACACTGAAATCTAACAGAAAGGCAATGCTATTAACACTCAAAAGCTCAGTCGGCATTTGTGGAGAGAGAAACAGAACTAACCACTGAAGCAATGTTTCGTTCGAACAAGTTTGATGCTTGATGAGTTGAACAAAGCACAAAGGCAGGGGGACGAGGGAGGAAGAGGAAGAGGAATGGAAAAGCAAAGGGGAATGTCTGTGATGAGGTGGAAGGCAGAAGTGATTACATGACAAATAGGCTGATAATGCAAGGGGAAAAGGGAGTGGGACAGGGAATTTATTTTAAAAAAAAAATCAATAACAGCAATGCTATCCAAAACAAAAAGGAACTGTAATAATGAACCCAAATTGTTGAATACAGTGTTGAGTTCCAAAGGCTGAAAGTTAACTAAGCAAAGGATGAATTGCTATTTCTCAGACTTACATTGAGCATCACTGGAGCAGAGAGGGAGACAGCAATGCAAAGAAGTTATAGAGAAAATGGGGTGGGAAATGTATACCAAAGACTGGAATTCTACCACCCTGCCCACCATAGAAATCAATATGAGCAAGTGGCGGATAATAGAAAGGTTCATTCACCTCGGGCAAGATTTTATGGTTTCAGGGTCAGTGAGGCTGTAAAATCCCATCAATTGTGTTTGGTACAGACTAAATGGTCCAGTAGGGCTTTGTTTTTGTCCATCATTTCTACATTCATACGACATTGCATGTTCATTCCCAAAGAGATATCCCCATTTAATAACTTTTAAGCAATGTTCTTCAGAAAGCGTCAAAGAGAGGAATGAAATCTTTTTAAGCCATGCATGAACCAAGTTATTGGAGCAATTTGTATTCTTTAACTTTATTATTAATTCACAACATTTAAAAAGTGAAAAATAATTATAGTCCAGTTTTGAAGGGATAGATTCCACCAAAATAAAGATTTCAGTTTTGACTTTTAGTAACTATAATGGCTGATTATATTTTATGTTGCAATGGCAGATCAATGTCGAACCTGGGGTGGAATTTTCCCATCTAGGACTAAGTGGAGACAGGAACGTGGAGTGTTTGCTGCCAATGGGAAAACACGTCAAAATTCAGCCCCAAATTCAGCAATTACGCAACTGGGCATTTTGCGCCGTGTTCCATGGGGAACAGGCCATCCTATCCAGGCGCCATATTGAAAAAGCGCTCAACATCTCTGATCCACTGTTGAAGGAAGAAAGTGGTTGCCCTGAGAACTAAGATGTATCCCCAGGAATATTCTGAGGCTGGAAGATGGGCCCCATTCAGGACACTTGTAGATGACCCTCCTCTCCCCCGTAGTGTTCTGGGGTCTGGGGTTGCCTGCCACCTCCATCCGAAACTTTGGAGGCAGCCACAAGCATCCTTCAGGTGAGTCACAACATCTGCATATCACATTGTCCCAGATTTAGGGGGTACAAATGCCAGGCTCAAACAGTGTTCCTGATTCACTACAATGGGAAATCCTGTTGGAAATGCATGCCAACATAAAACCAACGTTTGGGTCAACTTCGTCCCTCTGCCCACCAATGGAGACCTGGGAGAATTTCACCCAAGGTCTTGTGATTGGTTGTTGAGTAGTATTTAATACTGCACTCACAAATAGCCTCCAGAACAAAAACTGACCAAACTTTCCAACAAAGCAAAATTAAATGTTGAATGCATAAAACATCATACATTGCAATAACCAATGTTTGTCACAAGTGCTTTTGACAATGAACAGCTGCTGCATTTTAATTAAATGCCTTGGCCTGCGGCTTCAGTGTTTAATCAGCACAGGAGCCATTTGTTGCCTCATGCGCACCTATGGAGATGATGTCAGTGCTCGAAGGGGAGCTTCAATAAAGGGGCAAGTTTAATGAATATATTTCTTGGTCATAATTATTTCAACACTAATACACCCATTTAAAGAGGGAATCTTGCAAATGGGAGCTCCTTCAAACAAAAAAGTTTGAGGTAATGATTAACTTCACTGTTCTTCTGTGGTTTGCCACTGACTTTTACGCACAATTGGTGACGCGTTCTTTTTATTCCACAAACAAAGAAATAATGATACTGTTGCCTTTACAGAGACTTGACTGAGGGAGGGGTAGGACTGGCAGCTCCATGTTCCTTCAGGTGAGATAGAGTCAGGGAGGGGGTGTAAAAAAGAGGACCTGGTGTCGCAATATTGATTAAACAGTCACTGCAATGACTTAGCTGGCTCTTCAATTGAGGGTGGAACTTAAAAACTAAAAGGGGAAATCATGTTGCTGGGAGTGTACGGCAGAGCCCCAAACAGCCAGAGAGAGACAGAAGAGCAGATATGTAGGCAACTCTCAGTAGTACAGAAACAATGGGGAAATAATAGTCAGGGATTTTAACTTCCCCAATATCAATTGGGATTGAAAAAGTGTGAAAGGCTTAAAGGGGGCATTATTCTTACAACGCATCCATTTAGAGCCAGCATTAGAAAGTTGTACATGAAAAGGGTCAGTACTTAATTTTTGGGAATGAAACCAAGCAGGTAGCAGCAATGTGGGAACATTTCACTGATATAAATTTTAACTCAGTAAGATTTAAGGCAAGTTATAGAAAAGGACAAAGATCGGCTGGAAATAAAGGTCCTGAATTGGGGGAAGGCCAGTTTTAATTGAGTAAGGCAGGGTCCAGCCAAGAGGACCCAAAAAGGAACGAATAGCAAATTCCTTTTCAGAGTAGTGGGTCTCATTCAGAAAGGAAATAGAGTGCAAAACCAACAAGTTTTGGTAAAGTGGGAGACCAAAATGACCAAAGAATCCAAAATGTCAAGGAACATACAGGATGGGAGGAGGGGATAAAAAGGAGGCTTAAGGGCTCAGACGAGAAGGAATATAGAAAGTGTTCAGAGGAGAAGGAATATAGAAAGTGTCGGGCAGGGAGTGGTATTTAGGAAAGAAATTAGGAGAGAGAAAAGAGGGCATAAAAAAGCACTAGCATCAAAATAAAGGAAAATCCCAGGTGCTTTAGACATATTAAGAGCAAAAGGGTAACTAAGGCCTATTAGGGGCCAATGTGGCAATCTGAGTGTCAAGCTGCAAGATGAAGATATGGTATTAAATAAGTATTTTGTATCTATGTTCACTATGCAGAAGTACAGAGTAAGTATAGAAACAGGCAGGGTAAGAACCCATGGGATCCAGAGCAATTTGGAAAATTGAATCCAAATTGGCTACTGGAGAGAGGCAGAGGGCAATGGTTGAAGGTTGTTTTTGTGTCTTTGTCCAATGGTGTATCTCAGAGATTGGTGCTGGGTCCCTTGCTGTTTGCAGTGTGCATTAATGGTCGAGATGTGAGTTTGGAGGCATGGTCTGTAAATAGTGAGGAAGAAAGTTTTAGATTGCAGGACAATATAGATAGGCTGGTCAGATGGGCAAAACAGTGGCAAATGGAATTTAACCCTGAAAAGTGTGAAGTGATGTATTTTGGCGGCATTAACAAGGCAAGCAAACATGCAGTGAGTGGCAGGGTACTGGGAAGTGCAGGAGTCATAGGTCCCTAAAGACAGCAGGACAGATTGATGAAGTAGTTAGGACATATGGGATACATGCTTTTATTAGTTGAGGCACAGAATATAAGAGCAGCAAGGATATAATGGAGCTGTATAAAATACTCATTGGGTCATAGCTAGAATATTGTGTGCAATTTTGGTCGCCACACTACAGGAAGGATATTATTGCACATGAAAGATTGCAAAAGAGAGTCACCAGGATATTGCCTGGCCTGGAGCATTTCAGCTAAGAAGAGAGGTTGATTAAGGGGATTGTTATCCTTCAAGCAGCAGGGGACTCGATTAAGGTATACAAAATTATGAAAGATGTAGATAGGGTAAATAGGAAGAAACATTCCCCTTCAGGAGAGGAGTCAATAATCAGGGGATTTCGATTTAAAATCAGGGACAGTAGATGAAGAATGAATTTGAGGAAAAAACGTCTTCACCCAGAGGGTGATTGGAATCTGAAACTCTATGCCTGAAAGAGTGTTCGACGCAGGAACCCTCAACATTCAAGAAGCATTTACATGACCATGAGAAATATCAGATCAAACAAGGCTATGGACCAAGTTCCAGAAAATGGGATTACAATAGATAGCTGCTTGATGGCTGATTCAGACATGATGAACTGAAAGGCCTTTCTCTGGACTGTAAAGCTCTCTGACACGATGGCAAACTGCTTTTGAAAAATGGCATGAGCTTTGCAGTGCTAATGATGGCAAAACATACAGAGCTTAGAAACCTGTGCAGAAACAGGCCCTTCGGCCCATTGGGTCTGCACCGACCACAATCCCACTCAGGCCCTATCTCCATATCCTTACAAATTTACCCGCTAATGCCTCTAACCTACGCATCTCAGGACACTAAGGTGCCATTTTTAGCATGGCTAAATCACCCTAACCCACACATCTTTGGACTGTGGGAGGAAACCCGAGTACCCAAAGGAAAAACACGCAGACACGAGGGAAATGCGCAAACTCCACACAGACAGTGACCCAAACCGGGAATTGAACCCAGGCCTTTGAAGCAGCAGTGCTAACCACTGTGCTACCATACCGCCTCAAAGAAACGTAGACAAAGAACCATCTTATCTTTCTCTTCATGTTTCTGTGAAATGGCTGGACAGTAATTCAGAGATGGTAACCACTTAAGGTACTTTAAAAATCACTTGGGAGACAGAGCCAGAGGACTAAAGCAGTGCCTGGTGCCAGGCCAACTGTCTGAATCGGGCCTCCAAGTTGCAGGCAGAAGGCCGATTCTCCAGGCAAGTTTTGAAACTATTACTCCACGCCCACTTTATATCTGATACAAGTGCACCAATCCTGAAGTACCCTCTCTCTTATCCGAAAAGTTAGCCGACTGCTTCCTCTGTGCTACATGGCCTCTCATTAACCCTACAGCTTTGGGAGCCCACCCTGGCATCTTTGGTTGGATGATGACTCTGTCCTTTAGTTTCAAATCAACTGAATTCAGCAAAACTACAGATATTTGAAATAGAAGCAGAAGTAGACCATTTGGCCCTCAAGCCTGCTCCACCATTCAGTAAGATCATGGCTGATCTGGTCGCATTTTGAATTCTTCATCCCTCACCACTCGATAAACTTTGATCCCTTCAAATAACAAGAACTCTCCATCTCTGTCTTAAAAATATTCAATGACCTTGCCTCCACTGCCTTCTGAGGGAATCCTGCAAAGGACTCTGACTTTGCGCAAGCGTTAATAGTTTTGAGACCAGCACGGCCGGAAAATCCCATCCAGAGAATTCCAAAGTCATAAAACACTCAAAAAAAAATCCCCTCTTCTTTGTCCTAAGAGGTCAACCTGAATTTTATACCAGTACACCTTACTTGATGACCCTTCCACCAGAGGAAATACCTTTTCCACATGCATTTTGTCGAGAGCATTCAGGAACTTACATACGTCAATCAAGTCACCCCCTTCACTCTTCTCGACTCCAGTAGATCATCCCAGTTAGGTGACTATTCCTCCCACTACTCAGCATCCTGATCCCCATTTGGCCCAAAGCCCATGGGGCAAATCTCACAGCAAAATTCACTGGGAAATTTTACCTCCTGTTAAAAGGTATAATTGCGATTTAACAGTCGTTAACAGATTCACTGTCTGTGAAACTTTATGTTGTCTGAATATCAAATTTCTCCAATGTCATAAGAACGTGAATTCTTATCATGGCTGGGATTATCTAGTCCCACTGCTGTGAATGAAAGTTGGGCTGAGTGCCAAATTCTCCGTTCTCGCTGGCAGCGGATTGAGCGAGACTGGAAAATTCATATTTTAAAAATCATTTTTTAACATTTCTTTATGATACCTTAGTCTCCACCATGCATCCACTCACATATTTTACTCATTGAAAATGTTTCTGGGAATGGTTCATTGTGATTGTTTGTTTCGCCAGCTCGTTATCCCTGTTGCTGGATGTTTGGGGATTCCCACGACCTGGTGCCAGATTAAAACTAACATTGGGAAAAAAGGAAAATCCACACCTCAGGGATTTCTAGATCACTGTTTGCAGCTTTCTTCAAGCTCAGTGGCTGGAACTGTTTCTTTGCCGCTGAATTAGCAGTGAGAATCAATAACCTGCCAAGTAAAGCAGTTGAGGCTACCTTGTTGAATGTTTTTAAGGTAAAGGCAGATAGATTTTTGAACAGTGAAGGAATTAACAGTTACGGTGAGTGGGCAGGTAAGTGGAGCTGAGTGCACAAAAACAGCAGCCATCATTTAATGGAGTAGCAGCCTCGAGGGGCCAAATGGCCAACTCCTGTTCCAGTTCTTTTGTTCTTATGTTGACCTCAGTGTTTCATGGTACAGGGGGTTGCATGTTTCAAATCCAATTCAGAAGCAGTTCCAAAAATGAGTTACAGCTCCAGAATTATATTGAATATCACAAGATAATTAAAAACAAGAAAGAAAATGGCACATTTTATTCTGCCCACTCTTCCCACGATGGCAGCATTCAATTAATATTCAAAGAATTCCAGGAACTTTATTACTTTATTTCTTAGTCACAAGTCGCCTGACATTAACACTGCAATGAAGTTACAGTGAAAGTCCCCTAGTCACCACACTCAGGCACCTGTTGGGATACTCTGAGGGAGAATTTTGCCTGGCCAGTGCACCTTAACTAACATGTCTTTTAGACTGTGGGAGGAAAGTGGAGCACCCGGAGAAACCCACGCAGACACAGGGAGAACATGCAGACTCCACACAGACATTGACCTAAGGCCGGAATTGAACCTGGCTTCCTGGTGCTGTGGCAGCAGTGCTAACCACTGTGCTGCCCCAACTTTGTCTGGACAATCGATCCAGAAGTCAAACTGTGCTTGTATTACTGAAGACCTCATTCAAGCCTTTGTTACTTCCAATCCTGATTACTCCTGGCCAATTTCCCATCCTCAACACCTGATATTTTATTGCTACGCATGTCCCATCACAGCACATTTTGCCAAGCTAATCAGGCTCATTCTCTCAAATTTAGAATTCTCATCTCTCTATTTAAACTTCTCTCGAGATGCTGCAACATCCATCAACCCAACAACTTTTCTCGCACTGTACAGCTCTGATTTCAGTCTTGTGCAAGCTTTTGTCTCTTCATCCTACCATTACCAACTGTTTCCAAGTCTTAAGTATTTCGCACTTGAATTTCTCCACCTCCCTCTGTTGCTTCAAGATGCTCCTCAAACCTGTCCTCATTTCCTGTAATCCAGGCCAGTTTTATTTGCCACCCATTTTTCCAGTGCTTTCGCAATGTGCCTTGAGGTGCATTGAGTTAAAGCAGTGTGTCAGTGCAAGTTGTTTTCATGTTTATCTGTTCTTTATTGTTCCTCAGTGTAGGTTAGAGAGAATAGCCAATCTGGAATTTGTGGGGTCACACAGACAGGATGGGGGAAAGAGGACCTGGGTAAGATACTCTGCCAAAGAGTTGGCACAGACTCGATGGGCTGAATGGTATCTTCTGCACCGTAGAGCGCCTATGATTCATATGAATTGGAATTCCCTGTCTAGCGTTTACCTTTCATCAGTTTGAACGTAGTTGCCTTGTACTTTTGCAACATAATGCATCCATTCCCTATTCAATCCTGCCTGCCTCTGTACAAGCAGATTTCTTTATAGGCACAAGGCTCAGTTCTTCTGGCCTTACCTCATAACTCAAAGACTTGACGCTACAAACCTGCCTTATGGCTATTTACTGAATCCCTCCAGCACTTGAACAGCTATCTTCAAGTCACCAGAACACAATACAGTTTGGAATCTATCCTCAGCTCTGAACATTATAAATATTGATCACAACTTTGTCTGACTTGCGTTTTGACACTTTTGTCTGTATAGTTACCATTCTAATGGTTTTGTTCTGCATTAGTTGGACATGCTTGGTGCTGAGTCAACTGAAATCTATTCATTTTTTCTGAGCTATACCATTCATGGAGTACATACGTATTGTACTATATAAGACCAGAAGATGTAGGAGTAGAATTAGGCCATTTAGCCCATCGAATCATCTTTGCCATAATGTGATCATGGCTCATCTGTTACAGTCCTATATCTCAGTATTATTTTTGACATACTTTTATTCACCAGTTTTATTCCAAATCGTTTGTTAATTTTAAATAGAGTATGCAGCACAGCAACGGACAACACAACCTTCAACCCTTTCAACATAACCTTTTATTCTTTTCTCACTTGTACATTCATCCAATTTCCATTTAAATGCATCTATTGTTTTTTTCATCTCAATGACTCTGTGGCAGGCAGTTCCACATTTTAACCACTCTCTGGGTTGAAGTCGTCTCTTCTGAATTCCCCATTCGACTTCCTGAGATTTCTGGCTCTGAATTCCTAGCACCACCACAGTGAATACCTTCTCAATGTTTGCATATCATATTTTAATCCCAGAATAACCTTGGGCTTCCCCTGTTTTTGAGAGAAGAGTCTCAAGCCTGTTTAATCGCACCAGATAAATGCAGCTTGTAGAGAAATAGCCACAGCTTTTGACAAATCAGAGACAGTGAAAGGTCAACAGTCACATAGTGAGAGTTGGAGCTGGTTGTCATCAGCGCACACAGATTTTGACATAGTTAGCATGTCACCAAGGGACAATATAGTTATTCATCGCGAATACGGGTTCAGGTGAATCAAACTATATGTTTATATACTCGCCCATGCTCAAATTAGTGAAACACCGATTTCCAAGGGTAGTAGTACAAGTTGAAGCCCGATTTCCTCAGCAACTGAAACTATTTTTCAACTATCCCTTTTCTATGGTTGAGGGACATATTTTGCTGACTGAGGTGCATAGTTTGAGTTGAGCAATTTCCTGATTATCCTCATACCTTCTTCAAAAATGCATCCTGATTTGCGCAATTTCATTTCCAGGGAAGCAGGCGTGGGATGGAGCCAGGAGCGGGATGGAGCCAGGAGCGGGATGGAGGCAGGCCCAACTACCCCCAGAAGCAGAGTGTAGACCACCCTCTGGGTGGGTGAGCGCTGATGTGATGTGGTTGGAAGTGCTGGCACTGTTTTTTGGGATTCATCAAGTTGTTTTTGAAGTGGTCAGGCCTCACCTTTCATACGTTTCCATGTGCTCCCTCACCCATGGCCACTCATACATTCTATGCCAATTCAAGTCCCCCACACCATGGTCTCTCAGAATCTCCAAGTCACTACTCACCCAGTACCCACCAGGGCACATCTCAGGAACCATATGAAAGTGATATAAAATTGTAATAATCTAACATAGTTCATAATCAGTTGTTAATTTTTTTTAAAAAAAGCTTCCATTCATAAAAATACATTCAAAGCTTTTTATCTTAGTGATTAATCAAAAGAAACATCTATTTTACCAATCACGTCAAATTCCATTAATTCCTTAATTGCCTCTTAATGCTGCCAATCAAATTTGTACTTAGAACCCTCCCATTTAGATCTTTTGAAATTCAGATAAGCATTCATAATAACATAATATCCTTTGCAGAAACAAAGAACAAAACAGCATGGGAAACATACCCTTCGACCCAACGAGCCCGCGCCACCACCCCGATGTTCCCACCTCTACCTGCGATCCCTGTTCATGTTTATAGATCTATGGATTAAAAACCAAATTTGAGACAATTTAGGGAGAATTTAGTTTTGCCAATTAGCCTAAGAGCACATCTTTGGGATGTGGGAGGAAACCGGAGCACCCGGAGAAAACCCACGCAAGCACGGGGAGAATGTGCAGACTCCCACAGACACAGGCCCAAATCCATGTATCTGCACAGCACAGCGATAGTCACTGAGCTGTCGTGTTGTCCATCAAACAGTCCAGGTCAAGCGTACACTAACGAGGTGAAGCACTAGGATACTCTCGATAAAATCCAAGAGCAGCCCTCTCATGACCCATCGCGTATATGCCCCTCGTTAGACAACAAGGTGGACCAAAGCACCTGTAGGATAAAAACAAGTACATCAATATCATCATCCATTTACACACTTCCCAGGGATTCCCAAGGCTCATGATCCCTATTTTCAATCAGTTTTCTATACCCCTCCATTCCCATTCTGTTCGTGTGCCCATCTAAGTATTTCTTAAATAACTCCAGAGTACCTGCCTCCACCACTTTACTTGGCAGTGCATTCCAAACCCCCATCACCCTCTGTGTGAAAAAACTCCCTCTAGCATCCAAATTATACCTTACCCCCCTCACCCTAAGCCCGTGACCCCTCGTGCTATTCGAGTCCATCCTAGGAAAAAGGTTAACCCTGTTTACTCTATCTATACCCCTCATAATCTTGTACACCTCTATTAGATCTCCTCTAAGTCTACGTCTTTCTAAGGAAAACAGTCCCAATTTGCCTAACCTCTCCTCGTAACTCAGACCTTCCATACCAGGCAGCATCCTGGTAAACCTCCTCTGCACTCTCTCCAGAGTCTCCACGTCCTTCCGGTAGTAAGGCGACCAGAACTGGACGCAGTATTCCAAATGAGGTCTAACCAACGTTTTATACAACTGCAACATTAAAGGCCAGCTCTTGTACTCTATACCCCTTCCTATAAAGGCTAGCATACTATATGCTTTCTTCACAACTTTCTCCACTTGCTCTGTCACCTTCAGAGACTTGTTCACCTGCACCCCCAGGTCCCTCTGCATTTCTATACTCTTAATAGGTCTACCCTTTATCATATACCTCCCCCCTACATTCTTTCTCCCAAAATGCATCACCTCACATTTATCAGGATTGAATCCCATCTGCCAAATGTCTGCCCAAGCTACCAGCCTATGTCCTGCTGCATTGCCTGACAATGCTCCTCACCATCTGCAAGTCCAGCCATCTTTGTATCATCTGCAAACTTGCTGATCACTCCACTTGCTCCTTCTTCCAAGTCATTTATATATATTACAAATGGAAGAGCGTCAACAGAGTTCTATTGAAGCTGTTTAGACACATACGAATATTTATTTCTAATCTATGTTAAGAATTCACAGGAGTCTAACAGAACTTTTTTTAAGCTCTCAGTTATAGTTGCAGCCTATTTTTGTTAAAACTTAAAGAGCAGATAATTTGAATATCATTGGATCAAGATAGAATGACAATTATCTGTCCTTCAAAAGCATTTCCTAATAATTCATGATTCCCTTGCAAAATCCCTAGCAACAGCCAAAATGATGTCTGCTTCAGCTTTCAATTAATTTTAAATAGACCATTAAATTTGTGATTTGCATCTCCAGCAAAGTTCCATAAGCACCTCCTTTATTGAACCTGGCTCACCTCAGGTACTGTTTCTAGGTTCGGCAAAGGTGAGAGAGGAAACTGCAAAAACCATGCAGTGTGGGCCATCTTTGCAGAGCCTTCCTTCCTCTTGCCCTTTTGCAAAGCTTCCTGCCTCACAGTGCCAGGGACCCGGGTTCAATTCCATCCTTGAGTGTCTCTGTGGACTTGCACATTCTCTCCATGTCTGCGTGGGTTTCCTCCACGTGCTCAAGTTTCCTCTCAGTCTGAAAGACACGTTGGTTCGGTTCAGTGGCCATGCTAAATTCTCCCTCAGTGTACCAGACCAGGATCTTGAGTGTGGCGACTGGGAAATTTTCACAGTAATGTCATTGTAGTGCAAATGTCAGCCTACCTATGACTAATAAATAAGCTAAGTTGTGGGTCATGTGGATTGGCCATGGTAATTTGTCCATTAATGTCAGGTGATTAACAGGGTAATTATAAGGTTACAGGGATAGGGGGTGGGTTGGATTGTTGTCGGTGCAGGCTCGATGGCCCGAAAGGCCTCCTTCTGCACTGATTGGGATGGGATTCTGTAATTCACTGCCTGGCGGGGCTAATTTTAGAACTGGCCTGCCTCCAAGCCGGTCCCTTACGGCGCAAAAATTCCAGCTGAGTGTGTCAGCACTGATCATACAAGTAAAACAGCGTTCTCCACATCCTCTAATCTCTTCCTACACAAGCTGCCTTACCATAATCCTCCCTTCCCTTTCAGTCCTGCTTTCAAACTAATGGACAGCATTGTGACAGCTGAATGGTGTCATTCTGACAAAAATAAGACTTGCCACCTCTGGGTTAACAATGTTATTAACACTGGGACAGAGGAATTGGTCTGATGTATCAACTGATGTGATCAGGTTGAAGTGGGAACAGGTCGTCCTCATAAAAGGATGGAGCAAATAGACAGCAATTTTAAAAGGAAAATTGATAGGGAGGAGGCCATGATGTCAAGCAGGAGACCACTGGACAAAGAAGTAGCTGGTATTAGAGAAGAGAGAATTGGAAAAAAAAACGAGAGGTGGACTTCTCATGCCACCTGACAATGATAGCAATCTGACTGCCAGGCATTCCCATGGCCCAAGTAACTTGGTGTGCATTTTCCTCAATGTTCTTCTGTGTGCACCCCATTGATAGCAGAACTCTTCAACAATCTCGCTGAAGAGTTATCCTTTCCCCCACTCGTGCCCAGTGAGGCAGTTCCAGGCTCTACTTGAGACTTGAAAGATGCATGCAGAGGATGCATTTCAGTTGCTAGCTTGGAGCCTGAGTGCAAGGGCAGGATCTCAATGTTGTGGGCAGGGGGGATTCAAGTAAGAATCTCGTCCCCGCACTGTGTTATGAAAAGTCAATGATCTTTCCCTGGATTGGACAACCAGTGGGCAGAGGGCACCCTCACCATCCAATGAAAGACTGCTGAATTTCCCTTCATTGGCTAAAACTTTGGGATTTTCCAGTCCTGCCAAAAGTCGACGGACTGCCTCCTCAAATTTCAATCACAACAATTCCCGCCATGGACTGGACCGGATACTCCTGATTTTTTTTTTACTATGTTTCTCTTTCTACAGATATTGTCAGAATATTGGTGGCATGGTAGCACATTGAGGCAGCAGTGCTAGCCACCATGGTTCAATATCAGATTTGGGTCACTGTCTGTGCTAAGTGTGCACATTCTCTCTGTGTGTGCGTGGGTTTCCTCCCACAGTCCAAAGACGCGTCAGTTAGATAGAATGGATTGGCCTGGCCATGCTAAAATTGCCCCTTGTGTGTGCCAGGTAGACAATACACATCTTTTTAACCTAGGCTTTATGCTACCTCCACTCACACTGTCTGCACCTTTGAGACTTGAATAGCAAATTAGTTATAAAGACATGCATTCTAATCAGGATTCTGTAAACTGTGTGTGCCTTTACATGCCCTGTTTGTGAGCAGAACTCTCCACTCACCTGACGAAGCGACAGTGTTCCGAAAGCTTGTGGCATTGACTGTCAAATAAACCTGTTGGACTCGAACCTGATGTTTTGAGACTTCTTACTCAGGGATGGGGATAGGGCCTGGATGGGATTGTGGTTGGTGTAGATTCGATGAGCCAAATGGCCTCCTTCTGCACCATTTCAATGATCAGTTGCACATTCCCAGCACAAAGTAAAATCACTATTTCAAGGAATTGAAAATGTGGCCAGGCAAATGCAATTTTTTTGGTTGCTAACAAGGAGATACAGGATTTGAAGTTCCATAGTGACAGCTTGAAGACTACAAGGAATGATCCCTGCAACAGAATGGCTAGGATTGAGGCCTGATCAAACAGTTAGTCATCCACCCACTCAAAAGTGGGTCTTAAGAATTTATCAGCAGGACCAATGCGTTAGCGGAACATGCAATCTATGCTAAAAAATTGGCCGGAGGCACACCAATCCTTAACTGTTCTATGTCAGAACAAAATGCTGGCATTTCTACTGTGCTGCAGTTGATGCTTTTTTCCAGTTATCCAAATTTTAGATTCCTGCTGCTTTTCTCTTTGAAACCAAAACTTGTCCCGTGTTTCTCCCTGCCATCTGACATTCTTTACATTCGCCCCCAAAGCACTGAAAGCAAGATGTAATTTGACAATAATAATTATAAAAGGTTAAAGGAAAAACTTAAGGTGCTCTCCTGTGAGGCTGAATAGGTCACTCATTACTGCTGACTAAAGCAGGAAGCACGCAAGGGGAAACCTGGTGCTAAGATAGCCATTTCTGAGGTGGTACGAAATCAAATTCCACACAAACTCAAACATACCAAACAGGTTAACTTCGTATGTGAAGTAACAGTTGAAGGATAAGTATATTCTGAGTCAGTGTTAACCAAAGATATGATACAGTCTGATAGGAGAGGTGAATGTGTCCCTGTTGGAAAAGGATTGTTGACACCCTTGATCTGAACCCCAGGAGGTTACAGCTGGAGCAGTGTTCTGTAATTTCTTTGCAACCAGTTCTTTTAAGGTCTTAGGGTGTAAGCATTGGAGATTTTTCTTCTGCATTTAGGCTTGGTTTTCCTCGCACCCTTTTCCTGGTATTGAAGACTGTTTAAATCCCACCATCTCTGTCACCTTTTAATTTTCAAGTATCTCTTGGAAGTTTCTAAGGGAATGATCTTACCAACCTCACCAGGGGATCGATGCCGGTTAGATCGGGTGCAGGACAGAAAAAAAAAAAATCGGACTTGCATCCTCTCTCACCTCTCGTGATATTACTACCAGCCTTGTCCTGCCAGTGAAATCTGTCTGGCATCTTGGCACTGCCCATCAGGCATCCTGGCACTGTCCAAGGTAATCCCTGCATTATTACCTTTGAGGTTCTGCTTTCTAAGTTAGCTCCTTGCTGCTCATTATCACCAAGCAGAACTCGTTGCGAGTCCTGCAGAGTCTATGGTACTGGTGCACACATGGAAAGAGCAATTAGATCCTACCCCCTCCCATTGCAAGTTCCTCTGATGCCCATAGCAGATGTCCTGATACCTGAAACCAGACAAAAGGGCCTTGTGGACCCTCACTATTGACTATTTCCCTGACTATATCGGATCATGCTGTCATGGTCAGTTGGTTCATTCACCTTGCGGCCCCTGCTCTCATCCATACAACCTCAAGCCTATTGGACAATTGTAATGGCTGATGCTCCTCCACTTCCGTCCTCTTGGTCCCTTTACCCACCTCACTTCCAGTCACGCCCTCCTGTCCCTGACCAAATCTGGCAACATTACGTCAAGGACACAGAGGCCCAGATATCCAGGAAATGCCCCACTCCCTGGTGTCTCCAACTCAAGGACACTAAGCCAAATTTTAATGATTAAACTTTCCCACTCTGAGCTTTGCTTGTGCTCAGAAGCCTTATTACTGCTAATAAAACCTTACCACCACAAATTAATTACAAGTGTTTATAGCAGATAAACAAGAACACCCTCACAAAGCATTCAATTATGTATTTCTCTGTGATATCACACTGACTTTTCTGATCCACAAGTTGCTTTCTGGGCACAAAGATTTTTGCCATCTCTCTTCTCGCTCTGCACATTTGCATGGGTAGAGGGCTTGGTCACTTTCCCTCATTTCTTCACTGTTTAATGGGTTCTGAGACTGTTACTCTCTCTCTTTTCTCCCTGTACTGTTGTGTTGGCTCAGAGGACTCTGATCCTTCCTCTCCCCTCCCTGTACTGTGTAACGGACAATGAGAGCTCTCACACACTCTCCTGTCCCTGCACTGTGTAATGGACAGTGAGACTTTTGTCACACTCCTCTCCCTGCACTGTGTAATGAGCAATGAAGACACTCTCTCTCTCCCTGCAGTATTTGATGCAGAAATAATTTCTATTTTCACTAAATGCTGCATCTTTGACAGTAAATGTGTGGTATCAAGTGGAGTCTTTGATGTCCAAACCCACCACAGATCAAAATGAGAAAGTGGAATAGTTGGAGACAATTTTCAAAAATGAGAAACACGTGTACAATTTTTCTCAGCAACGTTGAGTAATGTGACTTCAGTGTCCAGCTGTTAGAACACAGCAGGCTCTAAAATCATGTCCGGTTAGCTACGAGTAAACCACCATGTAAAGCAACCGGATTTTCCATTTAAAGATTTGTCTAAATCAACAGCCATCAGCGCTTTGAAATGAAACCCAGACTAGATGCTGATTTGATTTTTATATATATATAGTACTCAATGTCATATCCTGAAGTCCTCGGAAAACCATACGGGATTTGCCTAAGCGGATTATAAATATCTTATTTTCCTCTTCCACCCAAGGCCAATACTGATCTCTCCCCAAAATGAATTAATTAATCTTTCCTAGTCTGCGTCAGTCAAGCCATTTTAGCTCGTGTTGGTACAGAGGGATCTCTCTAACTCTTCGCCAAATAATTTTGGATAATTTTCGATGATATCAGAGCGAGAATATAACCAAGGGAACTCGAACACAAAGGCACAAAATCCAAGTGATTGAAGGCATCAGTCAAATGCATTAGATTACAAATTAGTGGTCACTCTGTGTACTGGTTGGTATTTGGATCTTGCCTTTGTCAATGCTGCTTTTATGTCCCATTCATAGCACATAAACTCCATAATTCCAGTAATTTCAGTAAACTCCATAATTCCCACATGGTGACTTTCATACAGGACGGGCTGGATTTAATGGTCGTATTGCTGAGCCTGTCCACTAACAGGGGAGCCATGATGTGGAGATGCCAGCATTGGACTGGGGTAAGCACCAGGAAGAAGTCTCATAACACCAGTTTCAATTCCAACAGGTTTATTTGGTAGCACAAGCTTTTGGAAAGCTTGTGAAAAAGGAGCAACATTCCGAAAGCTTGGGCTACTAAGTTGAATTCAACTTGATGCTGTGAGACTTATTAGCTGGAGAGCCAGCAGTACACTGATCTGGGAACCCTGACACAATCCAAATCAAATCAAGCACTTATCTCTTTGCCATCAGGGTTTCCAAAATCTTTGAGATGAAAATGGCTCTTTCAAGAGCTTTCAACCAGAGACCAACCGCTATTTAGACCCAGTAGTGCCAGTGAGAGTTGTGGTCGCTACTGCCCCTGCAAGAGGCCTGAAGAGAACATTATCATTAGAGAGTCCAGAGCTCAGGCTGTAGGAGAGGACCCTCCCAGAGCAGGTCAAGGAGGTGCTTGCAGGGGGATTAGCAGATTGGGGGGAGGGTCAGGGAGTTAGGTTGGGAAGGGGATAATTTAAATAGCAAAGCTTGCCAATGGAGCTCCCCTGACCACTGGCAAGACTCAAGTTGGGCACAGCATGCCCTAAAAAATAAGGAACTCCCTCACCTTCCCAACTGCAAGCAGCAGACTAGCCCTCTGAGGTATACCTGATGGCTTGTCCATTTGGGTCATGCCTACCCACTAATGTGCTATAATGACCCACTTAAGTGTTTCACACCTGATGACTTTAGGGCCTCGATTAGTCAAGAAGTGGAAAGGCCAGCTTCAACCTTCTCTGTTTTGGGCTTAAACAGGCAGAGTTCTCAGAGGTTCCACACCCAGCATCTTCCCATCTGGTATTTCAGCACCCCATTTTTTCACCGGCTCCTCAACTCGCCATCCTTCAGCCTCTCCAGCCTGGTCAGCACAGGCATAACAACATCTATCCATCACGATTATACTGCCTCCCTCCCAGAATCTCAACATGGGATTGTGGTTGATGCAGACTCGATGAGCCGAATGGCCCCCTTCTGCACTGTAGGGATTCTATGATTCTATGGTGTAACTGGCCACTGTTACAAAAACCCTTGGAGCAGGGTATGGATTTTTTTGCCTTCTTTTTGACTTGGCTTGAACCCCTCAGATTCTCGTTCTGAGATCTTTAAAACTGAGACTCCTGAGGTGTCTTCCTGGATGGGAAGTTCATTACATCAGAGACGAAGGGCATGGAAAATCAGGAAATGAGATCTCACCAAGGAGATTTTGATCGTTTCCGCTGATGGCTAACGTGGGCTCAAAATCATCTTCCAAATCATCTACGCGACTCTAATCCAGACAACATTTTCAGCACAGAATTCCAAACTTTCTCAAATCTTTCTGACATTCAATCATATGGATCGCAATTGAAGCTATTTTTACTGCACAATGACCCACATTGGGCTGCAATTGCAAATCCAGATGTGACAGACTGGCACATTGAAGATCAAAGTTGTGTTTGATCCAAATCCAGTCACGATTACCACCACTGATCAGGTTCCCCTGACTTGTCTTTCACCATATTAAACAAGGATAGGCTCACAAGTTAAATCTGTGAGAATCAATGTGAAAATTTGAGCAAAGAACAAGAGACACAGATTAAATTGTTCTGGATAGCAGCGACATGGCTACCAGCTGAGTCGCTGTGCTAAAATCCGTATGATTATGTAAATCTGCAAAGTTCATACTTAATTCTCTTAATTAATACCATGCTCCCCAAACAACTGCCCCACATATCACAATCTGTGTCACAGGAAAAGCCTTCTATCCCATTTTTCAGACTAGTTCACTCAACCTCTTATTAAAATGCAGCTAAACTGTCATCTGTGAGCCAATCTAGATTTTGAATTTATTAGACCTGATGTGCAGATTCTCCCAAAGTGCCTCCAGTCCTCGTAATATCCTGGAACCCATAACAACATTACAAGGACTGCAGCAAAGAGTTCCTTCCAGCCGCTAAAATTGGCACTGAGGGAGAACATGATTAAAAAATAACACTGAAGAAAATGAGATGTGAGAGATGTAGGGAAAGAAGAAAGGAAGGGGGTGAATTTGTATTGTAGCTTTCAGAATTGCAGCATGTCCCACAGTGAGGTCCATAAATGGCCCATTACTGACCACTTACGCGCCTTGCCTGGCTGAGATTTAGAAACGCTGTGAAAGTTTAGCCACTTTTGGAAGGTAGGGCATGGAGATTCCACTGCTCAAAGAAGGGATCTGGTGAGCACTCTTTACATCCACTTCTTTTAAAAGATCTGAATGCAAAGCATATGATCCCAAAGCATTGGATCAAGGGATATGAGGGGGAAAAGGGGGAAATCAGGAGATTGAAATGATCAGCCATGATTAACATGTGCGGCAAAGCAGGCTCGAAGGGCTGAACGGCCTGCTCCTTCTATTTTCTGTTTCCATGTACCTCCAAATGTAAGAAAACTTTTACAGCAGCTTTTACCAAGAAAGTATGGTCACACGTACAAAGTAAAGAAAAAATCTCTGGAGATGATTGTGACATTGGAATAGATTCTTCTTTTCTCTCCTAAAGGCTGAGATGTCCACAAGCTTTAAAAGCTCACCTTGCTGACCAGCTCTCATGTCTGAATTGACACGATGCTGTCGGCTGACCGTCCAACTGTGGTAGGAGATCAAAACCAAGCTCGATCTTGTCTTCACAAACGGAAATGCAATCAGGATTTGGATTCCTGGCTGAGTTTTCCTCATTTTTGGCCATGGGTTTCTAAGGTACACTGTCGTGCACCAACCACTGCGCTGACTGTGAGAAAATGGCAAATCAAGAAACTTGACAGAAAGGCATTATAGGAACAGAATTAAGCCATTCAGCCCATCAAGTCTGCTACACCATTCGATCATGATTGATATTTTTCTCAATCCCATTCTTCTACCTTTTCCCTGTAACCTTTCACCCCATTACCAATCAAGAACCTATCTTTATCTTAAATACATTCAATGTCCTGGCCTCTAGAGCCTTCTGTGGCAATGAATTCCATAGATTCATCACCCTCTGGCTGAAGAAGTTCCTCCTCATTTCAGTTCTAAAATGTAAGTCCTTTATTCTGAGGCAGTGCCTCAGATTCTGGTCTCCACCTTCTCCACCTCCACTCTATCCAGCCCTTCCAGTATTCTCTAAGTTTCAATAAGAACCCCTCTCGTCCTTCAAAACTGCTTTGAAGCCAGACCTAAAGTTCTCAAACATACATCAAACTTGGATTCCCGGAATCACTTCTCCTGAACCTCCTCTGGCCTCTATCCAAGACCAACACATCCTCACTTTGATCAGGCCCAGAATTGCTCACAATATTGCAAACGTGGTCTGACCAGAGCCTTATAAAGCCTTGGCAGTATATCCCTGCTTTTGCATTCCAGTCCTTTCAAAATGAATATTAACATTGCATTTGCCTTCCTAACTATCAACTCAACCTACAAGTTAGCCTGAAGAAAATCCTGAACTAGGACTCCCAAGTCTGTTTGTGTTTCTGATTTCTGAATTCTCTCCCCGTTTAGAAAATAGTCAATACCTCCATTGTTGACACGAAAGTGCACAATCACACACCTTCCCATGTGTTCCATCTGCCACTTCTTTGCTCACCCTCTGAAACTGTCCAAGTCCATCTGCAGTCTCCCCGCCTCCTCAATACTATTTGTCTCTCCAACTATCTTGGTATCATCTGCAAACTTATCCACAATGCTCAGTCCCTTACATCAGAGAACATTTCTGTATCTTCCTACATTGTCTTAGGATGAAATAGTTCTGTGAATACAAGGCAAGGAAGAGTCCATTAGCACGCTGATTAGTGTGCATTGGCTAGTTTAAAACAAATAAACTGCTTATTGTAAAAATAAGAAATCATGTTTATACATAAGAAATATTAAAATGTTCAATCTGAGTTTGCCTGAAACACTTTTGTGGTGTGACACAAAGCTGTAAAATCATTTAACAACTTATCAAAAACTTTCATTTAAATTGTATTCTTCTGAAAGGCAGGTTCTGCAGACTTGGTAATAATCATCTCACTGATTACAATTAAAAACTGGCTGAATTTATTTGCTCAGGGCAAATGATTTGCATGGAAATGACAGTTTCCTTATATACTTAGTAAAAACTAATTCAGGTTTGTGGTTATTTTGATCCTTTTAAAAAGGAAACTGATTCCAATGCTGAATTACTGAACCAATTTTGAGGATTTTTAAAATCTTTTAAATAGGATAATTGCCACTGAATTTTGCAACATGAGATTGCTTTAGCAGCTAAGGCAAAGGAAGATCCAAAGAGTACAGACGCACCGTCAGTACAGCTTAGTGGTAAAGACAGGACGGCATGGTCAAGTTGGGCCAAAGGGATAGTTTCCATGCTGTAGACCTCCACGATATTTTTCTCAGATGAACAAAAGGGTCATGATAAACTACAGTTGGACCATACCTTGTACAATTATGTGCACCCGCGATGTCCTTGGATGGTTGTGAGTTTGAACTGAACATGTGTATGGGCCTTCGTCATACACATCCACACGCACTATTTGAATGCTGTATTCTGTTTGGCTGTTAGTCACGATAACCACTCGAGGATCTAGCGACCACTTATCCTTCCCTGCGTAGAGTATACTGGAGCGATTCAACCATGCCACTCGCGTCACTCCACTGTCAATAGAACATCTGAAACAGGATAAGAAAAGAAAAGCAGACATTAGGATATGAAGACATGCGAACAGTGAAAATAAACCAACTTTTATCGTCTCATGAATAACTACCATGATTGCATAATGAACCTTAATAGAACATTGCAGCCAGTATAGGCCCTTCGGCCCTCGATGTTGCGCTGACCTGTGAAACCAATCTAAAGCTCATCTAATCTACACTACTTCAATATTATCGATATGTTCACCCAACGACCATTTAAATGCCCTTAATGTTAAAAATAAGACCACTTGCTGAGGTTATGGTTTTAGTTTCTCCAATGTATTACATTGGAATATTTAATTCAATATCAATTCAGGTTACAAAAGGAAGGGAAGAGAAGGAAGGGGAAGGAAACAACAATTGCTTCTGAAAAATCTCCAACAGTAATTAAAATCTGATGGAATGAGACTTCACACTCAAAGAGCTACTTTTCAGTGCCATTTGGAGAGGTTATTTGGCAGTATTTCAGAATTATCATGCCGTTAAGAAGTTCTACATTGAAACAGACAAATCCTGAAATGCTGCAGAAATTTAGTCTGTACTTTTATGTAAATATCAGGATTAAGGCATTCAATATGCATAAATGGGGATCCAGGGAAAAAGCGCCTTTTTGAAGTTTATGATGAGCAGCAAATATGCAACTTCTGGATTTAAGTATTTAACTGCATATCCTCGGGTGACTGTGTGGTGTTTGCACGTTCTCCCTGTTTCAGCATGGGGTTCCTCTGGGTACTTTGCTTTTCTCCCTTGGTCCAAAGATGTGCAGGTTAGGTTGATCAGCCACAGTAAATTGCCCTCAAGTGTCAGAGGGGACTAGCAGGCTAAATATGTAGCATTACAGGGATATTGAATGGTTGGCATTGTTGGTGCAGGCTTGAGGGACCAAATGTTAACCCATGCACTATAGGGATTCTGTGATTCTATCTATCCCAGGGTGCGCTCCTCTACCCAATACATTCTTGCGTCCCAATATCAAACTGTCTACCTACCCACATCCCCATGGTGCTTCATGCTCCTCTGCCAAGCTATGGCATTCCACTCACATCCCTATGACCCCTTAGTGCTACCATGCCAAATTATGGTAATTGCATGTCCACTGAGCCCTATGCACTGTACACAATCAATGAAGCCTGTAGTTACAATAAGCTGTATTAGAAAAAGCTTCAAAACTGTTGTTTGTTTATTCATTGCTATCCGCTGCGTTAAAAAATGAGTCATTTGACTGCAAGGCAATAAACTGATCCAGTTCCTTTAAAGTACAAGTAACAAAAACCACAATCCTTGAAACCACTTAATCTTGTATAAGCAAACATTATGAAACTGACCGCAGAGACCAAAAAGCCAGAGATGTCAATGAAGCAATGTTTTCCCTGGGGCTCAACTGTCAGCTTTCTCTCTGCCATTATCGCTCTCAACATTGATATTAACATCTGATCCTTGCAATGCTGCATCAATGATACTGTGAACTCTGAACTTGTACAGAGTGCTGTTTTGTGCACCTCAGCTTCAAATAATTATACAGCTTGTGCATTCAGAATTGATTCTTAATTTCAGCAATCAGGACTAAACGAATAAAGTAAGAGGTCTCACAACACCAGGTTAAAGTCCAACAGGTTTATTTGGTATCATGAGCTTTTGGAGTGCTGCTCCTTCATCAGGTGAGAGGCTATTCACCTGATGAAGGAGCAGTGCTAATGGACTGCCATTAACAGCCTTTCCACTTGTTTTTTGTGGCTATGAATCATTGTTCATTACCTCGCCCTACACTATAAATATCTCTCACTTTCTATGCTTTTTGGCTTTGACAAAGGATCATCTGGACTCAGCTCTTTTCTCGCTTTATAGATGCTACCAGACCTGCTGAGATTTTCCAGCATTTTCTCTTTTGGCCAACTGAATGAAGCTTTTGTTTCACTCTTTACTGCTGCTACCAATTTGAAAGACTTAGCTGGATAAGTGTAAGACCAGTGCAGTTTGGCACTCATCTTGGCTCTCTCGTCTGCAACTACATAACTTTGGCAACTAAAAAGTTAGAGATGTTTCTATTAGAACGTGAAACATAGAAGCCATCAAGCTTGTGGAATTTCCATCAGAAATAAATTATGTTCCCTCGAGTGGTCCGAGAATAATGCCTACAGTAGCAATTAGCTTTCTCCGTGTTTAACCATTCTGTCAGAGCTTTAACTCATCCACCATTTGGTGCTCAACTTGACAAGATTTAATTAACTATCTGTACGTTCCTCACAACCTTTCTTAACGAGAGCTGACCCTTGTACCATCACTGTCATTACTGTGGTTTTGTGCCTTGGAGTTACGCAGAGATGACACCCACCGGGTCCTACTTGAGAAGTTTTTTTTTAATTTCTGCTTTCTCATATTTCTTTGCTTTCAGTTTCACTTTCTCTGTAACCACACCCACAGGTTTGGCTAAACGCAGACAGCACAAAACAGTCAACAGACATCCATAATCAAACACTGAGCAATTGAATATAACAGCCACCACTGTTCCTGGGTTTAATACTACCCATGGAGGTCAATGGACCTGAAGGGGATGTCTGTGACAATCCTCCACAGCATCAGAGACAAACGGCCAAATGTCTACAAGAATTGTGGCTGAATCAATATGACTAAAAGTGTTCAAATGTGAGCCACACATTCATTGTTAAGCCAGAGCACTGAAGATCTACATATACATTCAAGGCAGCTTATATCTTGCTGCTTTTTCATTTAGAACAGATTGGTTCATTGGCCAGAATCTTACACTCCCATTTGCGTAAACAGTGGAAGAAATGCAAAACCCAAAACATGTTAAACAACAGCGGGATGTCTTATCATAATTGTCTTTGTCCCTTGGCCACTAACATAACCACAAGACTGTAAAACATAGGAGCAGAATTAGGCCAACTGGCCCATCAAGTCTGCTCTGCCATTCAATCATGGCTGATACGATTCTCATTCCCATTCTCCTGCCTTCTCCCCATAATCCTTGATCCCTTATTGGTCAAGAACTTATCTATCTCTGTCTTAAAGATGTTCAATGACCTGGCCTCCACAGCCCTCTGTGGCAATGACTTTCACAGATTCACCACTCTCTGGCTGAAGAAATTCCTCCTCATTTCAGTAACAGTATTCCCAACGTTGAACATCAGGAATTCACTGGAATACATTCAATCTAATTATCAGGACTCTATGCCGGACAATCCATGATTCCGCTTCCCCCAACCCCACCTGCCAATGTTACGACTGGTTTCTCATGACATGCAACAGACAGGCCGAACAAGGCAGGAAACTAAGGTAAGTGGGGTTTTTTTTCCTGAGTTCCTCATGACATAACAGAGAAAGCTACCATCAGGGCTGATGGCTTCATTGCCTTTTTTGCCAACCATTACTTATATTTAAACATTCAAACACTTAACCTGGTTTGATATTTGTTATTCTGATATCGCAGCACTGGTCTCAAAGCGAAGGTTTTAGATTGTTTCAAGCAGTCTCAGTGTAAACCTTTCAAATTCAAAGAGTCTGTGGAAGACTCGTTACAGCATTTGAACATCAACCACAAAGTTGATTTTTCCTTGATGCTGGCTCTTGAGCTTTGCAGGTTCCACTGAGATGGCAAATCGCTTGAGACTTACACTTTTGGAGTGCAAAGTACAAAAACTCCTTTGAAACAATGTCAGAACTGCTGACTTAAGTTTTTTTAACCATTCGTGGAACATGGGCATCTCTGGCAGGTCAGCATCTATTGCCCACCCCTAGTTTTCCTTCCTGAGTGGCTTGCTAGACTTTTTTCTGGCTCTGGAGTCATATGTAGGCCAGACCAAGTAAGGACAGCAGATTTCTTCCCTTAAGGGCATTAATGAACCAGGTTGAACTTTCCAATAATTGACAATGGTTCCATGGTCATCTATAGATTTTTAATTCCAGTTTTTTTTTAATTGAACAGAAAGTCCACTACCTGCTGTGGTGGAATTCAAACCCTGATCCTCAGACCATCAGCTGAGTGTCTAGATTAATAGTCTTGTGACAATATCACTTGCCTATCGCTTCCCCTTCATTTGTCAAGGTCCAGGGTTGCTGAAGCAGAGATTTTACCATGTTTATTAGTAACTTGTAGAACATTTTCCAGTATTTTTGAGTCCTCAAATACCCACAGGATGAAGCTTGAAAAATGACTGTCGCCTATTATAGATATCTGCAGCTGTGTTCTCTTCCACATAATAAATGAAAAGCAACTCGATCACTGAACAGATTCAGGGTGATATTTGCATTGTTTTCACGATGAGAAAGAGGTGCAGGTGATTCACATTTTCAAACAATAAAAATGTAGTGCAGAAATTTTCTGCAACTCAAAGGTGTCTCAAGAGGAAGAAAAGCTACTAATTTAATTTTCTATTCATCCATTAAGCCTTGTCCCCAAACAAATTCATAATTTCAGTCAGTATAGCTTTTGCTGAATAATTATCTAATTCAATACCACCAAGAAATTCATTTTCTATAACCAACCATCCACTACATAATCCATTCTCAATTATATCTTTAAAGCCATCAAGCAGCACTGCAATATAATCACTTGTTTAAGCTGCTTTATACGTTTCTTGCTGAAACATCTGCACTATTGTCCATTACTATCCCATGCTTACGTCACCATGCTATTTCTACCTTCATCCCCAAATGATTAGAGTGCTTTGTTCTCTTGGCAGATTTTGTTATCAAACTTCTTTAGCTCTCCGTGTGATTTTGAAGTGCACATGTAGAATCATACAGCACCAGAGGCCATTTGGTTCTTCGTGCCTGTTAACTCTTGGGATGGACCATAAAACGAGCACCAATGGTCCCGCCTCTTCCTTCACAATCCTAGAAATCTCTCCGTCTCAAATATACATTGAATATCCTCTTGCAAGTGCTCCTCCCCTTCCTTCTTTTCATCAAGAACACAATATATTTTATTATCATTTTAATTCATAATTGGTGCCAGTTGGTCCCTTTTGTCCCTCAGAAACAAAGTGTGTCCTCTTTGATGCAACTCTGCTACCTCGGTCAGGTTAGGAGATTTTTTAAGTTTGTTCATTCCTGTCACATTAACACTGCAATGAAGTTACTGTGAAAATCCCCTCATTTTCCACACTCCTGCTGGGGTACACTGAGGGAGAATTTTAGCCTGGCCAGTGCATCTAACCAGCACATCTTTCAGAGCGTGGAGATAACTCACGCAGACACGGAGAAAATGCGCAAACCCCGCAGACGTGACCCAAGTGAGAATTAAAACCAAGTCTCTGACACTGTGCCACCCATATTGTAAGATGTAAGCTTTATTTCAAGTTTCATGTCATTGTCCTTTTTTTCAAATATTGTAATTTGCCCTTTCAGCACCTTTTAATTATATCCCGAATTCATCTTTGGCGGGAATCTCCAGTCCTGCTGATGGTGCACCCGTGCCATGGGTTTCTGATGGATTGGAATCAATGGAAAATCCAATTGGCAGAGGCAGGACCAGAAGATCCCACCACCAGCTGACAGCACATGACGTCTCACCATGAGAAACACACAGGTGGGTGGCTGAAGGTTTGTGCTCCAAATCCCTGGTCAGAGCCATGTTCCACTCTGTCTTTTAAAGAGTTGTGGCAATAGTGTATGTTTGTGCATAAAGAAAAGAGATCAGCAGATCTCTAATCCAAAAGTTTATTTGTTAGTCACAAGTAAGGTTTACATTAACACTGCAATGAAGTTACTGTGAAATTTCCCTAATCGCCGCAATTAGGAGCCTGTTCAGGTCAATGCACCTAACCAGCACGTCTTTTGGACTGTGGGAGCAAACTGGAGCACCCTGAGGAAATCCACGCAGACGTGAAGAGAATGTGCGAACTCCACACAGACAGTGACTCCCGGGCAGAAATTGAATCTGGGCCCCTGGCATTGTGAAGCAGCAGTGCTAACCACTGTGCTACCATGCTGCCCAAAAAGTTACTGATAAAATAACACAAGTTAAGCTCGAAGATTTGTGGCAAAGATGCAATCTCCCACTAGTTGCAGATCACTACAAACTGCTCACAGATGTGTCAGACCTGCTGAGATTTTCCAATATTCCCTATTCTCGTTACTGCAAATTGCTGTGACTCTTTGCACCATTCCAATGTTAATCTCAGAAAAATAGCAGCCTAGCACCAACCTCACTATTGTTACAATATTGCTGCGTTTGGTGCTCCTAAAATAGATTGAATTCTCTGTGGAAAGTTAGGGCGGACACTTAACTCCGTAAGGATTTTTTGTTTAACTGGAGAGATTTATGTTCCTGTAAAATGTCCTTCAATCTCTCCAACCCAGAAACTGCAGTTTCATTCCTGCAGGTAGTGAATTGGTCATTGAGGTTTCTAAAATTAAATTAAAGTCTTTTTTTTTAATCCTGCAATTCCTTAGACTATTTTATTCTCTCTCTCTCTTAGTCTAATCATTCCCTCTCTTTAGTTTAATTTCCGGTTCTAATTTGACCCAAACTCATTTTCCTTTCCCACCATTCCCGTGTTTATTTTTCTTTCTATTCTACAATTTTATTTGTTAAGCTGATAGACTATTGGTCAATAAGATGCCAGGTGCCTCGGTAACAGTTTGTGCTTCCAAAAACTTGCTCTGAAATACATTTTTTTGACTGAAAGACAAAGAAAAGAAATCATGTGAACAGTGTAAACTGGAAGATGCCCATGCCAGGAAATTTTGAGCCATTCCAAATGAAAGTACTTTATTACCTTTTAGCATCAGAAAACTCACTGCTATCATAGTATTTTCATTAAATATGCCAAATCAAGCAGGCTTAAGCGTTCAGAATATGTTGCATGACAAGTAGCAGTGTTTTTTTCTCTTTGTAGAGAATCAGATTTCCAGCTATTTATTCCCCCATCTAATTTCTGATTGGTGTTTCGACTGACAGTGGAAACACTTTGTTTTTATTTGTAATGAATTTAATCAGGCAATCGAGTTGGTCTTTTGGAATACGAACTCCCTTAGGAAGGGCCAAATTAATGGGCCAATCAGGGAGCCTCTTGCTTTGCACTTAACCAGGCGTGTCAGTTCCTCTGGGACTCCTTGTGTGGACTGCTAACTGAAAGCACTCGACATGCTGCCATCAGACGTGTAACTAAAGAGACATTGGCAAAGGATTTCTGCGGAGGCCATATTCCACACATTAATTTTATTACAGCTAGCCGCAGCTAAGATGAGTTTGGTTTCTTAATGCCCTTACAGTTTGTTCTGACCTAAACAGCCATGCAACAGCGCTAAGAAATGCAGTATAAAACCTCTGTCTGAATATTTGAGGGGAATTCCAATTAAAGAAACAGGGGCCCAAATTCTCGGGACCGTACTGGCCCCCACTGCCACTGAGAATGGAAAGTTTGGTGCTCAGCCAAATCCCCATCCTCAGCAGTAAGACAGGAAAATTCCAGCCAGCAGTAGATGGGAGTTGGGGGATAGAGGGTTGGAGGTGGGAGACAATAAGCACTCGACTTGTCTCCTTGACGCACTCTCGGGATTTAACGGGCCAGCGCCTCATTGTTGTCCAGACCCACATGGGTCTGGACAACAATGAGGCGCTGGCCCGTTAAATCCCGAAAACCCACATGGTACAGATCTTGCATGGGAGGTGGGTGAATATCAGGAGATTTTTAAACTGGGCTGCACACCTGCTAATGACATTTGGGAGGCAATTTGAATCATTATCGATTTCCTGCCTGCTCTGGCCAGGCACCCGATTGGGGCCGATGTGGTGAATTGGGTTGGGCATCCAGAGCAAAGCCTCTTTTTTGCCCAACACCTGAATCTCTGGGCATGGACAATCCTCCCACCCCCATGATAATAACGAAGTAATCTGATTTTTAGTGTTAGCTAAGGGACGTATTGGCCAGTCCAGCTGATAGAACTTCCCTGCTCTTTTTTGAAATTGTAGCACAGGGTTTACATTCGCCTGAGCAATCAGCTGAAGCCTTGGTTTCACAATCCAAAAGACATGCTGGCTCATTGCGTTGGCCGTGCTAAACTTCTCCCTCCGTGTACCCGGACACGCAGAGTATGTTGGCTATGAGATTTTCACAGTAACTTCACTGCAGTGTTAACATAACACTGATTGTGACACTAATAAACTTTAAACATCTCATTGAAAGTGAGCACCTCTAACAGTGTAGCACTCCCTTAGTACCATACTGGTACATCAGTTGAGATTTGTACTCTAAAGTGGGGTTTGCAACTTTGAATGCGATCATCCAGTTGATGTGGTTTACTCTGTCGCACTGCATGCATTCTACGACAGAAGGCAGAGTCGTTGGAACTTTATGACCCATCTAAAGAACAAAACAGCACGGGAAACAGGCCCTTCGGCCCAACAAGCCTGCACTGCCTCCCCGATGTTCCCACCTCTATCCGCGATCCCTGTCCATGTTTATCGGTCTATGGATTAAAAACCAAATTTGAGACAATTTAGAGAGAATTTGTTTTGCCAATTAGCCTAAGAGTACATCTTTGGGATGTGGGAGGAAACCGGAGCCCCCAGAAAAAACCCAAGCAAGCACGGGGAGAATGCGCAAACTTCCACAGACACAGGCCCAAATCCATGTATCTGCACAGCACAGCGATAGTCACTGAGCTGTCGTGTTGTCCATCAAATGGCCCAGGTCAAGCATACACTAACGACGTGAAGCATTAGGATACTCTCGAAAAAAAATCCAAGAGCAGCTCTCTCACGACCCATCGCGTGTATGCCCCTTGTTAGACAACAAGGTGGACCAAAGCACCTGTAGAATAAAAACAAGTACAACAATATCATCATCTATTTACACACTTCCCAGGGATTCCCAAGGCTCATGATCCCTATTTTGAATCAGTTTTCTATACCCCTCCATTCCCATTCTGTTCATGTGCCCATCTAAGTATTTCTTAAAAAACTCCAGAGTACCCGCCTCCATCACTTTACTTGGCAGCGCATTCCATACCCCCACCTCCCTCTGTGTGAAAAAACTCCCTCTAGCATCCAAATTATACCTTACCCTCCTCACCCTAAGCCCGTGACCCCTCGTGCTATTAGAGTTCATCCTAGAAAAAAGCTTAACCCCGTTTACTCTATCTATACCCCTCATAATCTTGTACACCTCTATTAGATCTCCTCTAAGTCTACGTCTTTCTAAGGAAAATAGTCCCAATTTGCCTAACCTCTCCTCGTAACTCAGACCTTCCATACCAGGCAGCATCCTGGTAAACCTCCTCTGCACTCTCTCCAGAGTCTCCACGTCCTTCCGGTAGTAAGGCGACCAGAACTGGATGCAGTATTCCAAATGAGGTCTAACCAACGTTTTATACAACTGCAACATTAAAGGCCAGCTCTTGTACTCTATACCCCTTCCTATAAAGGCTAGCATACTATATGCTTTCTTCACAACCTTCTCCACTTGATCTACTTTAATGCTGTCTGCAGTAAAAATGCACGAGGGAGCTGAAACATCAGCGGCTCTCACAGAAAGCCATTCTCTCTTTCTCCTTTTAAGTATATTGCTGCCATGATATCCTGTGCAGATGATATGCAAAAGATGGAAAGAAGCTACACCTTGTTGACTAAGCAACAAATATCAGGCATTCACTGTCCATTTAAAAACAACTAAACTGCATAACCTCTCGTGGGCATTTCATTCTTGCAAAGCAAAAAAAAATTAGAACTCTGCAGCCAATTATTCTTCAACCAATTAAGAAATGAATCATTGCTGCTTCATACTCAATAAATCCCCTTGCGTTTTCAGCCATGCATTTTAGAAATTGCAGTACTTGTACCAGGTTTTAATCAATTCTTTGTAAATTGACTGCCAAGTTGCTGCTGGCTCAGTTGTGTGTATGTGCAACCCCTACAAGTCTTTAGCGAATTTTCAACTAATTACTCATCAAATACATTTTCACAATATTTTGTATTCTTTGGCTAATACAGCAGTGGATATTACAACTTGTTTTGCTGCCCTCTTACCTGCTTTCAGAATATCTCTGTTCTCAGTGAATATTTGGATTACAGTAGCCTACAAATTCCCATATTAAAAATACCATTTGGGAACTGAAAACACTAGTTTTTGCTGCACTGAGCAAACTTTGATTAATGTAGCCACCATCTCAACTGGTGTAGATACAGCATGGATTTTTTTTTATATACGCGAGGCAGAGGCAAGAATTCTCCAATCTTGCCTGGAGCTGGGATTCTCCAGTCCTGCTGCAGAGGTTTGGCTATTTGCCAGATTCTTCGTTCTTGCTGGCAGCAGTGGCGGGGCGTGCAAGACTGGAGAATTCGAGCTAGGGTCTCAGTAAAACGATCTTGATGGCTCAAGAATAATAAAGAAGGAATTCACCGATCGTCTTGTAGAATCTTAAGCTACGAGCGAAATATTCTTGTTTGGGTTCACTTTTTGTGCTTACTCGATCAGCCAATGATTATTTTTAAAGCTGCTTCTTTATTTGCTGTTTAACTGACAGCTCCACCACGATGGTTTCTCACACCAAGGTAATGGTCGGATTTTCCACACCCCCTCCTCCCCCCGGCCAACACCGAGATGATCTGATCCTGCTGGAAGTCAATGGGACTCTTTGCTGGGCTGCCAAGTGTCCTGTGGGGAGTGGTAAATCTATTCATTAATTCAGCCTGACTGCCTCTGCCTTCAACAAGGGATAGCTCCTGCTGCAACAACCAGGCCGGCAACTTTGTGACTATCCCAAGTGCCTGAGCTTCCCCAAAGTGCTGAGACCAGCTTTGTAACCATGTGGAACCTTGGGCCTCACACAGTGCACGAAAGGTTGGCAGCCCATTCCAAAATGCAAAGAATCAAACATGTTGGTTCGTTTACTCTCCCACCCCAATCTTTAGTCCAAAGTCAGCTTTCGAAACAGGCACGCAATACAATAAAACAAAATATAATAGTCATTTAGCCAGCAAAATCCATCCAACACAAAATATGTCACCATTTTCTCAGCACATTATCCACACTTGGCATGAACTATGACATTTTTTTTGAGCTCAAATCCCAAAAACTTTTTCGTTAAGCAGTTAAGGATGATTTTTGCGGGACACTTGACACCAACAAAAATCCACAGCTTATCATTTCCATTTCTCACTGGACTAGGAATCCATTGTCCAACCTGATGTTCTCATGACTTGGTTCACATCCTACCCACTGCAACTGGTGCAACTTAAATTCAGTTAATACATCATAGAGAATCAAAGTCCCTATGGCTCATCGAGCCTGCACCAATAATCCAGGCCCTATCCTCGTAACCTCAAATATACACCCTGCTAATCCCCCGACACAATTTACCAGGGTCATTCCAACTAACCTGCACATTTTTGGAGTGTGGTAGGAAACTGGAGCATCCAGAGAATACCCACACTGACACAGGGAGAAAGTGCAAACTCCACACAGACAGTGACCCAAGCCGGGAATTGAACCCAGGCTTCTGGTGCTGTTGAGACAGCAGTGCTAACCACTGTGCCACCATCCTGCCCCAAATCTGGACGACCAAAATACTAACCTGTCACAGTGACTTCCAAAAGTCTCATCAATTTCTAGAAAAGCGCAGCTGATTTACCGCTCTCCTTCAGGAAGAAAATGTACTTTCCTTACCTGGTCCAGTCAACCAGTGATTCCTCAGCAATGGGGCTAACTCTGTAAACTGTCCTCTGAAATGGTTCTAGCAAACCAAGTGTTTCAAGGGCAATTAAGGATGGCAAAAAATGTTGGCTTTGCCAGCGACGCACACATCCTCGTTTTTTAAAGATACAATACAAGGCTGAATCTTAAACCAGTAATAAATTATTTAATAACTTTGTATTGTCCTGTTAAAATAAAATGCTTGTTTATAGTTATTCTGTGCTCACTTGTTAACGTTACTCAGTTGCTACTGCATATTTTTCCCATCATTTATAAACAGTACCATTGCGGACTCTCGGCTCCTGTTTAAAAGTACACTTGGATACCAATCTCAATCTAGTAATGAAGCAGATGTCACTGGAGAGAGAGAGGGTTTTTTTTTTAACAAGAACTGATAATGTGAGATATTGTTTACCTACAGTCCTTGGCAGAAAAGGAAGAAACAAATTGAGACAACATGAGGCAAAACAATGTATAATGCCAGCAAGAAATATTCACCATAAATAATGGAGAAGGAATTAAACAATGCAAAGGAACAGCTTGCTAACTGTGCGTTTAATTTATTTCCTGATATTTAAAATGCAATAAATTCTTTCTTATGTCAATTCCATATGTGTAATCAAGAATATGACAGATGTGACAAAACTGTGTCTTTAAAAGAAACATATTTTAATCATGTTCCTTTGCAGGATTTGGTCAGCACTGTTTTGTCAGTATCTGGTGTTCTTTATTGTTGCTGAAGCAGCATAATTGATATCATGTTGATTTTAATCTGGGCAAATGCAGTGTTCTGAGATTTTATAGCCTTTCAAATTGCAGAATAAGGTTACTGACTGGTCAGGTGATAAGCCTGGGGACAGTTTTCTCCATAGAAAAGTCCAATATTTAGTTTCATTTTCTCAGTTGCTGCTAGAAGTTTGTGGAAGATGGCAGTGTCTCTGCCTCTCTCAAATAGCTTGTTAAAAGTTCCAGGACTGGAAAGCCTCAGAGAATTGATTCAACATTCAAAGGACCAATTAGCAGCAGGGGTCAAAAAGCTGAAGATCCAGCATCACATGAACATACTTTTGTTTTGTGCCAAGTCTAAAGAAAGTTGTGAGATGTGTTTGACTTGGAACAATAGATAGCTAGCTATCAGGAGTACACTGGGTTATATTTAAGACTTATAATTCGTAAAAATTATACTAATTCTTTTTTGTTATATTTTGATTATGTTCTTCAATAAACTTTGCTTGATAGAAGCTTCCTCGTGAGTAACTTGAATCTTACCTGTAGTGAACCGCCTTATGATCACTCATACCATAATCAAATTTAAAACATAAGGTCGAGGCTAACTTCATAAAATGCCTTCAGGTTTCTGGCCTGGGTCTTAACACAAGTTTATTTCTTAAACAGAAAAAAGTGATACTGTAATATCATCAATTTAACAGTAAGGACATTGAAAACCAGTGCTATAACCAGTTGGATTTCCACAATATTAACAGCTGAGGGCCAGCCCGATCTCTGGTCCTTCCTTATCTCCTGTCTATCTCAGATGAGGGGAGCAGATAAGAAAGGCTGGGATAGAGGCACAGTTTTAAGTTGAAGCTTCATTCTATATTTGTCCCTGCTCCGCACCCAACTGTGAAAAGTTAGATGGTGACAGCGGATGTGGAAAGTTGAATATGAGGAGCTTCATTTCATTCTCCAGTATCAACATCCCATCGCACCTTCCAGAGTAGTACTTGAGCTCCCAATCTCTGCCCAATACAATAAGTGTTGGGTTGCTACATCCTAATCAAAATGAAGTGAGGAATTTTAAGTAAAACTGATTTGCACAAGGCTATCGATGAACAAGCTACATTTGCATATATAAAATCCAGTGAGTGCATTCCTCATACTGCACTAAGAATATTTTGCTGCTGATTAATTAGATTTTGACATAGAAATGTGACTATTAGATAGACTTTTGCATTAATTATTGTGTGTTCACATTATCCCTATCATTCTAGCAGTTTTCCCCTGAGTACATTGAATTAAATGGCATTGCAATCATCATTTGAGCTATTATATCTGCTCAAATTAAAGTTCATCAACCTGAAATGTTAACTCTCTTTCTTTCTCCACAGATGTCATCTCATCTGTTGCTTATTTTCAGCAAGTTTTTACAGAAGTTTTTATAAAGCTTATTTATTATTGTCTTAAGTAGGCTTACACTAACACTGCAATTAAGTTATTGTAAAAATCGCCTAGTTGTCACACACTGGTGCCTGCTTGGGCTCACTGAAAGAGAATTTAACACTGTCAAAGCACCTAACCAGCATATCTTTCCGACTGTGGGAGGAAACGGGAGCAACCAGACAAAACCCACACAGATACAGGGAGAACGTGCAAACTCCACACAAACAGTCACCAAAGAGTCATTGATGCTCTGAGGTAGCAGTTTTTCCAATTTCCAAAATCTGTACTATGTCACTGTTGGATGGCACAATGGTTAGCACTGCTCTGCCTCACCTATCTGGGTTCAACACCCGTCTTGGGTCACTGCCAGTGTGGAGTCTGCACATTCTCCTTATGTCTGCATGGGTTTCCTCCGGTTTTCTTCCACTGTCCGAAAGACGTGCTGGTTAGGTGCATTGGCCATGTTATATTCTCCCTCAGTGTATCCAAACAGGTGCACAGAATGGTGACAAGGGGATTTTTACAGTGGGTCATTGCAGTGTTAGTGAAAGCCTACCTGCGACACTAATAAATAGAATGAAACTCACACTTAAATTGGAAACAACAGAAGCAAGCTTCCCACAACAATGTTATAACATGGACAATAATATATTACATTTAAATATGCACCATCATAATTCATCACAGGCCATTTCTACTGAACATGTCCCAGAAAAATCACATCAGAATGTGTGTTTAAACAACAGTGTCAATGTTGTGCAGCAATTCCATTGCTCAGTGCAATTCTTCCTTGGTTTCAAGTAATAATACAGAAACATTGCAACAGGAAGACTGCAAAATAATCCTGGAAAACCCAAGGGAAATGTAGCATCTTGTGCGACCAAGGTTTGTTTACTGCTCATTAAAGAGGAGCAACTACAGTACACAAAATAATGACCCCAATGGGCTCTGCTGTCCTTGTAAAGAAAATGGAATGCTTTTAGCATAAAGCTGTAAATGTGTTGGAGATTTGTTATTCCACATTGGCCCCCAGCTGATCTCAGCAGCAGTGCGGCACCATGATTAAGTGTTTGGCTTCTTATTTTTAACAATCCCTCTAAAAAAAAGTGACTTTAAACCGACACTAACCCGTTATCTGCAGGCTGACTGTGTTGCCAGAGAGAAAAAGGCACCTTGACCACTTCGGGGTGAAGACAACACAATGTTCTTCTCTTTCTCATTATAATTTTTTTTAATCTCATCGGGGCTTCACAAGATAAATATTTGTGATTGAATTAAAATATATAGTCTTGATTTCTTTCCCTGCTCTCTCCCACTGCCTACGATCAATCTATTTCACGTGGCAGGACAAAGGGTGTTCACACCTACCCTTGGGCAAGTCACCATGTCATGTCCTTCAAACCCAAGAAATGCCCATGAGGGGTTATGTGGCTTACTATTCTTTAAGTGGATGCGTGGGTGCCCGATATTTGTTATTTAGTGAAAAGGATGTGGCTTCTTTCTATCTTTCAGGCAGCACAGTGGCTAGCACTGCTGCCCCACAGCACCAAGGACCCCGGTTCAATTCCGGCCTTCGCCGGATCTTTATGTAGAGTTTGCACATTCTCCCAGTGTCTCCATCAGTTTTCCCTGGATGATCCAGTTTCCTCCCACTGTCCAAAGATTAGGTCAACTGACCATGTGATATTGCACCTCAGTGTTAGGGAGATTAGCAGGCTTAAATACATGGAGTTATGGGGATAGGGCCTGGGTGGGATAATGGTTAATTGGCTGAATGGCCTCCTTCTGCACAGTAAGGATTCTATGATTCTAAAACCCAGGAGCACCTATCTCCTCGAACAAGCATTTGATCAACTCCTTATGCTCCTCCACCTCAAATTTTCTTTGATCATGCTATAATTAAATGCCATGGAGTGTAGAATTTTACGGTCCCTTCTGGAAAATGCAGTGAGCCATTCAAAACTCGATTGGCTTCAGCAGGACTCAAAGATCCTGCCAGCAGCTTGGACTATAAAATTCCCCCAGGAAATTTTTAATCTGCTAAAGGTGATATATCAATTCAAGTGATTGTTGTTATTGTTGTCTCTGAACTCAGATTAACAGCAAAGTGTGAGGTTTCCGAGTTTGTACCTGAACATTGTGGAGCTAATCTACAATCTTGAGTGCAATGAACATCTCGCAAACAGGAACAGGTGCAGAGCTTGCAAGCTCTGGAGCTTGCTGCAATGTTCAACATGATACCCCTTAATTCCCTGAGTGCCCAAAGCTCTATCAATCACAGTCTTAAATATACTTAGCAATGATTAATTCACAACCCTGCACATGAAGAAATTTCTACTCATCATTGTCCGACATGGCTGACCCTTCACGCGGAGTTGTGGAGCTTTAGTTCCAGAATCTACAGCTGGGGGAAGTAGCCTCTCAGCACCTTACATGTCAAGCCTCTAACAGTTTTAAACATTTCACTGAGATCAGCTTTTATTCTTCTAAACTCCAATTTATAGATATCTTTCCTGCTAAATCTCTCCTCGTAAGGAATCATAGATCCCTCAGTGCAGAAAGAGGCCATTTGGCCCATCGAATTGGCACCGACTCTCCGACAGAGCATTTACCCCACTTCACAGTCACATTCCTATATCATAAATACGCCAGCCTCCAATTGCCCCACAACTCTTGGAAGATGGGACTTATACTCCTGGAGTCCTTGATCTCAGGTGAAAGTCCACTATTACTGGTCCATGAAAAGCCTGGAAAATACATTGGGTCTTCTCAAAAATAGCCGACTTGGTGCTCTTGCTGGCTCGCCTGCGAATGGCCAAGAAGTGGGATATAGATATATAGTTCTTTGAAAGTGGCATCACAGCTAGGCAGGATGATGAAAAAGGCATTTGGCCCACTTGCCTTCATTGATCAGAGCACTGAGTACAGGAGTTAGGATGTTCTCTGCTTTTGGAAGGAAATTAGTAAACAGGAAAAGGTGCAAAAAGAATTTACAAGGATAGGTTGGGACTTTTTTTCCTGGAGTATAGGAGGATGAACGGTGATCTTATGGAGATTTATGAAATAATGAACGGCACGGATAAGGTGAATAGCCAAGATCTTTACCCCAGGATAGAATCTCTACAATGCAGAAGGAGGCCATTCAGCCTAATGAACCTGCACGACATTCCCACCAGGCCATAACCCATAACCCCATGTACTTACCCTGCTAGTCTCCCTGACACAATTTAGCACGGCCAATGCACTAAATCTGCACATCTTTGAACTCTGGAAGGAAACCCACGCAGACACAGGGAGACTCCACACAGAGAGTGACCCAAGGCTGGAATTGAACCCGGGTCCCTGATGCTGAAAGGCAGCATTGCTAACCACTATGCCACCCTAATCCTGTTGTATTCACAGGATACCAACCATTTTCTGAACAGAACAAATCTGCATGGATACAGGCAAAAGGCAGAACAGTAGCAATAGGTGAATTGCTTCTTTAGCAGACGACAGGAAAAGAATGGGCCAAATGGTTTCCCTCATTGTTGTAATCATTCTATGATATGGATGAGGAATTTAAGGCATTTTATTCATGAAATCTGTTCTAGAAAGCAATTAGCATTTTCAGGGATACAAAGGAAGAATTCAAAGCAAAGAGGAAAAGCGAGCAACCATTCATCTCAATAATCTTTGTTTCCTAAAGGTCAAATACAATTTACACTTTTGTGGTTTATTTAATTTAGTGAGCAATTTTATATGCAGAGGTAAAATGAAAGTATTCAAAGATTTCTCTCTTATTCTGCAACTCACAGACACTGTCTCTAAGCTATCAATCAAACATTGCAATCTTCATTATTTAACCTGAACAGGGATCATTCAACAAATGACATTCCATGACATAATTAGAGTGCAGCACTATCACAATGTGTCGAATCATCAGGCTGTGTCTTCAAGACCCACGCAAAAACTTGTGTGTGGCTGTACGCTGACAGTTCACTATAATATTAATGCAGCACAACATTGTCAAAGGTATCACCTTTCAGCCCACACAAAACTGTGTGTTTGTTCAAGGGTTATAGAATCTTTTGGCATCAACCTATTGCGAAGCACGGCATTCACTCAGCTGAGAATCCTGCTCAACATCTCTCCTTCAACCAGTATCGCCAAAAGAGAAATATCCACCAAAAGTAAATCTTCCCAAAATATCTCAGAGACTATTTGACCATCTGTCCTTGAAACCTAAACTCAATAATCATTGCCTGATCAGGAGTTTTCCACGGTTTTTGCTTCGAAGCCACCAGCAATGTTATTGTGTGTTTTAACCACTTAATTGAATGTCTTTTGGTCTTGCCAAATTAGTCCACATTATTCAAACTAAAAACTAAAACAGCTAGAGCCAACACATCCATGGGGAGAAATTTGTTTATGCAGCTATACAAACATACCCAGATTCCTGGGGGTTAGGCAGGCTACTTCCCGTGCTTCAATTGTACCATTGTGGGGAGACAATGGCATTGTGCTATTGTCACTGGGTGAGTAATCCAGAGATAGAGGGGCTATGGTGGTGGCCAGGTTTGAATCCCATCATGGCAGATGGTGAAATTTCAATGAAATAAAAATTTGAAATTAAAAGTCTAATGATGACTACAAAACTATTGTCAATTGTCACAAAAACTATTGGGTTCTCTCATGTCCTTTAAGGAAATTTACTGTCCTTACCTAGTCTGTCCTATCTGCAACTCCAGAGCCACAGCAGTTGGTCGATTCTGAACAGCCCTCAGGGATAGGCAAGAAATGCTGGCCCAGCCAGCAACCATGACATCCCATGAACAAATAAAAAAAAATACATTTGATGAACTGGATATAAAAATGATGACATTTAAGTGAATAGATTTGGGAGTTTGCTTGCCTCAGTTTACTCTTGGGGTGGGATTTTTCAGCCACGCTCACCGCAATGCTGGAAAGTCCCACCTGAGATCAACGGACCTTTGCATGATCACTGTCCCACCCGCCACGGGAATCAGCAGGCAGAGCAGGGAGGTTCCACCCTTCATGTCTGCTATTCTTCTGTCACCAACTGACCCAGAATTTGTTGCCAAAAATCGGAAGAGTTTAATGGAGTTTGTTGCTATTAATGTGGAAATTGTACAGTAAATTGCAGCAAGGAAGACATGCATCATCAATTGTGAATCACCATAAGCTACTGGATGATTTTCTCTCCTCTGCCACCCAGTGAGTTTTGTGAAGTTTGCGCATTAATTGCCAATTAAATGGCAAAAACAAAGAGGATTGCCTGAAATGGATTAATTACCCTCAGGAAATTCAGCTCCTGACTTAGTTCAAATCACCTTATCAAACTGAGAGCTTCCATTGCTGGGCCTGGATTCAGTAATGTTCTGCACCAGTGAAAATTTTAAACATCTTCCGATCAACATCTTCTCAAACAATCCTGAAGACTGCTTTGAACATCAAGGAAAGAAACAACACAGTCCGTTACAAGTCTTCTGAATGTCAAAAGACTGAATACAAAACACTCATCTATAAATCAATCTAAATCTTCCAGATGACTAACTAAGCTCTGTCAGAATCAATTTCTTTTAAATTATAATGGAAAGGTCCTTTAAGCAATAGGACACTTTTCCCAGTTAATCAGCTCTTAAGGCTTCTTATTGGGCTTGACACTAATAGAATTGAAATGAAGTCAGTATTTTCTTTTCCCCCAGAAACTGAATAAAAGTTGCCTGTTTATTACCTTGACAATGTTTCTCGAAGACACCAAATAAAATTGCAAATTCATAAGTAAAACTACATATTGTTTATTGAACCCACACAGAAAGGTGACTTCAAGAACTGAGCAAACCTCATTCAAAAATATTCTTCCACACTTTGCCCATTCCTTCCTCCCAAGGAAATTTCAACAGCCACGTAGATGAGGTAGGGAGAGAGCGCAATTACAGCAAAACCAAAAGATTTTGCTCGTGGACAGAATATAAGATTCACAGTTCACTTTCATGTTAAACTAATATTACCTGCTGTTGGATTTGGCCTGATCTCATGCGCAAGGAGCTTGAATGCACAGGAACCAAACAATATTGTTGAAGAAACCAAAGAGCATTGGGTTCGATACATTATTGAATAAAAAAGGTCAAGCAAGATAACCCTAACGAATATTCATAGAATCCCGACAGTGCAGAAGGAGGCCATTCAGCCCATTAAGTCTGCACTGACCACAACCCACCAGGTCCAATTCCTGCAATCCCACATATTCACCCTGCTAACCCTCTGACACGAGGGTCAATTTAGCATGGCCAGTCAATCTCACCTGCACCTCTTTGGACTGTGGGAAGAAACCGGAGCACCTGGAAGAAATCCATACAGGGGAAAATATGCAAACTCCACACAGGCAGTGACCTGAGGCAGATATTGAACCCAAGTTGTGGTACCATGAGGCAGCAATACCAACCATTAAATTCAATATTGTCAAGAAGCAAGAAGAGAACGAGGCAAGAATGGACTCCTGCGATGCTTTTGAGGTGACCACATATAGGGACAGCACGCAAATCAAGAAAGATATATTGACTGTGATGTGACAGGTATGAATGGGACCAAATTGGTACAAGATTGTGGGAGTGCACCATCTCTTTGCATCCCCTTGGAACTCTGATTCCAAAAGCAAAGTACATTAACTCCCTCCAAGCTGAAAATAAAGTTGTCTATAGCTTAGTCTCTGGATTATCAGAAATCATATGCACTCTAAGGAGGACTTCGAGACCCAGCAGAAGTTCTGATGCAATAACTTCATGGAAATTTGAACTTCTTTGCTCCCTGCGTTCCTCCAAAATAGTCTCCACCAATGAGTTTGAGTTGGAGATTCTGGACACTTGCGAATTACTCGCTTGGATAGTTACCCAGAAAATGTCAGACAGAGAAAACCTTGTCTGGCATCTGGGTCAGTCTGCAGGCTCATCCTCCCAAATCCCTAGATGCCACCTCAATCCCCCAATTGATCTCCAATTTAACCTGACTTGCTCCTGACATCCCAACTCACTCCTGATATCCCCACTACGCCCACTCCCAACCTGAAGCAACTAGCCCTATCACGTGCTCTTTGTTGACAACTCCCCAATACTTGCTCGCTGCCAAACTTAACTAGCCTCCAATCTGAGAGTCCCTCCAATTTGGCCCAACTATCGCCAGACTCCCTTTCTACTCACCCATCTATCGTCCGCTGCCTTTCCCAGTTGCCACTCTACCCATTACTTCACTCACCTTCCCACTTGCACATTTACCTACTCGCTCATTCATTTAACTATCGTGACATTAATGGACCTTTAAATACAATGGAATATGGCAACTAGTGCAATAAAAAGGGGACATGGCTTCCCCGCAAGGATTCCTGAAATGAGGAAGTTCTACAGGATCCCCCACCGGAAACCAGAGCCTTTTCAGTGTATGTAGCTATTTAAGTTGCTTGCTGTCAGACGCAGAGGCCAGAATCTTATGCCATTCACCCCAGGGGGACATTCCCATCCCACTGCAATGACCGAAGATTTGGCTGGTTGCCAAATTTTCCAATTTTGCTGCAGTGGGAGCATGGTACGAATGGCCGAGAAGTTTGCACCCACTCATTCTGATTCTGATTTGAAGTCTGGAACCAATATTTTTGAACAAATCTTCGACACTTTGTTCCATTAACATTTTCACACATTTAGAAAGAAGACAGTAAGTATTGTCTCATCACTTTGCTTGCTTGAAGTCCACATTACTGGCTAATCTATAGCTATCCATTACACTAACTGAGCCTTCAAGCCTCATCCTGACATAAGCCTCTTTTTTCCTTTTTACCAGCGAATTAACTTTTTTAGTACACCATGGTTCCCTTACTCGACCATTTCCTCCTTGCCTGATAGGGACATACTTATCAAGGACTCGCAGCAGCAAGAGTAGCAGGAGTGAGCTAAAGAGTGAGTTGAGGAGAGCTAAAAGGGGACACGAGAAGACTTTAGCTGATAGGATCAAGGAGAATCCTAAAGCTTTCTTTAGATATGTTAAGAATAGAAGATTGGTTAGGGCAAGGTTAGGGCCAGTCAGAGACAGCAGTGGGAAGTTGTGCGTGGAGCTTGAAGAAATTGGAGAGGCACTGAACAAATATTTCTCTTCGGTATTCACGCAGGGAGATGTAAATGTAGTTGTGGAGAACACTGGGACACAGGGTTGCAAACTGGAAAGTATTGAAGTAGATAAGGAGGATGTGCTAGATATTCTTGAGGGTTTGAAGTTAGATAAGTCCCCTGGGCCGGACGGGATTTACCCTAGGATTCTCTGGGAGGCGAGAGAGGAGATTGCAGAGCCTCTGGCTCTGATCTTCAGGTCGTCATTGGTTACGGGTATAGTGCCGGAAGACTGGAGGATAGCGAATGTGGTCCCATTGTTCAAGAAGGGGAAGAGAGACTTTCTGGGGAATTATAGGCCGGTGAGTCTTACTTCTGTTGTGGGCAAAGTATTGGAGAGAATTATTAGGGATAGGATTTATAGTTATTTAGAGAGAAATGAATTGATTGGGGATAGTCAGCATGGTTTTGTGAAGGGTAGGTCGTGCCTTACTAACCTTATTGAGTTTTTTGAAAAAGTGACCAAAGAGATGGATGGGGGTAAGGCAGTTGATGTGGTATATATGGACTTTAGTAAGGCGTTCGATAAGGTGCCCCATGGAAGGCTTCTGCAGAAAATGCAGATGTATGGGATTGAGGGTGATTTAACTAATTGGATTAGGAATTGGCTAGCAGATAGAAGACAGAGGGTGGTGGTTGATGGGAGATATTCATCGTGGAGTTCGGTTACTAGTGGTGTACCTCAGGGATATGTTTTGGGGCCCCTGCTGTTTGTAATTTTTATAAATGATCTGGATGAGGGTATTGAAGGATGGATTAGTAAATTTGCGGATGACACCAAAGTCGGAGGAGTGGTAGTTAGTGAAGAGGGGTGTTCTACTTTGCAGAGAGACTTGGACAAGTTGCAGAGCTGGGTTGAGAGGTGGCAAATGGAGTTTAATGTGGAAAAGTGTGAGGTAATTCACTTTGGTAGGAATAACAAATGTGTAGAGTATAGGGCTAATGGTAGGACTCTTAATAGTGTTGAAGAACAGAGGGATCTTGGTGTATATGTGCATAGATCCCTGAAAGTTGGCAATCAAGTCGATAAGGTTGTTAAGAAGGCATACGGAGTCTTAGCTTTTATTGGTAGGGGGATTGAATTTCGGAGCCGCAACGTCATGTTGCAACTGTACAAAACTCTAGTGCGGCCGCACTTGGAGTATTGTGTGCAGTTCTGGTCCCCACATTATAAGAAAGATGTGGAGGCATTGGAGAGGGTACAGAGGAGGTTTACCAGGATGTTGCCTGGTATGGAAGGCAGGTCTTATGAAGAGAGGCTGAGGGATTTGAGGTTGTTTTCATTAGAAAGAAGGCGGCTAAGAGGAGACCTTATTGAAACATATAAGATGATTAGAGGTTTAGATAGGGTGGACAGTGATAGCCTTTTTCCTAGGATGGAGAAAGCTAGCACGAGGGGACGTAGTTTTAAATTAAGGGGTGGTGGTTTTAGGACAGATGTCAGAGGTAAGTTCTTTACCCAGAGGGTGTTAAGGGTATGGAATGCCCTGCCTGCTGCAGTTGTAGATGCGCCAAGTCTGGTGGCGTTTAAGAGGTTAGTAGATAAGTTTATGGATGAAAAGGGAATGGTTTAGGTTAGAGGGTCACTGCTTGTTCCTAATTGGTCGGCGCAACATCGAGGGCCGAAGGGCCTGTTCTGCGCTGTAATGTTCTATGTTCTATTACTGAGCTAAGGACAAACTGAATGAAATCTTATCAAAGGAAAATTCAGGTGTCCATAGTCAAAAAGCCCCCAGAATTTTGTTGTGCCATGTGATGATACTGTGCCTTTAAGAAATGTATTTTAATCATGTTCCTTTGCAGGATTTTGTTAGCACCGTGTTGTCTACAGCCGATATCTTTTAATTGTTACTGAAGCAACATAATGAACATCATGCTGATTTTAATCTGAACTAATGCAGTGTTCTGTAGTTTAATGGCCTTTGGGGACTGCTGAGTGGAGCTTGACTGAGGATGACTGATAGGTCAGGTGATACGCCTGGGGTCAGTCATTTTTTGATAGAACAATCCAAGTTTTTAATTTTAGCTCAGATGCTGCTAGAAGTTGATAAGAGGTGGCAGCTCCTCTCTCTGTCTCTCTCTCTTCAGAGGCTTTTTGAAAATTCCAAAATTGGGAAGCCTCAGAGATTTGATCCATCATTCAAAAGGACCAATTCACAGCTGGTGTTCAAAAGCTGAAGATCCAGCATCACTTAAGTGTACCTGTTCCTGTGCCAAGCTTGAAAGTGAATGTCTGTGGGATAGTCTTTAACTTGGAATAACAGATCGCAATTACACAAACCAGCCTCTCATCCAACGACTTGTCTATTGCTTACTGCTGCCTTAGAAAGTCAGCATAACTAAGGACCTCACGCACCCCAGACGCACTCTCAGCAGCCTTCTATAAGATACAAAAGTCTAAGGTCACGTATCAAATGACTCAATAACAGCTTCTTCCCTACTGCCATGAAACTTTTGAATGGACCTACCTCGCATGAAGCTGATTTTTCCCTACACCCTAGCTGTGACTGTAGCACGACATTCTGCACTCTCTCATTTCCTTATCTATGAACAGTATGCTTTGTTTGTATAGAGCGTGAGAAACAATACTTTTCATTGTATACTAATATGTGACAATAATAAATCAAATCAAAAAATCAGAAACAAATCAAATAGCTAGCTATTAGGAGTATACTGTGTTATATTTAAATATTGTAATTGATAAGAATTAAGGTTAATTTCTTTTTGTTATCTTTTAACTGCGTTCTTAAATAAACTTTGTTTGATAAAAGTGGGTCACTTGAATCATATCTGGAGTCAAACACTTCATGCTTACCCTAATGCCAAAATCAGATGTAAAACTTTGCATTTAGGCTAACTTCATAAAACACCTTGGAGTTTCTAGCCCTGGTCTTAACACCCAAACAAATGTGTCATTGCAGCTTGTAATGTCTTGTGTCATTTCCTGCACTCAGAAAGCACAGTTATGCAGTGGATGTACTTCTTGCTTCATACACCAATTGAAAAAGCAGCTTAAAAACTCAATTTGGCACATTAGTCAAATCTGAGTGATCTATTAGAGAGAATATTAAGCTGCTGAAAAAAAAATGCCACATTGCTTGCAAAGAAGATGATTATGTTTGCAAAATTGATAAGAGGTTTTCCATATGGCATTATCCATCAAATGCTTATTTATTTTTTTGGTGCTAATGAGATAGTGATGGAGAAAATACAAACGATTAAAAAGATATATCTTATCTTCGGGCTCATCAGCCTTTTCAATTACTTCAGTCAACCAAGGGCCACTGGAATAGTCAGAAAGGTCAGCACAAGATGGAATCAAATTCATTAACTATCAGGTGAGCTATTCCTCGGTGGACAGTGCTCCCTTTGCATACAATAAAAATCATTTTGCAAAATAGGTTAGCAGTTAAATGACTTCAGTTTAGATAATGAGCATTTATATTCTTCACTTAGTAATTTGATCATTAAACGTGGTTAGCAAAATTGCCTTGTGTTTGCATACATGTGGGATCGATTGGAGTATTCTAGTCTCTTCTCATAAATATGTTTCAATCATCCACTTCAAGCCGTTAGACAGATGGCCCATGACAATGGTACAAATGATTCAAAGAAATCAAGCTCACGATGATTAGGTTGATTGATCATCAGAGGTATTGCCTTTGTTTCATTTTTCAGTCACTGATCTTCACTAACAGCAGCACAGTCATTAGCACTGCTGCCTCACAGCACTGGGGACCCGAGTTCGATTATGGGCTTGGGTCACTGTTTGTGCAGACTCTGCACATTCTCCCCATGTCTGCATGGGTTTCCTCCGGGTGCTGCGGTTCCCTCCCACAATCTGAAAGATGTGCCAGTTAAATGCACTCGCCATGCTAAATTCTCCCTCATTGTACCCGAACAGGCACCCGATTGTGTGATAAGGGTATTTTCACAGTAACTTCATTGCAATGTTAATGCAAGTCGACTTGTGACACTAATAAATAAACTTAAACAAGGTTTGATTTTATTTCAGTCACCTGGTGTTAGAATTTTTGTTTATTTGGGAGCACTGTCCACTGCCAATGTGATCCATCTGACAATGTCATTTATTAAATCATGAAATGTGAAATTAAATATACAGAATATCCTGATGCTCATTTGAAGAATTACATGCAGCAGGAAAACATTTGTCACAACACATCCCAAGCATGTTAGTGTAGCTAGGTGGTTTAAACAGTTTTTTTTATTTGAAGAAAGAGTGATTGGATGAAAGACTGTCCTTCAATATGTTGATTCAGTTCAAGCCCCTCTTCTGAGGAGATGGAACTACAAACTCCAAAGGCCGACCTGATAAAAGTTTACAAAATGTTGAGAGGCATGGATAGAAATGATGGTCGGAGTCTTTTTCCCAGCGTGCAAATGTCAATTACTACAGGACACATGTTGAAGGCAAAAGGAGGACAGTTTAAAGGAGATATGAGAGGCAAGATTGTAGACACAAGGTTGTAAGTGCATGGAATGCACTGCCAGATAACGTTCTGGAAGTAGATACAATAGGATCATTTAAGAATCAACTTGACAGATGCATGAATAAGCAAGTAATAGAAGGATATAGCCTGTGTAAAGGCAAAAGATCTGCAGAGTAGAAAGGTGTCATGTTTTAGCAGAGGCTTGGTGGGACTTAGGGCCTATTCCTGTACTGTACTGTTCTTTGCAAACACTGCAGGTTCCCAAGTGAAATGGGCTTTGGCAATGTAGCAGTATGGTCTGGTACACACAGGGTTAATGTGAGACTGAGTACAGCAAAAGTTGCCATTGCCCCGATCACCAGAAATTGCTCTTTCCTTTGAGGGGAAGAGGTGACTGGTAGTGATTTAACCTCAGGGTCACCACATCTCAAGTCAGGGCAAGGTTGAGAAAGCAAGGTCTTCACGTACAACTTTCACCAGTAGGGGGATTAAACCAACACTGTTAGCGTCACTCTGCATTATGAACCAGCTGACCAGTCAACTGAGCTAACCAACAATACTGCCCACTCAATAATGGAAGGATGCACATGACCCAGAGCCAGGGTTGGTCTCGAGGTGAACAGAGATGGGTAAAGGCCGATGTTGGAGTCATCTCATACCTGTACACTATATATGTACATGTTGTTACAAGTTGACAATAATGATGGGCTATCAGTGTAGTTAAGACAACAAAGCCTAATCCATGTTGTCCGGAGCAACATGTTTAAGTAATGCCCAACCATACTTCTTCAGAAAGACGTACCATTTAAAATGCTTCAGAATTTTACAATCAACACGCAGAGAAAGGCGAAGGAGATGATTTTGTTACAGTGCTGTTATGTACAGTGATGTCAGAAGCAAAAGCGGGATAATTTATTTCAGCGTGCGTAATGTTAAGTGCATTCTTTTTGAACACAATTTAACTGAGACTCTCCCCAGGGGGAAAATAAAATCTTGCACACAAAAAGCAGAGGCATCATATTAGTGGATTTAAGAGTGGTCTTGAGAGATTGAACTAACACATAATTTGAAGAAACAAAAATGACAGGGTTTCAGTTTACCACTTATGTTCAGAATCAAACTGCCCATTTCACTAATATTAGTGACTATTTAATTGCATCTGAAGTATAGCCAGGGAAACAATTGCATACATCAGTCAATTTTATTGACCTATTTAACAGATTTTGAAGATTCATGTCAATGCCATTGACCTGTTTACTGCTGTAGTATCGTCTCTGTGTTTATTTTTCCAAGTGCTTCACAACAGAAGTTTGAAGAGATGGAGAATGCCAAGGTACAAAACTGAACAGTTTCCCCAAGTCCACAGTTAAATTACTGCTGAATTAAATCACAAACACAACTATTTTATTCAAGCATTTTCACAATCTATTCTAAATGATAAAAAAAATCATTTAACCAACAGCCTGAGATGCTTTGAGTTTTTTTATTCCTTTGTAGGACATGAGTGTCGCTGGCCGGCCAGTATTTATTGTCTATCCCTAGTTATCTGTGGAGGGCATTTCAGAGTCAACTGCATTGCAGTAGGTTTGGAGTCACATGTCAGCCAGACCAGGAGAGAATGGCAGATTTCTTTTCCTAAAGGACATTAGTGAATTATGGGTTTTATTGACAATGGTTTCATGGTCATCAGTAGGTTATTAATTCCAGATTTTTTTTATTGAATTTAAATTCTATATGTCGTACTAGTTTCAAACCAGGGTCCCCAGAAATTAGCCAAGTTTCCGGATTAAATTCCTCACAATAATACCAACTAGGCCATCACCTCCCCATGTTCAAGGTACGTTTTAGGCAGTCTAATCATATTAGTAAATCTCCTTGTCCTGCATCGGAAGACTCTTTAGGAAATATATCTAACATTCATTTGTCTTGGTAGCATGCTGCCTATGTTATTTCTGACTGACTGAATTAATGATCTCAAGACAAGAGTTCAAATCCCTGTACTGCAGCTAGTGAAATTAAATTCAGTTAATTAAATGAGATTGAAATCAAATTTTTGGAACTATCAGTAGTGCTGATCACTGCTGCTGGGTTGCTTCAAACACACACCTAGTTCATTAATGTCCTTTCAGCCTGGGTCATTTGTGACTCCAGACAGCAAGGTGATTGATTCTGAAATTGATTAGCAAGTTGTATCAAATCTATTGCAAAAAAGGTCAAATCTGAATGAAACCAGGAAGCAGCATCCAGCATTGACCCGAGGCACCGGATACCACAGCGGGGCAAATTTTCCCATTTCGCTGACCACAGGAATCGGAGCGGGCAATGGAAATGTCCATTGACCTTGACAGGCTTTTCCCATTTTGGGGTGAATGCTAGCACAAAGATGCGCAGGTTAGCTGGATTGGTTGTGCAAAACTGCACCGTCAGGGGATTTGCAGGGTAAATACTTGGCATTACAAGGATAAGGCCTGGGAAAGATTGTCGTCAGTGTCGACTCAATGGGCTAAATGGCCTCCTGCTGCACTGTAGTTATTCTATGATTATGCCCAATGCCAACAAAAAGAACTTGACCATTTCCCATTGACTTGCAAAGGGTTTACCACCATTGGATCCTCCAAGGTCAACATCCAGCAGAGTGGGGTGGGGGCCATTCACCATTAACCAGAAACTTAATGGGACCAGCCATATACTGACTGCGACCATAAAAAGCAACTGCATTTTTTTTTTTGAGTGTAAGCCATCTACTGACACCACAAAGCCGTTCTATCATTACAATTCATAAGTGTAACTCTCCACTTTCCTGGATAGTGCAGTTACAACAGTGCTAAAGCAGCTCATCACCCCTCAAAATTAAGTAGCCCACTTAATTGGTACCTCAGCCACCACCTCAGATTATTCCCTCCCTCCATCACTGGTGCACAGTGGCTGCAGTGAGCGCCATATACAAGATGCATTGCAGCAACTTGCCAAGGCCCCTTCTTGGCCTATAGCTCTCCACTATGGGACTTACAACCAAGTGAAGGCAAGGTCCTACCTGCTGTAAATCAACATTCACTAGAGGGTGAAATGGAAGTGGACCTTCAAGTTTCTAGATGGTCAGATCACCAACAACTTGTTCTGGTCCCTCCACGCTGATGTTACAGTTAAGAAAGGTCACCAAGGTCTCCATTTTCTCTGGAGGCTAAGGAAATTTGGCACATCCACTACAACTCTCACCAATTTTTACAAATGTAAAGTGTAGAAAGCATCCTATCCAGTTGAAGCACAGCTTGGTATAGCACCTGCTCTGATCAAGATCGCAAAAAACCACAAAGGCTTATGAACATAGTCCCCAATCCATGACACAAATCAGTGTCCCATCCATTGACTCTGTCTACACTTTCTGCTGCCTTAGAAAAGCAGCCAGCATAATCAATGACCCCATCCACTCCGGACATACACTCTTCCATCTTCTGCCATCAGGAAAAGTATACAAAAGTACGAGATCACATACCAACCAACTCAAGAACAGCTTCTTTCCTGTTGTCTTCAGACTTTAGAAACAACCAACCATATATTAAACTGATCTTTCTCTACACCTGAAGTAAAGTTTAAATTAATTTATTAGTCACAAGTAGGCTTGCATTCACAATGCAATGAAGTTACTGTGAAAACCCCTGAGTCGCCATACTCTGGTGCCTGTTTGGGTACACTGGGAGAATTTAGCATGGCCAATTCACCTAACCTGCACATTTTTGGACTGTGGGAAGAAACTGGAGCACTGAAGGAAACCCATGCAGACACAGAGAGAATGTGCAAACTTCACACAGATAGTAACCTAAGACAGGACTTGAACCTGGGTGCCTGGCACTGTGAGGCAGCAATGCTGATCACTGTGCCACCCCAACTGGAACTACAACACTTCAGTCTTCACCCACTCCTTTCTTTCTCCCCCACATCTTCTATGAATGGTATGCTTGGTCTGTGTAGTGTGCAAGAAACAATACTTTTCTGTATCCCAATATATGTGACAATAATAAATCAAATGAAAGCCTGTCAGAGATGGTGGAGATACAGAGATGGAGCTCCCACTATCCAAAAAAACTCAGGCCCATTACTTTTCATGCTCTTCTGCTAAACAACAGGATTACAAGGATTGTCAACAGGAAGATTATCTTATTAGGATTGAACCACACATATCCACAAAGAATTTCTTTGGATGCCTCTCTTGAACAGCTACGGTAAAGGTGAACATAAGAGTTTTGAAACATGTATAGTTTGATGCCACCGTATAATACTTTCCTGTGTATGTGTGTATCTGGGAATTGGGCTTTTTTTTGAGAATATCCGCAATTTGGTATGATTCTAAAGAAGACATTTAGCATTTCCACTGCAGTCACATTGTGATTTGAAAGATTCGTGTAATCAGGCGGCTGGGATGAGATTGCTTGAATCACTTCTGAATCAAATCATGGATGCGGAGTGCATGAAGCAGGGGCACAAACATAGACCCAATTCAATGGAATCTGAAATGGATTCATTTAGTGCGAGAAGCAGCAGAAAGAAAAGCATGTGTTCTGTGCCACAACAATCATGTTCAAAGCTGATTATACTATTTATCCCACAAAATGAAATGGAAAGAAATAACCACAGCAACCTCCAGGTACAGATTTTACTTTCCATCTCTTTAAAGGTTCCCCCAGCCATTTGATAAGTATACAGGCAAGACATTGTTACATTTACAAAAATAGACAGAAGTGTCACTGTGTCAATGGGTGACTATTTTTATTGTATGAAATTGCAGCTTTCTGATATTTTACTGCCACCATTCACCCATCTTTCCATAAACATAAATCAGTGATTTTTGACTATTGTTTGCACTTCAGCTGATTCTTTTGTTCTAGTGCTAGACAAGTTAGGAGGAAGGGCTTGCAGCAAAGAAAGAATACAGCACGTTAGAGATACTACCCAACGGGTGCCTGTCCCTCATCGCAAATAACATAACACTTAAATCTCTTCTGCACCGTCTCAAAAGGCCCTCACATCAAGGTGGTGAGCAGAACTAGACACAATATCTAGTTATGGCCCAATAAGAACCATACACAGGTTCAGCATAGTTTCCCTATGTTTGCAGTCAATCACCTCATTTATTAAGCACAAGTTTCCTCAGCGTTGCTTGCTCATCTCTGAAACTATCCTGCCACCTTGAATGAGTTAAGCACAAGAACCCCCAGATCTATGTTACCCTGTGTAGTTTTCAGAACTGTGACATTCAGAATATTCTGCCTCTCCTTAACACTTTTATCAAAACGCATAACCTGAAATTTCTCCGCATTAAATCCCATCTCCCTTTTTCGCGAGTTACACATGTCCTCTATGTAGCTGAATGGTATCAGTCACACTGTCTAAAATCACAAATTTGGAAGTGTGGCAAACAAAGTTGAAATCATGGGCCATTCGGCCCATCAAGCCTGCACTGACAACAATCTCACCCAGGCCCTAATCTCAGAACTCCAAGTATTTTCCTCTGTTAATCCCCTCTGACACCAAGCCACAATTTAGCATGGCCAATTAACCTAACCCATGCACATTTGGAGTGTGGGAGAAAATCAAACCGCCCGGAGGAAACCCGCGCCAACACAACAAGGATATGCAAACTCTACACAGACTGTCACCCAAGGTTGGAATTTAACCCAGGTCCCTGGAGCTTTGAGGCAGCAGAGCTGACCGCTGTTTCACTGGTCCGCCTGTTATTTTCTATTTCAATATACTAAAAATATACTTATTTATGTATTGAAATGATCCTAGCACTGAAACTAGGGGACAGCACTATCTACTGTCATCCAGTCTGTTAAAACAGCCATCAACTCCAACTCATGGTTTCCTATTCTTGAGCCATTTTTAAAATCCCATGTAACACTGGCCTCCTACTCCATGAGCCTGAATAATTGGTGAACCTTCTTCTTGAACCACCGCATTATTGCAGTTGGCATAACTGAGTTGTTTCCTTGATCCCATTAGAGGGCAATTCAAGATCAGTTATGTTTGTGGGGGACTGAAATCAAAGGAGTAGAATCAATGGATTAAATTCTGAGCATCATAATGAGACTTTTCTCCAATTAAATACTGGAATTTCCCATGACCAATTTTTACTCTGATGGTAATCATGGCAAACACAGCACATGACAGAATGTGCCGTTGCCACTTACCGAGAACATGCTCATCGCTAGTCTGGTGGACATATTCAACAGTTTCCACCATTTGTGGCAGAAACCTTTAGGTAGCACACACTCAGGGGGATGGCTCACAGCTCTGCAGACTGATTTTGTGTGTCTGGCATTAAGAGAAATCCAACGAAATTCAAGCATACCGTCTGGCCCAAGACATTTAGTTGAAGTGCACTGGCTGCAATGAGTTACTGAAATATTCCAGAAATAACCCACTGGGAAAATTATAATGCACAGCCTGCTTTCCATCATTCCATACAGCATTGCATTTATAACTCTTCAATGCATGACAAAAGGTCAGGGTGTAAAATAAATACTTCTGTGAATCACCTCAATTTCTGCTCTGTTGTATTTCGATTTGAGAACATTAAATGAGCTATCAAAGCCCCAGTGCAATAAATTAACAACACCTTAGCAAATGCCAGTGACCTAAAATGCTCTATACAATGACGACAATCATCATCATGTCACTGAAAGCTAAAATTGACATAAGGCTGCATGTTAAGTTCAGGTTTAGTGCAAAAGGCAACAGCATGCCAGGCAACAACATACAATATAATTGCTAATCATTTGATAAAAGCCTTGGGACGCATCTTAAATATTCACGACATTAAAATATATAAAAAAAGAACATTAGTGGGTGAGCCAGAGGTGCTTGTGAATTTGGTATTCTTACTGAAAGAAAAATCATGATCTGGCACCAATCTTACTCCCTGTGGGCAACCTCCTTTTCAATTAGATAGTTTGTTCTGACAGTTACACATTGAAAGTTGATGAAGCAGACAGATTTTTCTCACACATCTAGTTAAGCTGTGACAGGATAGAGCGCTTTTCCAACTCAGTCGGTAACTGAGAAATTTCTCCCTCTATTTGGGGGCTGTCTCTGTCACAGGACCCAGTGCCAAGAAAACTTGACAAAATGCCATTCCTTATATCAATGCAGCGTGAATCTAAATGATAGCAAATATAGATTGTAGCAAATGTACACTGAACACACTGATAGATATTGAGGATTTGATTTATTGTTGTACATCTGTGATTTGATTGATTACAATCACATTAGTATGCAGTGAAAAGTCTTGTTTCTTGCGCATGATACAGACAAAGCATACTGTTCATAGAGAAGGAAACGAGAGAGAGTGCAGAATGTAGGCTTACAATCATAGTTAGATCTAGAGAAAGATGCAAGGTATGTCAATTCAAAAGTCTGACAGCAGCAGGAAAGAAGCTGTTCTCGAGTCAGTTGGTACATGACCTTAGACTTTCATATCTTTTTTTCAGAAGAAAGTGGATGAGAGAATGTCCAAGGCGTGCGGGGTCCTTAGTTATGCTGGCTGCTTTTCTGTGGCAGTGGGAAGTGTAGACAGGGTCAATGGCTGGGAGGCTGGTTGTGTAATGGACTGGGCTACATTCACAACCTTTGTAGTTTCTTGCATTCTTGGGCAGAGCAGGAGCCATCCAAGCTCTACTATATATGGATGCAGTGAAAAGTATTCTTTCTTATCTGCTATGGAGACAAAACATACCATTCATAGACTGCATAGGGAAGAAGAAAGCAGAGAATGCAGGATACAGTGTTGCACTCTTATCTAGGGTGTAGAGAAAGATCAATTTAATACTGGGTAGGTCCATTAAGAATGTGATGGCAGCAGGGAAGAAGTTGTTCTTAAGATGGTTGGTACTTATTGTCAGATTTCTGTATCTTTATCCCAATGGATTAAGGTGAAAGTGTGTGTGTGTCTGGACTGTGTGGGATTTTTGATTATGCTGGCTGCTTCACCAAGGCAGAGGAAAGTGTAGACGGAGTCAATGAATGGGGGGCTGGTTTGTCTAATGGACTAGGCTACGATAGCTAGCAACTGGGGAACGGGAAGATTGCTAAAGCATTTCCAAAGTGTAGAAACATCAGCATCAAAACCTGCACAGATTTTGATCAACTTCAAAACCTCTACAGTTTGACCAGAACAAAAAGGATAATATGAAGTTCCAACTTCACATATTTCTTGGGACATTATTTTTGCACATTTTATGCTATAAAATAAAAAGCTTAGGAAAAATTATTTTAGGGTCAGGTAACGCAAAATCAATCAATTAAAAATTAAAAAACATTGGGAATGTTTTCCTTTGAAAGACGTAAACTTAGAGGAGATCTAATAGAGGTGTACAAGATTATGAGGGGTACAGATAGAGTAAACAGAGTTAAGCTTTTTCCTAGGATGGACTCAAATAGCACAAGGGGTCACAGGCTTAGGGTGAGGGGGATAAGGTATAATTTGGATGCTGCAGGGAGTTTTTTTCACACAGAGGGTGGTGGGAGTATGGAATGCGCTGCCAAGTAAAGTAGGGGAGGCAGGTACTCTGGAGATATTTAAGAAATACTTAGATGGGCTCATGAACAGAATGGGAATGGAGGGGTATAGAAAACTGATTTAAAAGAGGAATCATGAGACTTGGGAGTCCCTGGGAAGTTTGTAAATAGATGATGATATTGCTGTATTTGTTTTTATCCTACAGGTACTTTGATCCACCTTGTTGTCTAACGAGGGGCATACACGCGATGGGTCATGACAGGGCTGCTCTTGGATTTTTTTTTTGAGAGTATCCTAGTGCTTCACGTCGTTAGTGTACGCTTGACCTGGACCATTTGATGGGCAACACGACAGCTCAGTGACTATCGCTGTGCTATGCAGATACATGGATTTGGGCCTGTGTCTGTGGGAGTTTGCGTATTCTCCCTGTGCTTGCGTAGGTTTTCTGCGGGTGCTCCGGTTTCCTCCCACATCCCAAAGATGTGCTCTGAGGCTAATTGGCAAAACAAATTCTCCCAAAATTGTCTCAAATTTGGTTTTTAATCCATAGATCTATAAACACGGTCAGGGATCACGGGTAGAGGTGCGAACATCGGGGTGGCAGCGCGGGCTCGTTGGGCCAAAGGGCCTGTTTCCCGTGCTGTTTTGTTCTTTGTTCTTTATTCTTTTGCCACTGGAACCACGCCATGAACATTTGTTTGATTTAGGCATGTGGAGTAGTCATGTGGTAAAGAGGAAGGACATTCAGCCTATTATCCCTGTGTCAGTTCATTGAAAAAAACGATCAAACTGGTCCCACTGGGCTACATTTTCTCCATGGACTTCCAATTTATCTTTTAACCAAGTCTATCCAATGTCGCCCCAATACTATTATCCTCACAGTGGTACCACTCCAACTGCTAGTTTCAGGAACATGTTTAAATTTAATATTTTAAGTCAAGTACTTGCTCAATGAAAGAATCATTTGCAAACAGATACCAGATGAAAAGAGGGAGCCTGCGGTGAGCAAAGCTTCATGTCTGTAATTATCACGTTTGTACAGACATGATCAAAATGAATGAGGGATCATTTTCTATAAAATTGTGTGGCATCAACACAGCACCAAATAAAAATAAACTAAAACTACAGGAGATGAACAGCACATTTTTTTTGGGTCGGAATCTGTTTGATTTATTGTCACGTATTATCAGACAAGAAAAAGTATTGTTTCTTGCACACTATGTAGATAAAGCATACCATTCGTATAGAAGGAAGTAGAGAGTGCAGAATGTAGTATTACAGTCAAAGCTCAGGTGTGGAAAAAGATCAACTTAACGCGAAGTAAGTTCATTCAAAGGTCTGACAGCAGCGAGGAAGAAGCTGATCTTGAGTCAGTTGGTGCGTGACCTCAGACTTCTGTATCTTTTTCCCCGATGGAAAAAGTCATCGTCTGCACAAAAAGGTTATATGTTTCAATCAGAGATAAACGAACACAATTCAGCTATGATAGAATATCAGTTAGTGTGTGTGGAAGACAGGTCCTGACATTTTGAGTGTGCAGCATCCAACAGTTCTGAGGCCCTGCCAACGTTTTCTCTTTTTAGATATACTCAATATATGTATATTGTTCATTTTTTAAATTTCCGGCATTGACTGGCAACAGTCAGGGTAATATGGTGGCACAGAGGTGAGCACTGCTGCCTCACAGTGCCACAGACCTGGGTTCAATTCTGGCCTCAGGTCACAGTGTGGAGTTTGCACCTTCTGTTCGAGTCTGCATGCTCCAGTTTCCTCCCATAGTCCAAAGATGTGGGGGTTAGGTTGATTGGCCTTGCTAAATTGATCTGAGTGTCAGGGGGATTAACAGGGAAAATGTGTGAGGGCTACAGGAATAGGGCCTGGATGGGATTATGGTCAGTGCAGACTCGATGGGCCAAATGGCCTTATTCTGCACTGTAGGAATTCTACAATTCTATGACTGCTTCTTCAAGCATTCACGAGCACTTTTCTCCATTAACTTCTACAGAACTACTTTATAGATCCAATAATCTTCATCTCAAATACTGGATTTGCCTTTTTTGCTACTTAATAATGTTCCCCCCTATCTGGCAATCAGTTTGATGTTAATTTCCAGTTCCAGCCGCCAAGGGAATTGCCATGTACGGGATGTACAATTTGACAGACAATTTTAAGATCCGTTGACCTCTGGCGGAATTTCCAGTCTTGAGAAAGGTGCATAGAACTTAGAACAGTACAGCACAGTACAGTTACAGACCTACCCTCCAAACCAGGCAGCATCCTGGTAAGTCTCCTCTGCACTCTCTCCAATGCAAATTTGCCTTATCCATATGTCATGCACCTCCAAAACTTCACCTGCTTTCTATCTCAAAGTTTCTAAGGTAGTCAGTCTCTTCTCTGCATACCCTCCAGTGTTTTGTGTACAATTCCATTATCAGAACTGAACTGGAATGGCTGGATTTTGTGGTCAGCAACAAAACATTGCAATTCACTGCTGACCCTGAGAAAAGCTATCCAGAAAAATGGGGTGGCTTCTGGATTACAATTTTCCTGATATTAATTTGAATCTGGGACTAAGTCAAGGGTGTCTAGCAGCAGTGTTGCCACACTGTTTGCACACCTACAATTCCATTTTCTATCACCTCTTTAATTAAGCCACATCTCTTTGGCAACATTTGCTACACCATCCTCGTTACCTTCTTTCCCACAGCATTAAAGGGGTGGCACGGTGGCATAAAGGTTAACATTGCTGTGCCACAGCACCAGGGACCTGGGTTCAATTTCAGCCTTGGGTGACCATTGATGTGGAGTTTGCACATTCTCCCCATGCCTGTGTAGGTTTCCTCCAGATGCTCTGGTTTCCTTCCAGAGTTCAAAAAGTGTGGTTAGCTGGATTGGCTATGCTAAATTGTCCCTCAATGTCCAAAGACATTTGGCTTAGGGGAACTAGCTGGGCAACTATGTAGGATTACAGGGATCAATCCTGGGTGGGATGCCTTGTCTGCGAGTTGGTGCAGACTCATGGGCCGAATGGTCTGCTTGTACACTGTAGGGATTCTATGATTCTATTCTATGATTCTGAACAACATGCATGACAGAAAAAGATAAAACTAATTCCAATCAAGGTTTAATTTTATACCATGTTTCTAGAATAGATATGCTGTATTTTTTTAATGGAAAAACATTGCATAGAAACTAAAACCTGATTTTGATGTCTCTCCTCTTTGCCTGTATTTCCACTGGGCGTGTAAGTCACTAACTCTGATGTCATGTACTTGTTTGTTTCTGATACATCCAAAATATCATAGAAGTATGCTGGAAACGAAATTGTGGTGAATGCTGCAGTATCTCAAGATGACTTGCTTCCTAATTTTACTGTCCTCCATCCTGGAAAAGTTCAATCGTTCTGTTTAATCTCTTTGTCCCTGAAAGCACAAGTGAAAATAAAGTACTTGCAAGATGGGCGAGGGAGGGAACTCATAAATTTTAGAGTTATGCAATACTTACACTACCATATACTTAAAAGACTCAAAGGGACATAAAATGCAACTTCTATGTTATGTTTTATAATAAGGCCACAAGGTAAAGGACCAGAATTAGGACATTCAACCCATTGAATTTGCTCTGCTATTCAATCATGGCTAAGTTTCTCAACCCTATTTCTCCTGCTTTTTTCCCCCATAACCTTTGATCCCTTTCCCAATCAAGAACCTGTCTTTCTCTGCCTTAAATACACTCAATGATCTGACCTCCACAGCTTACTGTGGCAATGAATTCAGCCCACTGGCTAAAGAAATTCCTCCTCATGTTGTTTCTAAAGGGTGATCCCTTTAATGTGAGGTTGTGCCCTCAGATCCTAGTCTCTCCTAATGGAAGCATCTTGCCCACATCCATGCCTTTCAGTATCCTTCAAGCTTCAATGAGATTCCACCACCACCACCCCCCCCACCTCATCCTTCTAAACTCCATCAAGTACAGAACCAGATTTCTCAAATGCTCCTCACATGACAAGCTTTTCATTCCCAGGCTCATTCTTGGGAACCTCCTCTGGATGCTCTCCAAGGCCAGCACATCCTTGCTTAAATACATAAGAACATAAGACATTGGAGCCATCTAGCCCTGTGAGCCTGGCCTGCCATTCAACATGGCTGATCTGCAGTGGATCACTCCCACTTTCCCGTCTTTTCTCCATAACCCTAAATCCCCTTGTCTATCAGAAACCTATCTGCCCGTAACTTAAATATATTATGTATTAAGTATTCCAAATGTCGCCTGACCAGAGTTTTATACTGGTACAATGCAAAAACTGATGGAATTATGAATTAAGATCAGAATCACAAATAAATTCAATTGAAAACTTTCAACTATTCTTCATCTTTGGTAATTTGCAGTAACATTTTTTTACATTTAAATTATTTTCATTTAAAGTTTTGCCCAACAATATTCAACATTATAATACATGCTGATAAGATCACATAGCTTGCAATGAGTGAGTGGGTTGAATGTGGTTATCGGTTATTTTGGGAACTCCATTAGTAATGGTGCCTGCCATCATAATAAACGCCGATGGCCATTATTGCTTACACCATATTATTACTGTACATACAAATAAATTGTCAACAGCTGCCATTTAAATGCACGAAGAAAAATCGCCATTTCCTTTCCCTCTGAACTATTGCTTATCAGCCTGCCACAGACAGTCATCCAATTTAATTCACAAAAAAAAACAGCCTACAATATCAGTTTTAATAAAAATGTGCAATGTATAGTGAAGAGGCCTGAGGGAGATTAAATAACACAAGTTCCATTAACAACCAAATTTGCATCCAACAATTCATCAGCGCAGTTTTACATTTGCCTGTTCAGACTTTATCTCTACGCAAACTGCATTTTGATTTCTGCCTGATAATTAGAGTACATTTTGAATTCTGAAAGCAATTTTCAACCTATTAAGAATCTTTAGTGTTCACATTTTTTTTCCCTTTTCTCTTGGTTGCTTCAAAACACCGTGTGAACTATTCGCTTGTGTCAAAAGGCACAGAAATGCAGATGAAATGCTTATCTGTCACCGACTGTGAAATCTCCTCCACTGTTGATTAAACTGTAATGACAGGCAAAATGTGCATTCCTTTAAGATTGGCTTACAGGATTAGAAATAAAAGTGTTTCCAACATTTAAATGAAAGCAAGCAGCTGTCAGAAAGTGACAGCAGTCAGAAAATCCCTTAACCTTTCTTTTGAACTCAAGTGGCTGTAAAGCTCTACAGGGGAAATCAATGCACAATTTTGCTGGCTTTAATGATATTGGGGAGAAGTACAAGGGAAAGGATTGAACTCAGCATGTTGGTTGGTTTGCTTTACTTTTTGATGCACCGGTTGGGAGGTTCCCCCACACCCTGCCCCCAAACAAATCGAACAACAAGTTCCTCCCAAGTACCAAGCCCTGAAAATCCAAGGGCTGGTTACTAGTCTTGAAGGACGCAGCTAAACTCAGTGCTTTAGCTTTTACCCATTTACCTTGGGAAGGTTTATGGAAAAGATTACTATAACAATATGGTGGCACAGTGGTTAGGCACTGCTGCCATACAGCGCCAGAGACCCGGATTCGATTCCCAGCTTGGGTCACTGTTTGTGCTGAGCCTGCACACTCTCCCCATGTCTATGTGGGTTTCCCTCATGTGCCCCAGTTTCCTCCCACATTCCAAAGATCAGCTGGTTAGGTTGATTGGCCATGCTAAATTGCTTTTTAATGTCCCAGGATGTGTAGGTTAGCGGGATTAGCAAGATAATTATGTGGAGATAGGGAATGGGTGGGATTGTTGTTGGTGCAGACTTGACGGGCCAAATGGCCTCCTTCTGCACTGTAGGGTTTCTATAACTTCTATGACAACTGATATTCGTACAGATCTTTCCCCAGAGAACCGAAAATTGGCAACAACTCCAGCCAAGTACAAATCATCCATTTGTATTTTGCAGTGGATCTAGAATTCAACAAGTAGACATTTTGATTATCAAGTCTGATTTGTGAAGGATACTCTCCAACTTTGCAGGGTAATTTCAGCTTCAACTTGATAACAAATCAATGTACTTTCTACCAAGATGTTACAGTTTCCCTCAATCAAAATTTATCCAGTGAATGGCTGAGCCTACAACCAACAAATGTCCCCCAGGAGCAATGCCTTGAATGTGCTCACTTACTGCATCACAATTAACACAGCAGTTAAAGTACAGCGTCTGACTTTGTGATGGACTGCGAGTTGCTACAGCCACATGTGGGGGGATAAAAATGCCTCCCCTATCAGACCAATCCAAGTCTAACATCAATGCGGTTTTCCTTTGTGAATTTGTAAGGCAGGAAGTATTTAATCACAGTTTGGGTCTAACCATTTTTGTGCTGATTCCAAAAAAATACAAATCAGTCAGGCTTTCTTGAGTCAAAAATGGAAAAGAGGTTCACTTTTAATGAGCTAAAACCCACCCAGAGAAGATATAAAACATGCTCAAAAAGCTTCACAACAAACTGCATGCAAAGATGCAGAAGTACAAAACTTAGAGTGGAAAGTTGCTTGCTTAACCAAATTAAACTTCAAGGCTAAAAAGTTAAAAAGAGAGAGTTCACAATCTGTGGCCATGCCAAATTTTTCACCACTATGATCTTAAAGTTTTGAGAGCGGAAGCTAATATACAAATAAAATTGCAAGAGAATTTATTTTGAAAATTGTAACCGATCTTTTTAAGACGTTGGCGATATTTCTATCCAAGATTCCTTTTGATGGCAAATCACCATCTCTGTGCTGGATTTTTATTAGAGACAGGGCCTTAAAGTGGAAGAAAAGAGGGCTTGTGACTGCTTCATTGGCAATTTTCCCAGACCACTGCTTGTTTACTGTGTTGAACAAGATTTCAAAAATGGTTAACCCAGTCACATGACCTCTCACCGACAAAGTGTTTGTTCAGCTAATATCGGGACAGATGGTAGCTATTACTTAGATGATTAGATTCTGTAATGTCCCAACGATTAGCTCCCAAAATTTTATCTTGATGAAATAAAAACAACATGAGATGAGAACAACAATCTATCCCTATAGCTATTGTCCTCGTAGACTCGCTGCCTCCCCTCGAGAGGTAATCTGATAGAAATGCAAATGACGGTCAATGCAGTTTCAATACATTTTTCAAACTAGTTCTTTACATCAGCTGGTTTGACATTTCATGAGGATGCCTCTGCATATCTTAATTGTATTCCATATTAGAACAATTCAGAATACTATTATACAAACTTCAGGTGACTTGTGGCAGCCATCTCAAGGGATTTGCCTCTGTTTTTTCAAAGTCCTTTTTGAACAGTTTGATCAGCTGATGAAATTACCAATTAGTAACACTCATGCACAACTTACATCACTGTAATAGATTGTTACTGAGTGGAAGTGACTCCAGCTCACCAGCTGCAGAATTGGTGACAGACTTGCATTACCTCTTTTAGGGAAAGCCTGCAAAATTAAGTGCCACTTAACTTAAACGGACAGCTATGTGCCTTCTCAGGAGCAAGGATCTATGGGTAGAAGAGCCAAGCCCGAGAGCTACCAATCAATAGGAAGTCACATAACACCAGGTTAAAGTCCAAATCCACCAACCAACCAGAGGCCATCTGCTTTATTCAACTGCAACACCAATGGGGAGGCAGTGGCTGCTATTAGGACAATACTGACCCAAGGCCTGATATCTTTGCTGACTGCCAGGTCCCAAGTGTCACAGGGAGTGGGGGGGAAGGGAGTGAGTTGCAGCGTTCAAGGCAAGAGATGGATCTCACTGGGGCTATCTTTCCAATGCCAGGCTCTTGATCATACACAGTGCATTTAAATGAAGGACCAGAAGCAATCTTGCACAGGTTTTCTTGTTGCCTTCCCCCACATACCAAGTACCCTTACTCGCTGCTGGGTTAATACCAGCAGTGGCAGGATAAGACCCTTAAGTGGATATTAAGGTCTTTAACTGGTGGCAGGATATCCAAGACTTCCCACCATTCATCTTTTCAGGGTGGAGACATCAATGCGGCAAACCTCACTTGCCCCATCAAACCCACCACAGGAGATGGCATTTAAACACCCTGGACAAGAAATATAAGCCAGTATTCCTACACCTAAGCACCTCTTCTGGAACAATAAATGGACGTATATTCAGTAAGGACAAATTCAGATATCAACGTCAAATAAATTGTGCACATTAGCTGCACAAGTTTGCTCACAAATAAAATGTGAGATGCTGAGAAGCAACCATTTCTATTCTGAAGGCAAGAATTTGTTGTTGTGACATTGTGGGTCCAAACCACACAAAAAGCAATCTCCCAAATGAAAGGCGAAGCAAACAAAGAGAAAGCACTGTCTGAATGTATGGTGGAGGCAGGCTCAATCGAGGCATTCTGGTGGAAATTGTGTGGTTACTTGAATAGAAAGAAATGCGCAAGGATATGGGAAAGGATACGAAGCAATGATGCTCATTTGGAAGGCTGGTGCAGACATGATGGGCCAAAAGGCCTCCTTCTAACCCATAGCATAGGAACAGAGAAGAGAGGGGCAGGAAGCAGCCATTTGGCCCTTGAAGCCTGCTCCAGCATTTATCTCGATCACATCTGATCATCCAATAGCCTAATTCTACTTTTTCTACATAACCTTTGATCCCATTTATTCCACGTGCTGTATCCAGCCGTCTCTTGAATACATTCAATGTTTTGACGTCTACAATTCAGTGAGTCTGAGAAATGGGATGTGGAAGAAACAAAAAAAAAAAATGCAAGGTCTTTCATTGCTACCTGGACTTCTTTGTTTATTTTCTGTTATTCCTTTCTCAGGGATACAAAGCCAATGTGCAGAATGGACAGGACAAGCCCTCAAGCGTAATGCTCCAAAAAGCAAATTGAATTTAAATTAAGCCCAATTTATCACCCCCCACAAAAGGGAGAATCCAAATTGATAAGAAAAAGCATTATAGCTCATCGCACACTTGATCTTAGCCAAAAGATTTAATTCTTTGATTGTCATTGAAGTGACCAGATTCATACCCTCTCTGATATACATGAAATGGGGCGGGGAAGACAGAGACAGACCCAACGCTTTCAAATACAGTCTGCAGTTTATTTCATTACACACAATACAGCATGTTCTTCTGAGTGGAGGAAAAGCAGCAGCAAAAGTTTTCGAAGTACCCAAATCACTCCTATAATAATACGTATTTGGTGCAGCATGCTCTGAAGTATTGGCAAAATACTGCGGATACCGGATTCTGAAACAAAAACAGAAAATGCTGGAACATCTTAGCAGGTCTGACATCATCTCTGGGGAGAGAATGCAGCCAATGTCTCAAGTCAGGGTGACCTTTCATCCAACTTTGCAGCATTTTCTGTTTATATCTCTGTGAAGTATTCACTTTTTCTGACCTAACTTCAGTGAAAGAACTTAGTAGATAGCAAAGAATCATAATGGGGTTCAAAGCAAAGGACGTCAGCGATTAAACAAATGAGTTCATTGAACCACAAGTAACCGAGAGCAGAAGGAGGCAATTCGGCCCATCAAGTCTGCACTAACAACAATCCCACCTGGGCTTTATCCCAGTAATCCCATATATTTATCCACTAAACTAACCTAAGTCCCAGGACACTAAGAGGCAATTTAGCAGGACCAATGGGCAAGTGGAGAAGGTTGTGAAGAGAGCATATAGTATGCGAGCCTTTATAGGAAGGGGTATAGAGTACAAGAGCTGGCCTTTAATGTTGCAGTTGTACAAAACGTTGGTTAGACCTCATTTGGAATACTGCGTCCAGTTCTGGTCGCCTTACTACTGGAAGGACGTGGAGAGTTTGGAGAGAGTGCAAAGGAGGTTTACCAGGATGCTGCCTGGTATGGAAGGTCTGAGTTAGAGGAGAGATTAGGCAAATTGGGACTGTTTTCCTTAGAAAGACGTAGACTTAGAGGAGATCTGATAGAGGTGTACAAGATTTTGAAGGGGATAGATAGAGTAAACAGGGTTAAGCTTTTTCCTAGGATGGACTCAAATAGCACGAGGGGTCACGGGCTTAGGGTGAGGGGAGTAAGGTACAATTTGGATGCTAGAGGAAGTTTTTTCACACAGAGGGTGGTAGGGGTATGGAATGCGCTGCCAAGAAAAGTGGTGGAGGCAGGTACTCTGGAGTTATTTAAGAAATACTTAGATGGGCACATGAACAGAATGGGAATGGAGGGGTGTAGAAAACTGATTTAAAATAGGGACCATGAGCCTTGGGAGTCCCTGGGAAGTGTGTAAATAGATGATGATATTGATGTAGGATAAAAACAAGTACAGATGCTTTGGTCCACCTTGTTGTCTAACGAGGGGCACACACACGTTGGGTCGTGAGAGGGCTGCTCTTGGATCTTTTTCGAGAGTATCCTACTGCTTCATGTTGTTAGTGTATGCTTGACCTGGACCATCTGATGGGCAACACGATAGCTCAGTGACTATCGCTGTGCTGTGCAGGTACATGGATTTGGGCCTGTGTCTGTGGGAGTTTGCACATTCTCCCCGTGCTTGCATGGGTTTTCTATGGGAGCTCCGGTTTCCTCCCACATCCCAAAGATGTGCTCTTAGGCTAATTGTCAAAACAAATTCTCCCTAAATTGTCTCAAACTAAATCCATAGATCTATAAACATGGACAGGGATCGCGGGTAGAGGTGGGAACATCGGGGTGGCGGCGCGGGCTCGTTGGGCCGAAGGGCCTGTTTCCCATGCTGTTTTGTTCTTTGCTCCTAACCCGCACATCTTTGGACCGTGGAAACCCACACTGACACAGGGAGAACATTTTAACTCCGCATAGCGACCATAGCCAGAATCGAACCCAGGTTCCTGGCGCTGAGAAGCAGCAGTGTTAACCACTGTGCCACCCGAAATGGTTTTGGTCACCTAAAAATAAGAGTAAACGATTTTCAGAAAGAGCAGGTGAAGGGAAATTCACTGGACGTAAATAAACCAAATTCACAACAATCAAAACATTTGAGCTAAGTCTATCCTTGATAATGAGGCAATAATGAAAACCAACAAGTCACAGATCTCATGAATATGAGAAGGTGTGTTCTTGATTGCCTACGAATAATTATCAGACAACATACCAATATTCAACTTAAATGTATTTGCAGCCAAAGAGCTAAAGGTGATGACAACAAATGAAAACAGGGAGGCACAGTGGTTAGCACTGCTGCCTCACAATACCAGGGATCTGGGTTCGAATATGGCTTAGGTCACTGTGTGGAGTTTGCATGTTCTCCTGTGTCTGTGTGGATTTCCCGCTGATGCTCCAGTTTCCTCTCACAATCCAACGATGTGCGAGTTAGATGCATTGGCCATGCTGAATTGCCCCTTAGTGTTAGTGAAAACTAGCTAGATAAACGCATGGAGTTATGGGAATAAAGTCTTGGGTGGGATAGTGATCAGTGCAGACTCAATGAGCCGAATGGCCTTTTTCTGCACTGTAGGATTCTATGACTCTAAATGTGTTATAAAATTGACTAAAGTGTTTGTGAGCATAATGAATAATCTGTGCCAGTGCAGCAGACGTTCCAGCCAATATAACAGAGACAATGCAGAGATTCCATATCAGAAGTATTCCTCCAAATTCAAAACAGAAAGTGTAATTATCCTTTCAATCAAATATACAGTATTTCTAATCTAACAGTGGTAATTAACTCAGTGTTTCATCAACTAATGATTATTTTAAAAATCACAACACTGGAAGTTTGAATTAAGATACCTCATGCAGCCTTGAGCCAATGCAAATAATGACGTCTCACCACTCTGCCAGCGACTTGCTGCCTGAATGATTTGAGAGAGATTTGAGTCTGACCACTCTCTCGCAACCGCTGAGATTGTATTCTCTTTGTGTGGTTCTGCTGATTTATTTATCTTTTCTTCCCCCCAATAATTCTGCAAACAATGCCTGCTGATGACACAAGGGAGAGAAATTGATTTGAAAAAGAGTTTGAGCTAAACGGAATCTATCAACTAAATGAAAATTGATGGAGAAATAATAACATACAACACCTCAGTCTCTATTATGTAGGTTTATTCAATGGCCTCAAACATTCAAGTTAATTGGCTCTTTGTAGCTTGCTCACTCAATTTTCAAACAGCAGAAACTGAGAGTAAAATTGTTCTTGCTCTCTGCAACTGTTAATAACTTCTGTCCCTTTAGAACAGGATACTATGAGTGGCACTTTCCCATTTAAAAAATAAACGATTGACCATAACCGTATTTGACTTTTATTGAGCTGTACCAAAGAGTAGAATAACCCATGGTCTGAGTTCACAATTCCTTATATATTGCCCGGAATTCTCCAGCCAATCATGCCAGCAAGTTACTCTGTTCCCGCCGGCATGGGTTGATTTCAATGGGAATTCCCATGAATAGTGGTGGGATTAGAAAACCCCTGCAGTGAGCAAACAACGTCCCACCTCCCGCCAGCAGGAAAAACCTACGGCTAGCAGGCTGGAGAATTCCACCCATTAAGTCTGTGACTCAGCAGGTCTGCTTAACAAGGGGCTGAGGGTTTTCTACTGAAAGAGTGGCAATTTAAAGAAGCAGTTTACCTCTGAGCACTACCCAACTGAAACACTCACAATAAGAGCAAGATAAAAGGTGTAAGAAATAAAACAAAGTCACGCTGCTCAATATTTTGCATTTTCTGGTTCCTTGCTGATGATGCTTCAAGTTCAGCACTGCATCACTACATAATTTTCTGGCATTTCTCCTCATGAGGGGAGTTGAGCAGAAAGAGAGGATCACAGGCACACAGTGGTGGACAATGTTTTATTCCCTGCTATCACCAGGGGTCACACATTATATTCATGCAAAAACAACAGATTTTTCATGTGACTGTTGAATTTTATGAGAAAATATGCCAACGTTGTTCCCAAAAGAAAATCTGCAAGTTATTCATATACTGGCGAGCACGGTGGCACAGTGGTTAGCACCGCTGCGTCAGAGCACCAGGGACCCTGATTTGATTCCTGGCTTGGGTCACTGTCTGTATGGAGTTTGCACATTCTCCTCGTGTCTGCATGGATTTCCTCCAAGTGCTCTGGTTTCCTCCCACAGTCCAAAGATGTGGGGAAAAGGTTGATTGGTCATGCTAAATTGTACTTGATGTCCTGAGGTTAGAGAGAATAGTGGGTAAATATGTGTGGTATAGGGATAGGGCCTGAGTGGGATTGTGGTCGGTGCAGATTCAATGGGCCGTATGGCCTCCTTCTGTACTGTAGAATTTTTATGAATCCATGCAGGCATGGAAAGGACTCCAATTAGACAGTCACGCAAGCCAGGAATCGAATCCAGGTCCCTGGTGCTGTGAGGAAGCAGTGCTAACCAATGTGCCTGTTAACTCAAATAAGGCATTCCAAGTATGACAATATTCTTCGCTGGCTAGTGTTCTAGCTTCTTTCCTGTCTTTCTGTTTTACAGCTATTAATGACCAGAATGTGAATTGGTATCACTTCCTGGTTTTATTCTTGGTATTGAGACTAATTGTCAATAATTTTCAAGTACTAGTAGCCTTGTGTCATCCTGTACACTTGTAACTTCAGTTCTATTGTACGCCCATTGGTGAAAGTCTTTGTGGACTGTGGGGGTTTGAGGTTGGGGGGCTTGTGAGGAGAGTGGTGCAATTTGGATTCGCAGAGACAGTGCCAAGAATGAAGGAATAGAAACAGAAAGAAAAAGGCTGTCGGAGATCTGAAATGAAAACAGGAAAGCCCAGCATGTCCATCAGTGGCGACAGTTTAATGCTCACTGAGGCGATAAATAAAGCATTCAAAGAATAAAATGGCATGAAATGGCTAAATGAGGCAGTTAAAATCAATGGAAAAAATGCAGATAATAATAACTTCCAAAATAGTGTCAGAGCTGACGCCCCCACTCGCACATAACCCGAGGCAAACTCGCATGAAATCTACTAAATCGGTCAAGGCTGGAAGACTCATCAACAGCCTGTTACTTATCTCCTGATCAGCGGTAAAGCATTTTAAGATGTCCTTCAGTCATGAAAGGCACCATATGACTTTTTTATTTCTTTTCAATGCTTCACGAAGCTGTCATGATAAAGTGACTGCCATTTGGGTATGAAATATAGCTTTCATAGAATCCTTACAGTGCAGAAGACCATTTGGCCCATCCAGTCTGCACCAACAACAATCCCACCCAGGCCTTATCCTGTATCCCCATCTATTTGCCCTGCTAATCCCTTAACACAAAGGTCCAATTTAGCACTGCTAATCAACCTCACCCATGCATCATTTGATGGGCTGCGTGGTGGCACGGCTGTCTCAAAGCACCAGGAATCCGGGTACAACTCCGGCCTCGGGTGACTGTGTGAAGTTTGCATGTTCTCCCCATGTCTGCATGGGTTTCCTCCCATACTCCAAAGATGTATGGGTTAGGTTGATTGGCCATGCTAAATTGCCCCTTAGTGTCACAGGGATTAACAGGGGAAATATGTCAGGTTATGGGAATATGGCAGGATTGTTGTTAGTACAGGTTGAATGAGCTGAATAGCCTCCTCCTGCAATGTAGGGATATTACGATTGCCAAAATTGGCTTAGCAAGGAGCGCATGCCGGCTTCCTCCAGTCTGAACCTCTTGGAAGCACAAACTGAAGTTGTTCCCAAGGAATCATTTGGTAAAACAGGCTCAGCGTTGCTCTGAACTGCATGGTATGTCACTTGTCATCATGATTGCAACTAAGCGTAGCTCTCTAAAACCTAAGCTTTATGGTTTGTTGTATCAGCTCTGAATCCCTTCAATTCTGCCCGAGTTTGCTCACCACCTGGGGCTGAGGTGACATTGGAAATCCATGTTGAAATCTCAGGCTTGTGATAAAGAGAAAATACAGAAAGAGCTCTTCTGTTGGAATTGATCCCAGATTGAGAGACGGAAATTGATGTGAAACTGTCTACTGTATGACGATGCACACACAGTAAGAAGTCTCACAACACCAGGTTAAAGTCCAACAGGTTTACTTAGTAGTAAACGCCACTAGCTTTCAGGGATTTTTCCCTTCATCAGGTGAATAGGAGTTCCCACCGACCTGACGAAGGGGCAAACCCTGAAAGCTCGTGGCATTTACTACCAAATAAACCTGTTGGACTTTAACCTGATGTTGTGAAACTTCTCACTGTGTTTACCACAGTCCAACACCGGCACCTCCACATCATGATGCGCACATAGCCATACTAAATCCTATATAAATATCTCTGACATTAAGCACAGAACGTGTCTTAATATTTTTTACATGTTATCCATCTTAAGATTCAGTGGCAGCACATTCATCAACATTTTCATCCTTCTATATAAGCGATCTACATGGGCTGGGTGATTCAGCCATTGTAGTCCAAAGATACCTGGCCCTTTCTCCCCTCTCCCTGCTTGGTTGCTCCTTTCCTGATTTCTTTAACAAGTATGCATATGCTTCAATGTTTTCTCTGTCTATAATTCATGAAACACAGAGGATGAGAAGTATTTGAAAGTGTGTGGGAAGATGGTCAGGGTATTTCATTCATGTAAAGGTGCACTTCGAACTAATGAAGTCATATAAAATACTTAGGAACCCTACAATATAGGAGGAGGCCTTTTGCCCAACGAGCCTGTACTGATAACAATCCCATTCAGGCCCCATCTCCACAATCCCACATACTTACTTTGCTAATCCCTCTATGCATCCCAAGACACTAAGGGGCAATTTAGCACAGTTATGTGGACTTCTTTCCACAGTCCAACGGCCTTGGACTGTGGGAGGAAACCGGATTACCCAGAAGAAATCCACGCAGACAGGAAGAAAACGTGCAAACTCCAGACGGTAACCGAAGCCGGGAATCAAACCCAGGTCCCTGGAGCTGGAGTTGGGGGGTATGCTAAATTGCCCCTTAGTATCTTAGGATGTGTAGGTTAGAGGGATTAGCAGGGTAAATATGTGGGGTTATGGAGATAGGGCCTGGATGGGATTATTGTCTGTGCAGAATGACTGGGCCAAATAGCCTCCTTCTATATTGTAGGGTTCCTATGATTTTGCTAACGCTGCGCCACCAGTCATCAGTGACACTTCGATGTCACTTATCTCCACAACTCTATCAATCCCTACAGACATCCCTCCATGACAAAATGAACTTCTGACCAATTATCTTGCTCTTTCGACTTCTGAAACACATTTCCATAATCCCATGATTTTTCATTTCCAATGTTTAATTATCAAAAGCCACACAGAAAATCATGACAGTTTAACCACTTCAGTCAATTCTTCTAATTCCAAAACAGCAGCAGACTGGGATAACACCACAGCAAATTGGTTCACTGCAAAGTCTATTCATTCACCAAAAAGAACAAATGGAAAAGAAAATAATATAAGTGAATCCTTGCCCCTGTCATATATCTATGCCATGCCAAAAGAACTATTCAAAGGGCTTTCATGTCAAAAGTGTGTTCACTAGAGCATGGGTTACATTGAAATAGGTTCAGTCCTGCACAATTTAAATATCTGATTTAGCTAATATTTCTTTTCATGTCGCTGATGATTATGAGTGGAGGGCTGTAAAACATTAAAGAAATTGCAATCCAGCAATTGTGTAAAAACTGTCAAGCATATCATGCGATTACTTCTGGGATAAATAGTCAATTGAAAGATAGGACAGCATTTAATGAAGGAAATGGGTGTCTTTCAATTGGTTGCAGTGTTGACTCCTTTTGGGGAGCCTATCACATTAAATCATTCAAGGGCTCAACCAGACTGCAGTGGACCTTCTCCAGGATCAATAACCCTGGGGCTGAAGTTCCGCCCGCTAAGAGCTGCCGGCCACTCAAAAGCCAACAGCTCTGGTGAACAGCAATCCAATGGGGAGATAGCGACTGCTTCAGCAACCAGAGGACTGGGATCGTCGCTGCATCCCTGACCACAAGCGAATGATGACAGGAGAGGTGTCAGAGGGTGTGGTACAATAGGGATGAAAGGAGCAGGACTGGCATCAAGGGCCGAGGAATAGCTTTTCATTATCCCTGGCCTTGCTATTCCCATTGTAATGGATCCCTTGATCAGGCATCAGGTATCTTTGAAAGGTTCTCGGTGCCTGATCAAGGAATCCAGCAGTGGGAATAGCAGGGTAACAAGAACCCATAAGCAGCCCCACATGTATTGCTTCGTGTGCTCCTTTCACGGAACACTTCCACACACACACCGACCATTCGATGAATATTATAGTGCCACTGGGATGCAGGTATTAATTGCTCACTGGGGCAGCAGGGTGAGAAGGCCAGCTTTCCTGTCACGGACTTGTTGAGGTGGGAGTCCAGGCTTTCTGGAATTGGGGCTCTGGCATCGTTTTAGCTCAGCCAGAGATCCTCTCTTCCTCCATACAATTTCAGACCCACATTGTGAAGGAAGCGGTCAGGAGGATTGATTATTCGTGTATGTGGATCAGATCTGGATCATAGGCCTCAATTGGATAACCCTGTTTCATTCTGTGACCATTGTGCCTCTGGCAAACCATTCTGATGGGAAGCAATATTTTCCACTCGATTGTACTCTATTCCCTGACGAATGAACTTGAAAAGGGAACAAGAAAGATAGATTTGCTAGATACGCATGTGAGAAGTGAAAGGTTCTGTTGCAAGAATTTTATTAAACTGGAGAAACACCTTTCTGGAACCTCTGGCTGGAAAGGCACGATGGGTAATTTGGCCAAGACAGAATTTTGCTGGAATTGCAAGTTCTGCCAACAGATTAAAAACTGTGCACAAGCGTTGCCTCAGACTGTGAGAACGACAGACTCCTTTTTGCTCGTTAGAGCTAATAAACCTGTCTTCCTTTACTAGTCATTAGGGATTGATAGCAGGACAAGAGATAACAAGCGAAGCTAAATGCCCATGAGTTCAACAAGAGTATCAAATAATACGTTGCAGAAATATATATAATGCTGCAAATGCAATTATAATTGGTGCCAGTTAAAATATTAATTATTGTGAGCTTTTGGGAAAACGAACAAACCAATTAGTGCATTCACTTCCTACAGTGCATAAAGTCATGCTAAAATGTGTATTGTGCATTATGTGGCCATTTTGTGGAATAAAGCAAGTGGAACAGATGAATTGCTTATTTCTCAGTTTACCACAATTATGAAGTTGATTGCCACAGGTGAATTGTCAAGTGGAATATTCCACTTCTAATTCACAGACCAATCCACCAAAAGCAGGACTTTTTTTTTCCTCCCTAAAATGTATGCTGAATGCCCCATTCAGCTTATATACCCAGTGTAGCCGTAGCACAGCCGGCAAACTGCTGGTCTGGATTTCAGGATTCATCAGTTCTGCAGGATTTCTCACTTGGTGCAGAGATTGGAAACCATCAGATGGCAGGAAAAAGTAAAATCAATGACCGTTTTGATTACTCATTTGTCCCAGTTTATCAAAAATACTACCTAGAAGCAGACTGAGGTCTTACATTTTAATAGAACTTCATCTACCCTAACGCACAATTGCAACAAGAGGAGGTCACCCTTGAAGTAATTCTCTCAAGTTATCGAGTTTGGCAGCACATTTGTCCATCGTACCTGGGGCTGGCCATCAAGAATTTATCTATTCTAATCCCATTTTTCAGCACTGGGTCCGTAGCCTTGGATGCTATGGTGTTTCAAGAGCTCATCTAAATGCTTCATGTTGTTAGGGTTCTTCCGCCTCTACATCCTTTTGGACAGCAAATTCCAGATTCCTACCACCCACTGATTGAAAAAGGTTTTACTCAAATCCCCTCCAAATTTCCTGCCCCTTACCTTTAACCTATGACCTCTCTACTAATAAGAGCTGTTTCTTCCCATTTACTCTTTCTACATCCCTCATAATTTTGTACACTTCAATCAGGTTCTCCTCAGTCTGTTTTGTCCTAAGAAACATAAGCCCAGCCTAACAAGTCTCTCTTGATAGTGGAAACAATCCAGCTCAAGCAGTAACCTGGTGAATCTCCTCTGCACCCTCTCTGCAGACCCACTTCTAGCCACTGCAGTGCTGTGTCTGGCTGAAGTAGACAGCTGATAGCCAATCATGTGCCTTACCAAGGTGGCAATTCCTTCCCAGGGAATGGATGGAAGTCCCACTCACTGCCCATCAGAGCACAAATGAACGCTTCAAGACAGTTTAATTAATTCATTAGTTCACAAGTAGCCTTTCATTGACACTGCAATTAAGTTACTGTAAAAAACCCCTAGTCACTATCAGGAACTAAATCCCATTCTTCAGTTAAGTTCCGGGGCAGGAGGATAGGCAATGCTGCAGTTTCGGGATGTTGGTGAGTGAGATGATCACAGCATCAGAGATGAGGATGGGAGGTTGGAGGGCCAGAGACTCAGATTCTGGGAAGTGTGGACCGGACAAATATGGAGGGGCCATCTGGAAGAAGCAGAAATTCCAATCTACAGTCTCAAGCAGCTTATTTTGGGGGAACAGGGAAACTCTGAAGAACCCCATCTGGACAATCTCAAACAGTAAGATTTTTTCAACTGTTGAGATGCCATTTGATTAATTGTTAGTATTAAATTGCAATCCATCACCAAGACTGTATCACTTCAAACGTCCATTTCCATCACTGCCCTTCACCAACCATCTAAAGGTGCACTATACCCAAGTTTTATTTATTAGTGTCACAAATAGACCACTAGTAAGGGCAGCATAGCAGTTTGCACTGCTGTCTCACAACACCATGGACTCGAGCTCAAATTTGGTCTCGGTTCACTGTCTGTGTGGTGTTTGCATGTTCTCCCCGTGTCTGTCTGGGTTCTCTCCGGGAGCTTCAGTTTCCTCCCATAGTCCAAAGATGTGCGGGTTAGGTAGATTGGCCGTGCTAAATTGATCCTTAGTGTCAGGGGGATTGGCAGAATAATTAAGTGGGGTTACAGGAAAAGGGCCTAGGTAGGATTCTGATCAGTGCAGACTCAATGGGCTGAATGGTCTTGTTCTGTACTTTAGGAATTCTACGATTCTACATTAACACTGCAATGAAGTAACCGCGAAAACCCCCAGTCGCCATATTCCAACAGCTGTTTGGATACGTGGAGGGAAAATTTAGCTTGGTCAATGTACCGAAGTGGCATGTCATTTGGACGGAAGGGGGACACTCCACACTGATAGTGACTGAAGCTACGAATTGAACCCGGGTCCCCAGTGATCAGAGAGTTAGCAGTGCTAACCGCTGTGCCACCATGCTGCTACCAGTTGCACACACAGAACTCCGCTGGTCAGATTGTACCCTGTGTGCTAAGCCGTTCTCATTTATGTTGTTATATTTGATGAAAGCCATCAATTCCTTGACCCCCTTGTGCACATTTTTGTCAATCCATTCCACAGGAAAACTGGAGATTTGTCAATCTCACTGTCTGCACTCCTTTTGTGAAGCGCCTTTGAAAAGTCTCATTGCATTGAAGAAGCAGTGTTTGTTCCGAGTGTCGCTGTTGAAACATTAATCAACGGAATCAAGGTTTACCTGATGTCATTCTTTTCATGTCAGTGATAGATTTTATTACAACACTTTGCAACACTAAAAATTGATTAAACTATCTTGCACCTTTCTTTTCGCCAGGAAAATAGATTTTATATTCATTAATACATCCCTCAGCAGTTTCACAATGGTGCTTCTTAAGACTGGATTACAAGAGGGTAGTGTCCATCTATCAATTCCCCATGTTTACCTTGTTAAAATTGGCTCCCTTATGCTCATGGCAGACTTCACAGACCCATTTCACAAAGCATGACAAAGACCATCTCAGCAAGGTAATGGTGAAAGCCAGCAAACCGAACTGTTCTTGTGCAATTCAGACTAATCAAGTGCCAATGTAAAAGTGCCATTCTTGATTAAACAACTGTTTGCAGTGAGCAAACAATTCGGATGACAGACAGCATTCTCTCTCTGCGCTGCCGCTTAGATTGCCGATCCTTGCTCTTTATTATTCAATGCCCTTCATCACATTCATTAGCATGGGTCATTTCCATTTGATAAGTTCAGGAATTTGATTAACTTGAGCTGATGTTTAGTTGGGAGTCTTAAGTTGTAGTGCCAGAAAATGTCGCACATCAGAATGTGCAGCACGTCCAGCCATATGGGTAGTGTTTGACTTTGATAGTCTGGTGATTTGACAGTTTGCATGTTGGGTAGTTGTGGTACAACAACAATTTATATTTCACTTGATGAAACGTCCTAAGGTGCTTTCACAGGAGTGTTACGCAAAGTCTGGCACTGCAACACGTACCGGCATATTTGGTAAGATCATAGAATCCATTTGTAATTAGATCGAAAGATGTGCAGATTAGGTGGATTGACCGTGTTAATTTGCCCCTTGGCGTCCCAAAGTATGTAGGTTAGGGAGATTAGTGGGGTAAAGGGGATAGGGCTGGGTGTGATAAAAAGCTGGATTGGTGCAGACTTAAAGGGCTGAATCGTCTCTTCCTGCAAATAAGAATTCTATGACTATTCTATGATAGGTTCTTCCCCATAACCACCCCCCCACCCACCCCAAGCATCCGAGCTTCTGGCCATCTGTTCTTCCTACCTACGATGAAGAGAAGCCGGGGTTGGACTGGGGTAAACTCAGTAAAGTCTGACAACACCAATTTTAAATCCAACCGATTTATTTGATAGTAAATCTACAAGCTTTCAGCCTTTGTGGCCTTCGTCAGGCGAATGAGGTGAGGAACACCTCATTTGCCTGACGAAGGCCACAAAGGCCAAAAGCTTGCAGATTTACGATCAAATAAATCGGTTGGATTAAAATTAGTGTTGCCAGACTTTACTGAGTTCTTCCTACCTACCCCATGATGCTGCAAATTGCCTCAAATACCAACCCCCCCCCGCAACGCCTAACTCCCAACCCAGGGGAATGGGTCATGCTGTGATTTCAGACATGGGCAGCAGAGATTTGGATTAACTCACATTTTGAGATAGAATACAGGGCATCAGGAAAGTTTGCATTGGAATAATTAAGTCTAATGATATTAAAGGCATGAATTAGGGTCTCAACAACAGGAGCTGAGACAGGGGTCGAGTCAGGTGGTGTTCCAGAGGTGAAAATAGGCCTTGGAGGAAAAGCTATTCATCAGATAAAAACGGACGGAAAAATTTCTATGGGAATGTAAAAAGGAAACAGTAAGAAGTCTCATAACACCAGGTAAAAGTCCAACAGATTTGTTTGGAATCATGAGCTTTTGGAGCACTGCTCCTTCATCAGGTGAGTGGAGAGGTGGGTTCACAAACACAGCATATATAAACAGAGACATAATAGCAAGATAACAGTTGGAATGGGAGTCTTTACAGATAATCAAGTTTTTACAGGTACAGACAATGCTAGTGGATAGGGGATACAGATCATGAACCCACTCAAGTCGACACACATTCCAACCATTATCTTGCAATTGTGTCTCTGTCTATATAGGCCGTGTTTGTGAACCCACCTCTCCACTCACCCGAGGAAAGAGCAACACTCCGAAAACTCATGATTCCAAATAAACTTGCTGGACTTTAACCTGGTATTGTAAGACTTCTTACTGTGCCCACCCCAGTCCAACTTTGGCCTCTCCATATTATAAAAATGAAAGGAACAGCAAAGAGCAATATGGGGCAATTACAGACAGAGAAAGGAGAATTTATAAACAGGGAATAAGGAAATGGCAGAGAAACTGAAAACATACTGTGTGTCTTTTTCACAGAAGAAACAAAAATACGTCCCAGAAGTACTTGAGATGCAAGGGAGTAGTGGAGATGAGGGACAAAAGAAAGTAGTCACATTAATAAAGCAGTACTGGAGAAATTAATAGGAAAGAATGGGAAATTAATGGGAAAGAAAGATGCTAAATCCACTGGACCTAATGAACTATATCCCAGAGTGTTGAAAGAGGTGGCTGCCAAGATCATGCATGCATTGATGGTTACCTTCCAAAATTCAATAGACTTCTGGATTGCTCCTCCAGGTTGGAAGGTAGCTTAAGGAGGAGGGAAACAGAAAATGGGGAAACTACGAGCCTGCAGTCTGACATCAATTAACAGGAAAATTCTAGCATCCATTATAAAAAAATTGATAACTAAATATTGCAAAAATAATGATAGGATTGGGCAACAACAATATGGATTAATGAAACGAAAATTATGTTTGAGTGTTTTGAGATGTAACAAAAGATATAAAGGGAACAAGTGCATGTGGTGTCTTTGGAAGGCTTCCAGTAAGGTCCCAGACAACAGAACAGTGAACAAAAATTGAGGTATAATATAATCAAAGTCAATAAAAGCAGTGATTGAATCATAGAATCACTACCGTGCAGAAGGAGGCCATTCAGCACATTGAGCCTGCACTAACAATCCCACTAGGCCCCTATCTCCTAATCCCATGTATTCACTCTGCTAATCCACTGACACGAAGGTGCAAATTTAGCCAACCAATCTAATCTGCATATCTTTGGACTATGGGAGGAAACTGAAGCACCTGGAGAAAACCCACAGGAAAGTGGCACATAATCACCCAAGGCTGGAATCACACTCAGGACTCTGGCACAGTGAGGCAGCATTCTTATCACTGTGTGACAATGTCGCTCAAATGAAGATTGAATTGTCTTATCAGATTAGATATTAATGTTTTTGCTGCAGCAAAAAAAGCAAATGTGTAATACAGCCTCAATCAGACAAACAAAAAAGGCAATGTTTGCATTAAACATTTGCTTTAAATGCCATTCTTTCCTTTGCCAATATTGTCAGTGACTGATTTGACCAGCAGTGGTATAGTTTAGATATATGCAATATTAGTGTGGGATACAAACTGACCTTGAGTGTCAATTCTGCACACATTTCCACTATTTCAAAAACACAAGCATGTTGTGGAAAGAGAAATAGCACATTCACATTAAAATAATAGTCGTATCAGCTTTAATGAAGACAATTGCCATAAAATCGAGCGATGGCTGTGTGACATACCTTATTGATTTCTGCTCATAACTGGGCTCAAAGGGGAGCATTTCAATAAGTTCTGATGAAAGATCAATGGTCTGAAACATTATCGCTGTTCCACAAGACACTGTCTGACATGATAAGTGCTTCCAGGATTTTCTCTTTTTATTCTAAATAGGTTGTCTGGGGCACATTTATTTAACTGTACATGAATGGTCCCTTCTAAACATTTCTTCACTTCCCAGTTAATATGGCTAATTAAGGCCATAGGTAACTCCTACATAAAGAATGATCAATGGGGTGCCAGAAATGCCTTCAAAGTGACAGAAAACCAGACAGAAAATTGACCAAGAAGCTGATCTCAAATTGCTAACTGAATCTTGTTCTTTTGTGCAGTATGTACAAAGAACGTTTGCACAAATCAACTCACTGACAGAAACAATGTACACCTGAGCTTGCAGCAGTGTAGACATAAACTCTTGTATGCAACATTAGACCTGGAGCTTATTTACAACCCTAGTTGCCTTGTATTTCAAACTCTTCTGGTGCCCTGCCCGCTGTATGTAATATAGACTGAACCAAAAAGAGAACCATGCATTATAAAAGAGAAATTAGTTGAAAATAAGAAATAATGCTTCCTGTTAAGAAAAAGGAATGGAAAAGCACAAGAGTACGTGACCATAACCTGAGCTCGACTGCGCTAAAATCACTTGAAACTGAAGTGTTAATGTTACTTGTTACCTATTTATTAACTTGTTTTAAGAAGTGGCAAGTGACATTCACGCCACACAAGTGCCAAGTCAGGACCAGCTCCAATTATTGAAAATCTCACCATTTTCAATCCAAAGGTGTGTGGGTTGGATGGATTAGCCATGCTAAAAATTACCTCTTAGCATCAGGGGGATTAGCCAGTGTAAATGCATGGGGTCATGAGGATAGGGGCTGGATATGATTGTGGTCAGTGCAGACTCAATGAGTCACATGGCCTCGTTCTGCAGTGTAGGATTCTATGATTGTCTTGACATCCAATAGCACTTCTATCACTGTGCCAATATTTTGGGGGTTACAATTCACCAGAAAATGATCTGGACCAGCTCCATAAACACTGCAGGTTGGAGGCTGGGAATTCTAAGGAGAGTAACTCATCACCTCCAATTTCTCATAAGAACTCCTACAAAGGAACAGCCAGTTCCGAAAACTAGTAGCCTTTGCTACAAATAAACCTGTTGGATTTTGACCTGGTGTTGTGAAACTTCTACTCCATCAAAATAAATATACATTTTCAGATCTTCAGGGACATTATTTGTTGAGACTTAATTTATTCAATCTGGCAGCTTAATGCAGTGTTAGATAATACGAAGTACAGCTTATCATAATCAAGAAATAAGATGGGAAACTATTGCACCTATTGATATGCTAACTGCAAGATGATATGCCAGAAGCAAGTGCACTGGGTTTTTGCCAATTTCAATTAGATGGAGTTGCACAGTAACTACACTGCTTATGGACTCCTTATCTTGGAATACAATTTCAATCTGATGCTATTTTGGACTTACACCAGTGGTTCAAATTAAGTGTACCTCACAAAGAATGAAAACTAAGAAATGAGCAAGAGCAGATTTTTGTACATCTCATAACAGGTTTATTTTACTGGGGACAAAAATCTCTTGCATGGTGTAAATCACTGATTTCCTATTGTCCGCGTTGTCGCAGCATTTTCAATCCTTCATCAGTTGGAATAAAACATTAAATGCCAAAGTACTCATTTCCGAGCGCAGATATACGTTCTACAGAGTTGCCAATTAATCCTCTGATTGACAGGATGGAGGTGTTAATCTGTGATGTCAATCGTGTATTTTGTTGGATTTAACTTCACAGTTTTGGCTGCAATCTTCTCACTGTTTCTTTGAAGTTATTCTGCTGATTTGAGGAGGTGTTATAATCACCAGTTTTATGGAATTTCTTTTTGCTGCAGAATTGATCTTTTGTACAACTCTGCGTTTTGCTGCTGGATGACGGTATCAGCCTAGTTTCTTGCTTATTCTGTGGCATTAACTCAACTGTATTCGAACAGTTTGTTTCTCCAACATTTTAATGCTCTATATCATTTCTGTAGTTGTTCACCACTCAGTTAGTGGTGATTATTTCCCATTGGTGCTATTTAATTCTCAGATTACCCATGTTTAATCCCTGAAGTGGCATTTTGTGCCCTTTTGTTTCAATAAAGAAGTGGAGGTCAGCATAGATCAACCATGATCCTACTGAACAGCAAGTCAGGCTTGAAGGGCCTGGTAACGTACTCCTGATTCTACTTCTTATGAGAAAATGGACTTATGAAATACTCCATTGGTTTTTGCATAGGCTTATTCATTATTAAGACCAATGGATTTACATTAAGTTCTGACTGATTAATTGTGCATATTAGGAACAAAATATCGGATGGGATTTTTCAGCTCTTCCTGGTGGCAGGATCTTCCAGTCCTGCTGAAGGCAAAACCCTGTGATGCCACCACCCTGGATGGGTTCCCGGGTGGGACGGGTGAGCCATGAAAAATGCTGTGGATTTTGGTAGGACGGAAACATTCTGCTGAGGCTGTCTCCGTCGCAAGAGTACTCACTGTGGGGGGGAACTAGAAAATCCAGGCCTTTGTTTTCTGTCATGTTGCCACTGTTGTCAGAGTACAATTTGCATAAATGAAGATTCTTTTTCTCTAAATCAGTGTGCAAGTTTTATTAGAAAGATGCAAATCCATTATATGAAAGAGAATTGGACCGATAAGGTTACTGTAATTTACACTGTCAGAAAACATCTTTGAAATTGCACTCTACATATTTTATGTCAGATACTCTCGTATACAAACTAATGCACTCACAGCTACGTGGCCAGAAAGAGCTGCATTTTCAGGCCTCTCCAAGGACAGGAACCAGAAACACTGGTGTCATCCAGCATGCTGGTTTGCTCATTGTGTTCCCAGATATTTTAATAGGGCCAAGATGTAGGCCAACAGATCTGCCTGCCTTACAAAAGTGAAGGAGAGTAACTGGAATTTTCATGCATTGGTGAGGGTCAGTTTATGTTTGTGTAGATGAGTACCTGGTAGCAGGTGGTGTGTTTGTATATGTGTGCATGTTTGTGGTGTATATGTGGCATATGTATGTGTGCGTATTTGTGGTATATGTGTGTGTGCATGTTTGTGCTGTGCACATGTCACATCTGTGCACGTTTGTGGTGTGTGTGGCATATATGTGTGCACGCATGTGCATGTGTGACAGAGAGAGAGAGATCGTGTGTGCTTCAGAAAAGTTGGTGAAATGGCACCTCCACATTAAAGAATTAGATGCTATCACTGCCTATTACTCCTCTCAAGTTCAGAGGCCTTTGTTTAGTCCTTCAGCTTCGAGAATCAGCCTGCCATCCTTAATTGGACAGGAAACCTGTCTCAGTGTCAATTAAATGGATGGATCTGTGAAGAATCCAATCGATGGCTGATTTCCCTCAGGGTTTGTTCAGTACCCAGAAACAGCCCGGTTCCGTTTCTCATGCCCAAAGAGAAAATCCAGCCACTGAAAGTCATCGAGTCAAAGACTGGCAATTTCTGTTGATTCAACCAGCAGGATTTTCTGGTCCTGCCAGCAGTGGACCCTCCTCACAGATTTCCCAGCAACAAGGGGCGCATTCGACAAAAAACCTCATTGACAATTGTGGGATGAGAAGATCCTGCCATTGGTCAATGGCAAATCATCTCTGTCACCCCGAAACACATGGCGGGTTACGCAAAAAATTCCACCTGATATGAATACAATGAAAATAAAACAAAGTATATGAAAAAGGCATATTCAAATGGTGGCATCAGGTCATATAGATTCTTTCACGACCCAAAATCCATGGCTCATTATGTATTGGAGTAGATTAGGACAGACTGTTAGATAGGTGAATTCATTATCAATCATAAAATATGCTTTTACCTGTAAATTTAAGGAACTTGGTAAAACTTAAATTTCATTATTGCACGAATTGAAGGAAAGTATACCTTTTTCCTTAATTGCTATTTGAACACTAGTTTATGAATTGATTGGCCTTTTTGTGGTGAGGTCATAAAACAGTGCCACAAAAATGCATTTTATGATTCACCCAAGACAAATAGCATTGTGAATAAGAACAATTCAGTGTGATTAAACTACACACATGAAGCTTATTAGTTTCAAATCAGTCATCATTTCCATCTTGACACAGCCCAGTTCCCATTTGTTTTGATGGTACCATTGGATCCCTGCAGTGCAGGAGTCGTCCACTGGCCCATCGAATTGGCACTGACTTTGTAACTGAGCATCTAACGCAGACTCATCATCCATCTCTCCCCTTAACCCCACACATTTACCCCAATAATAACCCAAACCTATATATTTAGGGACACTAAAGGGCAATTTAGCATGGTTAAACCACCAAACCTGCACATCTTTGTTGTGTGGGAGGGAATTGAAGCACTCAGACCCGCACAGACATGGGGAGAGCGTGCAAACTCCATACAGACAATGGCCCAAGGCCAGAATCAAACCTAGATAGCTGACACCATGAGGCAGTTGGACCAACCATGTTGAAGAATCTTATCTGTTTCTTAAATATCATCTGGTGTACTGCATCCTGTTCTTGGTGCTGCACATTAGAAAGTACATGAAAGTACTGGAGAGAGAGCAGGGAAGATTCACAAAAATGATTCCAGTGATGAGGAATTTCAATCATGAAAACAGACTGGAGAAGTTAGGATTGTTTTCCTTGGAGAAGAGAAGGCCGAGAGGAGATCTGATAGCTGTACTCAAAATCAAGGAGGACCGGGAAAGAGTAGATCAGGAGAAACTGTTCCCACTCAGAAAAGGGTTGGAAAGAAGAGGCTCTGATTTTGAAGTAATTTTCAAAAGCAAAAGCAATAGGAGGAAAAACAATTTTTTCACGTAGCAAGTTAAGATCTGAGTTATACTGCCTCAGAACGTGATGGACGCAGGTTCAATCAAGGCTCAAAGTAGTGCAGGGTTATGTAAAGACGACAGGAAAATGGTCCTAAATGAACTGCTCATCCAAAGAGCTAATACAGACACAACGGGCTAAATGACCTGAAATTTAAGTTTATTCATGTGTGTCACAAGTCGGCTTACATTAACACTGCAACGAAGTTACTGTGAAAGTCTCCTAGTTGCTGCATTGCAGCGCCTGTTAGGATACAACGAGGGTAAATTTAGCATGGCCAATGGATCTATCCAGCATATCTTTCAGACTGTGGAAGAAAACCAGAGCACAAAGAGAAAAAAACATGCAGAAACAGAGAAAATGTGCTGTCTCCATACAGACAGAAGTGACTCAAGCTGGGAACTGAGCCCCAGTTCCTGGCACTGTGAGGCAGCAATGCTAACCACTATGCCACCTTCTCCTGAATTATAACAATTCTGTGCACCAACAGTTCAAGTCCAACATGACTCTTCTTCATAACTCAAGATTTTCTATCTGTTGAGTTATTCCAGTACTTAGTTATCATTTTGGCACATACAGCATTTTACTATTATTGTTACTTGTAAAGAGTAGGATTGCAATGTTGAGGCTACCAAACAAGATGCTAAGAATGTAATCAATCATCGGGATTGCCAATACAAGTAAAATCAGATCAATCTTCCTTGTTGCGTTCATGGGAAGGTTAACATTTCAAGGAATATGGAAAATGATTTCCACAATGTTGAGTTCACGTTTCATAGTACATTTTTATTGCCCTTCAGCCTGTGAATCTTCCTGAAGGAGGGAAAGCAGGTTTTTACCCGACAGCCTCTAGATTCTAAACAGAATTTCATTTTCAAATTGCAAATATGTACTGTAGCAAAAGGAAAAGCCAATGTCCGATGTACAATCAAAAAAAACCTGCACGATGATAGTACTGAGGCATGTAGCTTGTGCACGAAGATTCTAAATTGGTTTAGAATCCTTATGGAGTTCAGGAGGTCTGTAATGCTTTGCGGTTTTAATAGTCGATGAATTTGACACGATCAGCCTGGGAATTAAGCATCTCTTTGGAATACTAAACACTGTAAACAAGTGCCAGAGTATAAATTCCACCTCCTCCCCCCACCACCCTAACCCAAAAAACTAAGACTGATAATTTGTCAATGTCGTTAAGAAACATAAAATGAAGCAATTCCACGTTCAATGTGCTGATTAGGCTGGGAGTGAGGAAACATAAGCAAAATCAAAGGAAATCCCAAAGCACAATGCTATTTAAGCAGGTAGCGCCCATTGGGCGAAACTGATAGAATTATTCAAGATGTAACCCAACGAATGCAGATACTGAAACATTCAGAGAACAAAACAGACAAATTCATAAAGAAGCAGGGTTGATCGGACGAAAGGATAATTCAAATCTACCAGATAGAGTATTTTGTATTGATTGAAGAGACATTGCTTGCTGGGTGGTCTGCTTCTTACATTTCCTTGAGTTAATAGAAAATCTATCTGCTTTCAAATACAAAAACTTCAAAAACACAACTTAAGGCCTGTAATACAAGACACAGGTCAAATACGCTTTCCGCAGATTCTCGATCTATCTTGACTCGCGCATTATCACATCCATTTCAAGCTCTCTGTCTTTAACCTCCTCCAATCATCACCTGCCGCTTCTCCTTTCTCAGATCCAAGGTCTACTTTTCTCCCTTTAGATTCAGGCTTTGAATTGGCCAGTTCCCCATCTCTTTAATCAATGAGAATGCTTAGAAATATTTGCATGTAGTGGTGTCAAACAAAAACTCTTACACAAGGATTATTTAGCAGTAAACGGTAAAAAGGAAAGTTGCCATAACAGCACATAATCAAGGGGAGAACTGACTGGTGATGGTTTAACCTGGGAGTCATCACACTTCAGGCAAGGAACAAGGTTGAGAAGGCAGGACCTTGATAAATAACCTCAGCCAGTACAGGAATTGAACCCCCATTGCTGGTATCGCTCTGCATCACAAACCTGCTGTCCAGCCAGCTAAGCTTGTTTGCTGTGAATATGTACATGTAACCCATGCATAGGTGATAGGTACTTCACTGGTATTCATAGTGGATACCAGACCTCTGTCCATACTGCTCAATCTTACACACCTCAAACATGTTTCCCCACCCTCAGCCTTCTCTATTCTAATTAGAACAATCTAAATCTATCCACTATGAATACCAGCTGAAGTCATCGAGTTGGACAGCACAGAAAAGGCCCTTTGGCCCACTGAGTCTACACTGACAATAATATCACAAAAATTATGGTAATTCCATTACCTAGCACTTGTCCTGTACTCTCGAATGTTATGATATCTCAAGCGCTCACTCAAATACTTCTAAAAGAGTAAGGTTTCGGGCTTCCACTTCCTTCCCATGTAATGTATTCCAGGTTTCAACCATCTTGTGCGAGTGAAAAAAAATCTCAAATCCCTTCTTAGCTCTGACAGTAAAACTACGTCCCCTCATGATTGAACCAAAGGGAACAGCTGATTTCTATTCACCATGTCCATACCTCTCGTAATCTTATACACTTAAATCATGTCCCCTCTTAGCCATCTCTGCCCTAAAGCAAACAATCCAAATCTATCCAGTCTCTTGATTTAGCTCAAATGCTCCGTCCCAGGCAACCTCCTGATGAAACTCATCTGTGCCCCTCAAGCGCAAGCGCATCGTTCCGACAGTGAGATGACCAGATCTGCATGCAGTACTCCAACTACAGCCCAACCAAAGTTCTGTACAATATCATCTCCTTGCTCTGATACTCTTTGCCATGACTAAGAAAAGCCTTGTGTCCCAAATGCCTTCTTAACTACCCTCATTACCCAATCATCACTCTCAGGTCAGAACCACCTCAAATTTAATCAGCAAACTGGATTGTAAATTTGCCATCTTACTTGCACACAACAAGCCAAAAGGCAATGATAAATATCATTCGGCCTATTTGGTTTCTTCTTCCACAGCTCATGTGCCCCATAAACTCAATAGACAGTGTTAATGCATAAACAAAACTGCAGTACTCTAAAGTTGATATTCATCTTTAATAAAGAGCAAAGTCATTCTAAGATTAAGCACCATCAATTATTAAGCACTTACCTATTGACCGGCTCCAGGCATTTCAAGGCTATTAATGCTTTTTTTTAAAAAGTGTGTAGCACTTACAAACTGCCTCACTGAACCCTAAGTGCTTCTTTCATCAAATGATCCAACGCAGTAGAGCAACAATTGGACACCTTGGGCAACTTTCTCCTTATGGCATCAATAAAATTTATTGATTCAGACCAATCGGAAAAACAGTCATCTTTCCCCACTCTGCAGTATTCACCGAGTTCTGTACTTTGTCAGTAAAAAGGGAAAGAGAAGTTTGTTATGCTCAATCTTTTACAAAATAAATTTTGCTGCTATCAGCCTTTGGAAGGTTCCAAAAGTTTCTCCTCTGACAAACGCATAGATAAGGTCAATCTTATTGACCTTAATTTCTTCCCTTCTCCAGCACCACCACCCCCACCAACCCCCAGACTTGAAAGGTAGATTCTTCTGGCCATGTTCATTCTAAAACCAGAAAATCCTGCTTGAGATCAATAGTAGGTGTATTGTTTGCACACCCTTTCCCCGCCGCAACACCACTGCACCCCCACCACCCGGTCCAATTCCTGGGGTAGGTGAGTGGGAAACTTCCCCCCAAAATGTCTGATAATAGTGGAGGCATGCGCTTCAGGTGAGAGCATCAAAGTTCAAAGGAGAAGCGAGGGCAATTTTTTTTTATATACAGAGTGGTACGTATCTGGAATGCACTGAGGTGGTGGTGCAGACAGATAGGATAGGGGCATTGAAGGGGCTTTTAGAGAAGTACGTGAATATGCAAGGAATAGAAGGATGTGGACCAAGGACAGACAAATGAGGTTAGTTTAATTTGGTGTCATGTTCAGTACAACATATTGAACCAAAGGGCCTGTCCCTGTGTTGTAATATACTTTATGTTCTAACTTGCGGACCCCGAATTTCGCCACCATATTGTCAAATCAAATGTAGATCACAGGGCTTGTTTCATCTATGTTGCCAACACAAAGCTCAGCAACAGTTATGAGCAGCAATCTCAGAACCCCACTCTGTAAAATGCTTTTCAGTCTGAGTCCACGTGCAAGCCTTTTGTGAAAGTTGAGACCATCTTTCAATACAGAATGGAGCCTTCAGTGCTGCAACCAGCTTTGCAATCACACCCTACTTTAAGATGCTAGCCTATTCCTAATGCAAACAAATCACTCATCTTCCATTTACAAATACTGCACTGATCACGAGACAGATGGTATGATATAAAAGATTCAAAACAATTAAAGCGTTCCAATAATCTACATCTCACTCATCAGTCCCATTAAAGTGAAATTCCCTGTAATTATTACCCCGAGAATATATTTCAACTACATTTAAATCACTGGGCAAGGTCACCCCGACAGACCTCACATTCATCCTGAATACGTACATAACTCAATACGGACATTTTCTCATCTATTTGGATGGAAACTAAAATCTTTGCACCACAGTCCCCCTCGGTGCATTATCACAGCCTTGAAAAGAAGCGGGCCATTATTAATCTTTGACAAAGAACAGAAGGGTAGTTAAAATTGTATCAGTCAATTTGAAGTCATTTCCCAACCAGCTAGCTGTGCCTATCTAATTGCGCTGAGTGTGTCAGCAAACAGTAACTGAGCAGAAACAAAGTTATCTGGTTACAGCTCATGGATTTAATGCAAGGGATTAAGGACATTTTAACCAAAAGATGCCATTCTAAATGTGCAGCAATATCTTTGGTAACTATTAGGCCAATAATTATAGGAAGCATCCCATCTATAGGCACACTGGTTAGCCTCACAATGCCATGGACCCGGGTTCGATTCCCGTCGTTGGTCACTGTCTGTGCTGAGTCTACATGTTCTCTCCATGTCTGAATGGGTTTCCTCCAGCCGCTCCAGTTTCCTCTCAGTCCGAAAGACATGCTGGTTACGTGCACTGGCCTTGCCAAATTCTCCCTTAGTGTACCCAAACAGATGCCAGAGTGTGGCTACCAGAGGATTATCACAGTAATTTCATTGCACTGTTAATGGAAGCTTACTTGTGACACCAATAAATAAACGTCAAAACCTTAAGGTTATGGTTGAGAAGGTGTTGCGTGATAGCACTGTTAACATCTTCCAAGATGAGGACTTGACGACCAACTGTAGACCAAAGGGGAGGTAATTGGCCAGATTGGATTTGTCCTGCTTGTTGTGGACAGGATATACCGAGCCAATTTTCCATATTGCCGGGTAGATGCTAATGTTGCAGCTGAGCTGAACAACTTAGCTACAGGGCGTAGCTAGCTCTGAAGCACAAGCCTTCATTACTATTGTAGAATACTGTCAGGGCCCAAAGCCTTTGCTGGACTGGCAAATTCCAGGTTGGACACATTCTACTCTCAGTAAACTGGAGGCCATCTAAAACTTTGCTATCTGCATCTTAACTTGCAATGAACCCTATTCACCTCAGGAAATATTATTGCTTTACAACTAACTCTCTTATCCCTTACCTGCCAATGCTTGATATAAATGCTCGATCTCAAAACAGAGACTGCTGCCCAAAGAACAAAACAGCTTTCAACGTGATCAGCACAAATGTATTATTTCTGAAAACAAATTGCATCCCACTTGTCAAGAAATGAGTTGGTAAATACAAGCTTGAGTCCCCTAAAGAATAAAACTGATTTTTGTCTTCATTATATGACTGAAGAAAAACTGATTTAATGACTAACTCTGACTTCAACTATCGGTAATGGGTGTAGTATTCTTTGTTAGTATCCCCCTCAGATTGAATCATCTTGCAATATCGATTTAAGATGTGTATAGAAATAGATATATCTTTGACTGGAACAGGTTAAGTGTCTTGTTCCATTTGAGCCAGTAAAGTTTATATCGCATACTTCAGAGTACTGTTCTTTGACCACCTGACCACTTTGATAAAAAGTATCATGTTTGTAGGCTGAGGAATCTAGCAATCATCACAGGGGCCAGGGGACTAAGCTTTGTCTGGTGACACACGCACACAGCAATTTTTGTTCAGAATGGAACCTGGTGACATCCATAGGTTTCTGGCCAAGTCAGTCTAGAATTTGAGGTTGGTGTGCTTTTACAATGGAATAAATATGTATCATAGAATCCCTACAATGCAGGAGGAGGCCATTTGGTCCATCATGCCTGCACCAACAACAATCCCACCCAGGACCCATCCCCATTATGCCAAGTGTTTACCTTCCCCATTAAGAGGTAATCTAACATGGCCAATTAAGCTAACCCGCACATCTTTGGACAGTGGGAGAGAACCGGAGCACCTGGAGGAAACGTAAGGAGAATGTGCAAACTCCGTGTGGACAGTGACTCAAAGTTGGAATTGAACCGGTGATGCTGTGAAGCAGCAGTGCTAACCACTGTGCCACCCACTGTGCCACCATGCTGTCCATAATATCAGAGGAAACACAAGAGACACAGACCTTTTCCTCCTTGGAAATGACAAGAGATTGGCATCTGAACAGGCTGTTGATTTTTCTTTTGCAATGAACTGTTCCTCGCTCTTCTCATCTGTCATCCAGTGATCCTGCCAATAAATTCTGATTGCACTTTAGTGCAGTGCTTGAGGGCATCGTGTTACAGTATTCAAAACGTAGCATTATTAAAGCTGTTTATTTCAAATTGCTAAAGTACTCAATAATATTTCTATGGTTTCAGAGTCCCAGAGTCACACAATCTCCCTCTAATGCACTTTGCCGAACCAAGCTCGTCATTTTCGGGAAATCCTCTTGCCACTGTCTGGGGCTGTCTCTCTCTAATTGAATGTGTTCACATAATTAGAGGTTTAATTTGTCCTCGACTTTCTTTACATGAGTATGCCAAATTACATTATCTGTTCACAGCCTCTTCTGCTCCAGTCTTTGTTCTTTCAGGCTCCACAATTCTTACTAATTAACCAACAATGGATTTTTCAAAAAAAAAGTCACAGCACATCAAAATATGCAGAAGATGTCAACCGAATTAAAGCCCCACTTTGGTCACGAGCAGACCAATTCATCAGTTTTTTAATTTGGATTTAAAGCAACAACTCAATCAAACCTTGTCGGTGATGTTCCTTTGATTTTTTAAAAAAGTTCTCCGTATTTCCTTCAGTGAAAAACATTGATCGCTATACTTGCAAATATATTGGGTAAATATTTTAAATTTGAAGATCATAATTAATTGATTTCCCCTTTTGTTATCCCTGGAATCCAGCTCCCCATTCAAAGCAATGACTCCATCTGGACTAGTTCCAAATTAAAACCATCCAAATCTTTGGTGGGAGATGGTGCAGTCATAGTCGAGTTATGTTCACATATGAGAGTCACTGGATAAAATATCCAGAATGCTAGTTAATGTCCTGAGGTCACAAATTCAAATCAAACCCAGCAGCTGGTGGAACTTGAATTCAGTTGAGGGAACGGTCGTATCAGTAATGGTGACCATCAATTGTCATCATTAGATTAACTATAGCCTTTTCACAGAATCCCCGCAGTGCAGGAGGCCATTTGGCCCATCAAGTCTGCACTGACCACAATCCCATCCAGCCCCTATTCCCGTAATCTCTTGAATTTTATCCTGCTAATCGCGCTGACAATCGAGTCAATTTAGCATGGCCAATCCACCTGACCTACACATCTTTGGAGTGTGGGAGGAAACCGGAGCACCCAGAGAAACCCATGCAGAGATGGGGAGAAAGTGCGAACTCCACACAGAGAGTAACCCGAGACTAGAATTGAACCTGGGTCCCTGGTGCTGAGACATAGCAGTGCTAACCACTACGTCACCTCCGGACTCGTAGCAACTGGTTGAGTCTTAATTGCCCTCCGAAATGGCCCAGCAAACCACCCAGATTTGATTTGGATTTGGTTTGATTTATTATTGTCACATATATTGGGATACAGTGAAAAGTATTGTTTCTTGTGCGCTATACAGACAAAACTCTCCGTTCTAGGAGAGAAGGAAGGGAAAGAATGCATAGTGTCGTGTTACAGTCATAGCTAGGATGCAGAAAAAGATCAATTAACACAAGATAAGTCCATTCAAGAGACTGATGGTGGCTGGGATGAAGCTGTTCTTCAATTAGTTGGTACCTGACCTCAGCCTTTTATCTCATTTTCCTGGCCAAAGATGGTGGAAGAGAGGATGTCGAGTGTGCATGGGGTCTTTCATTATGCTGGCTGCTTTTCCAAAGAAGCGGGATGTATATTCAGAGTCAATGGATGGGAGACTGATATGCATAACTGGGTCTCATTCACAATCCTTTTAATTTCTTGCAGTCTTGGGCAGAGGAGGAGGCATATCAAGCTTTGATACATCTGGAGAAATAGCTTTTTATGGTGCATCTCAAAGTTGGAGAGTCATAACTGACATGCCAAATTTCCTTAGCCTCCTGAAAAAGCAGAGGTGTTCATGGGCTTTCTTAACTATAACGTCCACGCAGAGGAACCAGGACAAGTTGTCAAATTTTGAAGCTCTCAACCATTTGCACTTCAAGGACAATCAGGCTTATACAATAAATGCTGACTTTGCTAGCCACCCCCACATCCCATGAAGGAAATTGGCTGAGATTTTCCACAAGCACCCTGCGAATGGCACGTTTGCAGATGGTGGCTCACCAATGGCTGCCTTTGAGATCTTCTGATCCCGCCAAGGTCTGTGCCCTTGTGTATGGCTCACCTGCCCTGCCCTTGGAGAAACAGCTCCAGGGACGTTGACCTAAAAATCACCCAGTGGGAAGAGACAGAAAAGCCTGCTCTTGGTGTACACAACTCAAGAAGTATGTTATAAATGCAAGATGGTGCGGTCATAGTAGAGTTACGTTCACATACTGGAGTCGCAATTCCTGCACTGCATCGAATGGCTGGTTATAAGTGACCGTGTATACTGCAACATGCTACATTATTCCATTCAGAGGGAATAAAAAAAAGTATTGATTTAGTAAATGTGGAGAGGAAGGATTTGCCATGCTAAATTGCCCTCAGCGTCCAACAATGTGTAGCATAGGTGTTTCAGCTATGGTAAATGCACAGGGCTAAGGAGATTGGGCTGATGGAAGAGCCTGGGTAGAATGTTCTTTCAGAGAACTGCTGCAGATTGCTGGGAAATTGGCCTTTTTCTGCACAAGAGGCATTCTATGGTCAACTCAGCATGGGTAAAAAAAGTCAAAAGGCTGTTTTGATAAGAGAAGTTGGACTTCAAGAAAATTCAATAAAATATGTGGGGAAGATGGAAAGAACAAAAGAAATAAACGGAATGAGAAAATATCTACTTTTTAAAATACGTCCCAATATCACGTTGGGACCTTGTGAAAATTGATTTCAGGAGTGGCACGGTGGCGTAATAGTTCGCACTGCTGCCTCCCAGCGCCAGGGGCATGAGTTTGATTCCCGGCTTGGGTGACTGCAAGTTTGCATGTTCACCCCATGTCTGCACGGGTTTCCTCCTGCGTCTCTGGTTTCCCCTCTCAGTCTGAAATGTATGCTGGTTTGTCCACGCCAAACTCTTCTTCAATGTACCTAAACAGTCACTGAAGTATGGCGACTGGGGGATTTCCACAACAACTTGATTGCAGTGTTAATGTAAGCCGACTTGTGACACAAATAAAGAAATTTTAAACTGTAACGTGCTGACTGTGCAGCCAAAATGACAAAATCTATGAGTTAATTTATGGTTGCAATCATAAGACTCACAGCAACAAGCTGAAAGATATTGTTTAAAAAAAACTGTTTGCTTGTGCATCATTATTCAAAACATTCATAATGTTTAACATTTGTTATTGGCAATGCTATTTGAAAATCAGGGTGGCATTTTCCCACCCCTCCTATCAGCAGGGTCTTCCCGTCCAGCCGAAGTTGACCCCACTGTGTTGGGTTCCCTGGTTACAAGGTTGTTGAGCCAAACAGAAGCTCTTAGATTTCGGTGGGACTGGAAGATGCCAATAGCTCACCTCATTCATGATGGGAAAACCCGCCCGGGGGTTGGTGGGGTGCATCATAGGATGTTCCCTTCCCATTCACCTTCTCAAACTTCCCCTCCAGGACAAAACAGACGCATCAAATTTGTTTTAATGACGGAAAGTAGACCCTGACTCATTTTAAAGCACGAGTAAAATACTGAACGTGATAGCATCCTGTATTTGAGGATGGGGCAAGTTGACCTGGTCAGCGAGTTTGCTTTGTTGTTTGGAACAACAATAAAGTGCCGCACTCTCTTTCATGCAAGGGTGTTCAAGAATATAATTATTCTTGAACGAGGCTGCCAATTTACCCAGAATTTGCAGTTTACTGCAGCTCCATGTTGGTGTGACTGCCAATGTCTAATTAACACAGCTTCCAAAATGTCAGATTTTAATAATCAACTGTAACTTTCGGTGAAATGAAGAGGAAATTACTGCATAATTGATTCCACACATTAGAGAGGAAAATTTCTCTCTGTCCAAAACCACTTAATAGCACAGGACTAAATGCAAAGTACTGAACAAAGTAAGGCGGTGGAGGGGGGGCGAGTTTGTATGTGGTGACATGAATGCTGTTCCAGATGACTGCGTGACAGGATAGCTACTGGAGTCGCTCTCAGGTCAGCTTCTTTGCAGAGCCGTTGGTGGGGTGATCGGCATCTAAGGGAGTGCAAACTGCCAGAGTGAATGAAAACTGGGATCTAACTTTTAAAGCATAGTTCAGCCTGCATTCAATAACCAAGCAGCAATGCTTGGCTCGCTCAATTCTCAGATAATTTCACGACATTTCACATCAAGCTTTTGATTGTATTTTTTTCCAGGAACGTGTACTATGGGATCCTCTCTCTGAAGGAGGAAGCCAAAGAAAGCAACAGAGGACAACTCCTACGCATAGAGGAATGCAGGGTTGTTCTGACTTGGATGTCAAGGAAGGACTGAGTGCCTGTGCCAGGAAGCCAGAAATGTGGCTTATGTCAATTGGATGGCATCAGAGAATGACAGCTCTTTCACACCAATGTCTTCTAACTAGTGCCTCAAGAACATCATCAACCTCATCCTGGCAAACTAGATATATGTCCAACCTGGGTATCAGAACACTTTACAGTCTTACAGCAACCCCTGGACAAATATAACAGAACATTATTGCAAACTGATTAAGGAGGCTTTAATACAACATGGTGCACTATAATGCTACCAGTTCACTTCATAACAATGAATTGTAAGTACTGGGACAGCCAGTGAATTGCTAGCCTCTGTACATGTTTTCTTTCCCCCTAATTAATAAATGCCTTTTGTCTCTTGAGAAGTTGTAAATCTGTGAGCATGCACCATTACACCAACTAATGCATAATGGTTCAGTTTCCTCCCATAGTGCAACTGTATGTGGGGTAGGCTGATTATGTGCTATATTGCCCGTTCGTGTCAGGGTAAATACAGGGGATTAAGGGGGTTCAGGCCTAGGTGGGATTGTTGTTGTGCAGACTCAATGGCCTGAATGACCTCTTTTTGCATTGCATGGATTCTATGAAATGGTCCAGCAAGTTACTCAGCTCAATGGCAATTTTGGATGGACTATAAACATTAGCCTCATTCACAAGCGGGCAGCACGGTAGCATAGTGATTAGTACTGCTGCTTCACAGCTTCAGGAACTTGGGTTCGATTCCTGGCTTGGGTCACTGTCTGTGTGGAGTTTGCACATTCTCCCCGTGTCTGTGTGGGTTTCCTCCAGGTGCTTTGATTTCCTCCCACAGTCCAAAGATGTGCAGGTTAGGTTGATTGGCCATGCTAAAATTGCCCCTTAGTATCCTGAGATGTGCAGCTGAGAGTGATTAGCAGGTGGATATGGGGGTAGGGAATGGGTGGGATTGTGGTCAGTGCAGACTCGATGGCCAAATGGCTTCTTTCTGAACTGTGGCGTTTCTACGATTGAAGAAAAAATATGATCATACTCTGCTTTGCATTTCTTCCGCTTCTAAGATGAGGCTGAAAGCACGCTGAACTGAATGCTATAGCTGATACTCAGGCATATACAAACAGACAGAGCTGAGAATAAAAATCTGCCACTGTCTGATGTTGTCAGGAGCGAGTACAGTGAATGACAAAAATAAGCAGCAAAGGTACAGTTTCCCAACTCCAAAAATCTGCATGCAAAGTCTTCAGACACTTAAGGCTCAGACAGTCCTCACTTTTATCTTGTTCAGCTGATTCTGACAGTCACTCTACATTATAAACCTCAATCTTAACGACCCAGAAATATGTCACAAGGAATCTGCAAGGATGGATTCAATGGGAAGATCACTGGAAGGTTGCACAACGATAACAGAAGAGTGGATTTAATAGTGAAAATTGGACAAATGCATTTGATTTTCCTGACCAAAATGTTTCCTGCGCCCTTTCAAGATCACTAATGCATTGAAAATAGAGAGAAAAATCATCCCCGAACAAATCCTTTACAGGTATAACAATCATAATTTCCTCGGGCAAACCAGAGAATCATTGTAACAAGCACTTGTCATTTTGCTCAGATTTGGATAATTGACTGTTACAGTTTTGAAAACATACTTCATCAAATCATTCTTTTGCATATTATAACAGTAAGATGAGCTGTTAAGCTGGAATTTAACAATTGCCATTTCCCTTTGGACATGGTTCTCTGCGTAGTTTCTGCTCTCAAAACAGATGCAATTCAAATGAGATGATGAGCATTGCAAACCCCATACAGCAGTCCATCTTTCAGCTTGCCTGAGCAACGATAATGTTCCGTCAGGTGAACTGAGAGGGGAGCAGCTCCGAAACTCCGATTCCCGATCCTCAGAACAGGAGACAAATATTAAATTAATAATCAGGATCTCTGCCATCAAGTACACAAATGCCAAGTGTCACCACGTACTGAGGTTTTACCTGTCCACAGTGTTGCGAAGAGGAGGTCAGGCCACATTGCAGTGGAATCCTCCAAGTGGGCCTTGCATGCCACCTGTTCCAAGTGGAAAAGCTTAGGCAGAGAAAGACCACTGATCCATCAGGCAGTGGCATCCGGGAGGCCGTGCCAGCAAATGAAGTGGTGGATCCTGTTCGATGGTTCTCTGAGCAGATTGTCAGAGTCACTTGGCAAAATACTTCATTACCAGAACTTTCCCTCAAGCACCAACACCTAGCTTGGCTGGAGGTGAGAAAGGCGCTCCTCATCAGACCCTACCCTTCTGTCCAGGAGTATCAGCTAGTCTACACATAGCCCTCAAGGTGACTGTGAAGGGTGAAAGAACGTTGTCCACTCCCTTATGGAATGTACCTCTGCAAAGTCGGAGAGAGAGAGAGGAGGTGATTTTTGTCGAAATTTATCCCAAACACCTGCGTGCTACGGGACTCTGATCTCGAGGCTGCTCTGCGCTGAGACAAATATCAGGTATTGCTGAAGGATCATTAACTCAGTGAAAGATGCTGTTTGGTCTTCTCGTACAAGGAATTGTCAATGACCAAGTCTTGCAGACCGGCTCATTCCAAAGCCCAAGGCTACATGCTGAGGGATGCACTAAAGCTTGAGGCAACTGCTACAGAGATGCATTGGGAGAGATTGCTGTCTGAGACCTTTCAACCTCAGTGAACGAAAGGGAACAGAACCTCCGCCGGCTGAATGACTCACTGAACGTACACAGTGAATATGTCACATCTCAGTTGTACTGTGGTCCCTCGGAGTAGATAGCTTCTTAAGTAACTGCAACATTTATAAGAACATTGTAAAATGTCTAAAACGTTTCCTTCACTGTATTGAAGCATCTTAGAATAGTGTTGGGACCTCTATTGTTTGTAGCATCTGGAGGCGAACGTGGATGGTCTGCAGATGATATGGAGAGTGGTGGAGTAGCTGACCATGCCAGGGATTGTTTGAGGACACAACAGGATGGAGATAGATTGGAGATGTGAGCACAGAAATGGCAGATGGTGTTTAGTCAGGATAAATGCAAGATGATGCATTTTGAAGGATCAAATTTAGCTGTGAATTATACTGTAAATGGCAGAACTCTTAGGAACATTAACAAACAGAGAGATCTAGGTGTGCAGATCCACAGTTCCCTAAAAGTGGTCACGCATGTGCCCAAGGTGATTAAGGCAGCAGATGGCATGCTTGCCTTCACCAACTGGGGCACTGAAAGAGTTGAGAAATCACGTTCCAGCGTTATAAAATCTCGATTAGGCTGCATTTGGAGTATAACCAGTTCTGGTTACCACATTACCATAAGGACATGGAAGCTTTGGAGGGAGTGCAAAGAAGATTCACCAGGATGTTATTTGATCTCAGGGGTGTTAGCTATGAAGAGAGGTTAAAAAAACTAGAATTGTTTTTACTGGCAAGACAAAAGCAAAGGGGAGATCTCATGGAAGTCTATAAAATGGTGAGAGGCATGGATAGGATGGATAGTCAGAGGTTTTGTTTTGAGGGTGGAAGGGCAATTACAATGGGGCACTGGTTCCAAGTGAGAGGGGGGAGTTTGAGGGAGATGTTTTTCATGTAAACTGGTGGGACCTGGAATGCACTGCCAGAGGCAGTGGTGGAAGCAGGCACGTTAGCAAGGCACATTAAAAGGCATCTGAATGGATACCTGAATAGGGAGGGAATAGAGTGTTACAGCCCAAGTATGGGCATAAAGTTTTCTTTTAGTTTAGCTAGGGCATTATGTTTGGCATGGGCTTGGAGGGTATAGGGCCTGTTCCCGTGCTGTAATTTCCTTTGTTCTTTGTTATGTAAAGAGCCCGAATATAATTGTTGAATTATACTCATCACCTCGCCTCATCAACTGGTTGAAGATATTTTGGTTCAGAAACCTCTTCATGCAGAAAGACCCGAGCAGTAGGTCTGCTACTTTGCATTCTAGCGAATCAAATACTGAAATCTCCTTGCTTTTTTCATCAGTCTTTGTTCCATGTTTTGAAGATATAACTAAATAGCAGCATTGTGCTTGTCTGTTGTGTAGCTAAGAATGAAGGACAGGCAAGTCAACTGTGAGAGAATTTGACAGTCTATCCTGTACTGTGCTCCCTATTATGGTACATGTGCTTAAACATCTTGCCTTCAATGAAAAGCAAGGGCAAATCACAAGCTAACATGATAGAGGCTCAACCACAGATCAACTGTGAAAGATTCATTAGCTGAGCAACCAGTTCGACACAGGAGAGCCAGAATTCAACACCAGCCCATTTGCTTTAATTTTTAATGCTGAGTTAATTGCACAATGTTCTCCCCTTTTGGACCTGACAGTCTCTTGTAGATCGCTGAACTTCTGACTGAGCTCCGGAATTACTGAAGTCCCCAGTGAAACAATTTCTCGTGGCCCCTTACCCTCGCAATGAGTGAAAGCTGCCGGTTCCTACTTATGGGACCTGGAAGATGACAGGATTATTCATCTGAAGATGTAAATGACTTGTATTTTTTTTAAAAAACATAATAGATTTCGACTTGACAATCACGCCGCAAAATGTGCTTTGGTAGTTTAAGTGCCATGGGTGCCATTTTGGTCCCAAAATAGTTTGCACATGCCCCACACACACACATTTGTAGCATAACCTGAAAAGGATGATATTTTGATGAGGCTGTTAGAATGTTTACAGAGTAAGCAAATTACGATGGAAGTCAATTTTTAATGGTAATTTGACACCAGTATTGCCATTTTCAACCTCACGACATCAGCATTTATTGCCCATTCCTGGTTGTGCTTGGAGGGCAGTTGAAAGTCAACGACATTTCTGTGGCTCTGGAATCATGAGATAGGCCAGGCAAGCTGATATCCTCCGTCAAACACATATGGCTGAATGAGCGTTCAGCAGCCGGAAGGAGCTCACTACTCGAGCAGGATGGTGGCATAGTGGTTAACACTGTCACCACACAATGCCAGGGACCCAGGTATGATTCCCGGCTTGGGGCACTGTCTGTGTGGAGTTTGCACATTCTCCCCATGTCAGCGTGGGTTTCCTCCAGGTGCTCCAGTTTCTTCTCTCCATTTGGAGGACATGCCGGTGGACTAATTCGAAGAGGTGTCTGAATGTGGCAACTAGGGGAATTTCACAGTAACTTCATTGCAATGTTAATGTAAGCCTTACTTGTAACTATTAAATAAACTTTTTTGAGAGAGGTGGTCATTTATTTTCAGGTGGGTTGTTGATTGTTTTCCTTTCGTGCCATTAAGTTTGACCAAGGGTTATGAGTTTTCTGCATCACTTGCATGTCACAAATCACAGGATGCTTTCGTTATCGCATCCCACTCGGTTTACAGCAGGACAGGACTGATCAATAGTAAGACGGCGAGAAGCAAACCACTGACAGAGGAAGAAGTCACCCAGCCCTCATCCAGCCTTGGTCAGTAGTTTTGAGATGGATTGGATTCAGGTTCGAGACATTTTATATTCTTTCATCCCACCCACCCCAAATTAGCCATTCAGGGGGATTAAAATTCAAGCAGCACAGTGATTAGCATTACTGCCTCACAGTGCCAGGGACCTGAGTTCGGTTCCTAGTTTGGGTCACTGTTTGTGTGGAGACTGCACATTCTCCCCGTGTCTGCATGGGTTTCCTCCAGGTACCAGAGAACTCCACAGTATAGAAAGATGCCCATCGAGTCTGCACCAAACACAATCCCACCCAGGCCCTACCCTATATCCCTACATATTATACCCACTAATCCCTCTAACTTACGCATCCCTGGACATGAAGGGGCAATTTTTTAGCACGGCCAATCAACCTAACCCGCACATCTTTGGACTGGTTTCCTCTGGTACTCTGTCTTCCTCCCACAGTCCAAAAGACTGGTTAGGTGCATTGGTGCTAAATTCTCCCTCAGCGTACCCCAACAGACGCTGGGTGTGGCAACTATAGGATTTCACAGTAACTTCACTGCAGTGTTAATGTAAGCCTACCTGTGACACTAATGAATGAACTGTTAAAACTTTAATTTCTCCCTGCCACACTCAAGAGCAAAGGCACATATCTCCTGTGTCACATAACATTTGCCTTTGTCACTCTATGAACATTCTATACACTCCATCAACAACTGTGACAGAAAAACTTAACTATTAGCCACTGTAATAATTCAGTCAAAGGCTACTTTCCCGTCACCAACACCTTTCATTGTGCATGAAAGGGAAGGGTTGTGACAGTTAAGTTGCTTTCACCTTGAGACTGATAACTCTGGTCTGGATAGAGTAACAGGTTCAAAATCTCACGCCGATTGCTTCCTGTTGGACAGACCTCCGTTCGCTCAATAAAGAAGCTCACCAGGACATCAATTGATGATTCCCCCATGGCCTTCGTGGCCACTATAACAGCTGCAATGACAAATTGCCCACCAATATTATGCCTCTCAATGTTATCGGCCAGCTAAGCTGCTCTGCTTACTGCTGCTGGCTCTTTTCTCGGCTGCTTTAAACACCACTTCCCCACCTTATTTCCTACATAGTTCCTCTCCTGAGATGTCGACTCAGAATTATCCTGTCACTTTTCAGATATATTCCTGCATTCCACTGTAATCTGCTCAAAAGTCGGAGCTTACAAGTCAATGACATCAAGGAATAATATTAATAGATAAAGCCAAGACTCAATATAAATGTAATCTCTAAGCCCTATCAGCCGCACATTCTTCACACACATCATTGCAAAAAACAATTTACAAGCCTCATCAATTCTGTTTCACCCATCATTTCCCAGCCAGAAGGATAAAAAATTTACAAACAAAAACAAAAGGGACAAACATTGCAAATGCAGAGGTGACAACCGTAAAAGAATGGAATTAGAAAAAAAAATCCTGAGATGAGTAACAGAATCAGCCAACGGACAGGGGTGTAAAACAACTGATATTGGATTATTGGTCTGTTATGCACCACCACATTTTCTTTCTGACTGAAGTTAATGGAAAGGAAAACTGAACAGGGGTTCTTGTGGGTAGTCCATTGCAGATCACCCACGTAACACAATCGCCCAAAGTTAAAGCACTCCTATTGTATCTTCCAACTTTCGAACATATTAACAAGAGTAAGCCATTCAAGTACATTGAGCTTGCTTCAGTCCTCAATTAGATCATGGCCAACCACCTTTGGCACACCTTTAGCACTGCTATCTCATAGCACCACAGAATTGGATTTGATTCCTGGCTTGGGTAACTGTCTGTGCAGAGTCTGCACATTCTCTCTGTGTCTGAGTTGGGGGTTGCATTTGAGTGCACTGATTTCCTCCTACAATTAGAAAGATGTGCTGGTTAGGTGTACTGGCCATGCTAAATCCTCCCTCAGTGTACCCAATCAGGTACTGGAGTGTGGTGATACGGGGGTTTTCATAATAACTTCCTTGCAGTGTTAATGCAAGCCTACTTGTGACAGTAATGAATAAATGCAACTTCCCCACACTAGCCCCATATCACTATCATTCACCTCTAAAAGTCTTATGATTCTTGTTTTGAATATGTTTCACTGTTCACTGGAGATTCATTATAACATGTAAAATATTTTGGATACATGAAGTTCATGCATGTCACATTTTCAAATGCTCTTTAATTATTAAATAATTGTCTTCAAGAAATTTGTCGGAGTCTTTTGCTAATACAACTTATGTTGTATGTAATGTTACCTTTCGCCCAAAGAGCAACTGAACTCTGATCTCACCTTGCATTATTTGTAATTCAGGCACAGATATAGGGAAATTTATCACCAGTTTTGTGGAATCTACCTTTCCTTTTAAGCACAAATGTCACATCAGAGATATAAGATCTCCCAAAACAACTGCAGAATAGGCCCCAAAGAATCTGATCCAAATTATTTTAGTAAATGCCCACATGGCGACGTGGGCTGAAAATCAGAGGGGAACCTCATTGACAGCAGCGGCACCAGAAGAAACCAGTGAGCGGAGCAGGAGACTAGAAAACCCCATCATTTTGTCTTTCTGTTTGTAGGTGAAATGTAGCACACACCCACACAAACACACAGGATCCACTGCATTTGCAGTTTTCACAGCAAGTTGGGGGAAGAAATTATTTAGCGAACCAACTACATATGGACAAACTTCTGCATGTGCATCTTACTAAGCAACTAGTGTTGTATGTTTATAGTATTGCTCACTGGGTTAGCAACGTTTTCCACACAAAGTAGAATAGGATCCAATTTTTTTTGTATAGCATCCGGATCTCAGAGGGAAATGAAAAGCCTTTGATTAAGAGTCTTAAACTATCAAAGAGAAAACATTAAATTGCCATTTGAGTCAATCAGCAAACTGAATACATGAAAATCAGAAAACCCTCCTTTTAATTTCACTGCTTATAAGTAGTACAGGACATCTACTTAGGGCACAGCCTCAAAGTAAAAGGAAAATGTTTCAGAACTAAGATGAGGAGGAATTTCACAGAATCCCTGCAATGCAGAATGAGGCCATTCGGCCCATTGAGTCTGCACTGGCCACAATCTCATCCAGGCTCTATTCCATAACCTCACATATTTACCCTGCTAATCCTCTGACATTGAGGGTCAAGTTAACGTGGCCAATCCGCCTAACCTGCACATGTTTGCACCGTGGGAGGAAACCAGAGCAGCCGGAGGAAACCCACGCAGACATAAGAAAAATGTGCAAACTCCACACAGACAGTGACCTGACACCAGAATTGAAACCAGGTTCCTGGTGCTGTGAGGCAGCATCGCCAACCATTTCCTACCATGCCACCCAATTTCTTCAACAAGACATGATGAATTTATGAAATTCATTGCCATACAATAATCTGACCTCCACTGTCTTAAGTGTATTTAAAACAGAGATAGATCTTGATTGGTAAGGGGATTAAAAGTTACAGAGAAAAGGCAGGAGAATGAGGTTAAGGAACTTTTGAGCCATGATTGATAGCAGACTAGACCCAATGGGCAAAACCACTAATTCTGCTCCTATATCTTATGAATTCCGAGACAATAATTTCATTTCAGTGTTCAGAAAAGCTTTAAAACAGCATTTAAACTCCTCAGTGAAATTATGGTATTGCTACCTATCTGATTTTTGTTTGCTGGATAAGTTTGCCAACATTCGTCAAACTGAAATCATGCCAACTCTCCCCTCACAACACGTCACAATCTTTTTTACTAGCAGGTCCTTATTTAAAGCTTGGCCTTTGTAAAGTCTCTTGCAGTATCAAATTATGAAAAACTGGAAGACTTGAGCTACAAAAGCAGGAACAAAAATGAGTTCCAGCTGTGCACGACAAAGATTACAGAACAAAAAACCCATCCAAGGAATAGAATCCTGCCGTTTGTTTGACCTTGGCAAACTTCCTGATCCTTCAAAACGCTGCATACCTTGTTTCATTCCACATTGGTATTTATTTTGTCTTGCCTCACTCACATTCTGCCCAGCGAATGTTTTATCAGCACATTATTTGAAAGGATTTTTTTTTAATCTGAAAATGTTACAGCATTATAATGGCTTGGAAATGCAATGAAAGCTGGGTGAATCATAAGCATTGGGAAGTTAAATTGAGGGAGGTAATTAACAAGATTAGCTAAATTAGTACTTTCTCCAATTCTTCGTCCCGAATTTGTACTGGCTGTCTTTTGTGTTCAGATAGTCTGAAAGCAAATATTGAGATTCAAAATTATCTTCCTCTGTTATTAAACATAAATACTGAATAATAGAGAAGGAATAAAACGGCGTAATCTAGCCCTTTGAATGGGAGTCTTGCAAAGACAGGACAATGCCGAAAATAAAGCTATTTTAGAAAAATATCAATGTTTGTTTACAATTATTCAGCAATTCAGGGGACACACAATTTCTTCCCCAGCTTCTCCAATGACCTGGGATACACTTCAATAAGTTCCAGGGATTTATCTATCTTGATGCACTTTAAGGCTTCCAGCTTTATCTTTTCTGTAGTAAGGCATCACAATTTATTTCCCCAAATTCCCTAACATTGGATGTTAGGTAAGTAATGACAGGAAGCATTTAGCATCTTATCAAGCTCTTGTGGATCTGCACATAGATGATCCCATGGATCCTCAAGAGATCTTACTCTCTCCCAGGTTGCTCTTTTGCCCTTTTTCTATTTGAAGAAGCACTTTGGCTTCTCCTGTGCCACATCTGCCAAAGTAATCTCATTTCCCCTTCTTGCCCTTCTGATTTTTCTTTTGACTCTGCTCTGACACCTTCTGTACTTTCAAAGGGATCCACTTGATCCCAGCTGTCTATGCATGTCATATGCCTCCTTCTTGACCAGGGCCTCAATATTCTGCTTCAAGCAGGGTTCCCTACTTAACCAATCTTGCCCTTCACTCTAAAAGAAATGTGTTTATCCTGATCCCATTAGAGATATGGGACTTCTGCCTCAGAAGGCAAGACTTTAACCTGGTGTCATGAGACTTCTTACTGTGTTTATCCCAGTCCAATGCTGGCATCTCCAGATCAGAAGGCAAGCGCAGGGCCTTGGCTTTATGCCTCATTTAAAAGGGGACATGAACAGCAGTACAACACCATCACTGTACTACACTGTCAACTTAAATGATTAAATCCATGGCATGGGATTTGAATCCACACTCTCTTGACTTAGTGCTGAGAGAACTACAGCAGAGTCAAAGCTGACATCTAATAATGAAAATGATCCTCATATTTCTTTCGGAAGGAAGCTGGCAAACACCGCTGGACAGAAATATAGATTGGATTCTGCTCTGCATCTCAATGCAGCACACAGCCTTGTTAAACAGTGGAGGTTGAAGGTTTAGAAGGATCAAAGACTGGTGTTTGCTTCTGAGACCACGACCAAAATCTGGCTGTACGGGAATAGCATGTGCAAAATTTGGCTGTGCTGAGTTTTTTTTTTTAAATTCCTTCATGGGACATGGACTTGGCCACTTAAATTAAGTTGTGCAACACAATCTTGGGTCATAATGAATGAACTAGCTCAGCTCAATTTGATTTATTCCATCACACCTCTCATTTAAACAATATACTTTTGATTAATACTGCAAATTCATGCAATTATTAAGATATAGATTTGTTTTATTAAATGAGGGTTGCCATCAAATGAAATTGCAGTTTGATATGTGATCAGATTATATAATGGCTGCCAGCTGTATGTCCAGACCAGCACCAAGAACTGATTTGTCGAGTTCTGTTGCGCTAGGAACATTGGCAGTTGAAAGTGCACTATTTGTGGATCTGACATGTGTATTGGTTGCTGTGATCAGGAAATGGCTGGTTCTCAACTAAATTTAGACTTGATCATCTACATGGACAATCAAACTTCAATCACAAAGGCAGTCCCTACCCATTTATTCAAAGTACTACCATCTTTCTCCCTTCCTACTTCCTCAAGCAGCTTTGGAGTTAGCATTGACCAGAAACTCAATTGGATTAGCCACAAAGTGCCTACAAGGGCAGGTCAGAGGCTCGGAACACTGCAAGTAACTCACCTTATGACTCTCCAAAGCCAGTCCACCATCTATAAGTCTCAAGTTAAGAATGTGATAGAATACTCCCCATCTGCCTGGATGAGTGCTGCTCTAACAACACTCAAGAAGCTTGGCATCATCCAGGACAAAGCAGCCCACTTGACTGGCATCATATCCACAAACATTCACTCCCTCCACTGTCAATGCTGAACAGCAAAGTGTACCATCTACAAGATGCATTGCAGCAATTCATCAAAGAGCCAAAATCTTCCAAACCCACGGCCACTTGCATCTAGAATGAGAAGGTCAATAGATGCATAGGAACACCACCACCTGCAAGTTTCCTTCCAAGCCACACCCTATCCTGACTTGGAAATATATTGCCCTTCCTTTACATTCATTGAGTCAAAATCCTGGAATTTCCTCCCTAATGGCATTGTGGATCTGCACACAGCACGTGAACTGCAGTGTTTCAAGGCAGCAGCTCACCATCACCTCCTCAAAGGGAAGTATGGATGGGCATTAAATGCTGGTCAGACAGTGACGCCCATGTCCAACAACTGAACAAAAAAAAAAGCTCTCGGAATTTCCAACTGTCAAAGTCAGGATGTACAGAATAATTTGGTTTATGGACTGAAATGTCAATTTTGTCATCTAAATGTCAACAGCTGCATGCGTAACACAGAAATATAGCCTGGATTTTTCCACCTCCACAGTTCAACCAAGATTGTCAGACCTCCAACTTACAACACTAATTCCAAGCTGAGATGCCAACCACAACAATCGCAACAGCAGGGAGCCCTATTTCCATTCTTGTGGATAAACTCATTATCGTCTTGGCAAATTATGGAGATGCAATCTGTTGTGGTTACATTGTTGATCCATTAATATACATGACTTCTCAAGGAAAATCAGGCTACAATAGAAATACAAAGAACATTAAATCAATTTAAGATGGGATTTTCCAGCTCAGATCTTCCAATCCCACTGACACCAAGCCCCTGCCATGAATTCCCCAGCAGTGAAAAGTGCAAACAAACAAAAATCCCCAAACAAAGGTAGTGCTGGAAGATCCCTCCATCAGCCGATGATGGAATACATTTGGCATAAAATATTCTCAGAGGGCTGGAGCAGGAAATCCCATCCTGATATATCCCATAACATAAAGGGCAGTAGTAAACAGCAACATACTTCAGTATGTCAACAATAGAGTTAACCACAATGGTAGAAGAGTCAATACAACAATAACTCGACACATAACTATTTATATACAGTTATAAGGTAGTTAAAATATTGTAGTTTTCTTTACAGGAAGGTGATCTTTTGGAATTTAGTGCCAAGTCTGTTGGAGATACATTAGAAAGTTGAACCAAAGTTCCATCAGAGATCTTACAGCATGATCAAGGGAGAAAAAACAGAAGTGGAGAATTAGAGAGGTTTAGAGAGTGAATCCCAGAGTTCAGGTCCTTGGCACCAATAATGACTTAGGAAGCCCATAGGGAATGAAACATATTTTATTACAAAATGCAAAGTAAAACCACTGTGGGCAGAACGGAGAATGGTGGCACAGTGGTTAGCACGGTTGTTTCACAGTGCCAGGGGCCCGGGTTCAATTCTGGCCATGGATCGCTGTCTGTGATATTGCATGTTCTCTCCATATCCACATGAGCCTTCTCCATTTGCCTCTCACTCCAAACGTGTTAAGTTGTCCCTTAGGGTAAAGAGGGTAGCAGGATAAATAAGTAGGGTTATGCGGACAGAGCCTGGGGTGGGATTATTAACGGTGCAGATCCACTGGGCCAAATGGCCCACTGCACTATAGGGATTCTATGATACCATGGAAACTTTGAAGATGTTCTAATATTTAGTAGTGATCACACACCTGGGCAAGATATGAGAAAAGGCTCATGAGCAATAGGACAGCCTTTACCTTAAACATCACAAATTATTTGTTGTAACATTTGTCTTTCAATTGGTCAATATATTCAGTGTAATTTCACTAGTGTTGATCCTAAGCTACAAATGCTCTACATACTCTCATTTTTTTTAATCATTTGTGGGATGTGGTCGTCACTGGCTGGTCAGCATTTGTTGTCCATTCCTTGCTGCCCTTAGAGGGTAATCGAGAGTCATAAGAACATAAACATAAAGAAATAGGAGCAGGACTAGGCCATCTACCGTTCGAGCCTGCCCCGCCATTCAATAAGATCATGGCTGATCTGAAATGGCACAGTTCTATTTCCTGCCTTCTCCCCATAACCCTTAATTCCCTTGTCTATCAGAAATTTATCTACCCTCGACTTAAATATATTCAACGAGGTAGCCTTCTTCAACTACATTGCTGTGGCTCTGGAGTCACACGTAGGCCAGACCTGGTAAGGATGGCAGATTTCCCCCCCTTACAAATATTAGTGAACCAGAAGGATTTTTCTCACAATTGACAATGGTTTAATGGTCATCAATGGATTTTAATTCTGACATTTTTTACTGAATTCAAATTCCATCATCTGCCATGGAGATTTGAACCTGGGTTCTCAGAACATTAGTTGAGTTTCTGGATTAATAATCTAGTGATGATGCCACTCCTCCTTTCTCTACCTAAAATTCCCAGGGCACTCACTGAAACCTATTGCATCATTTTCAGCTCCAAACCATTCTTTTGCAAGACCTTCAATATGACCTTCATTGCTGTCCTCAAGTTTTGCTTCCTCCTCAAATCTTCTTTGTTATTTAAAGTTTATTTATCAGTGTCACAAGTCAGTCTAAATTAACACTGCAATGAAATTACTGTGAAAATCCTCGAATCGCCACACACTGAGGGAGAATTTAGCCTGGCCAATGCACTTAACCAGCATGTCTTAAGGATTGCGGAAATCAACCAGAGTACTTGAAGGAAACCCAAGCAGACACAGGAAGAATGTGCAAAATCTGCAGTGACCCAAGCTGGGAATCGAACCCAGATCCCTAGCGCTGAGGCACCAGTGCTAACCACTGTGCCATGTTTAGTCCTCAGATTTCCACTCAGATTGGCCATGAATGCCTCTGATTCCCATCTCATTAAGATTTGTTTTCCTTCCCAGCACCTGCACATTAAAACGTGCACTCTGTTTTATTTAAACCCCTTGAGTATGTGGCCAAGCATTCTGATGAAGTTTAAAAATAGCAACATTTTCAAATTCACATCAATTTGTGAACCATGTATTACATTAAAGCAGAACAAAAACCCCAAAAAGTAATTTAGACCTGTCAAGCTTGCAGGCAAATCAGTGAAGGAGCAAGAAGTGACACCAGCAACCTCTGTTACTAAGAAATTCAGAGCACTCATATTAAATTCAATTTTTGACAGACAATACCATCCTCTGCTCATATTACACAGCAATTCCAGACATTAAACAATTCCAGTTTCTGAAAAGCAATTATAACTTGTTTGAGTTGGAACTGAACACGATTTAATAAATAGGCCCAACTTTATACAGTGCTCACCTGCAAGGACACTGTGACAGAACATATTAAATCGAACATACTAAAGATAAGCCTCACGTGCAGTTACAATGTAGTTAGAGAACATATTTAAGAAGTGTAGTTCTTCTGTCCATGTGATGGGGTTGCAGTTTATTTCAGTGTTTTGAAGTTACAAGGAATAAAAAGTCACAAGGCTGATCACGTGCTTATTTTATACATATCAAAGAGGTGAAAACTCATCTGTTCAATGCTAGCTGCAATATTACAGAAGATTCACTTCAGTTTTGATGTTCAATTGAGCTTGAATATTGAATGTCTTTGGATTGTATTTTGCAAATGGATGCAGCAATTGTTAATAAGTAAAAACTTCAAGCAATCAGGCTGTGCTAGTATCAACTTGATTTGCATACCATTGCTAACCTCTTTGCAGGATTGGTTAACAGTTTGTGGAGGACAAATGAATGCCACTAGAAAATTGTCGTGCACAAGAGTAAGTTGATTGAGGTAACAATGATATGGCTGCAAATCGACGTAATACCCTGGTCTTCAGTCAACATATTCCTCATTTTATAACTCAGGTCAGAAACGCCAAAGCGATTCATGAAGTTTGCCTGGTTATGAGTTTTGGACTTTGAATTTGGCGAGGGCCAGCATGGGATTCTCCACTTCAGGGATGATTCAACTAACTCACTAAGGAGCTTTTATCAAACACAGTTTATTTAAGTATGCATGCATAGAAAGAAAATTATTAATTTTAATAAATTTACAAACAATTAAAAAAACATGATATTACATCAACCTTAACAGCTAAACATTGTTCCAACCAAACAAATCCCACTAACAAAAGCCTTGCCATAGGTTTAATACAGCAAATACGAATGCCCACATGATGCTGTAACTTAGTCCTTTGTTGCAGTTTGCTTGAGCTACATACACAAGCTTGAAGTCAGAACAGCTTCCCAAAACAGCAGAGAGACATTAATTACCAGATAACAAATCACCAGGAGAAGAATTTTCACTCCAGGAAAACCAGAAGCCTTGCTTTCAGCTAACCAGCAGAATTTCCAATCCTAGCAAGAATTAGAGAGAGAGAAACACTTGTTTCCACTTGACAAGCTTCCAACTAAACCAGCAACTAGCAGCCACACAAAGTGAAACCTTGAAACCATGGTGAAGAAAGAAAACTGTCCAAAACACATCATTTGCCATCCAGTCATCCCCCGAACAATGCAACTCTAATCCCAGAAGTACCAGAGGCTCAGAGTAAAAAGAAACAAAACCCCATTTTTTAAGGCATTGGAGCATCAATAAAAGGACATTTAAACAGGCAGTCAGTCCTACAAGAAACCAAAAGGCCAGCTTGCAAGAGGACATGATTATAAAAAATTCTTAAAGGTACACTAGTGTCACACCGTATCAACATTCTATGAGAGTCTGAATAGCTGCACTCAAATCAACTGTTCTCTCTAAACATTTTGGCTAGAAATTTCCAGCCATGCATGGCCCACCACCACTGCCAACAAGAGAATTTGGCACTCAGCCAAATTTATGTTCACTGCAACAGGGTCAGAGAATCCACCTTTAAACGTGAAGTGACAGAAGATCAGAACGTGCAAAAGATGGTCAACAAACGGAGATGCAACAAATTGAGATTCAGGGCCAAGTTTCAGAGGGACAATAAAACTACATGGCCATGATTTTACAGGCTTATCCCCCATCCATCAATGGCAGAGCAAACTGGGAAATTGCCCAAGGGTCGAGAAATCAGGATCGTGCCCAATTCCTCCGCTTTCACAGTCACATTGACATCAGACATCCAGCGCGATCATCCTCTTGCCTATTTCTGATGAGAGGCTGAATGATTTATTCAAAAGTCATTTATTCATATTTGCATGTCTTTAGTGAGCCTAGGATGCAATTGTCACTTGCCTTTGTGATCTTGCCAGGAGAGGTACTCTCCAGTGAGAAAAACATCTGCTCCCCACGAATAGAAAAGAGTTATGTTGCCCTTACCAGTAGAACCAGAGGCCATTGAGGCCCCCTACACTGGGAGGTCGATGGCAATGGAGAGCCATGTCCCTTCAGCAGTCCCAGCATACCAGGCAATGTTGCGGGGAAAGCCTGAAAGGGGCAAGGCCAGTCCTATCGGAGAAGGGGGTGAGGGTACGTGATCAATCTGTGCAGAGGTGGGTTGCAGGGGTGACATTTCTAAACAGTGTGGGGCTTGTGATCAGCTACGGGTCCCCTGGGGGTGGGGGTGGGGGTGGGGGTTCACTGCCAGTTGCAGCAGAGACCTGCCAGATTTTTCTCTATTAGGTGCCTGCTGTTGCAATTGTGCATGTTCGGGCACATAAGTTTGCACATGTTCAATCACTCCCTCTGTTGCTTGATAAATTAAGCCTCACCCACTGCTTCCAGTGGCTGGAAATAGTGCATGAAAAACAGGTTAAACTAAGTGCATAAGATTGAGAATAAAGACTTGTCCAAAAAAATGGATTTGAAACTCTCCTGTTTTCATGCTAACTGCACACTTAGAAATTTTCTCACTACATTGCCCCCTATATGTCATTCAATCATTTTCACTTGGTGTTACTGGTCAGCGTTTGAGAGGCTTTGCCTGTAATTCCTATTAGGTTGTTCCACCAACCAATTCTATTAGTTCCTATCTCTTTCAAATGAAAGTTAACATTTGGTCAATATACCTGATGGACATTCACAACAGTGACTATCATTGCACTAACACGAACAACTACAACAAGTATCTTTTGACAACTACAAACTTGCAACATTTGGAGTGGCCCTGTCCCGGAAAGAGGTGTCTAGATTGCTTAGATGTTTACTGAGCACAGTGGATAAGGAAAATACTGCATGGGAAAAAATATTCCTTCGCCATCCCTTCGGAGAACTATGAAAATTTTTGGAAATTTGCACTCAGGATACACACCCTTCCCCATGTCAACATGCTTGTTCTGCCATCAGAAAAGCATCTCACACTTCTCACGTCACATGGTAACAGTTGAAATTCTGTGCATAAAATTAGGTTTATACCGGTTAAAGTTCCACCTATCTTTAAACAGCTGTCAACCATTATTGAACAGGCAGCCAGCATACAGAGAGAGCAGGAACGACGCAATTACACGATGTAGAGGTGTTGGACTGAGGTTGGCACAGTAATAAGTCTCACAACATCAGGTGAAAGAGCAGCACTCAAAAGTTTGTGATTCCAAATAAACCTGTTGGACTTGGACCTGGTGCTCTGAGACTTCTTACTGAACACAACTGCATACACATGTACTTGCCACAAGCATATGTTAGTATTTATTTTTCAAGAATTAATTAAAAGCACTAAAACCTGCCACCTCTCTGCAAACTTTTTATAAACTTGTTTCCAAGTTCTCTCAGTGGAAATGTGTACTCATCCATTCCTCACTTGTGTACACCAGTCACCCACCCTTGTGACACCATTATATCCAATTCACCATGAACTCAAAGGAGTTGTGCCGCACCATTTAAACCTAATCACTTAAAATAATTGCTGCTTTTGTACTATTCCAAATACTCCAACTGTTTTAAAAAACATGTTTTAAAATATCAGATAAAGTTTACATGCACTGATTCGTAAGCATTTATCCTCAACTGTTAAAAAACGAACAAAAGCAAAAAAACTGCAGGTGCTGGAAAATCGGACATAAAACAGGAAATTCTGGGAGACTCTGTAGATCTGGTGCATGTGTGGAGAGAGAGAGAGAGAGAGGAAAAGAGTAAATGGGAGTGATTCGCTGGTCTTCTCTATGATCCCCCTCCTCACCTCTATATTTGGCCCCTGCTACCAGTTGGAACAGAGAATTTGGTACTCAGCCAAATCTTCATTCACTACTGTGGCACCAGAGAAGCCTAGCCACGGGTGAAGTAGAAGATTCTCAGCAAACGATTCAATGACTTCTTTAAAGATGATGAGAGATATCTAAGGATATAGAGTTGGAGACGGGGGCGGGGTGGGGGGGAAGGTTTGAAGAAGAATAGGTCAGGGATAGATCAGAACAAAGGAGAGGTTGACAAAGGTGCTACTAACACAAGATAAATGTTGTGCCAATGGTAGCATTAAGGAAGAAAGATGCTGATTCTGACACAAAGGTAAGTCGGGTAAGCAGAATGTGTTAATAAGAGAATAAAGATCACTGTTCAGTGAAAGAAAACTAAAGAGCAGGTGACAGATTTTCCTGTGTGGGAGGGGGATTTATGCTGAGACTAACTTGTTTTGTGTCAATGAATCTTTGTCAATCCCTCCTTAGCTCCAAACTATTCCTGACCACCTATTCTGCTCTCTCATTTCCACTGCCCTTTCCAATGATATAACCCATCACATTTCTACCCTCTCCCATCCCTGAAAAAGAATCACATAGACTTGAAACATTAACTCCGTTTCTCTCTCACAAATGCAACCTGACCTGCTGGGTTTATCCAACATTTCTGTTTTACTTAAAAATACAAATGAAACCTTTCTTGAATGGATTCACTAAGTGAATATTCCGTGAGGAAATAAGATGTCATTTTGCGCGTTACAGAAACTATGGCAGCAATGAGGCACAGTTTCCAGTCAAAGACTGACCTGACCTAATCTAATACAGGGAAATGTATCCTGGAAATACATTTATGATTTGGCAGGTTTTCAAAACCAACAGTCAAAACTGATTGCATATATGCAGCAAAGATTAACGCAGTCTGGCATAAAAAACAATGCACACTGAAGTATGACTGAAAGATATCTCACTTCTCAATCAGTCGCCACAGAGTGGACCATTCTATTGGACCTTACACTCTTTGGGTTCCTTGCTACCATCCTATTGGCCATGAACGCTGATATTTTACCATCCTGCCCACCATGAAATTGAACAGGCGAGGGGTGGACAATGGAAATGTTTGACCGAAATGTATTGGTGGTACATGACACAGTGGTTAGCACTACTGCCTCACAGTGCCAGGGTCCCAGGTTCAATACAGGCCTCGGATCACTGTCTGTGTGGAGTTTGCACATTCTCCCCATGTCTGCATGGGTTTCCTCCAGATGCTCCGGTTTCCTCCCACAGTCTAAAGATGTGCAGGTTAGGTTGATTGGCCTGCCAAATTGATCCTCGGGTCAGGGGATTAATAGGGCAAATGAGGTTATAGGGCCGGGGTGGGATTATGGTCAGTACAGACTCAATGGGCCAAATGGCCTCCTTCTGTATTGCAGGGCATCTATCTTTTATCTACTACAGTGGGAAAGTGAGGCCATCAAATCCCACCTCAAATGTCCTCTCTGCTGAAAAGCTGACCACTCTTCTGGCTGTTTATGAATAGGAGGTTGCTGTAAAATTAAAGACCTTGAAGATTCACATGGTTTCCTATCGTCTCTTAATGTATGAAAAGTTTAAAGCTTTTTAATGTTTAAAGTTTATTTGATAAGTGTCACAAGCAGGCTTACATTAACACTGCAATGACAGTACTGTGAAAATCTCCTCATTGCCACACTCCTGCACCCGTTTGGGTACACTGACGGAGAATTTAGCATGGTCAATACACTTAACCAGCACGTCTTTTGGACTGTGGGGGGAAACCAGAGCACCTGGAGGAAACGCACACAGACACAGGGAGAATGTGCAGACTCCATACAGACAGTGGCCCAAGCGAGGAATCAAACTCTTGTCCCTGGTGCTGTGAGGCAGCAGTGCCACTGCTCAGGGGAGATTAGAAGTTTGGGCTTGTACTCACCAGAGTTGAGGAGGATGAGAGGGTATCTGCTCGATGCTATAAAAATACTAAAAGGGATTAATAGAGTAAACGTAGACTAACCATTTTCCCTTGTGGGGAAATCAAAAACAAGAGGTCACAGGTATAGGTTGAGAGGTGGTAGATTTAAAACTGAGATAAGGAGAATCGACTTCTTGTAGAAATAGTAGCTTTGTAGATCTTGCTACTCCACGGTGCAGTCTGAGTCATTAAACGGTTTACAAACAAGATAGCTATGTTTCTAAAAATGGGTTAAAAAAGAGAACAGATGGAGAGGTGGATTTGAGACCAGGGAGAGATCAGCCATGATCTGATAGAATGGCAGAGCAGCCTTGATGGGTTGAATTGCCTACTTATCTTCTAATTCATAGGTTCCAGCAAACACTGGGAGAATGTGGCTTCGGCAATCCAATTTCAGTCAGTACTCTGCTCTCTAAGTTGTTACAATGTCTTTTATACATTTAGTCCCTGCCCGTTCGTGACAGACTACATTTCTGGTCATGCAGGCTCACAATCTGTCACAACAGGTGCAAAGCGTTTCAGATCAACTGTCCTGTTCTGCTGCATCTCTTTGCATTCTAGTGACTGACACCTTGTTACCTACAATTGCTGTAACAAAAGGTGCCAAGCGTTGTAAACCTCCTGTCTAGTCTTACTTGGATTTCTAATGACGGCAATCTATCAATCCACAATCACTGAATTCACACTCACTGTGGGTTAGTCTGGGCTAGTTTTTGCTGTGTTCTTCGAGGCTGACAATGTCAAGTGTGGTGTGGAGATGCCAGCGTTGGACTGGGGGTTAGCACAGTAAGAAGTCTCACAATACCAGTTAAATAAATCTGTTGGACATTCACCCGGTGTTGTGAAACTTCTTGTAACGTCAAGTATCCCAGCAGCCTTTGCTTTATAGGTACATATATAATACCTTTATGATGTTCAAACTACGGCACCTGTCATGTCACCCTACGAAACACCTAAGTAATCCTTGTTAACAAATGAAAAACACTTTGTACATTCTGAAAGTACACCCTAACAAGTGATACTGAAGGGCCTGTCATTGGCTGTAGAAAGTTAACTAAACTAGGTGAATGTCTGACTGAATAAATATGCTCCAACTGTATTCATCCTAAGTAACACGAATCCTTTCTTGCTGCTGACCTCTGACCACTCCTCCCTGTATGAGAAGAGTATGGGGCAAGGCACAGTGCAGCCCACCCACCCTTAGAGCTACTGAAGCCCTTAAGTGACCAATCAACTGCCATTTAATGGCCTCAATCTGTCTCTGCTGTAATGTTTTGGTCTGGGGAGTAAGTCGGAAGTAAAGCAATTCCTACGATTGTAATAGGGGTACATGTTCAGAGCTCCTTGAAAGTGGAATCACAGCTGGGCAAAGTGGTGAAGGAGGCATTCAGCATATTTGATTTTAATCAGTCAGAACACTGAATACAGGAGTTGGAATGTCTTGTTGAAGTTGCACAAGACATTAGTAAGGTCACACTTGGAGTACTGTGTGCAATTCTGGTCACCCTATTATGGAAAAGATAATTTTAAACTAGAAAGAGTGCAGAAAAGATTTACTATGATACTACCAGGACTTGATGGATTGAGCTATAAGAAAAGGCTGGGTAGACAGACTTTTTTCCTCTGCAGCAAAGGCGGCTGAGGTGTGATCTCAGAGATCTATAAAATATTGAGGGACACAGATCAGCAAGATAGTCAATATCTTTTGCCAAAGGTAGGGGAGTCTAAAACTAGGAAGGTATAGGTTTAAGGTGAGAGAGGAAAGATACAGAAGTGTCCAGAGGGGCAACTTTTTCACATAGAGGGTGGTGAGTGTCTGGAACAAGCTGCCAGAGATAATAGAAGAGGCGGATACAGTTTTGTCTTTTAAAAAGCATTTAGATAGTTACAAGGGTACAATGGGTATGGAGGGATAGGGGCCAAATACAGGGAAGTGGGATTAGTTTAGAGGTTTTAAAAAAAAACGCAGCAAAGACAAGTTGGGCCCAAGGGCCTGTTTCCATGCTGTAAACCTCTGACTCTAATAGGCCATGAACAAAAGGGAGAAAGGGGGAAATTGGCAGACATATATTCAGAGGAAGTAAATGACGATAAAATAGATGTGAAAATAAGTTGCAATGAGGAAAGAAGAAATTTATAAGTCGATAATGCTAAGTTAGGTGACTTGACAGATGGACTGCAATGTGGATAAGTGAGAGGTTATACGTTTTGGTCAAAGGCAAATTATTTAAGTTGAGAGAAATTTCAAATTGCTTTGGTACAGAGGGATCTGGCTGTACTTGAACATTAATTGCCAACAGTGTGCAGGTGCAGCAGGTAATAATAGAAAGCAAATGGAATTTTGGCATAGATAGAATATACAAAGTAAGGAACTGGTATTGCAACTGCAAAGGGCATTGATGACACCACATCTGGATCAGAGTACAATTCTAGCCCCCTTAAGGATGGAAATGTATAAGAGGTGGTTCAGAGAATGTTCATGAGATGGATTTCAGAGAAGAACAACTTCTTCTGAAGACAGATTGAGCAATTTCAGTCTGTCATCGCTGGAGATTAGAAGAATGGGAGGAGTTATTATTGAGACATTCACCATGCTGAAGGGACTGAAGTAGCTGTAGAGTGGGTCTTTCCCCATGGTCTACCCTGTATACTGAGCAAGAAGTGAAATATTGCAATCCAAATCATTTGTCCAACTAATCCAAATACAGGTGAGGAATCAAACCTGTGACATTCCTTTCTGAATGCATTAACTAGTAAACTCAGAGCTAATGGTAGATCTGAATTTAAAAACATTTACAATATTTAGTAAATGGTATTAAAAGGAAACTGATTCGATCGCTCCTTCTCTTACTGTGGGACAAAAATTTATAAAACATGTTAATGGGTAGGTGTTTCATTTTTTGTTTTTTTTCTAACTCTGCAGAACAAAATAGTATGTTTTGTCCAAAACATTGCCCAAAACGAAAAGGAAATGTTCTCGCTCATTACAAATGTGATATACATCAGTGTGCATCATTGAGCTGTGTATACTTTCAGGCTGACACATAATCTGAATCTGTTTTAGGCTAAAACATGGGCTTTAATGTAAGCATAAAACGAGCTGTATAATTGTAATACCAAATGGCCGCACCCACTTTGAAGCGGTTCTTAGCCATCAGAGGGTGATAGTAAGTAATTATGAGGCTATAAGCGAAGAAATTCAACAACAAGGAAAACCCTACCGTAAGGATGTTATGTGTTCACCTCTTAGAATACAAACTCCCTGATTGAGCTCTCCTGCTTCTAGGCTTAGCAAGGCATGCCAACTACAGGTCCAGGATATGGGTGATCAAGGGGGTCATCCAACCTGACTCTCTGCCCCTCTACTGTAACTATATTCACGGCCAAGTGTCCCTAGAACGGGAACATGCAGTGTCCAAGCGCACTACTGAAGCCTTCCGTGTCCGTGCAGGAACTAGGGTATATTACTGACCCCTTCAATCGCATTTTAATTTGATGTTTTAAGTCTTCTTTTGGCTCTGCTTTTTGTCTCTGGTGGTTCCCCTCCTTTGAGGGAACTGCCCTTTTTTTGGAGTTGTCCTCAAGTTAGTGTGATTTTGTTTGGTTCAATAGAAAAAGATTATCCCTGATTGAGATCTTTATGGTTTGCCCAATCAAGGAGCATGTGTTGTATGTAGAACTTAGTGTGTCAGGTCTCCTGGCACTCCGGATGCTGACTGGGAGCTTGCAACATTTTATGAACTTGAGTAGTGCTTGTAAATGAAAGGGAATCCAGTGAAGGGATACCGGCCTCTGCTAACTTATTTCACCTACCCATACCAAAAATAAAATGGCGGATCTAGATCCAACTGAAGATAATCAGTGAGTATTATCTAAAGGGAGGAAGCAAAGCGAAAGGGATCATTCATTAGACTTGCTACCTCAAACAAAGTAATTAATTGCACTACTTAGAAAACAAGCAAGTGCATATTAAATTATACATGTTTTCATTCAGGGAAACTTGCCATTATGTTAACATTACACATTGCAACAACAATAATCCCACTGTGAAACTGCAGACAATTCCAGCAAAATGAATGAACCGGAGCCAGGGATAAATTGCAATATTATCGTCAGAAGTATCAGCATTCTGGTACTTTCAAACAATCAACTCAGGGCATTGCTTTATGCCCATCTGTGAATCACTTCAAAAAGAGACAATTCATTTTTGGCAGCACCACCAATCATTTGAGCCTTCGGCCAGAATTTTGATGCATCAAATGCTGGAGACTTCTGCAAAGTAATCTGAAAATGGCCACAAAACACAAAACGCTCTGAGGGTTGAAGGGGATGCTGGAGTTCAGTTTGACATCCGTAAGGCTGCGTAAATGTATCAAATCCAGGTGAAGTTTTATGACCTAAATGGATTGGAAATCTGCACTAATCAACAATGCACTAAAGGAGTCATTCAATTTGCAGCTCCAGTTATAGTTTACAACATAAATTTATCACTGCCACACAAGTAAGATGATGATGCTCAAGGTGCCATGGGGCAGCATTAGCAGGAAATCACACACATTAGCCAATCATTTTGCAGGACTGATGGCTGAGAATTTCTCTATGAAAAAATAAACCAAGCAAATGGAATCTTTCACTCAACCTTGCAGTTTCTCAAAAGACGATGTTTCGCCCAGTGATCAGAGCTGAACAAATCACTGAACTGGCAAATACAACAAAATCTTTTAAATAAGTGCCAAATTCCTTATTATATGACAATGGGATAGAATTGCTTTTAATTATGTCTGTACTACACTTTGAACATGTATCATTCACAAGCCTGCTATCGCTACCAAAGTAAATTGACCAACGATCCCAGTGCACCTAGGAGAAAAATAAACATACATTCTATTCAACTACAGAAATAAAACATGAAAACATTTCATAGTAAAGTGATGCCCCATTTAATAATTTTGAAATCTTAGTTCTCCTGTTTTATGACTGAACCAAAGTAAGCAACTTCATTGAACAGCAGGATGGTCCAAAGAATTCTTAAATTGTGGCCACATCCATTATTCAAACAAAGTAAACTAAAACTCTTCTACTTCTTAATTAGACAACTGTCTAAATTTCTTATAAATCTTTTGCAATGCAGAGATCAAATTGCTATTTAAGTTCTTGCAACTAGAAAATCATCACGGCTAGGTTTCAAGAAATTTGGAGCCAAATACTCCTAAGAAAGACTATCAATAATAATTGTTCAGTAATAATAATGTTTAATAAAATAATGCTTTCTTTATCTCAAGACAATCTTGTGAATTGACTCCTTATGTTCACTGCATAAATAGTAAAAATACATTTGGATCTGCAAAAAACATTCATGGTGAAAATACTTTCTTAATAAAAATCTTTGTTGTTACCAACCGTGGAGGCTGAAGAGAGGAGAACTGTTCACTCCTCCTCAGCTGGTGATAACACTGTGAAGGAAGAGATGAGTGAGGTGATGGTGAGGAGAACGCAGCAGTCAACATTTCAAAGACTGCAGGACAGGTAGGAGAAGAAACTTTCACGACCACAGGGATGGACAATGTTATTTGTTACTTATTATTTATTCATTTGTGGGACATGGGTCTCTCTGGCTGGCCAGTATTTATTGCCTATCCCAAGCTGCCCAAGGGTAACTGAGAGCAAACAACATTGCTGTCAGTTGTAGGCCAGACCAGAGAATGACACATTCCCTTCCCTGAAGGGTACATTAGACAAACAGATGGGTTTTTTTCTGATGATAGGCAATGGTTTCATAGTAATCAGTGCATTTTTAATTCCACCATCCACTATGGCAGGATTTGAATGCAAGTCCCCAGAACATTAGCAGAGTTTCTGGGTTAATAATCAAGTGGTAATTTCATAAGGTTATTGCTTTCCCCTTGATAAAGGCACTTCAGTACTATTTTCGGAGGAGAAAGTTGATTGGAGAGATTTGAATATGGAGTTGCAGGAAAGATGGGGAGGAGCTTAATACATGGGAAAAGGGAACCATGGATTATAAAATCCCGACAAAACAGACCATTTGGCACATTGAGTCTGCACTGACTCTTGACAGAGCATCTTACCCAGAGCCCCTCTCCTGCCCTATACTGGTAAACTCACATATTTTCCACAGCCAATCTTACTCTCGTGGGACACTAAGGGACAATTTTATTCTGGCCAGTCCACCAAACTTGCACATCTTTGGACTGTGGAAGCAAATAGGAGCACCCAGAGGAAATCCACACTGACAAGGGGAGAATGTGCAAACTCCACACAACAGTCACCCAACGCTGGAACTGACCCCAGGCACTGTGAAGCATCAGTGCTAACTAGTGCACCAACTTCATTAACAATATCACAAAGGGACCATAGGTCATAGTGAACACTTGAAATAAGTGGGTTGTAACTAACAATATTGCTATTAGAGGTTTTTCTCTTCTTTGCAATGTCTGGTTGTTCTGTTCATCTTCAAAGGCTTGGTACGGATCTCTAACAAGGCAGGTTAATAAATCTCTTCAAAAAGTGATCAGAATTAAGCAATGGTGTTTTTTTTAAATTGTCAATCATACATCACGGAACAAATTTCACAAGGTTATTATATTTGTACCGAATTTTGCGGCTCTTCCTTTGAGCAGGAGTTTCAAACAAACTAATTTTGCAGCAATTGCATCAAGTCCAGTTAGGCCAAATTTTCTGTGAACATGGATGGTTTTTTTTTTAACCCATTATGGGACGAATTAGACAACGGCGCTAAATCTTGGGCAAAATTTCTTTGAGCAACCTCATTGAAGATGGCGTCCGCAAAGGTTATCGGAACTAAATGAACCAGTGACCAGCTATCAGAATGGAATGTGCATTCAACATAACTTTAAATCAAAATCAGGCACAAGCAGAATACGATCTGACATAAGAAGCTCAATTTCAGGAAGTGTACAATCTGTAAACAGATTGAAATAATTTGCTTTGACTCACAATCAAATGGCCTTGTGATACATCTTAATATTTGATTTGCCCTGATGATCAATGCTTCAAATCAGAGTGAAATAATTATGATTAATTGTTACATGGAAATCATGTCTTTTTTTTGAGCCACTCAGTTCAATTCAGAATATTAAAACCACAGTTTAGGACCAAACAATAATTTGCCAAGTTAAAGCATTTGAGGAGTTTGAATTATTTATTGAATATAAGGTCAGCTGTTGTAATGGTTAATGATTTGTTCTTAGTTTGTATTAAACAGTTAAAGCAGAGACCACTGTATCTACTAAAGGGTAAGTATTCAGAGAAGTGGAAGGGCCCCAGGGAGAGTGCAAGGTCGGAATATTGGTTTGAATTTCTCCGAAGACACAAAGGGCAGGTTTCTGCCATCCTGCCCGTGCGCCACCAGAATCGTAGTGGGTGGGACAGGACCATGCAAAGGTCTGTTGATCTCGGGTAGGGTTTTCTGGTCCTGTGTGAGAACAGCCAGGAAGTCCTGCCTCAAGTAACACCATCATCTTCATTCCATACTTTTATAGTCATCCGTGTCCCAAAAGCAACAATAATATTGAACAGATGGAGTCAGGGAGACTTTAGTGAAGATGAAAAAAAGGAATGAAAGTCTGGACTTAATTCTGGTATCCCCAACGCAGTGCCTCAATTTTCACTAGCACAGGTTAAGCGTGCGGGGTGGTATGGCCATGAGCTCGTACCCTGCACTCCTGACCTGGCAACCTCTATAATGGAGACGGGCATCACCTGGTCTCCTGCAACATTAGTGGAGTTGGGCAATAATGGACTCGTGGTTCACTGGTCCCTCAGCAGTTTCACAAACCCATAGTCTGAATGAGAGAATCTTTTGAAAAGTCAATTCAGAAGATCTTACCAATGCCACCCTGTGTCACTCAATGCCTCTCTATCCACCCTGAGGCTCACATAGCCTTGAAGCCAAGCTGTAGAACTTTTAAGCCCACTATGTATTCTTGACAGAGCCCAGCCATCCATTTAGCTGGTGAAACAGCTATGATACAGCATATGATCATTCCACACCAATTTTGGGGAAAGGATGGACAGGAGGAGGGAAAGAAAAGCCAAGAGAATTTGGACAACGTCCCTACATCTTTGATAAGAGCTAAGTCTTGGCAACAAGCATGAGAAGAGCAATACAGGCGACAGCATGAACACAAACCTTCCAGCCAGTAATAATGGCACTAATTTAGATAAAATTTGTTGCATTCTTATCTAGGATTTAATCTTCATTCCAGAACTTCTGTCAGATGATCACCCGAGATTGCTTGTCCCAATGGCTTAAGTGAACATGAAATTCTAACCAGTCTAATGGAATAATAATAGCAGAACAAATTTGCATAGCGCTGAATGGTTTGACCAACTTTCTGATTTGAGGCTAATTAAGTTACTGCCAACATAGTTACGTCTTGGTAAGAGAATAATGTACACATTATATTATATAATATAAATTATAAATGTTTGCAGAGTAGGGATTCACACTTAAGAAAGAGCAAGAACTTTAGTTTAAATACATTATTCTTAACAGCGACACTTTTTAATCTCTTTTACAAATATATGTGCAAATTTATGGATGTTCTGGTCGCTAAATTATCCATCGCAAAGACCAAAATAATAGAAACTAAGAACAAATCATTAACCATTACAACAGCTGACCTTATATTCAATAAATAATTCAAACTCCTCAAATGCAAATGTGGTAGCAAGCATACAGACCGACTGTTATCGAAAAGTTAAATGCCGATAGCTCAAAAAACATTAAAGGTTACAATGATGCAATTCAATGAGGCTGAAAAATGGGCTCAATAATGGTGATACATGATGAAACTGCCCCTGCTTCTGCTGATGCAGAATCATAGAATCTCTGCAGTACAGAAGGAAGCCATTCAGCCCATTGAGTCTGTAGCGACGACAATGCTACCAAGACCTCAGCCCTATAACCCCACATATTTACCCTGCTAGAACCTCTAACATTAAGGGGCAATTTGACAAAGCCAAACAACCTGATTCTGCAATCTTTCAACCGTGGGAGGCAACTGGAACACCCAGAGTGGAGTACTGAAGTAGAGTTAAAGATAGGATTGGAAGACATGCACAGCTTACAAGAAGTTGCCTCACCTCATGGAGTTAGTGGCCAGCTCGATTATAAACCTGTGCGCCTAATCATGTTGGTGCATCTGTTGGTGGATATCTCAGCCTCCACTTCAGCTTAGGCAGAAGCCACCAACTGTCTGAGTGCTGTAATGAAAGCTCAGGTTCAAACTGCTACCACTAATACCAAAACCATGGCTACAGGTACCTTAAGAGGTTTGGAGCATCTACAGCAATCCAGCAAACTGGCCTCCATCAGTTTACTAAGATTTTTGAGATGATGGCCCAGTGGAGGGACAATAGGGCTGAGAAGCGTGGATTGCTGTTGTCCTTTATCAGGAGGACTACATCAATACCAATGTTACTCCACTAGTTCTCTTTTCATTTATATCTGCCAGCCAGGTCAGACTGTTTGATTTTATTTACTACACATGTATTAGCATACATGAAAAGTATTGTTTCTTGCATGCTCCACAGACAAAACATATTGTTCAGAGAAGGAAATGAGAGAGTGAAGCATTGCATCAGAGTTCAAGATAGAATTAGAAGGTGTTCTGGGCACAGCTTGCAAGAAGTTGCCTCCCTCCAGCGCCATCTTGAAAGAAAAAATAAATGTCAACATGGCGGAGTCTAAAAAAGGCCACAGATGTGTGAGGTCATCCTCCATATTCATCTTCAACTTTCCTTGGTAAAAGTCTGTTGTAATTTTGTTCTAATATATAGTCTCTAGGTGTCACAATGATAAGATCTTGAGACGCATACATATAAATATGAGCCATTGAGTGTTAGTCTTTAACTATCTTCAAGTAGTTGCTTTTGCATGCAGGCTGGCTGGCTTCCAGAATGTTCTCTCTGAAGCTATTACCATGTGACTCCATTCTTGACGCAGTGGGTGTCGCTACTCTCCAGTCTCACGTTAACCCTTGCTCTGCCGAGCATCTTTACATTGCAATGACGTGGAGGGATATAATGTAACAGTTTCTTCCAGCCAAGCCACAGCAAAGGGGAGCATCACATTGGAGCACAGATGCATGGAAGGCTTTCACAAAGTGTGGTGTAAAGAGTTCATAAAATGGACATATAGGGGACGACTCCCAAAAAAATTCAAAATGTCAAATTTGCGATTTTTCACGCGGGTTCTTTTAGCAGGAGTTTCAAAAATCAAATCTCCCAGACTCTGCACGCTGCAGAGCGCACCAGCGTAAATCAGGGCAGTGGCTATTCCCGCTGGGGAGGCTGGCAGCACAGTACTGCGCACCTCCGTGCCTAAGATCCACTCGCCCCTATTTCCCTATCCTGCCAGCTCCAAAGGCTGACCCTCTCTGACACCCTGATGACCAGGCCTGATGGCTGCCCTCCCTCACTCCCACTGTCATTCAGCCCAAATATAAGAATCCCTATCCTCACCCATCGCTCCCAAGGCCCTGGCCCCCAGAGCTCCATTCCTTGAACCTGCCCCATACCAGGTCAGTGTAAGATGTTCCCTTGGGCATTGTCACTTTGACTCTTGGACAGTGCCAGTAAGCTCAGACTAGCAATGCCAAGATGGCAATACTCTGGGACTCCCTCCAGCAGGGTCAGGCCTGCACGTGGTAAGTTACACTAAACCCTGCTAGAATGAAACACTCCTGGTTGGGGGAAGAGGCTAGCGGCCCGCTTGCGACATTTACAATAGATTCAAATTCGGATTTACATAGTTTATATGGCTCAGTGCTGATTTCTGGCACGGGAAATCAGGCTGTCAAAACCACGCAGGGCCGTGACAATTCACAGGGAACTTACGAAATGGCTTACGTTTCCCAGCCTGTCTGGCTACAAAAGCAATGCAACGGACTGGGAGAATCGTCCCCCGAAGACTGTGATGCATCTGCATCATCAGTAGTTATTTGGTAATGCCTTGCTAAAGCTGGGAGGATTAGCTCAAATGGTAGAGTGCTCGCTTTGCACGTGAGAGACACCATGGGATCGATGCCAACATTCTCCACTTTGACTTATACAGCAGCTTGTTAGTCAAGGGGTACGATTCTCACTTGGGGTGTTGCCAAAAGCGAGCTTGCGTAACCTAGTCCAATTGTCTCTCAGTGCCAGAGATCTGGGGTCAATTCCCAGCTTGAGTCGTTGTCTAGGTGACGTGCACATTTTCCCCATGTCTGCGTTGGTTTCCTCCAGGAGCTCCAGTTTCCTCCCACAATCCAAAGATACATGGGTCAGGTTGATTAGCTGTGCTAAATTTCCCTTTAGTGTCGGGTTAAATAGGTCTGATCACAAGGATAGGGCCAGGGTGGGATTGTTATTGGTGCAGGCTCGATGGGCCAAATGGTCTCCTTCTGCACTGTTGATATTCTATGACTCTGTACAGCAGGCAGGTAATTTGCAAAGGACATGTCCTACAGCAGAGCCCACCTTGTAGATGCTGTGCACCATGAAAATGAACTAGTCTGAAGTAACTAGCTAAGTGTGACTACAGTTCAGCATTAAAGATAACAGGCCTTGAACTTTTTGACAACAACTTGTTAAAAAACTGACAATCAAAGCAAAATATCAGTACATATCCATTTGTACATTGAGCGATATCATATCATTTCAAAATACACCTTTCTATCTGTAACCCATTGTTGCAGACAGAGAATACAACAATTATTTTGAGCACACATTTACTTTAAGTGCATTTCAAGGAGAGAAACCACTGCGTAGAGTTTCTGCACGCACAATAAATTGAAGTACAAATGAACAAAGATTCAGATACATTGCCAATTTAAAATTACACTCCCTGGTTACATCTTTTGATCTTCCTACAAACAAATCATTTTGTAGCGAATAAATTCTGCAGCTTGTTCACACATCAATTTGACGAAGATGGTAAATGCAGAAGATTGAAATAATAAGTCTCATAACAGATGTTGTGTTACATAAAAATACATGTTCACAGGCAAACAGCTTACAAATAGGAGGCTGTAATTCAGCTACGTCAACCTATGCCAATTCATTACTTTAGTGGCAATCAGAACTACATTATTGGAATAATATCCAAATTATCGGAAGCAGGGGATAGGGAATGCAGGGAAAGAGTTAAAAGAAATGTTAATCAAGGTGGGCCTGTCTGTGCTAAAATATTAAAGCTTTGCTTTAATATTTTAGAATCAATTTCAGCCTTCCATATCAGGCATTGAAAAACAAAGTTCCTTCCAATATATCCAAACAATTTGTTACAATTCCAAAAAAAGTAACAGTTGCATTACTGAAACCCATTTATACATCAGCACATTGTTACACAAAGGAATACAGGCTCTCTCCCTATAACAACATATACTGACCCCGCAAATCTCCTTAACATGCATAACTTTTGTTGCTGCAGTGCAATTTAGCATGGCAAATCCACCTAACCATCTTTTGGACTGAGGAAGGAAACCGGAGAATCTGGAGAAAACCCACTGAGCAACAGGGAGAATGTGCAAACTTCACACAGACCTTCGGCCAGAATCAAACTCGGACGCATGATGCCGTGAGACAGCAGTGCTAACCACCGTACTGCCACATAATGATCTACTGTGTTTCATAAAGGCATCTCATCACCATCTTCTCAAGGACGATTAGGGACGGGCAATAAATGCCGATCTTGCCAACGTCAACCATACTCCCGTGAAAGAATAAAAAACAAGCTAGCAGATGATATAAATCTTCGTTTCACTTCAGATGCCTAAACCTTATCGATTTTGAAAAACTATTATGTATAATGATTATTCCCACCTGAATATTTAACAAACATGCCTGTCAAACGGTTATATATTTCAGGCCATTAATAAAATGTTTCCAGAAGCTAGAATGCTGACTTGCTTCTCCTGAGTCTTTCATTTCAGGTCTGTAGTGTACATTAGGGCCTCTGGACATTCTGTCAACAAATGCTTTGTATCATTAGACTGATACTCAAATATCAATTTTGTCACATTATTCACCAACAGCCCAAGGTGATTCAATTACATTCTGAATGGTTACCAAGGTACTTCATCATATTTTACATTAAGACAACTTTACCACCAATGCAGCTCGAGTGTGATAACCTCTTTAGCATTCATCAGTGCTTAATAGACATAAACACCTCTGCACTGACAGGCAGCTTGACTCTATTCTTTTCCCCTCTCCCGAGGAAGCTTACACTTTGGAGCTACTCTTGCACCTGTCAAAACATTTCTAGGATTTTCCCCTCCAAAAAAAAAATCAGACAATGTGCAGACATCCCAAGTTTCAAAGCTGACAGGGAGTGGAAGGTTGGGCTTTGAAAAGTTTGTGTATTTTGACAGCATGTCAGAAATGATGTTCAATCAAGAAGAAACACAGCCTTCTTTCCACCCCTCCCAATAAAATGCCTGTTCCGGCATTATTATAAGCCCATAATTTTTTTCTTATTGTAAGCCCGTTAAGCTGCAGACAGCGGTAAAGGCAACAGGCAGAAACAAGTTGCAAAGCAAGGCTTTGTGTTAAATCTGTCTTTGCTGTGCTAAGTTGTTACATTACAACAAATGGCTTTGATCAATACATGTTGCTTCATCGCTTACTAAGACAAGATGTCCTATCGTTTTAACAGCAAGGGGTACAACCAAATTGAAAATGAACACTTGTACACAGGCCAGATGACAGAAAATGATTACTAGTTTCACTAAATTTTATTTGGCACAGACACAAGTAAATGTAACTGATGTAAAGAAAAATTTCCAACAAGACACAAATTGCTGCCTTCTGATCCTTTCACTGGTTAATCTCTCTTGGAGTGGTTATGATTAGGTTCTTTGTGGCATAATGTGCCACCAGAATCAAACAACCCTGACAGACTTAGCAAGGGACAGGTCACAATGGATCTGTATTTATCACAGTCGACTGCTGTACGTCTTCGGAAGGCAAACAAACCAGCGATTTCAACTGCTTGCAGTGTTTATCTCAGTAAATTCAGCAAGCAATTCTTCCCCTGCAATTTGTTTTTGTGCACTAATCAAGCAGCGGGTTTGGGATTTGTCAAATTGCATAGCATTAAAGTTCTGATTATGATGGTGCTATTATCTGCAGTTGGTGATGTTGCTACACATTTAGATGGAAATGTTGAGAATCAAAACAGAATGGATATGTTTGGATGAGTTCAAAAATTAAGAAAAAAGTAGTTGGCACATCATATAATGCAGAGGTCGTTAACGAAAGGAAGACATGTTGAAGTTTTTCGGCTAACACTCATTTGGACACTTTGAAAAAATACCAATACAAGGGGAAAACAGTACATAAAACTTATCTGTTCTCTTTTCTCATGCACATTTTAAAGTTTATTCATAATATTTTAAAGTTTATTTATTAGTGTTAGAAGTAGACTGATATCAGCACTGCAGTGAAAATTCACAAGTTGCCACCACACACTGCCGCCTGCCCGGGTACACTGAGGGAGAATTTAACATGACCAATCCACCTAATCAGCGTATCTTTTGGACTTTGGGAGGAAAGCCATGCAGACACAGGGAGAACGTGCAAACTCCACAAGATAGTGACGTAAGTCAAGAATTGAACCCTGGTCCTTGGCACTCTGAGGCAGTAATGGTATCCACTGTGCTACCCTAATGTTATTATTCCTGCCAAGTGTCCTGATAAGTTCAAAACAAAAAGTTTCAACATGTCTATCTTTTTAGCAATATTCAGTCTGTGCATGACCAAACATTGTTTTGATTCGTTAATACGTATGCTAAAACTTTACTAAAACGTACGATGGCCAAATGGAATCGAGAGAGGGTTTTCCTCTTGTTTGTATTGCAGGCTCTCCACTTTTTGCTTTCTCATGAAGATCTCAGTGCTTAAAGCCTTCAAGAAATGTTAAGAGCCAACCCCCAGGGTTGGAAACACTACCTGAAGTGTGGGGATAAAAAGACTGAGTTTCCCATGCCATTGATAATGTATTCGGAACATTATCCAGGATACCTTGGTTCACCAGTCACCTTCTTGCCCTTAGTCTGTAAGTCACAGTTTGAGTCTCCATTTTAGAGCACATCATCGAGCCTGACACACAAGGTCAGTGTTAAGGTAATGCCGCATTGCCATCTTTGGATCAGACATTTAACATAGAACATAACAGCACAAACAGGCCCTTCGACCACAAGTTGCACCGATCATATCCCTATCTACCAGGCCTATCTATAACCCTCAATTCCATTAAATCCCATGTACTCATCCAGAAGCCTCTTAAAAGACCCCAGCGAGTTTGCCTCCACCACCACCAACAGTAGCCGATTTCACTCACTCACCACCTGAGTGAAAAACTTACCCCTGACATCTCTGTACCTACTCCCCAGCACCTTAAACCTGTGTCCTCTTGTAGCAACCATTTCAGCCCTGGGAAACAGCCTCTGAGAATCCACCCTATCTATACCTCTCAACATCTTGTAAACCTCTATCACGTCGCCTCTCATCCTTCGTCTCTCCAAGGAGAAAAGACCTAGCTCCCTCAATCTATCCTTATAAGGCATGCCCCCCAATCCAGGCAACATTCTTGAAATCTCCTCTGCACCTTTTCAATAGCTTCTCCATCCTTCTTGTAGTGAGGCAACCAGAACTGTGCATAGTACTCCAAGTGGGGTCTGACAAGGGTCTTTTAAAATTGCAGCATTATCTCCTGACTCCTAAACTCAATACCTCAATTAATGAAGGCTAGTACACCGTACGCCTTTTTGACCACATCCTTCCATCTGCAAGGCTGATTTAAGAGATCTATGGACCTGGACCCCAATGTCCTTCTGATCCTCCATACCGCTAAGAGTCCTACCATTGATATGATACTCCTTCATCCCATTGGACCCCCTGAGGTCATATTCTCACTATTTAAAAATTAAATGGAATAAGATTATATTTACTGGAGTACTGATGGGTGAGAGGAGATCTCAGAAGCCTATAAAATTCAAACGGGGTTAGACAGATTAGATTCAGAAGAATTTTCCAGATTTTGTGAGGGGAAGGGGAGGTGCAAGTCCAGAACCAGAAGGTATAATTTGAGGATAAGGTGTAAACCTTTTAGAACCGAGGTGAGGAGAAATTTCTTCACCCAGGGACTGATGAGCGTGTGGAATTCACTATCACAGATAGTCGTCGAGGTTAACATGCTGTCTGGTTTCAAGAAGCAATTAGATATAGCTCTTGGGGTGAAAGGGATATGGGGTAAGGCAGGGTCAGGATATTGAATTTGACGATCAGCCACGATCAAAATGAATAGCGGAGTAGGCTCGAAGGACCAGATGGCCTACTCCTGCTTCTATTTTCTATGTTTCTGTAAGTTCTCCTGGTGTTCTGGCTGAGAGCGATTTCTTCAACCCAGAAGAGAATCAGATGATTTAATTATCGCCGTCTGCAAAAACTTGCTGCCACAAATTGTCTGCCTCACTTCCAACAACCATTGATGCACACTCTCGGTACCTAACCCTCCCTCTTACGCTAGTGTGTTTCCAGTCTCTGCCGCTGAGGTAACACAGAGAATATGTGCAAAACTTGTACAAATTGATTCACTGCATAACACTGATTGCTTTGGAGTGAAGTGTCTTAAAAGAATGCAGCAACCTGACTGTGATTAGAAACTGTCTGGATGGGATATCACATGGCTGGAGGTGTTTCTTTTGATTTGAAATGTTTCCTACAAAGCCACCGGGGTGGATTCATCTTATTACAATCAGAATCAATAAGCCTGTATCTGTTTCTGCAAATCTGCAGATTGATGTAAGCAATCTCCAGCTTGGAGGTCCCAAATCTATGCAGATATAATTCTCTATTACTAAGGGATAAATCAACTCTTTACTGGCGCAGCGCATGAGGTGAATGGTTGTGGGGAATTCTGACATCTCCTCACTGAGTTGTGAGAGATCATAAATCACTCTGTTCATATTCTTTATCACACTGTCAGCTGGGATGTCAGCTCGCTTCCTGCATTTGACATTATCATGGCAGACATTTCCAGAATGTGCAGCTCCATGTGTGGGGAAGGTGCTCTCAGCTGCTAACACATAGCAGATGTAATTTATCAGGCAAGTGTCAGTCATTGCTTACTGTCTCAAATTGGGAGTGGAGCTAGGGGTTAAAACAAAGCATTAGTGTTTACTGTATTGTACCTGCTACAATCAAGTCCAGAACATCTATGTTTTCTCATGTGTTGACAGTTTGTACTGCACATTACGTGGTAGTTTAATCAGATTGAATGTCTAAGACGAATTATATTAAATGAAAAGCCCATGGCACAGTGGTTAGCACTGCTACTTCACAGCGCCAATCAATGGGGTTCAATTCTGTCCTTAGGCCACTGTTTGCACATTCTCCCTGTGTCTGTGTGGGTTTCCTCCCACGCTCCAAAGATGTGTGGGTTAGGTTGATTGGCCGTGTTAAGTTGCCTCTTCAGATTCAAATTGGCTGAATGACGTCATTCTACACTGTATGGATTTTCAGTATCAAGGGCTAGACAGTACATAGAATTTATCATGGGAAGGGCAGGTTGGGGCATTTAGGGGAGTGGGGGGCTAAGTGATCTTGTGTATACTCAGATTTCTAGTACTGGGCTGTAGAACAAAGTCTATTACTTGAAATTTTGTAATTATCTAGTATCAAAGTAACATATACATCATGAATTTGTATCAACTAAAAAACTTTATTTAGATCAGTGCTCTTTAGTGAAGAAATGTAGAATGTTCATGAGTAACATCTACATTCAGTTAATTAAAGTTTCCTGCGTAGCTTTTCTTCATATTTCATTGTTACTAAGATTCAGGTTCGACACGTACAAATCATCTTGCTATTTCAGAAATTGTCAGGTGTGTTTGTGGAAACAATAGTTATAAAGGTCGGATGATACAGTTATAATTTTTTATGCTAGAATTATAGAACCAAATTCATAGATTACAAAAACACAACATGAGGCGAGATTTTTCAGCCTCCCGGCAGTGTATTTCCCAGCAGTGGAAGATGGCACGCTGTTCGTTAGCGACGGATTCTCCAGTCCCATTGCTGTCAGCGGGATTTCTCACTGATGTCACCCCATATTGCCACTGAACCCACAGGCAGGGGTGGACTGCTGAAGTCTGGAGAATTCCAGTAGCACAAACAGCCAGTGAATTCACGTCTGCTGCTGACGATTGCAAGGGCAGCACGGTGACACAATGGTTAGCACCACTGCCTTACAGCGTCAAGGACTCGGGGTCAATTCCCAGCTCAGGTCACTGTGCAAACACCACACAGGCATTCTCCCCATGTCTGCGTGGGTTTCCTCCAAGTGCTCCATCTCCTCCCATAATCTGAAGAGTTTGGTGGATTGGCCATGCTAAATTAGTGTTGGGGGACCAGCTATGGTAATGGGGTTATGGGGATAGGAGCTGGGTGGGATTGTGGTCGGTACAGACTTGGTAGGGTGAATGGCCTCCATCCGCACTGTACGATTCTATAATTCTAAGCAGCAGCCACAACTGCACAGAGTATTTCCAGATTGATGGAGATTTTTGGAGGACAGGTGGAATTACTTTGTTTCGTGGAAATGTGGGCAGAAAACGTGTTAATTTTGCGTGATAGTACTACAAGCATTGCAGATGCAGTATAATTTGGATAAGTGTGAAATTACGGAAGCAAAAACAAGGCAGCAGATTACTATCCGAATGGCTGTAAATTGGGAGAGGGGAGTGTGCAGCAGGACCTGGATGTCCTTGAGTACAGTCACTAAGATAGGCATGAAGATACAGCAGGCAGTAAAGAAGACAAATGGCACGTTGTCCTTCAGTGAGAGAGATTGAGTACAGGAGCAAGGAAGTGTCGCTGCAATTATGCAGGGCCTTGGTGAAGCCACACCTAGAGTATTGTGTGTAGTTTAGATCTCCTTTTCTGAGAAACAATGTTCTTGCTCTCCAGGGAGCGCAGCAAAAGTTTACCAGGTTGATCCTGGGGATGGCAGAACTGACGTATGAGGAGAACTTGAGTAGTTTGGGATTATTCTCGCTGTAGTTCAGATGAATGGGGGGGGGGGGGGGGGCGCGAAATCTCATCAAGACTTATAAAATTCTAACAGGGCGAGACAAGGTACATGCAAGGAGGATAAACCCGATGGTGGGGGAGTCCAGAACCAGGGGTCACAGTCTAAAGATTCATAGTAGACCATTTAGGATGGAGGTAAGGAGACATTTCATCACTCAGCGTGGTATGCATGTGGAATTCATTACTGTAGGAAGTAGTTGATGACAAAACATTGAATATATTCAACAGGCAGCTCAAAGTAGCACTTAGGGCAAATGGGATCAAGAGTTATGGGGAGAAAGCAGGATCAGGCTGTTGAGTTGGATGATCATAATGAATGGCAGAGCAGGCTCAATCCTCCCGCTCCTGCCTTCTTTGTTTCAATGTTCATTCACTGCCTGTTATTCAGTGTCAAAGCAGCTGAAATTATTTTTTTTGAAAAAGGAAAAGTGATTGTATAGCTCCACAAGGAAATTCCATAACCACATTTGATACCGAGAGGTTAAGATCACTAGGTGGGGCGATCCAAGAACTGATTGGTCCAGAGGGGCCAGAAAGGAGCAGAAGACCAAAGAAAGTGGTTTCAGCTGCTCTCAGTTGTATATGTTCACCTTGGACAAACATTGAAGATTTAATTGTGCACAAACTCATCCCAGCACATTGCAGCTTCTGTCGGAATAATGGAGATAAAAAAAACTACAGGAAAAGAAAAGTGCAATCAGTCAGATAAAGTCAGTCTAATTTGGATCTGGAAGCATTGGCTCTGAAATAATTAGACAGGGAAGGAACTTACGGTTAACTGCCTACATGTTAAAAAAGCTGTCAGAAGTCTGTATATATTTAGTTACATGAACGCTAAGATAGCATGGCAAAAAGGCTAGTTTTATCTTTTGACGTCTTTATCTGGATGTTATGTCGTGTCTTGCTGGGATCACAGCACTTGCCTTTCCACAGGTGTGAATCAAAGTAAGTTAAAATTTATTTATTAACATCACAAATAGACTTACATTCACAACGTAATGAAGTTACTGTGAAAATCCCCTGGTCACCACACTCCAGAGCTTGTTCTGGTACACTGAGGGAGAATTTAGTATGGCCAATACACCTAACCAGTATATCTTTTGGACTGTGGACCGAAGAAACTCACACAGGCACGGGAAGAATGTGCATATTCTGTGCAGAGTGATTTTTGATTTATTATTGTCACGTGTTAGCATGTTTCCTGCATGCTATACAAAGCATACCATTCATAGAGAAGGAAACGACAGAGTGCAGAATGTAGTGTTACAGTCATAGCTAGGGTGTAGAGAACAGTCAACTTAACGCAAGGTAGGTCCATTCAAAAGTCTGATGGCAACAGGGAAGAAGGTGGTCGAGTCAGTTGATTTCCGACTTTTGTATCTTGTTCCCGACAGAAGGTGGAGAAGAAGAGAATGTCTAAGGTGCTTGGGATCCATTATTATGCTGCCTGCTTTTCTAAGGCAATGGGAAGCGGAGATAGTCAACGGATGGGACATTAGTCTGCATGATGGATTGGGCTGCAGTCATGAGCTAAACTGGGAATCGAACCCGGGACTCAGGTACTGAGAGGCAGCAGTGCTAACCACTGTGCCACCATGTCACTCATTAGCAGCAGGAAAACTAAAGTTTGGAAATTACATTAATGCATACTGACACGATTAAAAGTAAATTTTGTGCTCTTAAGTTTACATCTGAGGTTTTTCAGCAAGGTCAGATTTTCACTTGGAACTTAAAACAACATGAAGCTTGTCAGGCAGTACTTCACTTTCGAGCTAATAATTGAAAATGGAGCAATTTGTGATTTCCTCACAGTCACAAGGTCCTTAGACTTCTCAGAGGTTTAATAATGCCTGATTGCACAGATTTGAAGGCCACAGAAGTGATTTGATCAACACCATTGATGTACAAGAACGTGATTTAATGGTGTAAATTGATTTTCCATTAACGTGTTCTAATTTACAAGTTTCAGGATAACTCAACCTTTTATTTACTGTCAAAAATTGTGCATGCACACGCATGTTTATCTGTGTGAGTGAGAGATTGACTAACTTATGCTTCTATCAGTCTTTTACCAACAATTGCCATTTCAGAAATGACTGGGCAGAAACAGCAAAGAAACAAAAATTATAGTTACAACTGGTTTTAAAGAACGAAATGACAATATAGTCACTGCCTACAATTACATACATTTGAGGCAGGCTCCCGTGACTTGTAACTAATTCACATTTTTGTGAGCTACCAAATGCAAAGTTTTTTTTTTAAATTTGTTCACGGGTTGCAAATCGTTGGCTGGGTCAGAATTTATTGCCCATCCCTGAGGGCATTTAAGAGTCAGACACCATTGTGTGGGATCTGGTGTCATATTGGCCAGCCAAGGTAAGGATGGCAGACTGCCTTCCCTGAAAGACATTAATAGTTTTTTTAAAACGACAAGCAATAATGATTTCATGGTCATCATTCGACTTTCAAATTCCTCACAATTTTTATTGCATTCAACTTTCACCATCTGCCATGGTAGGATTTGAACCTGAGTCCCCTGAGCATTACTCTGGGTCTCGCGACAATTCCATTACACCACTGCCTTCCCTGCAGCAAACCGTTCTCTCCTGGATGTGAGAAATGAAGAACTGTTACGTTTCTCTACTGATACAATTTCAAAAACTAGGAAATAACTGTTAAATAAGGAAATTAGTTGTTAAGTATAATACACGTGTTGACGGTTGCAGTAATTTGATAACCCTGGCTATTGAGATACAAGATTTGACTTGCAAAGGAACACAATTGGAACAATTGCCATCAGGTGGAGATTGAAACAATGTGCTGAATACTTTCCTACGTTTACCACATGGAAATAATTCCAATTCACAAAGGACACAGGACTCGCAGAATCCCTCAGAAGGAATAGTAACCATCCTGGACGGTACAACTCAAATTACCAAGTTTAGTCAGATTACCACTTTTCAGCTCCAGTAAGCTAACCATAGTCCATGCAGTAGGATAGACCATGATCAAAATGTGCCATGAATCTTTAAAAGATTCCCCTCTATGTCACTCGTCATCCTGACTTGGAACTAAGTCACCATTCCTCCACTGTCACTGGGTCAACATCCTGGAACTCCCTTCCTATCAGCACTGTGAGTTTACCTACACCATGCCCACTGCAGTGGTTCAACCAAACGGCTCACACCACTTTCTCAAGGGAAATTAGCAATGGGCAATTAATACTGGCCTTACTGAGAATGCTCACATTCCAAGAAAAAACTTAAATAATGTCATTTTTCAGACAACTCTCAAGTCTAGATAGATAGACAGAATTGCAGCATCTGTCATTACAAGCTTTTGATCAATGATTTGGATAAGTAAAAGCATCTTAAAACAATCCAAGGCTATTTTAACGTTATTAATCTTCCAATTCTTTTAAGTAATACCAATTCTCAGTTCCAGTACACTTAGGAGTTACTCAGAGTGTAGGTAACTTCTTTGTACTTCAATATAGGTAGCCCCCTTTCAAATGTCTTTGTGAGGCATGTAAAAAGTGGTTGATGAGTTCTATGGTCATCTACTAGGAAGGAAATTTATGTACGGGGGCAAATCCTGCGAGAAATATAACATCATGTTAATGAAATCTGATATAAGATTTAAGCTTGTGAATCTCCAGAATTTGATGATGAATTTAATCTGCTCCACCATTTGTCTGACACAAGTGGCAGCTTACAGTTAATCTCCCTGTTATTTTTAGGAATTTGCTCGGTTTTCACATTAATTGACCATTGACCCCATTGCATAAAGTTAGGGCCAGTAAAAAAAAAATTACATTTTGAATGTTAGGCATCAGTGCATTGCAAATTTAATGTCTCTGGACCAGAAAAAGAAGAATCTAATCAGTTTGATCTCATTCCTGTATATATTAAACCCTTCACTAAGATAAGGACAGGTGCCTTTATCATATCCTTCACTCAGTCATCGAATAAATACCCTTCTGGACTCTAAACGTGTCAAGGGATACAAGGAGAGTATGAGAATATGCTGTTGAGATCAAGGATCAACCACAATCATATTCAACAGTGGATCAGCCTCAAAGGGCCTAATAGCCTTCTCCTGCATCTATTTTCTATGTTCTTACGAATCAACTACATCAACTGAAGGTGAATTGCAAAAGAACCAAACTAGAGCATGAGCAAAAAGCAGTTTTTTTTCCAATATAAAGTAATTGTGTGGGACCTTAAATTCACTGTCTAAGAATGTGGTGGCAGAAGATTCAACTGCAGCTTTCACAAGAGAATTGGATATTTATTTGAAAAACAGCTTCTTACCTGCTGCCGGACTTTTGAATGGACTTAGCTAGCATTAAGTTGACTTTACTCTACACCCTAGCTAGGACTGACACTAAATTTCGCACTCTTTCGTTTCCTTCTCCATGAACTGTATGTTTTGTATAGCGCACAAGAAACAATACCTTTCACTGTATGTTAATATACATGATAATAATAAATCAAATCAAGGTAATCATAAGCATGGTGCATACTCAGTTGCCGTGATCATCCGCAAGAGCAGGGGCAAAATGAACCTAGAGAGATTGTGGTCTGGGGAAGAACAGATTGATATTACTGACAGCCTGAGGCAGCTCATGGAAGTCACCCTCAACATCAGCCTTCATTACATCTCGTCAAGAAACATGGACTCTCTATGAACAAATTTCAAGCTACAACATTCCTGGTTGACCATTTATTTTCAGATAGCAAAAGCAACTGCAGCAGCTATCATTAAGCATTTTCCACTTCAATATGTTTCCATTCTCAAAAGTTTCCTCAGTTGAACTGAGCCAAATGAGCTATTAACAGATTAAGGCAGTGGATAATCGAGGTGGGTAGTCTGACCCAACTGTCAGCCTTCTCTACATTCGTGGCTGGGTGTATGTGGTGTCCAAAGGCAACACTGCAGCCTTCCACGTTATGGGCACCACAGGAACTGGATTGTATTATTGACCCTGGAATCCATTCTGCTTTGTTTCTTTGTTTGAGGGGGTTCCCTTCTTTTTGGGGCTGCCCTTCTGGCTTTCTTCCTTAATTTGTTTCATTGATTTACCAAAACCAAGCGGTGACCTGTAAGCACTTCGGTGCATTAAGAAGAGCTGCAGCCAGCAGGTGTCTGCCACACTTCAGACATCAGATCGCACAGCATCCAAAGTAAATAAAAAACAGAAAGTCGATAATTTCCTGCAGTTCTTTCTGACCTTAATAGCCAAGATTCACCTCAGGGGAAAAAGGCAATAATTTACAAACAGCTGCAAATCGACAGAAATCTACGTGAACAATTAACTTCTAATTGACCTTTCTATGTGCCTATTTAGACCACTTCATCGCACAAACTACTTGTCAAGTTGAATGTCACTCTCTCTTACTCATGAATCATAAATTTGATCCAGACCGTGAATTACCTGAGTGCCATGTCAGGAAATCATCCTGTTTTGATTAAAGAGAAAATAAATCATAAACATACCTTACAGCCAAATACTTGCGAGACACGGGGCACATTTATAGCCACGCTCACCCCAAAGCAGGAAAAGACCTTTCTATGGTCTGCCCAACCTATGATAGTCCAAAGATATATGGGTTAAGTGGATTGACCATGCTAAATTGCCCCTTCGTACTGGAGGGACCAGCTAGGGTAAATGCAAGGGGTTATGGAGATAGGATGGGATTGTGGTGGGTGCAAAGTGGCCTCCTTCAGCACTCTAGGATCCTATGAATCCCTAGACAGGTGGGATGGGAAAATTTCACCCATGGAGATGAATTTTCTGGCCCCATTGGCCACAGGAATTGTAGCAGGCAGGACAGAAAATTTGGCAGACAATTTAAACGTGCGTTGACTTTGGACAGTAATTTCTGATCTCGGGCCGCGCTCTGCCAGAAAATCCCACCCGTGATGAGTACAGCAGATGTCAGCGATAAGTCAACCCATGAAGCCATTAAAAAAACACACCAAACTAAAAATGAGATGGACTTGTACGTGAAGAATTAAAATGAGTTGCTGGTGTCAGGGTCACCATTTTGAAATTTTCATGAGATGTGGATGTCCCCCATCCTTAGAATAAAACATCTATTGCCTGTTTATTCAGCAGTAAGGATACTACAGTAGATAGCAATACAAGAACTAACTTCACAAAGTAAATCAAAGTAAAGGTTGAATGAAAAACTTCATTATGGTCTTACTTGGGCCACAATCGTCATCTTCTTTCCACTTAGTGGATCAGCTGACCATTGCATTAATTTGCATTGGTTACTTTGTCTGTGGGGCAACTGGTCAGCTGACCCTCTCAAAATGTTACCATTACATTACAACACTGCTTGAACCCTTTTGTCTAGTGAGAAGTAAAACATGATTTATGGAGGTGAAAAAAATGAGGTGACTACTGAGATGAGGAGGGAATGTCGTGGCTGAAAAGTGGGGTCGGGGAAGATGGTCACATATATGCAAATCCATGATTTTCAGGAGTGGGCAAAAGCATCCCAGGTCAACTTATACACTGCAATTTATGGGACATGGTAGACAAATGGAGCAGCCAATTCTGGTGGTCGCTGATACTTCAGAGGGAGGACATCTTAATCCAGAAGGTGATTACACCCCTGAGTTTGAGAGGTTTAGATCTGGTTCGTGTTTAGGGGAAAAGTAAGAGAGAATGATTCAGGCAGGTATAGGAATTGCAAACAAGTCCAGAGGAGTGAATGAATTCCTCTCTCTGCCATTCCTGACATTGGTTACGTACCAAAGTTTGAATTTTTAAAAGTTGTGATTTTTCAATTCAATGTGAATGTGACCATCTTTGAAGTGATAGGATAGCACAGTGATTATCACTGCTGCTTCAAATGCCAGGGACCTGGGTTCAGTTCCCAGCTTGGGACTGTCTGCGCAGAGTCTGCACGGGTTTCTTCCGACTGCTCCAGTTTCCTCCTATAGTCCCAAACGTGGCTATGCTCAATTCTCTCTGTGTATCCAAACAGGTACCAAAGTGTGACGACTCGGAGATTTTCACAGTAACTTCATTTCAGTGTTAATATAAGCCTACTTCTGACTAATAAATAAATTTTAAAATAGGTCAGCTAGAGTCTCTTGGATTAAAATACAAGGAGTTACTTTGAGAGTTAAAAACTCATGCAAGTACAAGTATTAATTAAAAATATGTCCTGAATCCAATAATGCATATACACACACATCAGTGAGCAACAAAGGACACGTTACAGAGTGCGAGAGACAGAACTAATAAGTGTTCAAGTCCAGAAGAACGAAAAGAAATATACACTTCAACATTCTTTTGGTGGTCTTTAAATTCCAGGGCGGGGTCACCTAATGCCGCATTGAGATAAAAGGAATTGACTTATATGCCAGATCAATTTATACACTGTAATTTATGGTATATGGTAAATAAATGGCGCAGCCATTGTGGTGGCCACTGTGTTATTTCAGAGATGTAAGTTGGCTGTTTTTCACTAGATGGTCTCTTTTAAGCTGTAAGTAGATGTTATGACACTTCAAGTTCTTTCGTTTTAAATACACTTATTGCTGTGATTTTATCTTAAAATGTCACAAAGATAGGATCAAAACTAGAGAACAGCAGGAAAAAAAGGATGTTGCTCTACCCTACAGTCTTCACCTGCTACTGGTCCATTCTACTGGTCTATCGCTGTTACAGACCAACAAGCTTATCATCGCTTTGCATAGGTGGGATTTTGACCACGTGAGCGCTAGCTATCAGCACACACTGGAGGGTAATCCATAATAATGAAGGAGTTTTGATCTCCGATTGTCAAAGTTACCAAGATGCCACTGAAACAAAAACCATCCAGACAGATAGGGCATCCCTTAGCACCCACACTGCATAAAGAGGTTTGTTAGTCTTTCTTTGTTTCTGGCAATTTCCGGAGTCTCAAGTTGAGTCGCCTTTTGTCCTTAAGTTTTACAGAGAATACTGATAATGGCAAGTCTGAATTCCACCAGGCAAACTGCCGAAACTCAGAGGCTGCTGGAAAGATGCCAAATTTGTACATCAGGTGACTTCTGCAGCCATAATAAAAACACAGTGAGCAGGATTTCTTGGCCGTGCCAAGACCCAAACTTCCCACCCAAGCTCAGTGGAACTACAAGTGGTCCAGTGAATTTTCTGTCCCTCTCGCTGCAATTCTCAAAGTAGGTGGGGTCGGGTGGGAAATTTCTCGCCGATATTTTGCAGTTCTTGACATGAACTTTTTCAAAAACTCAATCTGAGGCATGACATCAGCTGATGAATATTCCACATAACACCTTTTCATAGAATCCCTGCAGTGCAGAAGGAAGCCATTTGGCCCAGTGAGTCTGCACTGACCACAATCCCACCTAAAGCCCTATCCCTGTAACAACATGTGTTTATGCTGCTAGTTCAGCCTGGCCAGTCAACCTAAATTTCGAGTGTGGAAAGAAACCGGAGCACCTGGAGGAAACCAACGCAGACACGGGGAGAATGTGCAAACTCCACACAGACATCACATAAAATCCTGCTGCTGTCAATGGGATTTCCAATTTAAGCCATATCACATTGCTGGCAAACTCTCAGCAGAGGGTATGCTGTCAGTGGGAGCAGAGAATCCTGTTGGCGTGAACATCCAGGGACTTCCAATCTGTAACTCCCAGCAGACACTGACATCTAGGTAAGCTGTTCAGAAATCCATGGGATCGATCTTGGTCACATCTGTCATCTGTGTTCTGCATTCAGCCTGTTCATTTACATGTACCTCATGCTAATTCTGAATGTTAGAGTGCTAGATATTGTAAATTGTTTTCATTTTCTGACTTTCCATAGTGAAATTTATTTTTTTTGTTTAAAAACCATGTGGCATTATTCACTTAGAAAGGAACTTAAATTTAAAAAAAATACTGGTCCCTAACCAGACAATAGCAAATTCCATATCTGTGAAAACAGACTCCGCGCAGGTAAGAAATGTCACCAGCAGGTAAACGAGAAAGGAGGATATCCAAAAATAGATCCTCAGGAGGCTCTGGAGGTTACAAAGTCAAGAGAGGGTAGAGTTTTGCTGATGTTACACTGACTATGATTTGGATATATATATAACAGGAACCGTGCTAGGGCAATCCCACAGAGCTGAATGATGAAGAGTCAAGTGCTGTGAAGAGGTCAAAGACAGTAAGGGATATTGTACCATCATAACGTTGTCCATGAATCTGGGGAGAACAATATTAATGCTGTCAGAAGGGCAAGTCATACCGAAGGGAGTGCATCAAAATAGAAGGCTATGGAGTTCGTAGATGACAATATATGTGAGACCTTAAGTGACAAAAAATGAGATTGGGTTTGGATTATAGTTAGAAGGGTTAAGGTTGGGGGTGGACACGGCTGGCAGGGGTGCTAAGAGTGATTGGGAATATGTGCAGGCTGAGAATAGAGCTAATTAAAATGACTGAAGAATTCAGCACAATAACTGAACAGAATATATGCAGGATTCCATTTAATAAAGAACTGCATGTTGTGCATCAGGAACTAAAATCGTGCTAGAAATAGAAGGTGAGAGGGCTTCATGAATCATCGCTGTGCTGGCGTGACTTTTTTGGAGCTGTTCTCCTGCAATCTTGATAGCTTCCTTTGTACAATAATGCCATTCGGTGGTCATAAGAGCTTACTTTAACTTAGAAAATTATTTCTCTCCATTTAACAGCATTATGACAGCTGAAATAGTCATTTACAATGTCAAGCAATGTCTAGAGGGTGGTTAAAATTCTGACAGGAGGAAGTGAGGCTTGTGAACATGAATATGCTTTATGCAAAACTTTTAGAAACATGCTTTAGTTTAGTAATGTTGAAATAGTGCTTCAAATGGATGCCGGTTGAAGAAGCAGAGTCTTTGAATGTTTCCAAGGTCGGGTAATGGATTCTTGATACATCGGGGGGGGGGTGAAAGGTTATCAGAAGTCAGCTATGATCTGATTGAATGGTGGAGCAGGTTTGAAAGGCTGAGTGGCATACACCAGTTCCTAGGTTGTTTGTATTTTCTCTTCTTGCCCTCAATTTTTCCCATCCTCTGCTGCTGGTGCTCCTCTTTCTGTAATTGCACAAGCATCAGCTTCTTCAACGAACCTTCACCAAATGACATGACTTCCTGTGAGCTCATCAGCTCAGGAAGGCAACAATTCAAAGTCTGATCTACTCTTACCAACTAATTACTCAGTATCCTACCTTAACTGAGTAACATGAAGGCCAACAGTATGGTAAGTATCCGCCGTGCAAGTAGTAGATGCAATACCATGTTTTTAACACTGGAATACTGTTCCTCGCCACTGTGCTTCACATTTTAATTTTTGGTTTGTGGACAACTTTGTATAAACCACAGCTTCACAAAACACAAATGAAAACAAGTGAAGAAGGTACTCTGTAGTACACATACTGCCACCACAATATGTTAATTCAATGTTACTATAATTGTGCAGTGTTCCTTGAAGTCTTTCCCTCCCTTGTTGATGTTGTATAACTACAAAACTGAAGTAGCAAAATCTTTTTAGGAAGCATTTCTGTCTCACTGAGACAGCTGTCAGACAATCTGCATCGAACAATCTGCTCTGAAAATCCTGTTCACAAATTAACAACTGTGACAAATTTCACACCATCAGATGAGACAATCCACAATATTTGAAATAAAATAATCTAAAACATTCTGGAAAGAAGTCAAATAATCTTATCTTCCAATATTATCAGATCAATGAACAAAGCAAAAAAAATTATAGCATGGGAACACTTCCTCCAAGCCTGCAGTGACCATGCTGCCCAACTGAACTAAAAACTGCTCCCACTTCTGGAGACCATATCATATTATTCCTTTACTCTTCATTCTTTGTCACGATGTCCCTTAAAGGTCACTTTAAAAAAGTTTTTTTAAAAAATTCAAAGATCTGAATCCAGAGATACATCATTGCCAGAAACTATTGTGTTCTTCCATGAGCCATATCTTACATGTGTGCCAGATTTTATTAAAATATGTTCATTAGTTTGTTTTGGATATAACAGCCAGAATTTTACCTTCCCACTCACCACAGGAATCAGAGCAGGTGAGGGGTAGACTATGGAAAGGTCTGTTGACCTCAGATGGGATTTTCCAGCCTTGGAGCAAGTGCAACTGGAAAATTATACCCAATTTTTCTAAACAAACCAACAATCAGGGAAGAAAAATTACCTCCAACTCCTTCTGTCTTGGAGATAAATCTATCTTGAAAAAGATGGTAGAAACCTTCAAGGACGTTTGTGTAAAATGAAGTATGCCAAGATCAGACTGCTTTGTGAAATTTCTGGTAGCCAATCAGCAAATAAAAAGTTAACTATTTCTAATGATGGAAATTTGCATATCTTCCACAGGAAACCAAGCAAAACCACCTCGCTAAAGCTGTGTCAGTTTTTAGCCACAAAGGAAAATCCATTTTTTAATTAAATTGGATTACAAAAACAAGTTTACAAGTCTCACACTCCGAGGGTGCACCGTTACTTTTATATTATGGTTAATCTTTTGAGGGGAAAAGAAAAATCAAAAGCCAAGATCAATTGAAAATCTATACCGTGCTTTTTCTAAAAATGTATAAATAAATATTTCATGGAATAAACACACTTTGCAAAGATACAGGCTCATGAATCAAAAATTAATGATGGAACCCAGAAAGATTACCACAAATGTAAGCTTTCCTGAAAGAGCATGAAACATTCATTTGAAATCCATTCAGAATGTGGCAAAATGAATTTTTAATATTCCTTTTGTAGAACGGGAGCAAAAAGGTACCTTTTTGAATATTGGTATTTGATGTTCAAGTTCTTTAAGTGATATTTCTTTGGTGTCTCAGTAAGGGAATATTGCATCAGAAAATCCATTGTGCAAAGGAGTTGGTAACAAACACTGACAACTTAATACTTTTTTAAAACTGCTGAAATTAAAATGGTAGATGTGACCTCCAAATTGCAAACTAGCAGTCAGACTGAATATGGAGGGAGTACACGATATCAGAACACTTTCTGACCATTTAGAATCTTAGAATCCCTACAGTGCAGAAGGAGGCCATTTGGCTCATTGAGTCTGTACCAATCACAATCCCACCCAGGCCCTACTCCCATAACCCTACACATTTACCCACTAATCCCTCTAACCTATACATCTTATTTTTATCTCAGCCAACGCACCTTAATCAATGCTTTCAATGGCTCCAATGCGATATACACAGATTGTACAACTCCCATTTCTATTTCCAGATCTTTCCATTGGCTTGTTCTGTAAAGTTTTAAAGATTAAACTTTATTTATTAGTGTCACTTTAGCTTACATTAACACTGCAACTAAGTTACTGTGGAAGTCCCCTAGTTGCCACACTCCAGCATCTATTCGGGTACACTGATGGAGAACTTAGCATGTACAATGCACCTAACCAGCATGTCTTTTGGACTGTGCAAGGAAACCAGAGGAAATCCTGCAGACATGGAGAGAATGTGCAAATTCTACATAGACAGTGAACCAAGCTAGGAATTGAAACCTCGTTCTTGGCACTGTGAGGCGGCAGTGCTAACCATTGTGCCACTGCAACCTCCTCCAGCCCAATAATTCCCAAGATCTCTACAACAAAACATCTTGAGCATTCCTGATTTTTTTTGTTTCACAATAGTGAATTCTCTTCTTAATTCTGTTCACCTCTCTGTCCCCATTTAAGGCACTTCTCACAACCTATCTTCTTGACCCATGGCATTTTATGCAACTTACTGCTAGAATTTCTCCGATACTGAGTAACACCTTAGGACTTCTTGTGACATGGAAGACATGATGGCCAGAAGCTGATCGAGGCAATAGAGGTGTCAGCCTTCGGCCAGAGAAGCAGCAAGAGTCCCACATCATCCCTTTTCTGAAGGGCACGGCGTATACATAGCATTCAAGTACTTGACAGGCCAGGAGCAGATCTTTCCTGGGATCAAGGACCCTGGGATCAACCAGAGGCTGACCCGCTCTAATGAACTGCAGCGTCACTAGGAAAGCTGTGAACACTACAAGTATGACTCCTCTCAAGGTTGCCAGAAGCAGTCTGTACGATCAAAACATTTAAAACACATTTAACACAAATAGACAGATAGGAAAAGTTTAGAGGGATATGGGCTAAACAGAGGCAAATGGGACTAGTTCTGTTTACTGGTCCTGGTCGGAGTTGGACTGAAGGAGCACTGCTGGATCTCAGGCCAGAGGTGAGTGATTATCGGAAGGGGGTCTGGAAGAGTGGGACTGAAATAAAAAGGCTCTGAATGGCTACCCCTCTTTCCTCAGCCAGAGTTCAGGGATCTGCCAGCCACAGATTTAATCAGAGTTGAAAGGCAACAGGGTGCCCACTGTCCCACATGATTAAATATCCCCCCATCGAACTTACCACAAGGGGAAGGCACAAAATTCCAGCCTGTTTAATAGTTATTAGAAGTTTCATTTCTAGCAAGGGTATCACAATTTCATGGACAAACTTAAATTCATGACCTCTGCACGTTCCATCTCATCTTGAAATTATAACAAGCTTCTAACACTCATTCTTTGTGTCATTGTCACTTGGCTGTTCAGCTCCAATTTAGGGCAAGTTTAGAAACTCCCTTGCAAAGTCGAGTACAAGACCCAAACAAGTTAAAGTCCTGAGCGAAATCTGAAGAGCTTGAATCCATCCGCCACTCAAAATGTGACTCAAGAGGATTGGTTAACTGATCTCATGAGCAGCAGTAAAGAGGAGGAATTTGGCCAGAAATCAGCCATTGGTAGGAAGCCAAGGGAACCAAGCTGGCTCAAGTTAATACTGGGATAGAGGCGATCACCAATTGTCTGTTGGTCCTCAGAAGGAGAGCCATAGTGAAGGCCACAGAAGCACTGACTGATCAGGAATCCAAACAAAATATTTGAAAGGCATTGACTTTGGCCACCTTACCCAATCCTGCCAAGCTTTTCTTGGGAATTGCTCACCTCACAATCCCAAGTGAATCTTCTGCTATAATGCCAAAAATGTAATTGGAATATAACTTCTGCAGCTGGCTGTGACAGACTGCCCTCCTAATCTGTTTTTTTTATTCATTTGTTGGACATGGGCATCATTGGCCGTCCAGTATTTATTGCCCATCCCTCATTGCCCTTGTTCGATACAACCAAATGGCTTGCTAAGCCATTTCGGAGGGTAGTTGACCATTGCATATGGACCAGGCAAAATAAGGATAGCACATTTCCTTCCCTAAAGGACATTAGCGAACAAGACGGGTTTTTCCGACAATGGTTTCAGTGTCATCACTAGATTCTTCATTCCAAGTTTTTTTTTTACTGAATTCTAATTCCACCATCTGCCGTGGCACAATTCGAACCCGGGTCCCCAGAACATTAGCTGAGTTTCTGGATTAATAGCCTAGCAGTAAAACCACTAGGCTATCACGCCCCCCCCTAGGATTTAAGTAGCAAAGCATGAAAACGCATAGAGAACAAACAGTGAAACTACCATTTTAATGATCTACTCGCACTGGTCGGATAGAATCAGCTCCCCTCTGAAATCTGTGCATCTTAAAGACCGAGGTTACAGCACAATGAATTGGACAAAAAGGACACAAAAGTAGTCGCCTTCATAGTTCCTATATATCATTTTGAAACTTTGCCAATATCGGTGTCTAAAGATTTGAAGCAATGAGATCCCACAAGAGCACTTTAGAACTGGAGTTGTTATAAAGACCTGTTTTATATCACAAGATGTTTCTGGTTATCAAGTGGACGAGAGCTACAGAATCACGATGATTAGGGAGAACAGCAGACGGCAGAAATAGACTCGAGACTTTAGTGACAGCAGGTGATGCAAGGAAATGGATGGCAAAGTCAGCCATTTTCCCAGTTTGCTAAAACTGTAGAACAGCCTAAACTTAAGTGGGGCCTATTGACTGTACGCTGCTTTATTGGTTAAGCACTTTTTGCTTCATTGTCATGGCTGCAGGCCAGTTACTCGGTCATTTTTTTTTTTGGTGAACTCACTTTCTAAAACTATAAAATACTGCTCACATGCTAGTGACAAGAGATGAAGCCAATTTCCTACATCATAAAATCATTAAAACAAATGCAACTGACTTCAGCATTTTGTATTTATTATAGGACGAGCCAGGGATTATCAAGAGTGGAAGTTATGACACAGAGGTTTTGGACAAAGTGATTTAAAAAAAAAAATGACATCCAAGAATGAAATCCAATATAGATGGGCTCCCCAGTGGCTAGCACTGCTACCTCACAGTGCCAGAGATCCAAATTCAATTCCGGCCTTGGGTCACTGTCGGTGTAGAGTTTGCTCAATCTCTCCGTGTCTGCGTGGGTTTCCTCAAGGTGCTCTGGTTTCCTCCCATACTCCAAAGATGTGCAGGTTTGGTGGATTGGCCATGTTAAATGGCCAGGGAGATTAGCACGGAAAATAAGTGAGGTTATGGGGAAAGTTATGGAGATAGGACCTGGATGGGATTGTTGGCAATGCAGGCACGAGGGACTGATTGCCTCCTCTGAGCTAATCATCAAATCACAACAGAGCAGGAGGCGGCCAATGACTTTGTAGTATTTTCACTAGATTAGGAATCCAGAATCTCAGCTGATGTTCTGGGGACCCGGATTCAAATCCCACCATGGCAGATGGTGAATTGCGAATTCAATAAAAATCTGTAATTAAAAGTCCAATGATGACCATGAAACCATTGTCGAAAGAAGCTATTTGATTCACTAATGTCATTTAAGGAAATCTGTCTGGTCTGGCCTATTTGTGACTCCAGAGCCACAACAATGTGGTTGACTTTCAACTGCCCTCAGCGCAACTGGGGATGGGCAATAAGTGCTGGCCCAGCCAGCAACGGTCCTGTCCCACAAATGAATAAAGAAAAGTTACAGCAAGAAGAACGATCAGTGATTTAAGTAACATGTGGAAATCCAAGAACATCAGCATCAAAATAAAAATACATCTTATGCAGTTACTAATGTAAAGTATTCCATTCAACGGATGCGAGATTTGAACTCTGAAGGGAGAGTGTGTGAGGAGGATAAAAGCAATTGAAATGTGGGGAGAGGATGCTCAGAATCAGCTGGATGGACAGAAAGACAAGTGAGAGGATTAGATAGATCAAGTGCGGAAATTCAAGAATCAAAAGGGTTACTCAGTAGAGTTAAAGAAAGATAACCAATTACATACATTGGAAGCGATCTTACCAGCCTTTAGGGAAAAGTCAACAAAGAACTCTACTGCGCAAACAGATGTCACACCAGCTAACCTGTCAATCAAAGCAGTCCAGCAGAGATTTTGTTTGAAATAATCCCTGTCTGTTACAAGATTGAAGAGCGTGGTTGAAAAAAAAACTTCAGATCGTGATAGTTAAACAGCCCTTATCCACCCTTCGAGAGTGCTTACTTCCACTCCATAAATTCATGACTCCCACACCATAGGCTTACGCAACTGCCAAACTGTGGTCTGTTTGAACTCAGCACAGAGTTGACATGGCCCTGCTGAGTTTGGCTTGCCTTCCTGTCTGAAAGAAGTCCTTTGCAATGGTATCTGTTGAAATAGTGGACAGAATGTCTGCATTTGGATCATTCTTAAAGGACAAGACCTTCAAAATCCAGGTAAATATTTTGAAGATAAGAATGTATGGTATGAGCAACAACAGAAAATGTTCCACTCATTATTCATTGAAATATTGCCCACGATTTGCCAAGTGCTAACAGCAATACCGGGGTGAAAAAAAAATGGGGCTTTGTATAATAGGTCTTCTATTCAATGCAAATTTCCACCTGATTGGGTGAGCAGACTGAGATACAAGTATTGTAGCTTATTGAAAAAATAACCTATCACAATTGAAGACTTGAGCTTCTTTGCCCAAGTGTGCACATCACTTCCACTGAAAAAAATAGACTGCAGCATTTTACAACAACAACAACAACAACGACTGACATTTATGCAGTGACTTTAACAATAGTAAAACACCTCAAATGTATCATGAAACAAAATGTAGCACTGAGCCACAAGAAGAAATTATGACAGTTGACCATACGGTTAACAGTAAAGTTGGATAAGGAGTTTTTTTTCAAGAACAGGAAATTGAGGTATCGTAAAATCCCTGCACTGCAGAAGGAGACCATTCGGCCCTACAACTCTGTACCATCTCTCTGACTGAGTTTCTTACCCAGGTCTCTGCCCCGTCTATCCCTGTAACCCCAAACATTTATCATGGCTAATCCATCTAATCTACACATCTTTGGACATTAAGGGGCAATTTTTACCATGAACTACCCATCTCACCTGCAATCTTTGGACTGTGAGAGGAAACCCACCCAGACACAGGGAGAATGTGCAAACTCATTACAGACTGTCACTAGACACTGGAATTGAGCCTGGCTCCCTAATGCTGAGGCAGCAGTGCTAACCAATATGCAAACAACCTTTACCTCCTGTTTTAACATTAAGATGCCTGTGAAAAAGTTTCTGTACGTAGAGTTTGCGTACAGCTTTTCAGCCAATGTTCACTGAACAGCTAGTCACGGAAAATCCTTTGGGTTGCGTGCTTTATTCCTAACCATATGTAATCATATGGAATACCACAGAGTGCAAGTAGACAGTCAGATGGAATATAGGGAAGGAATTCTCGAGATTTGGGCCAAGGTAAATAAAGGCACCACCATCACTGATAGAGTAATTAAACTTGGGAATACACAAAGAGATCAGAATTACAGGAAAGCAGATATCTCATGTTAGGAATAGGTTAATAGACCTTCCAATTAAGTCTTAATTTGATGATACTGATATATAAAGGGACCACAAGTAGCACTATGTGATGATGGAGAATTGTGTGTGAAGTTGGGTCAAAGAAATACAGGTATTTTATGAAGAACCAGAACTCTTGTCTCCTTTATTCCACAGTAACCAGTAAGCTCAAATATCACAGAGCATTTCAGAGTTGGAATCGATTAGAGAGACCTTAGAGGTAATGTTGACTCATGGGCTAGAAAAAGGGTGGGAAACAATCAAGGGTATGAGATTGGATGGGTCTCAGTAAGGACAGGAAAGAAATCTGAGTGTTCCTTACACTTGTCATTGGAGCTGAGGATGGAAGGGATAGGAGGGAGAGAGACTGAGCTTCCAACTCCTGCTCACAGGATAGATAAACAGAAGGGTGATTTTATTGGATTGGGAGATTTTCAACCCAATAATACTCAAATATTTTCCCCCAAAATCCACGCTGAAATAAAATGTGATTTTTATCAGAAATGATGAGTTAATGAAAAAAAAAAATTCAGAATCAATCTTGAAGCAGCTATGTCAGGCTTCTTTGCATTTATTTCAAGTTCAGCTGACTCACTGACTAACTGAATTCAGCCTCTCCTTCCTAGGCATTCCACACTCTTAAAAAAAGCACAAACTCCTCAGCAAATTAATTTCAGACGAGGCTGTCCATTCCAATGTGTCGAATTTGAATTTCGCAGGAATATATTGTTAGCATTTTTTCAATTTATTCATGACACATCCAGTCCGCTGCAGTTTACCAGCTTCGCAAAGATGACAGCAAGAAAGTGCCATGGGCAGCATTTTATTTTAAGACACCTGAGTACGTATTATTAACGCAGACCCAGTGAGTTATGGCTGTAGATTTTTGCTGACACGAGCAGGTGTGTGGCCCTCGCCGACCTACCCAGAATGCAGCGTTGTAAATCAACGTTTCCTGCGGTCTAAAAAGTCATTTATCAGCGACGCGGACTGGGAAAGGCAGTTGGAAAATGCAGGAGGTCACCGTAAACCAGGTGAGAAGGAAGTGGAGGCAAAGGCACTGAATATCAAATCACATACACCAAAAAGATTAATAAAAAGATTCCCTCTTATAAAATAAAAGTCTCCCTCCTGTTTTCACATTAAAATGCCTGTGACACAGAAATGGTTTCTCTCTGCAGGGTTGGCATAAGAACTTTCAGTCAATATTCACTAAGGGGCTAGTATCCCTGAAAAACTCCTCAAATTGTGTGCTTTATTCCTAACTGCACTGCAACATGATCGATTTATACAGTTTAAACAGAATTGTATTCTCTATAATGAAAATATTGAAATGTTTATAACATTCTCATGACTGAACTGAAACACCTCAGAGCACATCTTGATCTCTGCAGAAATTGTGAATAACGTTGCACTTTATCGCAGAATCTCTACAGTACAGGAGGCTGTTCAGCCCATCAAACCTGCAGTGACAACAATCCCATCAGATCCTATCCCCATAACCTTACCGATTCACCCTGACACAAAGGGACAACCAACACGGCCGCACATCTTTGAACTGTGGGAGGAAACCTATGCAGACATGGGAAGAACATGCAGACTCCACAGTGACCCAAGGTCAGAATTGAACCTTGGTGCTGTGAGACAGCAGTGTTAACCACTACGCCACAATGCCAGCCTAAACTTAAAACTTTATAGTTATAACAACTTGAAATCTTTTGTTGTGTCATCAGATTTTATATGAATAAAGTTATATTCTTGCAAAAAAACAAGCTTGTTTTGACTGTCATTCCCCCATTATGTGAAATCATTTGAAATCTGAATTACCTTCACACCTTTCAACCCACATTATTTGGTCGATACGCATTAATGCCTGAAGTCAGTCCCTTTCAGAAAATTCAAGATGATTGCAACTATGTCAAGATGATCATATTCCATTCACATAAAGAGCAGTCATTTGCAAACATACAAATTAGCAGTGGTAGCCACTGGGCCCATTCAGCATCATGGCTAATCGTGGCCTCAACTCCATTTTCCAGTCCACCCCATACACTTGTTGACTCCCTTATCAATCAAGAACCGATCTAACTCAGCATTCGAAATATTCAACGACCAGCCATTCTGCGGGAAGAGTCTCAGATACTCAAAACCCTCACAGAAAACATTTCTCTGCATCTCCTTTGATTTAATCTTTCCCACAAGAGTAAATAGTCAGTATCCACATTGTCAAATCTTATCCTTAATCCGTAAACCCAAAAACAGAACACATCAGCTGCACTTCTTTCAAATCTCATCGACCTTTGGTATGTCAAGTCCCTGATCCAAGCTGATAGCAATCTCTCCAACTGAATCTGACCTTTCACACAGTAAGTCATGACCCACAAACTTCAGTGGCCACACCCAACCTTTTGCATAATCTAGTTGTTTGCCTTACCATTTGCCCAGCTGCTGTGAGAGTCTTTGCTTCTGATCCAAACCCCATTATGGCAAGCAAGTTCAACCAAGAAAATGAAATGAGCAAACCTTTGCAAGCACAGGTATGAGTGTGGAATCCAGTATGCCAGAGGCTGCTTCCCCTTGCTTCATAAGCTGTTTGATGGATGACTGAAGGACACAAAGACAGATCTCCAACTCCTCATTACTAGAGAAGTTTCCATAAGTCACTCCTGACTCATCCTAACTAGATATCCAAAAAATCGAAATAATTACGCAATTGCATATCACTGTGGATGCTGGAATCTGAAACCAAAAGAGAAAATGCTGGAAAATCTCCTGGAGAGAAAAGAGCTGAAGTTAAGTCTGGGTGACCCCTGTGTCAAAGCCAAAAGGCATAGGAAGTGGGAGATATTTACACTGCAGGGAGAGGAAATGAAATACGAGTCATAGCCACAGAAACAAGGGGAAAGTCTGCTAACGGCAATCCATTGAGAAACTAAAAGGTGTGAACGGCCAAACAGCAGAGAAGCTGAAATTAGAGCATAAACTGTGACAGATAAAGATGTGGCGAGGGGGGGGGGGGGGGGGGGTGGAGGTGATGAGTGAAGAGAGATGTAAAATTGAGAAAGAGTAAAGGGAAGCAAAGGAGGAGAAAAATTAAGGAAAGGGACAGATAAAATAAGGGGAAAAATGTGAGAAGTAAAGGACAATACAGAAATAAAAAGTAAAGAACAGTTTCAAGCTAAATAAAATGAAAATAAAAGAGGTTAAGGCAGAGTAGAGCTAATCATTCCAACACTTAGAGAAATGGAAAGCAGTGAAGGTGGATTGGGGAAGGAGGGGAGGACTCTGGGGTCACATGTAGGCCAGGCCAGCTAAGGATGCCAGATTTCCTTCCCTTAAAGACATTTGTGAACCCAGATGAGTTTTTCCAACAATCAACAATGGTTCCATGGTCATCAGGAGATTCTTAATTCCACATTTTTAAATTTGAATTTAAATTCTACCATCTGTTGTAGCAGGATTCTAACTCAGGTCTCCAAAACATTCAGATGACTTTCTGGATTAATAGCCTAGCGATAATACCACTGGGCCATCGCCTCCCCCCATAGTTTCACAGCTACGTGAAATAGGATCATTAGACAATCCATTTGAGAAAGCTACCTGCTGCATTGAATAAATATTTCGAACATGAGGCCATTACAATTCACCTCTAATTATAATTTCCATTTTATTTGACTAACATTGATAATTCATTGTTGGTTTTTCTGAAGAACCACTGACAAGTATGGGAATTATTCCTCACACTTCACTGAGGCTCTCCACAGACTTTGCAACATTACTTACTCAATTTTGTTTTTCAATTCATTCAGGTTGGTATTTGGATTATAATTTACCACTGCAGAATGGCAAGGCACAGCCCAGCTGTCTCACTCGTTCTCTCTGTTTGTTTGTATCTGCCTGTCACTCTCTCTCTCTCTCTGGGTGGCACAGTGCCGAGCACTGCTGCCTCACAGTGCCAGGAAACCGGATTTGATTCCTAGCTTGAATCACTGTCTGTGTGGAGTCTGCACACTCTCCCCATGTCTCCATGGGTTTCCTCCCACAATCGAAAGACATGTTGGTTAGGTGTATTGGACGTGCTAAATTCTCTCTCAGTATACCCAAACAGGCGCCAGAATGTGACAACTAGGGGATTTCACATTAACTTCAATGCGGTGTTAATGTATGCCTACTTATGACACTAATAAATACAAGTTATGTAAAAAAAAGCTTAAAATTGGCATTCTGCTCATTTTCAAGTTTTAGGAGTACAATTTAAAGAAAAAAAAAAATCAGCACCAGCAGCAAACCTCACTTATTTTTCAGTCAAGTGGCAAAGCCAGACATGACTACATTGAACACACACACACACATTTTCAAGATGGTAACATGTCAGTAACTCTTGCGCTGATTTCTAAGTAGCCAAACCAGGAATTAGGAACACTGCAACCAAAACAACATAGTCAGAGAAGTCATTACCATTTTGTTGTCCATTGATTGTTTCACAGTACATTGTAAACTCAGAAGTAAGCCTACAGACTGCTGCTTCATTGAAGTAATAGATGGCCATCAAATTTATGATTGGCACTTATAATTGGTGAGCAACTTTCAGTCGTTGCATGTGCATCCAGCAGAGGAAGCTGCCTCTTGGAGGTATAGTTCAACATTCTGGCCAGGACACAAAAAAATAAGTAATTATGATGTTGTTGGAAGAAAAAGCACAAATTTATTGTGCCAAGGTAGTGGAACTAAGATCGTATCTTCGAGTGAACGCACAAGACCGAGCGTGTGGTCAACAGTCAGCATTAACCAGGTTAAAAAAAGGTAGACAGAACCCAAACGTGAGGCAAGAATACAATAAGTTGTGTCGAAACTTCATAAAATTCAGATGAGGGAGGCAGGAGTGAAGGATTAGGCTGGCACTTTACTTTTCATAATCTCCAGACATCGAGGGGTTTATATCCATCAAAGCATTTTCTAAAGTGTAGGGAATGTGGGAGTCTTAATGCAAAGAGCAAACTCTTAGATAAAACTGGATAATTTATTTTTTGCGATGTTGATTTAGGGATAACTTCCCTGTTGCTGTTCAAAACAGAACCATAAAATCTTTCAGTTCTCCTGAACATACATTCAAAAGACACCGCCTCTGACAGTGCAGTGAAGCATCAGCCTTGATTTTTGTGGTCTGAGAATGGGACTTGCATGTGGAACCTTGTGGTTCAGAAGTAAGAGTGCTAGCAACTGAGCCACAGCTGAAAATTGTGTGTCAAATGCTGGGCACCAGATTTTAGGCATAACTTGAAGGTACCAATTGACAAAAAAGATTTATAAGAATGGGTGTCAAGTTGTGGGAGTTCTGTTTCCTAAATCAATTGGAAGAATTGGGGTTGTTCTACTTAGAAAAAAATAGAGGAAGAGAGACTTGAAAGAGGGGTCCACAGACAGAACATAAAGAGCGGGATTCTCAATCTCATCCATACCATCCCCGGCCAGTCAGAACACAGAACTTGGCATTCCAACCAAAACTACATTCATCTTCAGCGCCACCAAAGAATCCCAGCCACAAACGAGGACAGAGGTTTTCAGTGACTTTTCCAAGTGGCAGAAGAGTTAAAACTGAAGGACATTGAATTAAATTGAGTATCAAAGGTGATAAGAAAAAACTGCTTTGTTTACGCAGTGAGTGGTTTGGATCTGGAACCCATTGTCCAAAATAGGTGATGGAAAGACAACTATGGCTTTCAAAAATGGAGCAGGACGAGTGCAATCTTTGCAGGGCTGCAGTAACAAGATCAGAGGTTTAGTCTTGCAAAAAAACAAGCCTTGGTTCAATAGGTCAAATGGCCTCCTTTTGTGCTACAACATTCTATGGGAGCAAAGTAGTTAGCACCTGCTGCTTTACAGCACCAGGTATTCAGGTTCAATTCCTGTCTTGGGTGAGTGCTGTTACCAGTTTGTTCAATGGTAATTGTGTTGGCTGCATGAGTGAATCATGACTGGAGCCTGTGAAGTACCATCTACAAGATGCACTGCAGCAACTCACCAAGCGTCAACACCTTCCAAACCTGTGAGCTATCCCACCTAGAAAACCAAGGATGCCAAAACACCACCACCTCCAAGTCTCACTCGATCTATGTTCCTTTATTGTTACTGAGTCAAAAACCTAGAAGCTCACCCCAAAAGCACTGAAAATAACCAAGGCACATAAGCGCTTCAAGGCAGTTGCTCACCATCTCCTTCTCAAGGGCAATTAAGGATGGGCAAAAAGTGCTTGCCTTGCCAGAAACATTCACATTCCAAAAACAAATCAAATAAATTATACTTGCACATATGGTGTATCAGGGAACAGTGGGTGGATGTGTTGTTGGAATGACTCCAATTCTCATTTCAACTTCAATTGGCAGTTGTCCTGAATTGCAATTTTCAGGTCTCAAACTCTCAATCCTTTACATAGTGGCAACAGAACCAAATATAACAGGTCAAATCTTCTGATCTCCAGGATCCTGTGCAAGTCCTGATGCCTGAACTTCCTGGGGAAATTGCCTTGAGGTTTCAAATAGGCGCAAATTGGCATTAACAGAAGGCACGTCAGATACTACCCTGGCGCGTCCCTTACCTCCCAGGGGCTTTACTCACACTCATGCCTCCAATGTGGTCATCATCATTGGTTTTCTTCGGAGGGGTGGGGGCAAGGACCATCAAAAGGATCCTGAAGACAATAGCATTAAGCTTATTAATAACATATAAATGAATGCTAATTCAAGGCAGGTTAGCACCCAGATGATGAGTTCCCAGAGGGGTCTCAAATTGAGACTCACCACTGCAAATTTCAATATGGGCTTCTTGAGTGTTAGCAGCCGTAACAAGATCTACACCCTTGGCAAAACGGGCCTGGAGAATCATGCCCAGAGTGCCGAATACCTTCTCAGCGGGCAGTACTCGTTATATCTTAGCCATCTTTAACCTTTGTAAATAATTAGCACGTAAATAAATGGTTTTTGAATGAGTAGCTGTCTCTATCAAGATCTCTCCCAAAGTAAGAGGCGAATTCCGAGACATACCCATCATAACAGGAGGGTATTCCAGGGTGTTTTACAGCCGATGTTGTACCTCTGAACCGCTATTGCAATGTCAGAAATGTGGCAGCCAATTTGTGCATAGCAAGATCCCACAAACAGCAATTTGATAATGAGCAGATGACATACTTTTGTGATGTTAATTGAGGGAATTTAAACAATATCTATATCTGTCATGGGATGTGGGCATGGCTGAGCAGGGCAGCATTTTTGCCCTTGAGAAGTTAGTGGGGTACTGCCTTCTTGAACAACTGAAGTCAATGTGTTGCACAGATACCCATAGTGCTGTTAGAAAGAGAATTCAAGGATTTTAACTCTGAAATAATGAATAAACTGTGATATATTTCCAAGTCAAGATGGTATGAAGCATGGAGGGGAACCTGCAGGTGGTGGTGCTCATTGGTTCTGCTGCCTTGTCCTTCCAGAGGGCGTGGGTTTGGAAGGTGCTGTAGTGAATGCATCTTGTAGACGATACAACTGTTGCCACTGTGTGTCAGTGGTAGAGGGAACAAAGCTTCATTGTGGCGGATGGGGCGCCAATCAAGCGGGCTGCTTTGTCTTAGTCAGTGTCGAGCTTCTTGAATGTCAAAGCTGCACTCATCCAGGCAAGTTGCATCGTACTTCTGACTTGTGCCATGTAGATAGCAGACAAGATTTGGGAAGTCAGGAATTAAGTTCCTCTCCATAGTGTTCCCAGCATCTGACCTGTTTTTGTATTTGTTTGGTTATACAGATCAGTTTCTGGCAATGGTAACACCCCAGAATTTGATAGTGGGCATTCACCGATGGTAATCTCACTGAACGTGAATGGGCAAGGGTGAGATCCAGTCTTATTGGAGATGGTTGTTGCCTGGCACTTGCATGGCACAAACGCCACTTACCATCTATCAGCCCAAGCCTGAATATTGACGAGGTCTTGTTGCATTTGGATCTGGACTGTTTCAGTATCCGAGGAGCTGCAAATGATGCTGATTATTGATTAGGATAATGGGGATAGTTTCCTTGTACTTCTTTGAAATAGCGCCAGGGAATCTTTTATGTCCATCGAGATTTAAGTGAATTCTAACTCATGGAAATCAGGTTTACATTCAGACGATTGTGTCACCAGCAAGGGGCAGGGAAAATCTCAAACTGAAATCTCACCACCACAAATCTCATTATAAACTTCTCGCAAGAATTAGTGGCGATAACAAGATTTGAGCGCATGGTGAATTGGCCTGGAATGTCTGTATCCTTTCTCAGAGGGAAGCACGTGCTATATCTTTGTCATTTTTTTTATTATAGTCATAAGTAGGCCTACATTAACAACGCAATGAAGTTACTGTGAAAATCCCCTAGCCACTACAATCCGCCGCCTGTTCAGGTACACTGAGGGAGAATTTAACATGGCCAATATACCTAACCAGCAGGTCTTTTGGACTGTGGGAGAAAACTGAAGCACCCAAAAGAAACCCACGTTGACGTCAGGAGAATGCTACACAGAGAGAGCGACCCATCGAACCCTGGTCCCTGGTGCTGTGAGGCAACAATTCTAACCACTGTGCCAATGTGCCACCCATTTAATCATTAACCATTTAGCGATCTTCAACCATTAGGGCCTTAGGTTTATGTTGGAAACCTAGGTGATATGATTCTCTGATCCTCCTGCAGCGAATGGAGTTTTCGTTGAGTTCCAAATTTTCCATTCTCTCTGGCAGAGGGGGTGGGTGAGAGAAATGAGATCAGAGGATAACTCACTTAATGTCTCAGCCAAACACTGGCGCAACCATCAGTGCTGCGCTGAAGTGTCAACTGCAACGTTTTAATGTTTAAATCACTGAAATGAGACATGAAGCCACAAACTTCTGCTTCACAGGTGAGACTGCAACCAGCCACAATGTTGCTGCCACACGGAATATAACAAGCTGAGTGCCAAAGAAGTTAAGTGATGTATTTAAAATTAGCAGAAATAGCTTGCTCTTTTGACCCGCACTCCTCTTTTCACGAACAGTATGGCATGGTAAACAATATGACATCTAACTCTGCAGGGGTGACAACACTGTTACCTATTTTAAAACAATGACTCATTAAACTCATTATCTAATGTCAGAAAATGAATGAGTTCTTGAACCATAAAATCCACCGTTTGATGCAAATTTATCTGACATTTTTAGACATAACTTATTGTACATTTTGATTTGAAGTCGCAATGTGATTTCTCTTTTTTGTCTATATAAAGCTCTGTGAAATGCTTAACTATAGATTGAGGCAGAGAGAGAGAGAGAGGGAGAATGAATTATATCCTGAGTATAGTCAGATTTACAGTATTACAAAGGACAATCTCTCCTTCTAAAGCTGCTGCTGGCCTTCAAAGGTTGCACAACAATACCCTCTATGACCTGAAATATGCTATCACCAAAAATATGCAGTGATGGGAACTCTTTTTTGTGACATTACCCGCCTAATTGGCACACATTCGATAGTTAACTATACATCATGGATGGCATTACAGCTGGAGGCTTCAAACCTCTGAAGATTCAACCAGCATTTGACGTTTAAAGACACATTGTTATTTGCAATTTCTGCCCAGAAATTACTGAGGTAAAGCAAACTGCCTGCTGGGCAGTATCCAACATGTGACCGTAGTGGGAGTTTGCTGAAATCAGTTTCTTTTTAGCCAAACTGATTAAGCTGTACAATTGGAACACAGAAATGCCTACAGAAAAAAAAAACTGTACCTTTTGTTGCTTTCCTGGTTTTAAAATTCCATCTCTATCGCTCCCTCACAGTATTCACTGAATAACACAACACGGCTGCAATTTGATTCTACCTTGCTGTCAATAGAATTCAGTTTCTCGATGTAAATTGCTTTCAAATATTTTCCCCACTTAGTCGAGGAAACTGTCTCACTTCATCTCTCTTTTATCGGCTGAGTGGGGGAAATCAGAATTTACATGCCAGGAAATCACAGGGGCAAAGTCAATATCACTAAAGGACCGAGACAATGCTAAATCAAATCAGAACCATCATTGTAATCATGCCTGTTTCAAAGGTGCAGTTTTGGAAACTATCACAGCTCACTGCTGTTTTTGGCTGAGGAATAAATTTCTCTCTTCCAAATAGCCATTGTAAGCATTGTTCCCATGAACAATAACTAATGTCACCATCCTTGCTTCACAATGATGTGAAAACTGTGATCTTGACCAATGCATCCACCACAAACCTAATTCACATTCAGACCAGGATCAAGCAAGGTTGTGTCATTGCACTGAAGCTCTTCTGAACTGCCTTTGCTACAATGCTTCACCTCACCCTTAGCAAGCTCCCAGCTGGAGTGGAACAAAACTACAGAACGGATGGGAGTCTGTTTAACATGCACTGTCTGCAAGTCGGCTTCAAGGTCATCCCGTCCTAAATTTTTAAAGTTTATCACATGCAGGCTTACATTGATACTGCAATGAAGTTACTGTAAAAATCCCCGAGTTACTACACTCCTGCGCCTGTTCGGGTACATGAAGGGAGATTGGTGTACCTGCGCAATGGCGCCCTGAGAGCTCAGCAGCTGGCTTCAGTAGTGAACTAGGCTCCATGCTCCCCCGGGCTGGTGAGAATCACATCCTGGCACTCTTTTTTCAAATCAAGTGCTACATGATTGTGTCTAGGAACTCACCCAAAGAAAAATGCGATTCTGTCCCAATTTGACGTTCATCCGACATTTATTATTTTTTCATAAAACTCTGCGCTGTGAATAAAACTTTAAATACATGTTCCCATGAAAACTGTTGATAACCATTTTGGACAATAATATTGTAATCATCGAAACTCCAACCTCAGGGAATCTGATCCTGTTCTTTAGAATTTTTATTTCACGTCAATATATATTTCCGTCACTACTTCTACTGATCATGAGGATGCTACTGGGACTTGACTGGTTGAGTTGTAGTTATAAAAGGACCTTTTCCCCTGGAGCGTAGGAGGCTTAGGGGTGATCTTAGAGATCTATAAAATAACGATAGGTATAGATCAGCTTGTCAGTCAAGACCTTTCTCCAAAGATAGGGAAGTCTCAAACTAAAGGGCATAGGTTTAAGATGAGAGAGGAGATCCACAAAAAGGTCCAGAAAGATAATTTTTTTCTACTCAGAGGGTGGTGAGTTTCTGGAATGAGTTGCCAGAGGTAGTAGTAAAGGCAGGTACAATTTTAAAACGCACTTTGACATTTACATGGTAGGACGAGTATCGAGGGATACGGGTCAAATGTGGGCAACTGGGATTAATTCAGTGGTAAAAACTGGATGGATAAGTTGGGCAAAAGGCCTGTTTCTATGCTGTAAACCTCTGTCACAATCTCAGTATTTAAACATTAAAAACGCAAGTTGCTCTGACTTTTAAAAATTACCCTTCTCGCTGTTTGCATATATTCAAAGCTCACATGATAAGCATAATCAACTTGCAACGAGCACTAATTTCTAAGGTACATTCATTTAAAAATGAAGTTTAAGGTTTCATGTTTGATTAGCTACTGCAGTTTTGTTTGCACTTAAGTGCATCTGACATAAAGATCATGTTGAAGTAAACAAATATGAAACATGCTTATGTTCGATGAAAGCACTGCAGTGTGAACCACGTGACTACGGCAGAATAAGGTCAGAATATGGCAGAATTCCATAGGGACCAGCATTTGAGTCTCAACTTGGGTCATTGGCTGCACATTGTCCCCAGTATCTGTGTGGGTTTCCTCCCACAGTCTGAAAGATGTGCTGGTTAGATGCATTGGCCATGCTAAATTCTCCCTCAGTGCATCCAAACAGGCGCCAGAGTGTGGCAACCATGGGACTTTCACAGTAACTTCATTGCAGAGTTAATGTAAGCCTACTTGTGACACTCATAAATACACTTTTAACAGGCAACTAAGAGCAATTAAAAAAACACACTGACCCAACTTTTATCATAGAAACCCTACAGTACAGAGAGGCCATTCTGCCCATCGAGTCTGCACCAACCACAATCCCACCCAGGCCCTATTCCCATAACCTGATGTATTTTACCCACTAATCTCTCTAACTTATGCATCTCAGGACACTAAGGGGCAATTTTAGTGTGCTCAATCAACCTAACTCTCATATCTTTAGACTGTGGGAGGAAACTGGAGCAGCTGGAGAAAACCCATACAGACACGAGGACAATGTGCAAACTCCACACAGACAATGACCCATGCCAGGAGTCAAACGCAAGTGCCTGGAGCTGTAAAGTACTAGTGCTAACCACTATGCTACCATGCCATCTGCTGATTAAATAACAGCTCAACGGTGACCTTGAAAAAGCTGCCCCAAAAAATTTTGCGGTCTTTATGACATGAAGCTTACCGTTAGCAATGTTTGCTTCACTCCGGTGCCAAGTCAACAGGGTCTCAAGACATCCAGCAACAACGAAGTCACCAAGCAGACTCAGCAACTAATTACATTGAAGAGTCACTTTCGCTAACAAGTCAGTAAACAAAATGCACTTCATTTCACTGATACCAGACTTAAGATTGGGACATACAATGGGATGAAGATAAAAACTGAAATATCATTTTTTTAAAAAAAAACTGAAATGGTTTACCATGATATAGTAATTTGTTATTGTGCACAAAATAAAATGGTGTTTTCAGGGCTAGAAAGGCTGTTTATTAATATTGTGAACTTTGTATGTTGTTAAAAGCCAGCTGCATCTCATTGAGAAGGTTCAACTTCTATCTGGGGATGTTACGTCAAAACTAATGGAGAAAAGATAGAAGCTCATTAAAGATCTTCCTCTGTGGGAAGCACAATAGCAGATCCTATAGAGGAGCAGAGAATGATTGCCAGAACGTCTGGTGTGGATGTTAGAAGTTGCTGTCAGTTTCACAGGTGGAATGGCAGCAAACGCAAACGGTTTTGCCACAGTTACAATGGAGAAGTTCAGGCCATAGCTGCTTTTTTTATATTTCCAATCATATTGATTGGTTACACATAAATGCACTTCACTAATCAATAGGAAAGATAAAAGGTAAAATATTGCAAATGGCAGAGAGCTGAAATGAAAACTCAGCAGGCCCGGTAACATCTCTGGAAACAGAAACAGACAGCTGGAATCTCTGATCATTCCCACTAACAGGATCATCCGGCCCTGCCGATGACAAGTTCAGGAGGGTGTGAACAATGGAAATCCCTGTTGACAGCAACAGAATTGGACAATCCCGCGACTGCCAATCGATGGCAAGCTCGCCTTCCTGCTGCAAAACACACCACGGGGGGGGGTGTTGTGGAAAATCCCACCCATGTTTTAAGTCCAACATAACCCTTCTTCTGAAACCTGCCAAGTTTTCCAGTATTTTGTTTCCATTAACGAAATGAAAGTCCACACAGTATAAATTTAAACTGATTTTACAGAAAGAGAAATGCAGCAATTTAGTTCATTGAGCTTGTATTGTTCTAACAATGTTAGTAGCGCGTGGGCTTTCACAGAAAGAATAAATGTGGTTTGCACATGTAGATTCAAAGTGACACCATCAGATTTATCTCAGGATCTCTTGCTTGCACAGAGAACAAACAAACGTAAAACAGCAGCCTCTGCAACACCCTAATGACATCGACATCAAATCATGTGATCAGCTTCATGCAACCCTTTTAAATATAGAACAGATCTCAACACATTCTGTAAGTGAAAGTTAAGACATAACAGAAGATGGAGTGACATCTGCATTAATATTTTAAAAAGAAAAATAAAACTCTACATCTATTCATATGCATCATGCTCAGTATCTGATGACTTTTGGGTAATTGTATTATGGCACTGCATGGCACAGAATAGATGGCACAATGACCTGGGTTTGACTCCAATCTTGGATTAATGCCTGTGTGGTGTCTGCACGGTCTCCCCATGTCGGCAAGGGTTTCCTTCCAGTGCTCCATTTTCCCCTCAGTCCGAAAGGTGTGCTAGTTATTTATATTGACCATGCTAAATTTTCCCTCACTGTATCCAAACAGGTGTCGGTGTGTAACGACTAGTGGATTGTCGCAGTTACTTCATTGCCATGTTAGTACAAGCCTACTTGTGACACTAATGAATAAACTAAACTATTGAAAGATCCCAAGTGTTATCCCAGGCTTTTTACCAAGTGAGTTCATTGTCATCATTAATAACAGTGGATCTCAGGAATTGACTTGATCCCCTCAAGCCATCAGTCCCATGACGGCTTGTCATTGCCAAAAGCAAACACAACTACAGTACATTTCAGCAGCTTTGCACTGACGTAGTGGCAATCTAAATTCACTGGTGCAGCATTAATAAGGAAATGTCTTCTGAACTCTGTTAGGCTTTTGGCACCAGACCACATGAACATCAGGTAGAATGAATCACTTTCTAATGCTCTTGCATAGCATGCAGTATAATTTTACATGATATAATTTATCTAACTGGCGTGGGGGTGAAAATCAAGCTTTCATTTGATTAAAAGTAAAAGGAAAAACAATAATTCAAGTGGTTAATTAGATGCACGATTTAAAATATAGAAACCTGACGCTATGTAAATATGTTCAAATGTCACCCAACTGTTTCTGTATCAAATCGCTGCATTTCTTTGCATTTCATTCCTTCCTTGAATTTATTAAAGTGCTGACACTGTACTTCCTGAAAATCTGCCTTCATAACTGATACCAGATGGCTCCACTTAGCTGCCAATGTCAATCACTCACTGATCTGATCAACAAATCAATAGGTCATAGCTCTGTGACTGACCGAAGCTCAGGCAAAATGTCAGCAACTCTTTTTTTTAAAAAAAAAAGAGCACTCCCTGGGATTTCTGAAAGGTTCAATTTCTCTAGGATGGTTAACATATGTATAATGCATCAAATATATATTCAAATGTTAAAGGTCAGATGCAGATAGACAAGTTACGTAGGACAAGCAAGTCAAGCTTTTCAGGATTGACCAGTCTATTTCTTGGGTTGATTTCTGTGTTTCAAGTGAAGAAATATGCTTGACATTCAATGTCAGCACTAAACAATCCCAGGTCAACAAGATCACAAGCCATGTACTGAATGGTTTCTCAACCATTGTACCAATGTCAGAAAGCACTGTCAACTGTACCTGAAACTACATGTTTCCACACCAGTCATCCTTTGGCCGCCTTGATTGACATTGCCAGTTTATACCAGAAATGTTATTTTTGTCTCTGACACCCCTGCTCACTTACATTGAGTAGAGACTGCCCAAAGTCGCTTCAGTAAAGATCCTTTCAAATAAGAATAAATAAAGGCATCAATTGCTTGGGTCTGGTATAGACACATATTGATGTCCAGGACTGAAAGGACGACAAGCAATTCAGTGCCCACTAAATACTTCTAATTATTCACTATCTAAGGGGAGGCAACTGCAGAGTGGTACCACTATTGGACTATTAATCCAGAAACTCAGCTAATATTCTGGAGACGTGGGTTCAAATCCCACTATGGCAGATGGTGGAAATTTAAATTCAATAAAAAAAAATCTGGAATTAAGAGTCTACTGAATACCGTGAAAACATTGTTGAGTTGTTCACTAATATATTTTAGGTAAAAAAAAATTGCCATTCTTACCTGGTCTGGTCTACTAGTGACTCCAGAGCCACAGCAATGTGGTTGATTCTCAACAGACCTCCAAGGACAACTAGGGTAGTTGATGGCCTAGTGGTATTATCACCACACAATTGATCCAGAAACTCAGCTAACATGCTGGGGACCTGGGTTCAAATCCTGTCACAACAGATGATGGAATTTGAATTCAATAAAAAAAAAATCTGGAATTAAGAATTTAGTGGGAACCATTGTCAGAAGAACCCATCCGGTTCATTAATGTCCTTTAGGGAAGGAAATCTGCCATCCTTACTTGCATGTGATTTCAGAGCCGCAGCAATATGGTTGACTCTCAACTGCCCTTGGGCAACGAGGATTGGGCAGTAAATGCTGGCTAGCCAGTGATGCCCATGTCCCATGAATAATAAAAAACCATGTTTCAAGAAAGCAGGTCAATACACCTCCTCTTGACATTCACTGTCGGACATGCATGTTTTCCATAAAGTGCTAAAAACTGCATGACATTTTCAGTACTCTTGGTGATATAAAATTGCTTTGTACAACTGACTCTTAGCAAGGTTTATTTTGACCTAGCCATGATAATGATGGTTACAATACTGAAGGGCTGGGAGCAGGAATCCTGCTTTGTATTCCGGAAATGCCGAATTTAGCAGCAGAACCAGATAAAGATTTTCTGTCCCTGGATGGGATTTTTTTCGTCCCCTTTCCACCCCTGCCAAATTTTGCGACTGTGGAGATGGTCCTCGATTGGCTCGTGGCAGGCTCTTCCAATCCCGCTACTTGTCAACAGTATTTCCCATTGTTCACACGTACTGTCATGTGGGAACCTGCAGGGGAGTGAGGTTCATCATTGGGTTGGTGGGAAGGGCCACTGTTTTCTGTCTAAAATCAGATAGGAGAACGTGGCGTGGAGGAGGGGGGGGGTGCAGGAAATCAAGGTGGGCTGGGTAACGGTGGGAAGGTGGGGTGGGGCTGGGCCTGGACTTGTTTTTTTTTGGGGGGGGGGGGGGGGCGGTGAGGAGGGCATCTTGAGAGATCATGGGGCTGGCCATTGATTGTGCTAGCCAGCGATCGGGAGGCATCAATTGGGGGGAGGGGGGGTGCACTGCATATGCTTCATTCTCAGCGTTGATAAGTCAGCACACACGTGCTGTGGCCTGTTCAGTGCTATGCTGCGGCCTCTCCAGCAGGAATATGCAGAGTGATTTATACTAGTGCACTCAGAAGTGCACAAATGTGGGAGATTCATTTTTAAACTCCCACTGAAAATCTAAGCGTTGCATTTACTCCAGTTTTTACGCAAATGCAACACTTAGAATTGTTTTTGGGAGAAATTGCCCCCATGGACTGCAGTGGTTCAAGACAGCAACTCACACCAGCATCTCAACGACAACTTGGGATTGGAAATAAATGCTAGCCTAACCAGCGACACCCACATCCCATGAATGGATAAAAATACTTGAGTGCAAATCAACTGGAACTCGCATGAAAATAGATTTAATACAGGATTGATTTCTGGCTTATTTTTCCTCTCATTATTTTGTTTTCACTTTTTTTAAAGCATTACATCAATTAAATTCAGTCTGTTGTTCCATCTGGTTCACTGATGCATGAACATTATTTTGTTTAAGCATCAATTGGATTATTTTTTGAATTAACTTGTGGGATTTGAGCAATGAAAAGTTGGGCATTTATTGCCCAGCTCTAATTGCTCGTGAAGGTGGTGCAGAGCCTTGTTCATGCACCCCTGCAGTTCACATAGTATAGGTATGTCCATGGCACTTCTATAGTGCTTACAGCACAGGAGGTGACCGTTCTGCCCATCCAGTGTGTGTCAGCTCCCCACAGAGCAATCCCGTTAGTCGTTATCTCCATCTCTGCAGCCTATTCCCTCAAGGCTCAGCCAATTTCCTTTTGAAATCATTGATCATTATACACCACATTTCAATGTTTTGATTCAGTGATAATGAAGGAACTGCAATAAATGCCCAAGTCAAGACAGTGGCATGGCAGCACGGTGACAATTAGTTTGACTCACAGCATCAGGGATCTGGGTGACTGTGTGGAGTTTGCACATTCTCCCCATTTCTGCATGGGCTTCCTCCAGGTACTCCAATTTCCTCCCACAGTCCAAAGATATGCAGCTTACGTGGACTGATCTTGGTAAATTGCCCCTTAATTCAAACGTATAGATTAGTAAACGGAAATGTATGGGGCTATCGGGTACAGTGAAGGGGGAGGGGCAAGAGTTCCAGGTCCCCACCTTAAGATACTCTGTTGGAGAGTCGGTGCAGATGCGAGGGCTGAATGACCACCTTCTGTACTGGAGGGATTCTATGATTCTAGAGTGACAGGAGCTGCAAATCCACAGTCTCAATGTTATCCTAAGAATAGAATTAGATTAAATATCAGGAATTTGAGAGATTTGGAAGGACAGCTGGAGGTTCTAGGTACTCCTCTTCATCTTCTAGGAGACTCTGGTTGCAGGTTTGATACAAAAATACAAAAGTAAGATTAGGTGAATTGGCTATGCTAAATTGCCTCAATGTCCAAAGATGTGCAGGTTTAGTGGATTAGTCATGGTAAAACCTTGAATATAGGAATTGGGACGTCTTGAAGTCGTATAAAATATTGGTAAGGCCATACTTGGAACATTGTGTCCAGATCTGGTCACCCAATTATAGAAAGGATATTTTAAACTAGAAAGAGTGCAGAAAAGATTTACTATGATGCTACCAGGACTTTAATGGTTATAAAGAGTGCCTGGATAGACTGGGACTTTGTTTCCAGGAGCACAGGAGGCATAGGGATGATCTTACAGAGGTTTATAAAATCACAAGGTGCGCAGACTTCAGCATCTTTTCCCAAAGGTAGGGGAGTCTAAAATTAGAGGGCATTGGTTTAAGCTGAGAAGGGAGAGATACAAAAGAATCCACTGGAGTAATTTCTTCACACTCTTCTCTGGAACAAGCTGCCAGAGGCAGTAGTAGTGGTGGATACAATTGTCCTTTAAAAAGCATTTAGACAATTATATAGTTAAGATTGTTATTAAGGGAATTGGGATTAGCTTAATGGTAAAAGCTGGGCAGCATGGACAAGTTGGGCTGAAACTTGTAAACCTCTGTGATTCAAACCATGGTGTTACCTGGATAGGGCAGAGGGGGTGCTCTTTTGCAAGCAGTGCAGACTCAATGGGCTGAAATGCCACCTCCTACTCCATAGTGATTCGACAGTTCTATTCCAACACGGGCTTGTTAGTGACGGAATGGCTTTGAGGGAGTCAGGATTCAGCAGCCGAACAATCAAGTTCACAATTTCCTGAAACTTGCAACATTGAGTCACAGATAAAAAGGTGGAGCCACTTGAAACAGTGCAACTTGAACTTTCTCTTTTCGTTGCTGTGAACCAAAGAATGACTCTCAAGCTGCCTCAGTTCAAACCAAAATTTGATAATGAGAGAGATAATGTAGGATAAGTATCACAGCAGGAAAGTTTCTGCTGAATATCAAATGCTTATCTTGATTGAAGCATCAAGGGACAGATACAAGCTAAGGGATTGGGAACAACTCACCAAAAACAGCGCAAATGTATAGGTTCCAAAAATGATTCCTACCAACATTTTTACTTGAGGATACCCAGACTATGTTTAGCCACAGTTCACAGCACTCCGAAAGTAAGCACAAGTCTGCAAGTGATGCTGTTAATTTGAGAAAATATACAGAATTTACTACACTGGGACATCTTCCAAGACCAGATGGATATTAGCTGATCATTATGCCAGCACTGTCTTACACTACATAACGAGGACACGTCAAGGAACACTGTAGAGCAAGATGCCGATTATTCAAATCTAAACTGCAACCTATGGGGATCACTAATAGAAAACAATTCGATGGACACAACTGATAAATGTTCTTGATTATTCTAATGAAACAGCCGCAGGTGTGATCATTCTTCATCAGATATGTGTTCTGTTGGGATGGACCTACCACTCCCTCATTCAAATTCCCATAGTATAAGACATGAACGTCCATCATCTTATGAACTCCACTTGTCTTCAGGTGACCTTAGATGCTGATAGGATTAATGATGTACTTCATTGATTACAAGTCTCCTCTGACATGCCTTCACAGCACCCTCTGTCAGTGCCACCTTCACATTTAGGAATGTTGAATATTTTTTTCTCTGTCTCATTGAGATTGCAGTTCCGCCAAAGCCTCACCACCTGCTCTGTCCCGAAACGCGACCGACGAGTTGATCGTTTTCACCGGTTCCTCCCCATCGTCTCGATCAGGGCTCAATGTTGCTGCCTTTTGTCTGACTGGAACACAAAATTCCAACACTCAAGTTCCGCAGAGGAGCGAGCTGAATCAAAAGCAGCACAGAAAGTGGCTGCCCTGCAGCTGGGAGTTGGGCGTTATATTGCGGTGCTTCCTATATAATTAAAATATAGCAAAACTGAAGCTTTAATTAAAGTGTTCTGCATATCAACGCCAGAGTTTTTGGGGATATTTAGAACATTTATCTCCACCAATTTAACTTGACTTTCAAACAGAAACTGCCAAGACATCTGATTGGTTGGTGTAATTTGCATATCCAATCAGTTAAAAAAAACAGTTTGTCAGTTTCAATGCAAATTTAAGTGGAACGTTCTCTGCTGCCAAATTGAGCTGTTACTGGATGTGGGATCTGTGTCACTCAGTGTTCAATCTGAGCTGAAAGTGGCAAGTTTCAGCTGCTGACTTGTTAGAAACGGTTGACTTACACTTTCTGAAAGGTCACAACACAGTTTCCCCCTCGTCGTGTCTCAGTCAACTATGAACATTCATCTCAGCAGTCAGAGTGAGCTACTGTCGGAAGTTCCAATAAATCTGATAGAACATACACTCAAATTGTTTGCACTTCGTTGTCTCGCAGTCTCATGTTTATTCCTTTTCCCTCCTTTATCTGGCCTGTTGTGGCTCCTAACAGTTCCTGGCCACGGCTGAATTTAGGCATAAGCTAAACATGCTACAGCTCAAGGCCTCTCAAAATTTCAGAAGGTTTACAACAAAGAGAACATTTAAGAGCAGATACCAGAAAAGAAAAAGAAAGCACCAGCTTGAAGAGCAACTTTAAAAATTACCAAAAGTTGACAGTTACTTTACTCCAGAAATAGATTATTTTTGTGGCAACCCAAGGTCCTGTTTTGTTATGCACCTTTGTGAGACCTTTTGGTGTAACTTTTTAACAAGGGGCTATATATAGCTCAGAGCCTCACCAAGTCTAAATCTGTTTCCAGCAGATATTAAATTTGACTGCCGCCGAATCAAATTACAATTTTTGTGTTCAAGAAGTCTTGCTTTTCAGGAAATCACCTCATGAACACTTTCCACCCTTGGCTAATTGATGTATCATACAAAGTTGCCAGTCAAGAAGCCAGCATTCCAACAACCCTAGGCAGAGAGACCCCCCAAAAATCCGGAAGATAAAAGGACATGCATTACGAGGAAAAACCCGAGCATGCTGGCTACCAAGATGCACGAGGCTTTTTTGAAACCATCCGAGCTATTTACAGACCAAGGTTAAGTGGGCTAAATCTCTATCTTTCACAGGATTGTGTTTCTCTTCTGAGGGATGGCAATTTCAAACACAGGGGGAAAAATAACATTTTCAACAACTGAACTGTGAATCCACAGTGGTAGTTAACACACTCCAAGTTACTGCCCCAGTCCCTGTGGTGGGATCCATGGGCGAACCTCTATTAAATGAAGAACTATCTTCAAGATACATTATGCCATGGAAACTATTGAGGCATTTCTCTCTTCTCCATAGCAGCGAAAGTGCTGATACACTTCCCTGAGTCACCTGCTTCTGTGGCAGAGGGAATCCTCCCAGAGATACCGGGTAGCTTGAAACCTTCAGAGGAAACTTGGACAATAGTCTTTTGTGGACCAATTAGCGTATTGTTGAGAATGACACCAACAAAGTCTTGATTATATTCATTGTCCTGATGACTCAATGCGTGGAATTTTTACGTCTGCCAACTATGGGAATTACATCAGGCAAGACAGGACCACGCAAAGGTCCATTGACCTCAGGTGGGATTTTCCAGTCTTGGGGCGAGTATGGCTGGGAAATCCCACCCTGTAAGTCAAAAGGCTCTGTGGACTGTGCTGAAAAACAATTTTGATGGTCCACAGCAATAAGACAACAGAAGTCTCAAACGCTGCAGCAAGGTCCACAATACATTAAGAAGTGATACATGCAAGTTTGTTCTGAAAATGAGAAGCTACAGATTAGTGCTTCTCAAAGTTGCATTTCTGACCCCAGAGTGATAACTGGACAGGACAGGTTTGGGGAAGAGTTACAAACGGCAGGGACATGGGCAGAAAAAACAGCTAATCCACCAACCATTTGGTAGTTACTGGTGTCAGGGGTTTTATCTCAGAATTCACTGGATTAGTCCACGCCCAACAGCAATAAAAAAGCACATTTAAATAGGCCTGGCAGCCAGTCCCAGAGCTGCCAAACTGGAGTCTCAACTCCACAGCTGACATTGCTGCCTCAGAGATCCCCAACCTCTCCTCTCTTTTTCACGTGTGTGTGTGTGTGTGTGTGTGTCTGTGTGTCTGTGTGTGTGTTACAGTCGGCTTACGTTAACACTGCATGAAGTTACTGTGATAATCCCCAAGTCGCTACACTCCAGCACCTGTTCAAGTATGTGGAGGGATAATTTAGCATGGCCAACTAACCTAACCAGCATGTCTTTCGAGTGTGGGAGGAAACCAGAGCACCCGGAGGAAACTCACACAGACACGGGGAGTACATGCAGACTTCGCACAGAAAGGGATCCAAGCAGGGAATCAAACCTGGTGCCTGGCTGTGTGAGGCAATTGTATAAAGCACTGTGGCACTGTCCTGCTGGGAATCACAACTCAGTTTGGAAAGGTTGGTAAGGACAGAAATTATATAAAGTTGAATCAGGTATAAAAGAAGATTGTTACTGATTGCTCCCAAAACAATTTCTTTTTGAGAACAGAAAACTAGTGCAAATATCTCCAAAGAACTAAAACATTGATTGAAATTTCAACGCCTCAGACCCACTCAAGAAAGGTCACACTGAATGTGTGAAGCACTCCAAAGTCGTGCAAGTTGCGTTGATTGGCCATGTTAAATTTCCCCTTAGCGTCAGGTGAATTTGCAAGGTAAACATGTAAGGTCACAGGGATAGGGCCCGGATGGGATTGATGTTGGTGCAGGCTCAATAGACCAAATGGCCACCTTCTGCATTGCAAGATTCTGTGTGCTAGTATCCAAACATTGACATCTCAGGGGTTGAAGCTGGTTTATACTGCTGGACATCAAATACAGATTACTGTAAATCAGATGACTACTTGTGAGGATAAATAGATTTAATGCATGGAATTTTAATTCAGAAAGGTATTCAGTTCTGCATAAAAACATCAAGCTTCTTACATTCAAAGTGCAGTAAATCCTTGCAGTGGTGACATATCTGCTCGCCGAACATAAGCAACTGTCCTTGGCACTACTCAGCATGCTCCTCGGAGACAAAGAATACAATATCACTCCACACTGATCTTTCACAGGCTTTTATGTATGAAAAAAAATTCATTGCGATAATGTACTTTGAGATTCTAAACCACTGCTGTTCCCACTGTGATGATAACATCTGAAATGGCGCCTGTAAAAATTGATTTTATGCCACAAAAAAGCACACAATCTGACAACACTGCTTAAAAAGTCTACACGAATGAACTATAAGTAATAAAAATAAAGGCAATAGCTACACAACATGCGATGCTGGGGAAAATTAAATGAGCGGCACTTACGGTCTGGTCCACTGGAATACAAGTAAACAGCATTAGTGCTCATCTCTGTGCGATACTTGCGCCAAATATTTTGTCATTTTCACAGCATGCAACAGGTGGACTGATACACAACACAAATGGCCTAGTGTCAATTTCCATCTGACTCCTGTTCGTCAGCGGAATGCATGTGATTCACTGCATGGCTTATTAGTAATACAAACAAGTCATTTGTATCAAGGAGACGTGCAATAAATGCATTCCTGCCCAGGTAGTACACATTTTCATCACTGCACCCTCATGTTCAAAGGAAGCAAATAGATAGGCTGGACATTTCCAACCCTCCACTCCCCATCCCACCCCGGGCACCAGCTGCATTTTGGCAGCTCACCATTGGCCACTGGCAAGATTTCTCAGTCTCACCTAAGGCAATGGCTATTTGCATTGCTCACTGGCCATGCTACCCACCACCAGTGATGAGGTGGGGCAGTCACCTTTGGCAGAACTCGAACGTTCTGCCAAACCGCAAAAGGGCCAGAAAATCCCAACCATAATATTTGCTCTGAAACAGGAAAACAGAGAACAACCATACCAAGGGTGGAATTTTCTCCTAACTTGTCAAAGCGTCAGAAAGATCGAACAGTTTAGGTCGATACTCGCTGGAGTTTAAAAGAAAGAGGGGAAATCTAATTGAAGTATACAAGATAGTAAAGGAGATTGACAGGGTAGACACAGAGCTGATGTTTTCCCTGGATTCCAGAACAAAGGGACATAACTTTAGAGGAAGCAGATTTAAACAGAAATGAGGAATTACTTTACTCAAAGGTCATGAATCCATGGAATTCCTTACCCCAGAGTGCAGTGACAGCAGAACACTAAACAAATTCGGGAGGATAGACAGGTTTTTAATTAGCAGCAGGATGAAGGCAAATGGGAAAGTAGAGATGAGGCCAAGATTAGATCGGCCATTATGATATTGATTGGTACAGCAGGCTCGAGAGGTTAAATAACCAATTCTTGATCCTATTTCTTATACTTTCAGGTCAGTGTGGTGGGGAGGGGCCTGATAGAACTGGCAAGGCTGACTCCATCGAGATCTGAATGCCATTTTTATAGGGCACCCTGTTCAGAACAGAAATGAAACTCCCCCAAGCACACAGCCTGAGCCAATCTATGCTGGAACGTCCCTTTCCTCTTGCCTTGGGGCTCCTAGTGGGATTCTCCTCGAACGTTTCCTATCTTCACAAAGATGCGGTGAACCTTGCTGACGTGACAGGTGAGGTTTCCACATTCAGTGAGGTGGCCATCACGTGATCGGGGGACCCGTTCTTCCCACAGTCCAAAGATCTGCAGGCGAGGTGCGTTGGTCATACTAAATTGCTCCTTCGTGTCCAAAGATGTGTATTTTAGGTGGATTAGCCATGGCTACTGTTCAGGGTTAGGGACATAAGGTTGGGGTTGAGGGTGGGAGGAGGAGAATCTTAGGAAAATGCTCTTTGAGAGTTGGTGCAGATTCCAGGGGCCAAACGCACGATAGGGATTCAATGGTTACAACACATTATGGTTCTGACACATTCTGAAGAATTTTTTGATGTGTTGCTATTAGAATGATTTTTACTGAAATATTAATTCCAATACTGTCACTCAATATAAGGGTATTTCACTGGGAGAAAGTGAAATTTCTCTTGGGCTTTAGCACATAATGGGCACCAGTGAAAGAACATTCATTCACTTCAGACTGGGTGTGTTGCTGATTTTTCACAAGCGTCTAAGATCAACTTCACCTCCAGAATTTGTCAGAACATCACATTAAAACTCAAGGATCTCATGCCGTGTTAAAGAATGTATACTTCTATTGTACCATACCTCAAAAGTTTGCAAGAGACAAAGTGCAAATGCAGCCAACCTTTATTCAGCCAGTCACAAGAACAGGTGAAAACTCTTTGGAAGTGAGATTGAGAGTCCACTTTGCTACCCAGACATTTCTCTCAATACACAATAACCACGTCCTTGCCAAAATTCCACAAAAAAACATGTTTCCCAAACATGGACACATGGGGCATACATCTCAGCATGCTTCTGCGAGTCAATGACACAAGTTCAACGTTTGCCTCCAAATTCCTTTTCACCTGTAATGTTGAGGAAAGTCACAGCAACCTTTGATACTCTGAAGCAATCTTCAAGTGAATGCGAATAACCAAGTATTGGGGCTCCTTTTCTTGACTGCCTTTACAAACCTTTTGCCCCCACTTCTGCTTCAGTTTATTGTGGTACTGTCAAGCTGCCTTTGAGTTTTCTTTTAACATCCCGTTGAAATGTAAAAGGTTATCATAGAATCCCTACAATGCAGGAGGTGGCCATTCAGCCCTCGAGTCTGCACCAATTACTATTCCATCCAGGCCCTATTCCCGCATATATTTAACCCTGCTATTCCCCTGACATTAGGGTGAATTTAGCAAGACCAAATCAACCTAACCTGCCCATCTTTGAACTGTGGGAGGAAATCGGACCACCCGGAGGAAACCCACACAGACACAAGGGAGAAGGTGAAAACTCCACATAGTCACCCAAGGTCGGAATTGAACATGGGTCCCTGATTCCATGAGGCAGCAGTGCTAACCATTGTGCCACCACAACGGTATGGTAAACCTTAGAACTTGCAACAGGAATCCCAAATTGACCTCCCTGAGGAATTCTTAGAATTTGAGCTCCATGTGACTGGTAATTACCTACCAGGTGGAGCTTGTATAGCAAGCCCTGTATACAATCTCTAAGAGGGTAGAGTTTTGAATCATTAGGACCTTTTGTGTTCACCACAGACTTATTGTTTTATTTCATTTTGTGCACGTGGAGTTATTACAGTGATTTAGTAATTATGGGTCTTCCGTGTTATTCCATTGCTGTGAGGAAGTGCTTTGTTTTTCCTCAACATGTACCCAGGATCTGAGTTCTGGGGAATCATTGCCATAAATTTATATCCCATAGTGTCATATTTCTGTGCTTCAAATTTATAGCAAATATTTTTACAATGCAACAGATTTAGATACATTTAAATGAGAAATACGACTCAATGATGGGGAGATGCTGGCGTTGGACTGGGGTGAGCAATAGTCAGAAGTCTCACGAGGTTGAAGTCCAACTGGTTTATTTGGAATCACGAACTTTTGTGATGAATGAGCAATGCCCCAAAAGCTTGGGATCCCAAACAAACTTATTGGACTTTAACCTTGTGTTGAGAGACTTTCTTAGACTCAATCATGCATGAACATTGGGGAACCTTGACAGAATTATCCTTGTACCTGTAGCAAAGATGTTAAAATTCAATTTAAGTTTCCTCAAAAGTCTTTCATTGCATTCTCTGAAAGTGAGGGGATTGGAATCAATTCTCACAGAATGGGATAATTTCTGCTTTAGAAAATCAGACCACAGCTTGACAAGAGTGCAAACTTAGAAAATCTCAATGAAACTTAATTTCTGACAGGAGCTGCCCTTGTTTTCTCCCCCTTGCCCGAGAAAGAAATGACACACGACTGGTGGCTCTCACAGAGGGTGTTGGAGAATGGCTGGACTCAGTTTCTACCTGCCACTTACATCTGGAGCATCAAGAACTGATGAGCAGGGTTCTCCCTCATTGGGGAAAAATGGAGAAAGAAACTAAATGGGCAAGAGATTCCTGTGCCATGTTTTGTCAGCACAATCCACAACATGATAGCCAAAGTTTAAGAAAAATAAAAGGAAATAAAGTTAAATAAAAGAACGCAAAAGTGCAAGACGGAAAGAGAGAGAGGGAGATAAAGAACTTTTGTAATGCCTGAACAGTGAACGGATATTAATTACTGAAGATAATCACGATTGTTTTCTAGATCGCCAATTTAATACAAAACTCTGCAAACAATAATGAGGCGAACGATTGATTCCCCCATTCCCCTTCTTCAGGGCAGCTGTCACGTTCCCTCAGGGATTCCATTGCCAAGCTGTAACTTTATTTTGCCATTCACACATTCTGATCACTTAATGGATACTTTCAATACCTTCTCAACCTTCTGCATGCTTATTTACATTCCCTTTGTCCAATTGCATCACCCCTCCCTACCCTCAGTGTAAATCTCTGCTGACTCTTTCCCCTATTTTCTCTACACCGATGCTGTCAGACCTGCTGAGATTTACCAGCATTTTCTTGTTTCAGATTCCAGCATCCACAGTATTTTGCATTGGTCCTACTGGTTCATCTGTTTTTGGTTGAGAGATAAGTGTTAGTCAGAAGATTCAAAGAAATTTCTTAATCCACCTTGAAAAGTGCAGTGGAATTACTTGCATCTTTACGCTTGAGCTGCGAAACGAAGGTGCCTCGGCTTCTTGAAGAAGCCACAACAATGGAATACCGCCTTTAGTATTCCACTAAAGTGGCCCCAAGGCAACATGCTCAAACTTGAAGTGGGACTTGAACTTGTACCAAATGCTCGAAACATCAGCCTAAATCAAAGCTGCAGAAACAAGAGGAACTGATTAGATATGCTGCACAGAGCATCTTTCTAAACAGGCATCATATAAAATGTGGCACTCTTTTAGCATTCTTAAAATGTTAAGTCAGAAATTTATCATTCCCACTGAGTTGTTGATATGCCACCATTTAGTAAGCTCTTTTCTGACTAGTCATCTGATAATTTAACAATTCAGGCGGTGCCAATCAAACAAGTATATACGAGCACAGGCTTCACTCAGGATAACCTGCTGTGTACAACACAGTCTGATGCAACACATTAATTTTGCTTTGTTTATTAAGAAGCTACATACAATCATCTAGTCCACATGTCCTCAAAACTGACATGATTCTGTGATAACTCACGCAAGCAGCAGTCAAAGCAAAAGAAAGGGATATTTGCAAATCAGTGCAACACAAAGATACACTGTCTGGAAACGGATGGTTAAAAGTTTTGAAACATTCACGTTTTCAAACAATGTAACTGAAAGAAAAACCGATTGATCTGGTGATGTGATTGTGATGAGTCTTCTGTTATGCTGAAGTTCTTTGCTTTGAGCTCACTCCAAGCACTGGATGGTATTTTCCTGAACCGCCCACATGGTAAACCAGTTAAAGGTCTGTTGACCTCAGGTGAGAATTTTCAGCCTTGGGATGCACGTAGTTGGAAAATCCTTCCCACTATTCGTGATTAAGCCCGCCAAGCACATCACCAAAAGATGGGAAGTATGGATTAGAGAAGACCTGACTTGAGATTCAGGACTTCAGGTTAAAGTCCAACTCTCCTGACGAAGGAGCAAACCTGAAAGCTAGTGGTGTTTACTACCAAATAAACCTGTTGGACTAAAAAAAGAGTTGGACTTTAACCTGGTTTTGAGAGACTTTTTAGTGTGTTAACCCCACTCCAACACCAGCATTGCCACATCTTGAGATTCAGGTGTGGGTGTTGGATATTAACAGAAACATCGCAGTAACACTCCCGTTTCACAGCAACTGGGTGAACTTCGTGAATGACACGCTATCTTGAGGACTGTATAAACATTTTTATATGGGGGCTATATGCAACTATACTTTAGAATAACCTCCACAGATATTTTATAATAAAATATTCAGAGGGGAAATTTCACAAAATATCACAAAAAATATACAACATAGCCTTTACTGTCTTAAGATCCAACTGCAGTTTTAAGCAACATTTTCTTGATGAACTGATCTGTACATATTTCTCTCAGATTAGATGGTTCAATGAGTGTTGGCTATTCATGAATACCTTCCTTCCCTGACGATGGTGGATAGGCATTTGCAAACATTCAAGGAGTATAAAGGGTGACCTCCAGAAATTGTTTTTCCTACTGTTGCCAAAAGTAAAACTCGAATGGAGGCCAAATCATGGTTTATAAGAGATATTAGAAATATTATTAGCTCTAAGATGTATGGGTTTGGTGGATTGGTTGCGCTGAATTGCCCTTTAGTGTCAGGGGAAATAGCTTGGGTAAATGCATGGGGATACGGAATATAAGGCCTGGCTGGGATTGTGGTCAGTACAGACGCGATGGGCTGTATGGCCTCCTCCTGTGCTGTCGGGATTTTACGAGACTTTCTATAAAGTCAAGAAAGTTTTACAAAACATGAAATCAAAGATGCTCCATTCATTGTTTCTAAAATGGTACATATTCATACATAAACTGCTGGGTGATATTATTAGTTCCTATGTATATTTTCTTGTTGTTGGTTTAAAAAGAAAATGTCGGAACAATCCACACTATCATCTAGCGTAATGTGCTTGCAATATTTATTTGGCGCAGCTTCTGTTTGATCTGCATTCTCGCCCTTCTTGGATCCTGAGTGAAGATCATTGCCTCAGCCTGAAATGGAATGTTGCATCCAGTTCAGGAAACCACATTCCAGGAAGCATTGAAGGCTTCAGAGAGGATGTCAAAAAGAATGGTTTTAGAGATGAGGAACTTCATTTACGTAGTTGGACTGAAGAAATTGAGACTGGGTTGTTGGGGGGGGGGGGTTATCTTTTCCCATCCCACCCATCATAGGAAGCAGAGTGTAGGAGGGAAGCAGTTCATGCAAAGGTCCATTGACCTCAGGCGGGACTTTCTGATTTTGGTGTAAGAGCAGCCAAGAAATCCTGCCCTGGTTTTTCTTGGGGGAGAAAAGGTTGGGAAGGGTATTCAAAATCATCAAGAGTCTGGACAAGATATATCAGGAGAAACTATTCCCATTGGTGGAACAAACAAGGGCCAGAGGGCACACTTAAAGGTCATTGGAAAAAGAAGCAAAGGCAACACCTCATTGTACAGCAGGTAGTTAGGATCTTGAATGCCCTGTTTAGGGAGGATTATAGAGAGAGGGTAGGGGGAATGACACCAGGTGAACTGCAACTTCAGACAACCAGCACAGACATGATAGGCCAAATGGCCTCGTCCTGCACTGTAACCAATGATTCTGTTCCATGATCCAAACTCTCCATGGCTCTTTTCACTCTCTGTCCTCCATTGAGATACTCCTTAAAGCCCAATGTCTTTGACATAACTCAGTTTAATTTGTTATATTTTCAGTGGTTCAGTGCTAAACTGTGCTTGGTTAAGTTCTAAGGGCTGTTTCACGATGTCAAGTGCACTCTATAAAAGTGAGATAACTGAATTGAGATTTTTTTGAAGAGCAAAAGCCAGTATTAAAAATGAATTAATTGTATGCAGCACAAATGGGTTTCAATCCCTTTCTATCCCCTGACTACCTCTGAACATGTATGTTGTAAAAACTAAAATAATCCTCTCGTGTTTCATTTTCCCTGAAGGTTGCAAACAGAAAATGTTGCTTGGTAGAGAGAAGGCAATGTTTTCAAGGTTAAAGTCAGACTGCTGAGATAACACCATGGGGCCGTTACTGCCACCAACATGCAGCTGCACTCACTGATGTTAGCAACCCGACAATGGAAGGCACTTCAATTGCAGCATGGTCAATGGCGATCCTGTAAAAGTCACAGGCATTCACTAAGTAAGAGCAACTTTGGCAATCCCAGGGAGAAAAAGCAATTTCAAAACCAAAAACATGTCAAACATAAAACACAACCTAACATGTTTGCCGTTGGATGTTTCCATTCAATTTCTTGATATTGAATGTTACAATTGGGCTCTTAATTGCCTTCCAAGGTCCTACAAAGTTTTTCTGAACAGTCTCAATCACAATTCAGCAGCTTTTCCCTTCTGCTTTCATACACTTTAGCCTCACAATTAATCCTAATCAATATACGTTGCACGTTGGCATCAATACAAAACACAACTATAACATTCCATCACAAAATACATGCATACACTGTTACAATTTTACAGGCTAAGCCAATTAGTTATATTTGAGTCTTAACTTACAAATAAAAAAATACTAGCCACATATAATTAAACAGAGTACTTTAAAATATTTATATTCACACACTTCTGAATTCCTGCTGACAGCTCTTAGGAATAAAATTGATATCTTGCTGAGTGTTTCAGCTCGGGAGCTGCAGTTTGTTCAATTGGTATGCCTTTCACTAATGAATCAGGAAGTTGTGGGTTCAAGTGCCACTCCAGAAGCAAGTAGGCTCTCGCATGCCATGCTGTTGTAGGTGCCATGCTTTGAATAAGACAAACATTTATATAATAGGATGAACATAGGAAAGAAGCCAAGATGCCTCAGAGGGAGAAGGAAGAGATGGATGCAGAACTAAAGAGAAAACGTGCAGGATAACAAAAAGGGGAATGTTTTCAATGAATATCTTTAAACAGGAGAGCGCGATGAAGAGTCAGAATGGTTCAAGAAGGGAATTCAAGAGAGTGGAGCAGAAGCAATTGAAAGCAAGGCTGCCAAGGATTGGGGTGACTGAGGCTAGAGTGAAAGGGGCAGAAGGATTATCTGGGAAGGGTGCAGGAAGAAGAACGTTAAAGCATTAGAGAATGTGTCAAAGATAGGATGGAGTGAGATTATAGGGTTGATATGCACAAATGGCTGAATATTATAAGTGATCAATTGGAGACCATAAGGCCAGTAATGACAGGAATCACAGACCAGTTAGCTTCGGATTGAGGGATCACAAGTTCAACTCTGGTTCAGAAAAAAACAGTTGTCAACAATCTGATTCCATCAAAAACAAGAGTTCAGCAAGCAGAATGGAGTTGGTGGCAAGAATGTGGAATTTGTGGCAAGGACCGGAAAGGAAGGCCTCTCTATTCCCAACGTTCAGCTGAAGATGGTTACATCTTCAGGACTGTGTGACTGTCGAGCAGTCTGACAAAAAAAAGGAACAATGGTGCGAAAAAAACTAGTCATGATGTGGTCTGTGATGACATCGTTCAAGGCGAACATGCAGATAAAGAGGGAAAATGATAGCTCCTTCAAAGACTCCTGAGGTATAGTGTAGGTGTGGAAATGGCAACCATTGGTGGAAATGCTGAGATTACAATTTCGTGTTCAGAACAAAACAAGGGTAGCATCAACAAGTGAAATAAAGGAGAAGAGGCTTTGTAGGAAGATGCTATGGCTGCCAAAGCTGCTCAAATATCAAGAAGCACAAGGATAATGGCCACTGTCAGAGAAAACATGACTTGAGCCCTTGATGAGTGTCACCTAATTTCTATAACAAGAGTGGAAGCTACATGGAAGATCAGGAAAGATGGGTTAGAACTTCAGTACAGACATTGTATTTCAAGCCCTTGGAGAGGTGAGGGAGGTCAGAAGTGAAATAGCAGATTGTAAGTTAGAGGGGTCAAGGCTGTAGTTTGTGGTTTTTCTGTGAGGTAAGAGATAGTTATGGCTGTTTTTAAAATGAGTGAGATTGTGTTTGGAAAGAAGAAACAGTTGGCATTGTCGACTGGCACGTGAACCAGCTAAGAAATGACCAAAGTCAAAACTTTCAATTAGAATGAGAGAATGGGGCAAGGGAACTATTTCTCAGGACTGAGGTAGAGGCAGGCTCTGGAAATTTGAGAAATCCAGGCCCCATCTGAAACTTCCAGTACCATGTAGGCCAACATTCTTCTTCAACCAATGCCAATGTAACATTAATCTCACTGCTGTTTATTGAGCAAAATGCTGCCACACTTTGTACCATAAAGAAAATGGAGAATGCAGTAGGGAACACTTAACTGCCAAACTTCTTTTAAATTCAAATCAAGCAGGTTGACTCAGTGGTCAAAATATTACCACAGCGTAAGAGCCAGTGAGTGGCTGTCCCTAACTTGCCTACTAAGGACAGAAGCTTGTTCACTCATTGCAGCTCTTTCCAAGTAAGCATAAGTTTGGAGAATAGCCATTCCCTAATTTCTTCCACATGACAATGTCTTGACTAGTTAGGAATGACCTGCCCGGTTTGAATTTGAACAAATGCTTAGCAGTTAACTATTCCCTGCTGCATTGTCCTTGGCAATGCCTCCACTGTTCAGAGCCCACTTGCCAAAAAATTATCACTTTCTTCTCATGAAGTATAAATTGTTGTTCCTTCCATAGTTGGTAACCTTTGATTTGCTCTGGTTTTACAAGACAAAATTTCTTTTTTTCCAGTAACACTCAAATTCAGTACAACCAAATAAGTGTTAAAATTGTTCTTTATATGAAATACATATGTCAACATACCTTGAATTTATTGGTAACATTTAACATGCCTGCACCAAACCACTATACAATGGTTGGTGATTGAAACAGAGGGTTCTTCACTGAACAACAACAGGATTCCAAGAGACCTCTTCACATCCATATTACCCACAAGTCAACACTACCCAAACAACTGTGTCACATGGCAAACCACATCACTTCCTGTGATGATGTGTACCAAATAATTTGCATATTCAGTCAAATTTTCCTCAATGTGTTTAAGTTGATGGCAAAGCAGTTTCACAACAGGGTTTTTTTAAGCACCAGAACCATGAATCCAACAATGAAAGAACCATAAAAGCTTATGGCTATGAACTGCCCTTCCCTTAATTCCTTTACAGCAGAAAGCAATTACATTAATGTAGAAACTGCTACATCCTATAATGATATTATCTATTAATGACACAATGGGGAGAGGAGGATTTCTGTGCAATTAAATCTCACCACCTGCAGTTTTCATGCATAAAACACTAAGCGATTCCTACAAAAAGTTGATATCAAACTTAACCAACATTAGAAACGAAGAATAAATGTAACCTGAATATTACATTCTTGTTGCACAGTGCTATGAATAATTCCAATTCACTAATCACAAAAAAAAACTCTTGCTCCGGGTAATACAACTTCAATACTGCTCTTTAGAATTTTATTTTGCACTCACTGAAAGTTAGTCATCTATTACTTATATAAACCAAAGGCCAAACGTTATTGAAGTAATTTTCAGGAGTGCAAAGCTTACCACAGACTCAACTAAAAACTAAAAATAACAAATTTCAGAGTGCTTAAATATTTTATAGCTATGATTGCTTTTTTTCTGTTTAGAATCTAGCACATAGTTAGATCTGTTAGAAGAGAATAAAACTGAGCATGTAAAATTAAAATGGAATACTCATCAATAATACGGTGGCACAGTGGTTAACACTGTTGCCTCACAGCACCAGAGACTTGGGTTTAATTGTGGCCCCAGGTGACGATCTGTTCGGAGTTTGTACATTCTCCTCCATGCTGGCATGGGTTTACTCTAGATGCTCTGGTTTCCTCCCACAATCCAAAGATGTGTCAATTAGTTTGATTGGCCATACTAATTTGTCCTTTAGTGTCAGGCGACTAGGAGAGTAAGTAAGTGGGATTAGGTGACAGGCCAGGTGACACTGTGGTCAGTGTCGAATCGATGGCTGAATGGCCTCCTGCTACTCTGTAGGGATTCTATGATTCTTTGAACAGATACAAATAAATGAAAATACCTCATCTTGTGGAAAGGTTTTTGCTTATGCAACATATTCAACAACAACATGCATCTGTCTGGCATATTTAACAGAGGAAACATGCCAAAGTGCTTCACAGGGGGATTCATAAAATTTGACAGCAAGCCACAAAAGATGATGTTCGGGCAGTAAGGTGGCTACAGTGAATAGCACTGTTGCCTCACAGTGTCAGGGACCCAGGTTTTATTCTAGCCTTGGGTGACTATGTGGAGATGTGCAGGTTAGGTGGATGAGCCATGTCAAATTGGCCCTCAGCATCTCAAGATATGCTACTGGGATAGGGCAAGTTGACTTGAGTAAGATGCCCTGTTAGAAAGTAGGTGCAAGCTCAATGCGCCAAATGGCTGCCTTCTGTACTCTAGGATTCTATGATGTTAAAGCTGATGATGAAAACAGGAAAAGAAGAAAGCATCTTAAAGGAAAAAGAAAGAGATAGAGGCGCATAGAGGTTCAGAGAGGGAATTTGAAAGTTTAGGGCCTTGACATATGAGCGTATGGAATGGCTGGTAATGATCAGGCAATTAAAATTGGGGAGGCATAAGTTAGCAGAATTGAAGTAGAGCAAATATCCTTGAGGACTGTGGGGTTACAGGAAATGACAAAGTCATGGATGCAACAAAGTGTTGAGAGAGCAAAGGAGCTAAGGAAGGAGTGGAATTTGGTTATGTTTCAGAAGAGGAAATAAATGGTCCCGGAATAGCACGATGACCAGTCAAAAGCTTCTCTTGGACAAAAATATGGCAGCAAGGTTGTGAACTGTCTGTTCCAACCAATTGCACAGGGAAGTTTGTAACTGGGAACCAGTGTCTATGTTGGAGCTGAGCATCAATTTTTCCTCCAAATCTACCTGGTTCAAATTTCTGGAATGGACAAGTGTTCTGACAAATCAGAGAAGGTGAAAGGATGGAAATAGATGGCAGCACGATACAGCCGAGTGTGTGTTCTGTGTACAATGAAACCTGGCATTTTTTTTTAGATGATGTTACCAATGGTCAGCAGTTTAGAGATTGCTGATAGGTGATGGATATCTGATACAAGAACACAAGAATTAGGAGCTGGAGTATTCGATACCTCGGCCATGTTTCGCCAATCGATAAGATCACGGCTGATATGATTGTGACCTCAACTCCATTCTTCTATTCACAGTTCCCCCTCCCAGCCACCCCCACCTACCCACAACCCTTAACTCCCACAGGTCTTATGATTAAGAAGGAAGCTACAATGATAAATTGCAGCTGATGTGAAATCAGTGAACAACCGAGTGCAACTCCATCCCAGTCCACAGGAATTAACCATTCTGATCACCAATGGAGGATAATTCAGGCTGCCAACTCTGGTTGGTCACAATCCCAGAGATATCAGCCGGAACTCTTACTGCCTCGCCTGCCACAGAATCACACAGGCAAGGATCCAACAATGGAAATCTTCCTTGACCTTGAGCGGGAATTTCTGGTCTCATCCAAGCGAGATTGTAAAATCCCACCCTCAAGGGGAACAAGTGCTTTATTTCTTCCAAATATGTGGTCACTAATGATTAAAGCACTAAAAATAGATAAAAGCACATTATATATTTAATGACCACCTCCCATACTCTGCCGTGATCTTTCTCCTGGACTGCTCTCAGCAATGTCTTGGAGATTAGTCCTCAATTCCTGAAGACTCCAGGGCCATCCTGGAGGTTTGACAACACCAAGCATAATATCGAATCGTTTTATATCCATCCAATATCTATTATTGTTTGAATTTTGGGCCACTTCCAAGCTCATCTGGTGAGTTGCTTCCTAATAGATAAATGGAACTAACTTAAGGCAGATGCTAAAATCCCCGAGGAACCATATTATAGTAAACGAAGGGTGTTCACCATGCTCAGTAATGTGGGATTATTTTATGGGAAAGGGACAGGTCTCCTAAAACAAGATCGTGTCTCCTGTAAAAGAACCTCCTGTTACACATGCAGTGTTTTTTCCAGCGTAATCTTAATCATGCTATTTCAAATTGTAAACTCAGTCCTAATGTGTGCTCAATATTGGCAGTTTGATATACGCACAAAGCACTGGATGGTGACTGCCAAATTTATTTCAAGCAGCGTACTACAGATAGAGAGGAAGCTTTCAAGCTATTAGTCAAAGCTTTCTCTGATCTGAGGCCCAGAAGTGAAGAATCCTGTGTTAATTTAGTACATCATTTACATTCTCAAATCCAAAGAGAGCTGAAATGGGTGATCACAAGGTGAGCTTATCCTGCACCTGTTATTTCCAATGCAGGCAACAATGAGGAAGGGTTTCAGCCTGCGAATAGTGCTTCTTTAGAGTCCAGCTGATGTGCATGTGGAATATCATTCAGGTCAATACCCCTGTACCTCGCATTTGTCTACATTAAACTCCATCTGCCATTCTTCAGCCCACTGGCCTAATCGATCAAGATCCCATTGCAATTAGAGATAATGTTCTTCACTATCCACTATGCTACCAATATTAGTGTCATCTGCAAACTTACCAACCATGCCTCCTATATTCTCATCCAAATCATTAATATAAATGACAAATAACAGTGCAGCTAGCACTGATCCTTGAGGCACACCACTGGTCACAGGTCTCCAGTTTGTAAAATAACCCCCTACAACCATCCTCTAGCTTCTGTCAAGAAGCAAAATTGTGTCAATTTAGATATCTCACTCTGCATTCCGTGAGATTTAACCTTCTGCCACAACCTACGATGTCAAAGTCCTTACTAAAATCCATATAAATAACATCAACTGCACTGTCCTCATCCACCTTCTTGATTACCACTTCAAAAAACTCAATCAAATTTGTGAGACATGATTTTCTACTCACAAAACCATGATCTGACTGAATGGCGGAGCAGCCAGAAGGGCTGAATTTGCCTTCTTCTGCTCCAAATTCCTAAGTTCCTAAGTTCCAAACGCACACATGCAGATACACACACACAAAACAGCATTTGTATAAATAAAGCCTGGCTGCTACATGAAATGCATTAAACAAACAGCCCAGGGTGCTTAAACAATGTTTCCACTGCCTGGCCCAATCCACAGATTCCCAGTAAAACTTGCCAGAACAATGTCAGAAATTATGGTAGCCTGCTGCACAATATTGCTATTATGACATACTGACAGGCACATGAATTAGGAGCGGGCCATTCAGCCCGTTGGGGCTATTCTGTCATTCAAGTTGAAGGTGTCAGATCTGATTGTAATCTCAACTCCTTATTCCTGCCTAGTCCCCATAACCTTCCACCTCATTAATCAAGAATAAATTTAGCTCTGAACACTTTCTCCCAGAACATCCAGAATCTATATGGCCTCACGCAGAGAACCCTTCTTTTTTTCAGCTGCTTGCCCTGGTCTGCAGATGGTTATTCTTATTGGAGGCCAATTATCTCAGTCCCAAGACAGAGCTCGGCTTTCTGTGGTGGGTATCTCACTTCCTGACTCCCCAAAGCCTGACCACAATCTACCAGAGACAAGTAAGTTGTGTGATAGAATATCCTCCAATTGCCTTGCTGGAGATAACCTCATTAACACACAAAAACATCTAGATGAAAGCAGTCCACATGAGTGACACTCCATGAACTACCATTAAACATCCTGTCCATTACTCCCTGTAGACAGTAGCAGCAGTGTGTACCATCTACAGTGTGTGGCTTCCAACAATCACAAAAAGAACTCCAACGACACCTCCTTAGACAGCACAAGAAGGATAAGGTCAGAAGACAACTGGGAACAGTGCAACATATAAATTTCCCTGCAAGTCGCACACCATCTTTGTTTTTGTTCGAGAGAAGAAGGTTAAGAGGTGACTTAATAGAGGCATATAAGATGATTAGTGGATTAGATAGGGTGGACAGTGTGAACCTTTTTCCTCAGATGTAAATGACCAGCACAAGGGGACATAGCTTTAAATTGAGGGGTGATAGATATAGAACAGATGTCAGGAGTAGGTTCTTTACTCAGTGAGTAGCAAGAGCATTGAATACCCTACCTGCAACAGTTCTGGAATTGCCAACATTAAGTGCATTTAAATGGTCATTGGATAAACACATGGATGATATTCGAACAGTATCGGTTAGATGGGCTTTGGACTGGTTTCACAGGTCGGTGCAACATCGAGGGCTGAAGGGCCTGTACTGTGCTGTAATGTTCTATGTTCTATCTTGACTTGGAGCTACATTGCTAGTCCTTCACTGTTGCTGAGTCAAAAACCTGGAATTTCCTTCCAAAACGCAATGTGAGTGAGTAGACCGATACTATATGGCTGAAGCATTTCAAGAAGTCCACTGGATTCTCAAAGGATCTTAGGAATGTGAACCTTGTCTCTAAGACTCACATCCCATTGAAAAAAAATAATAGATGTTCCATGCAAAAGTGCTACTGCCCTTACATAAGTGGCATCCATGACAGTTCGCAACAGAAGAGTGCATGTGTGTCTCTCTCTAAGCCATATTGGAACCAAAACTCTGCTGAAGAACCATGTGCCAAGAAACTGAAATTTCTCAGCCAACATTTTCGCAAAGCATTGAGCCTGTACCATGAAACCAGTGCCCATGTATGATGGCAGTATTATTCTTGACTAAGTGAACAGAACTTGTCAAGTGAACACAATTTATTTATTAGTCACAAGAAGGCTTACATTAACACTGCAACAAAGTTAGTGTGAAAACTCCCAAGTTACCACATACCAGCACCTTTTCGGGTACGCTGAGTGGGAATTTAGTGTGGTCAATGCACCTAACCAGCACGTCTTTTGGAGTGTGGGAGGAAACCAGAGCACCCAGAGAAAACCCACACTGACATGGGGAGAACTTGCGGGCTCTGCACAGACAAACCCAGGTCAGGCAACAGTGCGAATGACTGTGCCACCGTGCCAATGCATGAATGCCAATGACAATTCCAATTCTTCTCAACATGACAAACAATTTCTTTGCAATAATTTATTTTTAAGCTTGCCAGAAGTAAAGGGTTTTGCAAGAACATTCTGGTTTAACTTGAAATGCAAATATTATTTTACCCTTCTTCCTTCATTTCTTGCCTTCAATTCAATTTTGTCAGAACTCAACATCACAGCATAGCTTACCTCTCCTTAATCCAGCATTCCTTGCATGAAATAAATTACTTTTTTCTTTTTTTCACTTTAATTGAATGGAAGTAATTTGTAGTTTGTATGACCGGAGGTGAGAGGGATACATGTATAATGATAATAAATTACATTTATTACCAAGTTAGCGCATTCCCAGTTTACGAGCTGAGAAAAAAATATTTCAGAAAGGCTCAAATAGACAATGACTGGAATTCTACAGTCTCGCTTGCACTGGTGTTCTCCTGTCCTGCTGCAGTGAATGGAACATCAAATTCTCCATTCCCGCTGGCGGCAGCAACAGGGCGTATGACATTTGAGAATTCAGGCCAATATTTAGTGATCAAATTGAAAAAGATAAAAAGAAGGACAGCATAATGACATAGTGGTTAGCACTGCTGCCTCACAGTTCCAGGAACCCAGTTCAATTCCAGCCTTGGGTGATTGCATGGAATTTGCACATTCTATCCCGTGTCTGCATGGGTTTGCCCTGGATGCTCCGGTTTCCGCCACACTCCAAAGACGTGCATGACAAATTATCCCTTGGTATCAGGCAGGTTAGTAAAGTAAACGTGAGGAGTTATGGGGAAAGGGCTTGTTTGGGATTGTTGATAATGCAGATTCGATGGGCCAAATGGCCTCCTTCAGAACTGTAGGGATTCTATGATCCTATGAAAAGGGCCAATTACTTGTTGCAACTTTTTAGATCGCACTTTGAAATGCAGCCATTTTTTCAGAGGGAAATGGATGTGTGAACGCTGAACGATATTGATCATGCTTTAAGTTGGAATTCAACAAACACTGCTGAGAAGAACATTTAGAAGTTAAATAAATCCCCTGCTGTGATATCTCCCCAATGGAGTAGCCTACTGATAATCACTAGAGAACTCTTTATGTCTGCAAAATGACACCACACAGCAAAAAAAATCAAGGAAGTTTTGTCAAGCAAATTAGGCACCACAAATAACTGACCCTATCTTGGTTATCTGATAAAGCTTCTTTCCATACTCCCTTTCACCCTCTTCCGTTGGGGAAAAAATACAAACAAAGAACAAAGAACAAAACAGCAAGGGAAACAGGCCCTTTGGCCCAACGAGCCCACGCCGCCACCCCGATGTTACCACTTCTACCTGTGATCACTGTCTATGTTTATAGATCTATGGATTGAAACCAAATTTGAGACAATTTAGGGAGAATTTGTTCTGCCAATTAGCCTAAGAGCAAGTCTTTGGGATGTGAGAGGAAACAAAAGCACCCGGAGAAAACCCACGCAAGCATGGGGAGAATGCACAAATTCCCACAGACACAGGCCCAAATCCATGTATCAGTGCAGTACAGCAATAGTCACTGAGCTGTCGTGTTGCCCATCAAATGGTCCAGATCAAGCGTACACTAACAACGTGAAGCACTAGGATACTCTCGAAAAATCCAAGAGCAGCCCTCTCATGACCCATCACATGTATGCCCCTTGTTAGACAACAAGGTGGACCAAAGCACCTGTAGGATAAAAACAAGTACATCAATATCATCATCTATTTACACACTTCCCAGGGACTCCCAAGGCTCATGATCCCTATTTTAAATCAGTTTTCTATACCCCTCCTTTCCCATTCTGTTCATGTGCCCATCTAAGTATCTCTTAAATAACTCCAGAGTACCTGCCTCCACCACTTTACTTGGCAGTGCATTCCATACACCCACCACCCTCTGTGTGAAAAAGTTCCCTCTAGCATCCAAATTATACCTTACCCCCTCACCCTAAGCCTGTGACCCTTCGTACTATTTGAGTCCATCTTAGGAAAAAGCTTAATCCTGTTTACTCTATCTATACCCCTCATAATCATGTACAACTCTATTAGATCTCCTCTAAGTCTACGTCTTTCTAAGGAGAACAGTCCCAATTTGCCTAACCTCTTCCCGTAACTCAGACCTTTCATACCAGGCAACATCCTGGTAAACCTCCTCTGCACTCTCTCCAGAGTCTCCACATCCTTCCGGTAGTAAGGCGACCAGAATTGGACGCAGTATTCCAAATGAGGTCGAACCGAAGTTTTATACAACTGCAACATTAAAGGCCAGCTCTTGTACTCTATACCCCTTCCTATAAAGGCTAGCACACCTTATGCTTTCTTCACAACATTCTCCACCTGCTCTGCCACCTTCAGAGACTTGTGCATCTGCACCCCCAGATCCCTCTGCGTTTCTATACTCTTAATAGGTCTACCCTTTATCATATACCTCTCCCCTACATTCTTTCTCCCGAAATGCATCACCTCGCATTTATCATGATTGAATTCCATCTGCCATCTATCTGCCCAAGCTACCAGCCTATCTATGTCCTGCTGCATAGCCTGACAATGCTCCTCACTATCCGCAAGTCCAGCCATCTTTATATCATCTGCAAACTTGCTGATTACTCCACTTACTCCCCCTTCCAAGTCATTTATGTATATTACAAATAGAAGAGATCCCAGTACCAAGCCCTGCGGCACACCACTAGTGACTGACCTCCAGCTAGAAAAACACCCTTCCACTATTACTCTCTGTCTCCTATTATTAAGCCAATTATTTATCCATCTAGCTACCTATCCTTGTATCCCATTAGCCTTGATCTTTTCAACTAACCTCCCATGAGGGACCTTGTCAAATGCAGCATGGCTTTGTTAAGGGGAGGTCGTGCCTTACGAATCTGGTGAATCAAATAAATTGGTTAGACTTAAACCTGGTGTTGTCAGACTTCTTACAGACTTTTGAATGGACCTACCTTGCACTAAGTTGATCTTTTTCTACAGCCTAGTTATGACTTTAATACTACATGTTGTACTTTCTCTTTTCCTTCCCTATGAATGATCTGCTTTGTTCGTATAGTGTGCAAGAAACAATACTTTTCACTGTGTACAAATACATGTGACAATAACAAATCAAATCAAATTAAAGTAAGTGGATGATAAATTCAATGCTGATCAACCAGGGTGGAATTTTTCTCATCCCGTCCATCACAGGAATAGCAGTGAGTGGGACCACGCAAAGGTCCATTGGCCTTGGGTGCAAATTTCTAGCCTTGGATGAGCATGGCTGGAAAGTCTCGCCCCCAATGTCCAAAATGGCCTGAAAAATCACATTTTCTCTTTTCACAGCCCTGACCTCTCATCCTGGAGCAAAATTGTGATGCAGTAATTTTATTAAACAAACAAAAGAGGAGAAAAGTAGCAGGGCAGACCCACACGTGACAGAATGACATTGTTAGAGAAACACTTTGTTTAAACCTACGTGGGAATGTGAAAATGATAATAGCTTAATGTCCTAGCCAAGCTGTTACACAGACTCCAGCTAGGAAACCCCAGTTAATTCCCTCACACTGTGTTACGTTTGGTCAAAAGACAGAAGGAGAGAGAGAGAGAGAGAGAGGGAAGAATTGATTGGATAGATGACACAATAAAAAGGAAAAATTATCTTCCCATCTCAATTATGGTCATCTAACAATCACTTTTCACCAGCCTGGCATGAATTGATAAGGAGAAACTGAGATCAATAGAGTCATGTTTTTGCAGGATTACGAAGATAAGGTGGCACTGGGCATGTGAAAAACATACAAAATATAAAGGGCAGCGGAGGTGGCATGGGTGGGCACACATATGGAATGGAGAGTGAGAAGGATTAAGGGGTTTTTCATCCTTCATTCTTTTTTCACTATCGGACACAGTTCCGAGTCCTAAGGCGATCCTCAGCACCCAGTATCCTTCTCAACTCATCACCTTCCCTGACTTCTGATCCAATCTGAGCCCCGGGACCAAATTCAGGTTGCCATTTTGAAAGGTCGGATTCACGGACCTGGGAATTCTCCCGTCAACTCTTGTGCAACTGAACCAGGCGAGAAAATCTCGGTCTATGTTTTTCTTAAAAAAAAAGCATCCACTGTGAGAGATGCAATTAAGCTGGCGGGACTGGAAGCATCACAAGGAATCCTCTCAAAATGCGCAAAGCACTGTCACACCAGGCAGCTTTCTGAGGAAATTAAATGTCAACAGAAGCTGCATTGCGCACTGCAGCTGAAAAACAATCCAATTCCATTACACCGTCACAGATGTCGGAGGCACGCTCACCAATTAGTTGTTGGTCAGACAGGATTTGAATGTCAACACTCGGAATCTAATCAACAAAGTCTAGGTTGTACGTTTTTCATCACTCCCCCTAGGACTCATGTCTGCATTTATTGTTATTTTAATAGGTAAAATAATTGCGTTAAAAGGAAAAAAAATTACAAACATGAAACCAGAAGGTCACGATCCTGTTCCATTGCTATAAATGTTCTTCAAATTTTTGTTTTGCATTCTGTAACAAGAATACAGTAAGGCATAATTTCTACTTTACTTTTATAGGACACTAGCGTTACAGATTTACAAATGATCTTTTATGGAATTCAGCACTTAAACTAACATAATCCATTGCAATATAAATAACACAACACACAGGGATTACTTTTTAATCTAGTTTCCCTATTCAGCATTATGTGCAACTTAATACCTAACATTATTGAAAGTCATCCATGACAGAAAGTCAATGTGAAATAGACTTATGCACCAAACACTTCAGGATGGCACACATTTAACACAGATGTTTCAGGGTGCTAGCGACCCCACGTTCAATTCCAAGCCTCAGGTCACTTTCTGTATGGAGTTTGCACGTTCTCCCCGTGTCTGCATGGGTTTCATCTGGATGCTCCGTTTTGCTCCCACCGTCCAAATATTTGTGGGTTAGGTTGATTGGCCGTGCTAAATTGCCCATTCGTGTCAGGGGGATTAGTAGGGTAAATATGTGGGGTTACAGGAATAGAGCCTATTGTTGGTGCAGTCTCGATGGGCCAAATGGCCTCCTCCAGCACTTTGACATTCTATTCGATTATCATGAATACAGTACAATAGCACTTTTCCTTGGAAATATATTTTTCCTCAATGCTGTGGGGGAAATCTCTGGCTATATAATGGCTACAAGTGAATCACTTTTATTTCTACTTCCAACATTTGTTTAAATGCAGGTTAACCACGATAGAATCGGACAAATGCTGGATAAAGTCAGCAGGTCTAGCAGCATTTGTGGAGAGAGAAACAGAGTTAATAGGATCCTTCTCCAACAGAGATATGGTTTTGAATGCAAAGGATTCTTCTGCAGAACTGAAGAGGGATAGAAATGTGATGATTAAAAAACTTGGGGAGGGAGGTGGGACAGAATGAGAAGTCAACAGCAGGTCAGAATTAAGGAGAGATTGACAAAGATGCCCTGGACATCAGATAAAGAGGCTGTAATCACGCCATCAGGGACTGAAGAGTGGCAAAGCTGGGTAGCAGAATGTGTTAACAGGTGAAAAGAGGTTAGTGCTCAGGATTGGAAGAAGAATCAGATGAGTGTGTGGGACGGTGATTAATGCACAATATGGGGATGTTTCTTCCTAAATCCAGAATGATGAGGCTTGGGACATCTGCAGGATACCAAAGAGTAGCAAGGCCTTATCCCTATGCTGGAAGATGATCTGCTGGGAGGGCAGAAGCAGCAAACATGAAACAGCAATGGCGACAACTTCACATACTTTTCCAATATCAAAATGGGACTGTCATTGAGGAGATTGGGTCCTTCAGGTTTTGAAAAATGGTGAGTGATCTCATTGAAACTCACAAAACTCTTATGAGGTGTGACAGGTTGGATGTAGATAAAATATTTCCCGTGGAGTCGAAAAGATTATGTACCTGAGAGTAGAACATAGAACATAGAACATTACAGCGCAGTACAGGCTCTTCGGCCCTCGATGTTGTGCCGGCCAGTGGACCCTCTCACCTAAACTATTCCAATATCATCCATATGCCTATCTACCGACCATTTGAATGCCCCCAAAGTAGGCGAGTCCACAACTGCTGCAGACAGGGCATTCCACGCCCTCACCACCCTCTGCGTAAAGAACCTGCCTCTGACATCCGTCCTATAACTACCACCTCTTAACTTAAAGTTATGTCCCCTCGTGTTGGTCATCACCATCCGAGGAAAAAGGCTCTCACTATCCACCCTATCCAGTCCTTTGATCATCTTATACGCCTCAATTAGGTCACCGTGTAACCTTCTTCTCTCTAATGAAAATAACCTCAGGTCCCTCAGCCTTGTTGAGTTGTTGACAGAGATTATGTACAGTTGAGTACATAATCTCAGGCGAAGACGGCAGTGAGGACGAATTTCTTCACTCAGAGAGTGGTGAATCTTTGGAATTATGTACCCGATAAGGCTGTGGAAACTCAATTACTGAGCATGTTAAAGGGAGAAATTGATAGATTCTGGGAGACTAATGATATCGAGGGATATGGTGGGGCAACAAAAGTCAGAGATGCTCAAAAGGCCAGAATTAGAAGAGTGCAGATATGTCAGAAAGCTGCAGGAGATGGCAGAGATCTGAAACAGCAAGTCACAAAGGATTTGAAAATAAGGGAGAGAATTTTTAAAGATGATGGTGCTGCCAAACTGGGTGGATGATCAAGCACTGGGGTGACGACTGAATGGAATTTGATGTTCAGCCATGTACAGCAGAGCTATGGGTGCCTTCAAGATGACAGAGGGTAGAAAATGGCAGTTCGATAGAAGTGTTTTGGAATAGTCAGATCTCGAGGAAAAAAGGGCATTGTTGACGGTTTCAGCAACATGAAATAAGGATAAAAGTGTGAGATGTTACAGTGATGGAAATAGGCAGTCTTACTGATGGTGCAATTATTAGGTCCAAAGGTCATCTTGGGATCAAAGATGTCACTAATGTTTGTTGGGCTCCAGAGGTCCCCAAGAGAGAGAGTCAATGGCAAAAACCAGAGTTTGTGACAGGGATCAAACACACTAATGTGGATTTCATAGAGTTGGGAAGATTCTGCAGACTTTTAAAAATGGCAGTAGGGACCAGATTCCGGGATTTGTATCAGGGATGTATTTTGGACATTGGTTAGCACTGCTACTTCACAGTGTCAGGGACCCAGGTTCAATTCCCAGTTTGGGTCACTGTCTGTGTGCATATTCTCCCTGTCTCTGCATGGGTTTCCTCCCAAAGTCCAAAGATTTGTGGAGTAGGTGAATTGGCCATGCTAAATTGCCCCTTAATATCAGGGGGACTAGCTTAGTGAATGCATGGGATTATGAGGAGAGGGCCTGGATGGGATTCTGGTCAGTGCAGACTCGATGGGCCAAATGGCCTCCTTTTGCACTGTACGATTCTATGATTCTAAGACTTTATCATTGGAGAAATTCTGATGTAAAATGTTAAAAGTTCCAGGTAGTCGATAGGTCCATTTGACTTTTCCAATGGTCCTTTTAAAAGGTCTCTGGTATCCTGACTTCCTGATCAATGTTAAATTCAAACCTGACACAATGTGGAAATTGGAAATCCTCATGAGAAAGGCAAAGATTTATCGAGATTGGTTGGCACACAATATGACAATGTCCAGGTATGTTGTTCAGAAATCCATGGACTCTTTAGTTTTCACCTGTTACTTATTGTTCTGCCATGTACTGATAGGTGTGAGGGGATGGGGGAGGGAACTGTCATGTCCAACTATGGATTGTGGTGGACATTTAAACAAGTCACCTAAATGGGAAGTTCCCATCCTCAATGATGGATGAGCCCAGCACATCGGTGCAAAAGATAATTTCCAACAGTTTTCAAATGATGATTCATTTTGACCTCCTCCAATGCTCCCAAGTATCACAGATTCCAGTCTTCAGCCAACTCAATTCATTCCACATGACATCAAGAGATGCTGGGGTCATTGGGCATTACAAAGGTTATGGACTCTGACCATATTCCTGACTATAGTACTGCAGACTTGTGCTCCAGAAGTAATCGAGCTCTTCCAGTACAGCTATAACACTGGCATCTGCTCAGCAATGTGGAAATCTTTCCAGTAATGTCCCATCACAAAAAGCAGAACAAATCTAACCCAGTCAATTACTGCCCCATCAGTCTAATCTCGATCATCAGTGAAGTGATAGAACAGGTCAAAAACAATGCTAATATGCGGCACTTGTTCAACAATAACCGGCTCACTGAGGCTCAGTGTAAGTTCCACTAGGGTCACTCAACTCATGACTTCATTGTATTCAGCCTTACTTCAAACATGGACAAAAGAACTGAACTTCAGGGTGAGCGGAAAGTAACTGCCTTTGACATCAAGACTGCATTTGACCAAGTGTGACATCAAAGAGCTCAAGCAGAACTGGAATCAATGGGAATCAGGGGAAACCCCTTTCCTGGTTGCAATCATACCTGGCACAAAGGAAAATGATTGAAGGTCAATTATCTGAGTTGCAGGATAAAACTGCAGATGGTTCTCAGAGTAGTGTCCGAGACCGAACTACTTTCAGCTGCTTCACCAGCGATCACCCTTCCACCATCAGGTGAGAAGTGGGCATGTTCACTGATGACTGCACAGTGATCAGCCCCATTAGTAAATACTCTGAAACACTTCATGTCCAAATCTAGAAAGTCCTGGACAACATTCAGGCTTGGGTTGACAAGTGACAAGGGACATTCGCTCCACACAAGTGCCAGGCAATGACCATCTCCAACAAGAAAAAATCTAGGCATTGCCTCTTGATATTCAATAGCATTACCATCACTGATCTCCCAATATCAATATCCTGAGAGGTTACTGTTGACTCAGAACTGAACTGAATTAGTCATATTAATACTGTAGCTACAAGAGCAAGTCAAAGGCTAGGAGCCCTGCAGGGAGTAACTTATGTCCTGATTATGCAAAGCCTGAACACCATCTACAACGCACAAGTCAGGAGTGTAATGGAATACTTTCCACTTGCCTGGATGAGCACAGCTCCAACAACACTCAAGAAACTCAGCACCATCCAGGACAAACGAGCCCACTTGATTCCTACCCCTTCCACAAATAGTCAATCCCTCCACCTACTTACGAACTATGGCAGCCATCTGTGCCATTGTAAGAACTCACCATGGCTCCTCAAACAGTAACTTCCAAATCCACAATCACTGCCATTTAGAAGGACAAGGGCAAGAGATGCATGGGAGCACCACCACCCGAAAGGTTCCTCCAAGTCAAAAAAAAATCGCTGTTCCTTCACTGTTCACTGGATCAAAATGTGGAGATGCCAGTGTTGGACTGGGGTGAACACAGGAGGAAGTCTCACAACATCAGGTGACTGACGAAGGAGAAAACCTCGAAAGCTTGTGGTGTTTACAACTAAATAAACCTGTTGGACTTTAACCTGGTGTTGTGAGACTTCTTGTTGGATCAAAATCCCACAACTCTCCCCGACAGCACTGTGGACGCAACTACAACACATGGGCAGAAGGCTGGTCACTGCTACCTTCTCAAGGGCAATTAGGGATGGGCAATAAATGCTGATCTAGCCAGTGACACCTACATCCTGTGAAAAAATAAATTTAAAACGGCACAACACCAGATTGTGAATCCTGTGGAGTGCATCCCTCCTTAAATGTTTGATGATCCTCATTTCTTCCACTTTCCCCAGGCTCTTTATAATGATAAACAAAGTCAAGCCCAGAGGAAATGCCCAGTGCTCCTGAGGAATCCTCATCATTGATGCAGGAGGTGGTGAAATGGAAGTATCTTGGTGCTCCTTCACTCCCACAGGCAGTTCAAAGCAAGTCAAAAGCAGATTAAAAACACTGGATCCAAAAAAAAATCCCCAGTTGCAGTAAAAACAACCCAAAACTCTCAGCCATCTTCAGGTTCAAATTCCAAAGGTTTCAGCTAGTGCTCGTACCAGCTTTAACTTACAATTCTCATTCTAATTTATCCGCACTGTTGCCGAGCAACAGTTATTGCTGTAGCTTTACATGCACTTGCACCTTTCAGAAACAAAGTACGAAAATTAAGAGTCATGTTTTGGGGCACTGTTTTTATTCTCCATCAAACTGGAGTTAGATTTAACTGAAGAATGAAACTGTAAGAAATTGCAGAATTTTCTACCTAAAGTTATCTCAAATCAATTCAAGTGCCATGAACCAGCTATGTTGCCCCTGAAATGACAAAGCTTTCTTTCTGTCGCTGACCAACATACTATGTAGGAAATGTGACACACAGGGTTGGCAACATATGAATAATCCTCATCAAACCATTTGAACATCCATTAGAAGTACCTTTCCAAAAGATCAATACTCTGGATGTTAGAAATCTGAAAATATTAACAGAAAATGCTGGAAAAGCTTAGCAAGCCTGGCACCAGGCAGAGCAAAGGGATGAGGCCATAATGGGCAGAGCCTAAGGAGAGACAGGAGTGTGGGGATTACGTACTTGAAATCGGGAATTGGTTAGAGAAGGGGGGGGGGAGAGGAGATCAACCTTGCCAGAAAAGGAAGGGTGATGCGATCAACTGGGCCAGGGAGGGGTGCCATCAGCTGGGGAGGCCAGTAATCAGATTGGAGAGTGTGAAGCGGGGGATGTGATTGACAAATGTTCTGTTCCACACACAGGATCCATCTGCGCATGTATGCCTTCTAGTGTAAGCAGCTGACTTTCTGGTGAGAATAGATTCTGTCGACTTCCTCTTCTGGCAGGAATCAGATTGTGCAACCTTTTCTTGCACAAAGTGGCCTAAGATTTCATTGGTGGCCTCATCGAGAAAACAAATCTGAAATTCTCCCATTTTTACACTTGTTCCTTTTCCAAAAAATAGCCAAATACTTGCCTTTTGATTATTCCCGAGAGTCATAACACTCAAAGAGTTAAAAAAAACTTCTTCAAAACACATCTATGCATGGTCAGTCAAGGGGGAGACAAAAGGGAAACCATTTAGGGGTAACAAGGGGCATAGTGGTTAGCACTGCTGCCTGACAGGTTTGATTTCCGGCTTGGGTCACTGCCTGTGCAGGGTCTGCACCTTCTCCCCACGTCTGCGTGAGTTTCTACCGGCTGATCCAGCTTCTTTCCACAGTATGAAAGACCTGCTGGTTAGATGCAATGGCCATGCTAAATTCTCTCGAAATGGACCCGAACAGGTGTAGGATTGTGGCAACTGGAGAATTTTCACAGTAACTTCATTGCAGTGTTAATGTAAGCCTACTTGTGACACTAAACTTGAAAATTCTTACCTCTCCCTGTCTTTAAAACTATTTAGAATAGTTGAAGCTGAGGGCACTGATGCATTGTATGACCAAATATATATTGGTGGGAAGAAAGGAAACTTGGGCGCAGAATCAGGATGGGAGGAGGTTAATGCACATAATAATCTTCAACAATCAGCCTATTTCTCCACTGAAATAAATTGCGTGAGACCATAATTAAACTGCAATCAATGTTCTACATTTCAAATGATCAGATATTAGAAAAGTTCCAAGTTTGAATCAGTTAAAATCCAGAACTTTTAATTGAAACATGAAAGACACAAATGATTCTACACATTGAAACTTGGACATCATGGAATCATACAAGATGGGAGTTGCACTCAGAATAGCCAATAATAGTCAACCTGCAATTGGAAAGATCAGGCCGAGTTCGGGCTTCTTAACCGCATCAGACAATGGTTAAGGCAGAGTTAACAACCACAGCACAAACAATTGCCTTACAAGGATGGATGCTGCCACAATTATCCAGCTAAGGATGTTAGATTGAATGGAAAATCAAAGGATTCTGAACATGCGTTGCAAGAAAAAATCATAGATTGAAAAATAAAAAAAATGTATCTCGTAACCCTGATTAACAATCAAAAGTCCACATGACAGCTCATCAATACTGCAGAAGCTCATGATTTATTAAACATGTAACTATTTATACTCCAACAAATCAGAAAACATTGTTAACAAGAAGCAGCACAGTTGATCCTGCGATGATCCTTGGACATGAAATACTGTGCCAAAATTTCTTGGAGCATTCTGACATTCCTGAGGTGCAAGTGCGTTGTCACCAAGAATACTCAGGTGTCATTGGTTTTGTGCTCAACCTTACTATGTGCAAATTTCCTCAGTCGTTGTACCACTTTGAGTTATGACTGCCAAAATCTTTTGAACGCATTTATCCCCAGGTCAAGACCAATGCAAACGACCACCTCACATGAATTTCCTGAATTTTTGTGATTTATTAGGGGCATACCCTGTCTGAAAAGTCACGAGATTTCAGTGGGATTGGGAAGGGGATCAAAGGTTATGAAGCAAAGGCAGGAGAATGGGGTTGAGAAAACTATCAGCTATAATTGAATGATAGAGCAGACTCGATGAATCAAATGGCCTAATTCTGCTCCTCTATCTAACAATCTTATGGATACTACTTTGTGAGATTGATAGCAATTTTACCTGATTTTCTTTGATGTTTTGTTTTGAGTTGCACAGACTCTAAATGACTCTGCTTCTCCCTCCATAGACTTGCACAATCCTTGACCGATGTGCATGCAAAATTGTTTTAATTCCTTTCTATCTCTTTCCAATTCATTCAGAAAGACTATTCACCTGCGATAGTGTCTAAATAGGCATGCTCATGATCTGCTGAATAATGTTTTAAAGTTCAGTTATTAGTGCTGCAAGTAGGCATATATTAACATGGCAACAAAGTTCTGGTGAAAATTCTCCAGTTGCCACACTCCAACGCCCGTTTGGGTACATTGAGGGCAAATTTAGCATGGCCAATGCACGTAATCAGCACATCTTTTGGACTGTAGGAGGAAATCAGGGCACCTGGAGGAAACCCACGCAGACACAGGAAGAACATGCAGACTCTGCACAGACAGTGACCCAACCAGGTCCTTGGCATTGTGAGGCAACAGTGCGAACCACTGTGCCACCTTGTGAGGACAGGGAAGGGATGATGGATATGTGGAAATGGCAAATGAGTGGGGCACTGCAGCAGAAATGAAATGAGATTCACTAGTGCAGCAACACATCAGGAGGAAGCAATTCTGACTCATTGAGCTTGAAAGAAATTTCACAATGACTTTTTCACATGAGTATCAGGTGCTGCCCCAAAATGACACATACTGAAGGTGTGCAAATTAATCTTTGTTGCTGGCTGGAGCCTTTATGGTTGCTTGTAAAAATGAAAGTCTACGAGCAGAAGTAAATTTGTCTCCAGGAGCCCTGGTAATAAAATGTCAAGGATCTCAACAGAGAGCAGAGTTCAAACCCAGATCTAACTGAGATTCAAACTTCCTTCCCTTCATAACCCAAGGTTTCTGTCAGATTACTAAATATTTAATGTACTGTTGCAGTAAAACATCGTTTCACATTCCTCATATTCCTGACGTTAGCAAAACAACATTCTTCTGGAATAAAGACACATACTAAATATTGGTCTGAGAGCAATATACTGCATTTAAAAATGGGTCATAAATTCCTCTAATCCACTAACTTGTCTTTCCTTCTCACCCAGGCTGTAATGGTCAGTTGATTGTTTTAGCTTTACAGCCTATAGCTGGTACACTAATACTCTATCATAGAATCCCTACGGTGCAGAAGGAGGCATTCGGCTGAGGATTAGTCTGCACCAACCACAATCCCACCCAGACCCTATATCCACAATGCCATGCATTTACCCTAGCAAGTTCCCTCCGAAGGGAAATTCAGCATAGCCAATCAACCTAACTCGCACATTTTTGCAGAGTGGGAGGAAACCAAAGCATCCAGAGGAAACCCAGGGAAACACGGGGAGAACATGCAAACTCCACACAGACAGTCACCCAAGGCAGGAATCAAATCCGGTCCCTGGTGCTGTGAGGCAGCAGTGTTAACCACTGTGCCGCCTCCTGCAGAAGAAACAGGCAGCTGGCTGGCTGGCTAGAGCACCTAGCCCTATATCAAACACACAGCAGCTCCTGAGGTTCAGAAGCAGCACCGTGAGCTGGAACTCTTACCAGCACTCAACAATGAATCATAAACCACCAAAAATGCTCAATCAGCCTTGAAAATTGAGATACAATTGCACTAATAATTTTAAATAGTATTAGACTTTTAAGCAAATATCGTTCAAGTTCAGAGAAATTACTTTGTGCGTGCACAATCAATGCATAAAGTGAAGTAATGTGCGGCACAGCGGTTACCATTGCTGCCTCACAGCATCAGGGTCCCAGGTTCAATTCCAGCCTTGGGTCACTGTCTGCATGTTCTCCCTGTGCCTGCGTTTGTTTCCTTTGGGTGCTCCAGTTTCCTCCTACAGTCCAAAGACGTGCTGGCTAAGTTGACTGGCAAAACTAAATTGACCCTCGTCTCAAAGGGATTAGCGGGTTAGAAGAGTGGGGTTGTGGGAATAGGGGTTGTGGGAATAGGGCTTGGGGGGAATTGTGATTGGTGCAGACTCGACGGGTTGAATGGACTCCTTCTGCATTGTAAGGATGTTATGATTAGTCAGGCACAGCTCACCATAAACTATTCCACAAGTTTGTCTGGAAATTCGGTTTGATAAAAGCTCATTGCACAGTTGAAAGCCTTTTAAATCAGAAGAACCACTTTAAAGCATGTTCAAAATACTTACATCCTCAATCTCATTATCATTTATTGCAGGAGAAAAACAAATTTCTAAATTAAGTAACAATCATTAGCCTTGTAATCTGTCCATGAGAATGGAGTTGGTGGAGTCTAGAATCACAGAATCCAATAGTGCAGAAGGAGGCTGTTCAGGCCATTGAGTTTGCACTGACCAGGCCCTTACTCCATAACCCAATGCATTTACCCGAGCTCGTCTCTCTGATACCAAAAGGCAATTTAGCATAGCCAATCCATCTAACCTGCACACCTTTGGAATGTGGGAGGAAACCAGAGCAGCCAGAGGAAACCCACACAAACACAGGGAGAATGTGCAAACTCCACACAGGCAGTGACCCAAGCCAGGAATCAAATCCAGTCCCTGGTGCTGTGAGGCAGCAGTGTTAACCACTGTGCCACCCCATACAAACGTTTTGGACCATTGTTCGGAGAATAGTTCATTTACTTTTTTCCTGCCATGCAGAACCGAGGTTTGCACCAGGGCTAAAGGTTTGCCACTGAGTAGGAAGATAAAACAACAAATTGCAAGCAATTCACATTCAGTTTTGATTAATCGATACACACTTCCACTCTCCACATTGTGTACTGGGGTTGCAGCATTCCAACCAATTATTCCCTTGTTTTTTTTCTTGGCTTACTACATGTCGCTAGTCCAACCCTCTGAAGTAGCGCAATACATTAAGTCAATTTCAGCTATGCAGTCTTTACATCGACCCGGTTAGATGGCTCACAATAAAATCTCACAATGAAAAATTACAGACAAATTGTTTCAAGTGGAATCCATTCTATTTAATTACATAGTTATCTGCCACAAGACTCACATTCTGTTACACTATAAGTATGAGTGGCACAGTGGTTAGCACTGCTGCCTCACAACTCCAGGGACACGGATGTGATTCCTGATTGGCTCATTGTCTGCGTGGAGTTTCTTGCTGTGTGCGCGTAGGTTTCCTCTGGGTGCTCCGGTTTCCTCCCACAGTCCAAAGATGGGCAAGTTAGGTTGATTGGCCATGCTAAATGACCCTTTAGCACCCCAGGATGTGTAGTTCAGACGATTAGCAGTGTAAATGTGTGGCGTTGTGGGAATAGTACATTGGGTAGAATTGTTGGGTGGTCCAGACTCGATGGGCTGAATAGCCTCCTTCTGCACTATAAGGTTTCTATGATTCTAAATAAAACTCTTATGACAAAAGGAAAGGAAAATCTGTATTTTAGATGAAGGGAACTGATGACTCGAGAAAGTTAAGTATTGCAATAATATAACCCGTTACAGAAAACACTGGAACTCAAAAAGTTAAAGGAAATTCAAACTTCCAGTTAAGGTACAGATGAACATCCGACACAAATTTCCAATATCCTGGCATTTGTGGTAGAATGGACATCTGAAATATTAAATTCAGAGAGATTAGACATTTTGGCACCCAAAGAATTTAATTACTTCCTTTTAATTCAAAGTGAGGCATAAAAACTTCAATTAGGCATGTTGTGTGTGTATAGAATATGCAAGCCAGTTAGGCAGATAGATTTATAACTGAATCAGGAGCCAAAACCCTCAACTTCATTGCAGGTGATCAAGTTAGGATGATAGGGAGTGTATTACTGCATGGGTATGAAGCCATTTTCGTGTCAATGGAGTCAGATATCATACAGGAACCATAGGAAACCATTCAGCCCATCAAGACAGCAGTCCTACCCAGACCTTGTCCCTGTAACCCATCTATTTATCCTGCTAATCCCCTGACACTAAGGGGAAATTTAGCACAGCCACTTAACTTAATCCGCACATCTTTGGCATGTGGAAGGAAACCGGAGCACCCAGCAGAAACCTACACAGGGAGAACACGAACCCAGGTCCCTGGCACTGTGAGGCAGCAGTGCTAACCACTATGCCATCGTGCCACCTTGGCATGGCTTAGGATCTGAAGATAAAGCTCTCGTGTACTCAGAAATCCAGAGGATAGGGATCTTGAAAAGCAAGATTGAAACCCTATGAGCTGATTCATTTTTAAATATGTTTGAATGGGAGTGACTATAAGAGAGAATGTCCAAGGCAAGATCTTCAAATGTGGAGATTAGAAACCTTAGAGAGAAAAATTCTGTTTCCGTGGCTCAGTGTAACAAACATTGATGTTGGTTGTTGAGAAATCCATGGATTCTGCTTTGGTCACATCAGTAAATTACTGGGAAGAATTCGGTCTGTGTCAGGGAGCGAAGCTCTCTGAGAACAAAACATGACAAAGATACTGACACAACAGCTAACTGAACAAGCAGTTAAAGGACTCAGTAAAGTGATCAGCTTAGCAGAGGAGCTACTAAAAGGTGGAATTGGAGAAAAAATTGTTTGATCTACATTTGAAGATACAATGAGTTTATGGCGCTGTTTTGGGTGTCTCGAGAAAGATATGAGTTGGATGAAAAATTTCAAATGAATTCTCACAAATTCATGGCATGAAAACCATTGACAGTCTTCATTGAGAAGCCTTTATGTTAAATTAGTGGTAACCCTTCACTGGTTTGTGTCTGTAAACATTTTGCGAAGGTAAAGGAATAGTGCAAATTTGAATCAAGTGCTGGTGTTTGTATGGAGAGTTTTCCAATTCTAGAATCGTGGAATCTCTACAGTGCAGAAAAAATGCCATTTGGCCCATTGGGTCTGCACCAACCACAATCCCAGCCAGGGCCTATTCCCATAACCCCACATAGCTTTGCCAATCCCACTGACACTAAGGGGCAACTTAGCACGGCCAATCCACCTAACCCACATGTCTTTGGACCGTGGGAGGAAACCGGAGCACGCAAAGGAAATCCACACAGACATGGGAAGAATGTGCAAACTCCATACAGATAGTGACCCAAGCCGGGAATCAAACCCAGGTCCCTAGTGCTGTGAGGCAGCAGTGCTAACCATTGTAATCTTTACATCTGGTGTAATATTGTTCGCTTTGTATAATAGCATTATTCAGATATTTCTGAGGGGGCAGGAGGGGGGTGCTCTCCTGTACTGACACATTGCTGACTTCAATAATTGCAGGTACTCAAAATGAAGTAATATCCCCATTACAGGAAATTAGCAGAAATTGTTATTTTTTTGGCAACTCAGGAAATGGGAAGAAGATCTGTAGGCACGTTTAACACGAGACTGCTAAAACAATTTGCCTGGCTCCAAATAGAAATTCTATTATCTTCTCTCAAGGTAATTCTCTCAAGGACATCTTATGGACCATATTGAGAGAATTTCAGAGGAATGATAGATACACCTGATATTGCAAGAATGGATCTGCTGTCAAGCAGTCTGTGGTACATTTTCCTATTTGTTCCTCACCCATAAAATGGGAATCAGTGAACAGTGCAAAGGTACTTTCCTTAATAAATTGAGAACCAAAAGCTATTTACAAAATTCATTAGAAGATCATTAATAATATTGATTAAGCAACAACCTACTTTACAACAGTAGCTAAATAGCCTCATCATCAGCACAATTTAAACTGAAAATAGATGAACAGATATATACGTCTGCTGCAATTTTACTTGAGGGAATATCATGTAAACAATGGTCCCGGTATTTACTTGGAGCACATGAGGAGCAGAAAGTTAGATATAATTTTGGAAGTTCAGCAGACAATCTATGGATTCTTATTACAGCCATTTTGTTATCATTTAACTTCCAGGTTTGGCATCTATGGCAGTGCAGCAACCCATAAAGCACAATGTTCACTCCAGGATCTTAAGAGCCAATCCCACAATGGAATTCTCAGCAGCTTGGCACTGGAAGTAACAGAAGAATCACAGAATATATTTTCTACAGTGCAGAAGGATGGCATTTAGCCCATCAAGTTTGTACCAACCACAATTTGCCCAGCCCTATCCCTGTAACCAAACATATTTACTCCACTAATCACCTGGCACTAAGGCTCAATTTATCATAGCCAATCTCGCTAACCCACACATCTTTGGAGTGTGAGATGAAACTGGAGCACCCAGAGGAAACCCACCCAGACTCAGGGAGAATTACAAACTCCACACAGACAGTGACCCAAGCTGGGAATCGAACCCACGGTTGCTGTGGCACCGTGCTGCCCCAGAGAGAGAGACAGAGAGAGAGAGCTAAGAAATGTATTTCAGAATGATCAGAGGCAGTGCTCTATTTTGACAATGTCTCACTTGATTTGCTGCCTGAGCTCTGGGAAACCAGAGAGAGAGAGATACTCCTTCCAACTGAAGCCATTAAAGGAAGAGGCCCAAGAGGTCAGTAATAGGCTATATTGCCATGCTGACAGATTAAGTGTAGCAAGGTACATGCACCTTTAGTAAAATAAAATCCCATGACTTTCTATGCTATTTTATTCATTCTAACCTGGCTGACTAATAGAGGACCTTTTGATACATTAGTCTCTCAAATGCTGATCTAGACTTCCCCTGAAGTACCCCTCTGCCAGTCATCTGAACTACTCCTGGTGGTAACAAGTTCCACATAGAATCCCTACAGTGCAGAAGGAAGCCATTTGGCCCTTCAAGCCTACATCAACAACAATCCTATTCTAGCCCTATCCCCGTAACCCCACTTAATTAACTTGCTCATCTTCCTGACACGAATGGTCTGTTCACAATGACCAATCAACTCAATGTGGGAAGAAACTGGAGCAGCTGAAGGAAACCCACACAGGCATGGGGAGAATGTGTAAATTCCATACAGACAGTCATCTGAGGCCGGATTTGAACTCGGGTCCCTGACACTGTGAGACAACAGTGCTAACCAGTCTGCCATCATGCCACCGTTCTGACCATTCGCTTAGCAATCCGGTTCTCAAAAAAATCATTCCTCATAAATTCTCCATTAGATTTATTGAACGAGTTCTTACAATGCATGCATGAAGATAAAGACTTGAAACTGAGATTAGTCATAATATCCTGGTAACATGACTAACACTTGTCAGAAGGTTACATCATTCCAAACAGCCCTCTCAGCAAAGCGGTGATATAAATAAGTAGCGAGCAGCTGTACAAGTTGCCCCTCGGTGAGGAGAAACCATACGCCACACCATAAGTTGCTGGCTAGACCAGCAAGTAATTGGACTTATTTCAAGTGAATCGCTTTCACGACATCTGGAGACTAACCTTACCTCATTGTCTGAACTCTGGTACTGAAGAAATTAAGTGTCTGCCAGGTCCTCTGCTTCCACAAGAATAAAAGTCCACCCCAACAAAAACACCTCTTCTCACACCAAGAAAGGATGAAAGGAAGGTCTCAGGAATCTGACAACATACTACCAGGCCAATCACTGCTGATGTTCTGGCAGCTCCCACAGCAGCCAATCAGAAGTGGCAATAAGAGAGATCAGGCAGGTCAAGAACCAAATTAACTCCGGATTTCAGACATGTAAATCAAAGCAAATGATTGTAAAGTGGAAGTCAGGGAAAATAATGGAAGTTGTTGGAATTCCATCCAAAATTCAGTAATGTCTCATTGTAAAATTCCATTACTTTTCAGTGACTTTGGGCCTTTACTGAAAGTTCTGCAACTTTTCCCACTTACAAATTCGCATTTACTTAATCCATATTGGTGCAGTGGTTAGCACTGCTGCCTGAGAGTCCCAGGGACCCGGGTTTGATTCCCTGCTTGAGTCACTGTCTGTGTGGAGTTTGCACGTTCTCCCCATGTCGGCGTAGATTTCTTCCGGGTGCTCCAGTTTCCTCCCACAGTCCGAAAGATGTGCTGGTTAGGTGCATTGGCCATGCTAAATTCTCCCTCAGCGTGCCCAAACAGGCGCTGAAGTGTGGGGATTTTCAAAGCAACTTCTTTGCAGTTTTAATATAAGGGTATTTCTGACACAAACAAACAAGTAACTTCAGTGACAGAACCTCAGGAAAGATGAGAACATTTGCACATTTATTACATCCTGCTGTGCACAATCCCTTACTTTGCCTGTCAAATTGACTCTCTCACATTCTTCACCCACACCTCCCCAAGCAAGTGCATCCACCTTTCTCCTTCTATACCTTTTCTTAAATCCCCACCTATCCAACACCATTGCTAAGCATCCTCATTCTTACACAAAGTCATAACACTGGCTGATACTAATTTAGCTAACTAACAAGCAGCTGAATTTTACCAGGGTACCTGCATCTCACGCAAAAACCCAATGGTCTCAATTGTTTTACGATGCTGTGAAATTAAACTCAATAAAACGAGGTATTGATTTCTTGTAAGAACTCAACTTGCTCACTGATCTCCTTCAGGTATCTGATTCATATGAACCGACTCAAGAACAGGTTCTTCCTTGTTGCCAACACACTTTTGAATGGACCTACCTTGCATTGAGTTGATCATTCTCTACACCCTAACTGTGGCAATAACATGACATTCTGCACCCCCTCCTTTCCTTCACTATATATGGTATGCTTTCTCTGTATAGCTCGCAAAAAACAATTCTTTTCACTGTATACATAATACATGTGACAATGATAAATCAAATCAAGTCAAAAGTGAAGAAACCCTGCCAACACTGTTGACGTGGCCTGTGTGTGAATCTAGTCCCAAAATAAGTGACAGATGCTGAACAATTATTGGCAATAAATGATGTCTAAATGAGGTCTGATTAATCTCTGGTGGGAAGAGTGGGGTGTGGGGGGTCTGCTGCCACTCTGCGGGCAATCTCCTCTGAGGGGAGGAGAAGGGGGCAGGGGGTCGCAATCAATCTGAGTAGCAGAAAGTGGGTGAGTGGATAAAAGGGACAGTGATGTTGTGGGGGTGGGGTGAAGTCTTGGGGGTCATCGCTCCCGCTTTTCGCTCCCTTGTCGCTTTAGACACTTTTTGTGACCCAGGAGTGATGTGACAGAATGTGTTTTTGAATTTATATTGTGCAATGCACAGCTCAAAGTTCCGGTCGGAGCTGCAGCAGTTCAGGCGTGACAAGCTCCAATCATAGCGTGATTCAGACGCATGTTTTTTTCAGGCTAAGTGCGTTTGGGGGTGCCTGAGAACAGGTTTCCAAGTCGGATCTGGATTGTGTCCAGATTCAGGATTTAGAATCAAAATGGTAAAATTGGGCCCTTAGTCCTAACATCCCTAGCAGAAGTAAGCAGTTTGACCCTGAAGATTTATGATATTAGTTTTAGTGTTTTATATCTATATAAATTGCAGTTAGAATTTTCCCTTCACTGCTGTGTAGGTTCCCCTGCATCCTATCTTCATTATATTAATCCTTTACAATGTGGACATGAAAATTAAAGATTCATGGTTTTCATTCTCTAATAATGGAATACTCAAATGTGCTTCAAGTTGAGTCACTTCTTTCCATACCAGTCTTCTTATTAATATTACATTTATATCAACTTTCTCTGTCATCCTTCACACTGGGTCTCTTATTCCTATTCCAGTTTTGTTGCCTTTTATTTTCATCCACAATGTGTTGGTGTCCAGATCATCATCAACCTGTCCTGGTGCATCCATGTTGATGCTATAGTTAAGAAAGGCCACCTATGCCTTTACCTTCTCAGGAGGTGAAGGAAATTCGGTATGTCCACTACAAGTCTCGCCAATCTTTACAGATGCACCATTAGAAAGCATCCTTTCTGATTGTACCATAACTTGCTCTGGCTTCTGCTCTGTCAAAGACCTCAAGAAACTACAAAGGGTAGTGAATGAAGTTCAATCCATCACACAAACCAGCCTCTGACTCTGTCGACATTTCACTCTGCCTTGGAAAAGCAGTCAGCATAATAAAGGACCAATGCACCCTGTACATACTCACTTCTACCTGATTCTGTTCGGAAAGATGTCTGAAATCGCATACCAACCAACTCAAAACAGCTTTTTCTCTGCTACCATTAGGCTTTTGAATGGACCGAGCTCATACTAAGTCTTTACATTCAAGCGACAATTGTAATACTGCATTCTGCACTCTCTCCTTTCCTTCTATGAACGGTATACTTGGTCTGTATAGTGTGCAAGAAATAATACTTTTCATTGTATCAAACCAAATCAAATGTGTTTCAAGCTTCTCCGAAATCTCATTCTTGGTATTTTCATTTATAAAAGCCTCCTCTTTCTGAAGCTATGGTTATTATATCTAAAGTTTCTGTTCAGCCTTTCAGGAGAAGACAGGTTTTGCAATATGTCACTAAGTGGGTATAGTAATACAATGGTTCGATTACTGTGCTAGTCATCCAGAAGTATGGACTACTCATCTGGCAACATGAGTTCCAATCCTGTGACTGCAGCTGGGGAGTTCAAATTCAGTTCATTAAATAAATCATGAGTCCGTCAGCAGTCTTAGTCATGGTGACTCGGAAACTATTGGGCAATTGTAAATACCCAGCGGGCTTACTAATGACTTTAGGGTAGGAAGCCTTTACCAGTCTGGATTACGTGTGACTCTCGACCAACAGCAATGTGGTTGACTCTGAAATGGCCGTGCAAGCAACACAGTTGCGTTCAAGAAGGCAGCTCAGCACCACTTTCTCAAGGGAAATAAATACTGGCTTCCCACTGACTCCCAAGTCCTGTGAATGTGTACAAAAAGAATAATCACCTTTTGCATGTTATTCTCCTTCTGATAAATTCTGCACTAACCCAGCCTCCCACCCACCACCAACCCCCCTCCCCACCCAGGTCTGCTGCATGCAATTCTTCCCCTATCCTTTCAAAATTAACCTTGGTTTTTAAATCTGAAACCTCTTGATTTGTGATTTGTCTTCCTAGCCTTCAATTCCGATAAGTTCAATTCACAAATGCTCCGTTTCACTAAGATGCTTTTATGCCATTCCATTTCTCATTCATTCTTCTCAACTAAATCAAATGTCAATGTTCTCCTTTAATGGCTTGTGGACAAGTTACTTTAGGAAGTTGACTTGGTGAAATTTAATAACTACTTGTGCTATTACTCAGAATGTCTTGCATTTATATATAATGTAATCAAACTTCCCAAGGTACTATAGAATCCCTACAGCCATTGATAGCTCATTGAGCTTTTACTAACAACAATTTCACCCAATGCCCATATTTACCCTGCTAGTCTCCCTGACACAATTTAACATGACCAATCAACCTCACCCACACATCTTTGGACTGTAGGAGGAAACTGGAGGACTTGGAGGAAAACCATGCAGACATGGGGAGGATGTGCAAATTCCACATAGACAGTGACTAAAGCTGGAATCAAACCTGTGTCTCTGGCGCTACAAGGCAGCAGTGCTAACCACTGTGCCACCCTACTCCTTGCTGCGTTATATGGGAGAATTATTAAACAAATTAGATAGTGAACTTCAAAAGGAGATATCAGAAAAGGTTTTAAGGTCTGTCTTAAAATAGGAGATAGGTGTGAAGGTACAGAGAACGTATTAAAACTTTTGGTTCTCACAAATTCAAATGATACATACTTCAGGCCAGAGCTTCAAAAACTATGAATCACAAATCTTAGTGGAACTGTGAGATGAGAGTTTGAGGTTGCAAGATCTGAACTCTGCCATTTTCACAGCTTTCTTCCACATACCCTGCTCACACAGCTTTCCCCCATCCTACCCCCATCCCCCATCTCCCCCACATGTCTCACATTCTGGGGTCACGACAATTTTCAGGCTTTAAATTGGGGTTAATGTGGGGAGAAGCTTGAGAAGCACCGTTTTAGATTCAAAAACACTGAACATTCATTGAAGAAATTTCCTTCCTTTCTCCATGTTGCAAGTAAATGGATACAGTGTTCTCAGCTACAGTGCAGCAGTAAAATGTGTCAGCCTGGCTTTGCATTCTCATCTCAATCAGTTCCTATTTCTTTACAAGTAATGCAACAATATAACAAAGAGGGAATTCCAAGGCATTGGGTCCAGTGTAGCTCAAGGCCAGGGTATCATGGGTGAAGCAATTAAAATCAAGAATGTGCAAGAAGCCAGGATTGGATGAGTGCAGAAATCTTGAGTTGGGGAGGTTGTCGCGAGCTAGGGAGGGACAAGTCATGGATGGATGCGCAAACAATCCCAATCCATTCAAAACTTAAACTGGGGATTGACAGCCTAATGGTATTATCATCAGACTATTAATCCAGAAACTCAGCTATTTCAATCCCACCACAGCAGATGGTGGAATTTGAATTTAGTAAAGAAAATCTGGACATAAGAATCTACTGATGACCATGAAACCATTGTCAATTGTCAAAAAAACCCGTCTGGTTCACGAAGATCCTTTAGGGAAGGAAATCTGCCAACCTTACCTGATCTGGCCTGCACCTGGCTTCAGAGCTACAGCAATGTGGTTGACACTCAACTGTCCTCCAAAGGGATGGGGAATAAATGCCGGCAAGCCAGTGACGTCCATATCCCATGAGTGAATAAGAAAAGATGGAAGAGTGTGTCCAGCAGAGCATTTGTAGCTCAGAATGAATTTTTTAAAAAAATACCATATATTTCTTAGTTGATGTAATGAGAAAATCTCCATGTTGAATATGATTCTTTTCTCCCCCAGTTACATTCCTTCTTTCTACTCAAGCCTCAGTGCTTGTTATGTTACAAGCCAACTTATTTTCTGTTTCTCCAGTTCTTTGGGGGAAAAAAGAACATGTTCCTTGGCAAACCTGATATGAACTAATAATCCAGTTGAGTCTCCAAAAGGCAGCAAATCCGACCCTTTTGTTTTTTTTTCATCCTATTCTTCAATTTTTATTTGAAATGATCCCAGCGAGGGCATGAATGTAATTCGTCTGGTCAACTGCTTTCTGCTTCCCATATACCATCAAGCTAATTTCTATTAACTTTCTAATTCCCACTATTCTCTGCATGCTGCCCATTTCACAGCATTGATTTGCTGCCTTAATGCAATGGAAAGTCATCAAATGCTCAACAGGAATTCAGACAAAACTTTCTCACTGAAGAGGTAATCGACTTTGAGTACGCACAGCAGAAGGGCCATTGAAACACAGATTATAAATAAGGATCATTAAAATCAGTTTTCATTGCTAATTGAAAACAGCTTTTTTAAAAAAAAATCGGAAGGAAAGAAGTAGGCCCTTAAAGCCTTTACAATTCAGAAAAAATAGGAAGAACAGATTATTTGAACGTTGCTTGGATCCGTGGGAAAGAAAGGGTCTGAAAAGAGGAGTATTTGTTTAATGACAACTCTGTTCCAGTGAAGCTCAATAGAAAGGGGGCGGCACAGTGGTTCGCATTGCTGCCTCACAGCCCCAGGGACTAGGGTTCAATTTTGGCCTTGGGTGACTGCCTCTGTGCAGTTTGCACATTTTCCCTGTGTCAGTGTGCATTTCCACTGGGTGCTTCAGTTTCCTCCCGCACTCCAAAGATGTGCAGGTTGAGTGGATTGGCCACGATAAAACGCACCTTTGGGTGGAAGTTCACGGCTTCGCTCATCCCCGAAATTGGAAAATCCTGCCCCAGATCAATGTATCTTCCCACTGTCCGCCCCTCGTCCGCTCCGATTCCCATGGAGGATGGGATGATAAAATTCCAGCTTGTGCGTCAGGGGGAAATAGCAGGGTAAGTTATGTGGGGTTATGGGGATAAGGTCTGGGTGGGACTTTTGTCACTGCATCTCAATGGACTGAATGGCCTCCTCCTACACTGCAGGAATCCCATGACTAACAGCTCATCTTTCAATTTAACATGTTACAGCAGGACGCAACACCCAACAGGTTCTGAACGTAACCTCGTTGTTCATTTTATTTTCTTTGCATGCTTTAGTTTTATTTTTTGCTCACAGTGACAGAATCATAGAATCCCTACAGTGCAGGAGGAGGCCATTTGGGCCATCAAGTCTGCACCGACCACAGCCCCACCAAACACTATTCCTATAATTCCACATATTTACCTTGTCAATTCCCTGACACTAGTGTCAATTTAGCATGGCTATCAGCCCTCACATTTTTTGGACTGTGGGAGGAAACTGGAGCACTTGGAGGAAACCCACAGACGTAGAGAGAAAATACAAACTCGACACAGACAGTAACTCAAGGCTGGATTTGAACACAGAGCCCTGGCGCTGTGAGGCAGCAAGTCAAAAACGTACCCGTTTCAAGGTGCATCTTCTGTTTTGTTTTTCCATTCCCTTTAACCCAGAGAATTAATTTTCTATCACTCAAACTCCCCTATCCTTTACTCAAGCTCAGACGTTCTTTTCTTGGCTGGTCCACTCCATCCCTTGCTCAAAAGCCTTGATACTTCAAAACCTTTTCCAGTTCTGACGGAAAGTCACAGGTCTGATGAAAGGTTGTGTGGAACTTTGTCAGTCGTGCGCTGTTCCTGATGGTGGTGTACACCATTTCTTCTCTCTCTTTCTTTTTCATGTTTCCCACATGACAAAGTTTAAAGTGCTGCTGGAATACATATGCGGCATATGCAATTCTGTAACTGGGGAGGTTGTTAGGTAGTGAAACCTTCCATCAGCTGACAATGCAGCATCTACAGCTATTACAGTGTCCTGGTTAACAGGGGATCCAGCCACAATTTCTCTTTCAGCCACACCCCCCTTTGATAGTCCTGCTATCAAAGATTTTCATCTTGCACTCATCAGGGCAGCTCATACCAAATTAGTTACAATCAACAGGAATAACAATTTATACTGTATGAGAAGAGATTGGTTGGCAACGCAATGGCCTTGTGGTATTATTGCTAGACTATTAATCCCGAAACTCAGCTAATGTTCTGGTGACCCACATTCAAATCCCACCACAGCAGATGGTGGAATTTTAATTAACAAAAATATCTGGAATTAAGAACTCATTGATAACCATGGAGCCATTATCAATTGTCAAAAGAAAACATCTGGTTCACTAATGTCCTTTAGGGAAGGAAATGTTCCGTCCTTATTTGGTCTGGCCTACATGTGACTCCAAGAGCCACAGCAATGTGGTTGACTCTCAACTGCCCTCAGGAAAGTAGAGATGAGCAATGAATGCTGGCCAGCCAGCGACACCCATGTCCCATGACTGAATAAAAAAAGAGTGGACCATGCTTCGTTAGAGGCGTTGCCATGGGAATGTAGCAGTTAACTGTCCAGCTTTGACTGCCAGTGCATCTCGCTTACAGAAGTTAAAGGCTATATTTATTGAGACACAAGGGGCAGGTTCACATATTGCACCTTTTTCAATGAAACGAAAGCTTGGGAAACAATCAGTCCCTGATTCATTCCGCATGCCAATGACTTGACTAATCAGAGTTGACCTGCCTACTTTGAAATTGAATAAAGCTAGTCAAACTGAAATGTTGTTGGTGATTCAGAGCCCAGTAAGGACTCTGCCGCTCAATACCCTGAAATAGACCCACATTTCGACAGTGACGATCTTTAGAAAATGCGGCCCTTTTTGGCCTCCCATTTCCTTTCCTTGACTGACTGATCCCACCATCCCCACCTCACCAATGATCCCATGTCCTCCCCGCTTCACTCCTCCATGCCTCTTCTTCCTTTGGATTTTTCTTCCATTCCTTCATGTCCCTTATTCCACTCCATCCTCTGCCCGCTTCTCCCACACCCAATGCCCACTCTGCACTCAACCCACACCACTAACTCCCCTCTGCCAATCCTGAGCCTCTCGGCAAGCTGTCATTCTTCTGCTCCCGTAACCTGTGCCATGGAGACAAAAATGAAGAACTACACACCTTATTAAACTTCACAAAGCCTCCTCATGAATGCTATAGCTTTTAAACAAATGTGAACCAGGTAGCACAAGATTTCCATGCACTGCTGACTTTACCTGAAAGATAGGACATCACTTGAGAAGGTTTCACGTGAATGAATGCTCACAGCAAGCAAATATATGGATGAACCTGTCATCGGTGGGCCTGAAGCTTGGCACTCTGCAATCTCACAGTTGGCTTTTAGCTCTGCATTTCAACCATCACCAAGAAATCCAGATGAAGACAGTGGCACACTGGTAACAGTAGAATCATAGAATTCCTACAGCGTAGAAGGAGGCCATTCAGCCCATCAAGCCTGCACCAACAACAATCCCACCCAGACCCCATCCTCATAACCCTACATATTTACCTTGCCAATACACCTGACACAAAGAAGCAAGTTAGCACGACTAGTCCACCTAACCCTGCACATCTTTGGAGTTAGTGGACTAGTAATCCACTAGTAACTAGTAATTGGGGACAAAGGGTTCAAATCCAACCATGGTATCTGGAGAACTTAAATTCAATTCATAATTCTGGAATTAAAAAGTTAGCCTCAATTATGGTGATGAGAAAAACATGATTGATTGTGGTCAAAGCTAATTTGCTTCATTAATAGCTGTTGGAGAAGCAAATCTGCCGTCTCTTCCTGTTCTGGCTCCAGACCCACAACAATGTGGTTGTCACTGAACTGCCCCCCTGAAATGCTCGAACAAGCCAGTCAGCTCAAGGGCAATTAGGGATGGAAACAAATGCAGCCATGATAGTGATGTCCACTTGCCATTAAAGAATAAATAAAAATCACTCCCTGCCTAATTAAGTTACTCATTATGCAACATTTCCTGCTGCATAATCCGTTGCCCTCAGCAACCACCACTGCCCCCTTCAGAACCCGATCATCCTCCTTTAATTCTGTTTCTCTTCCTGGATCCTGATGACTATTTCCAACATTTTCTGTTTCTCCTGAAAACAGTGATATAGATTAAGAATTTTGCCACAATTTTCTTCTCTTGGGATTGTTTAGAGGCATTTTGGATCAACATGATTTCCAGCATGTTTCAATTCGGCCCAATTTGAATATCTTTGGTTCACATGAGCATGTATTGCCTGTAGACTGAAAGGAATGAGTTGATTAGGTACTGCGAAGGTCTTGGAGGCAGCAACTTCTGTATTTCACTCAATTGTCAATGTAAATGTTGCTTAAAGTAATTCTGCTGGGGGCTTTGTGGAGAAAACTACATGATGTTTTGTGACAGGATTGAAAATGTACAATGTTGAACTCTCTTTATTTCAGCATTGTGGCTTTCCTACTGTCTGGTGAAAGACCTGAATTGATCATTCCATCTTGCAAAATTATGATGGTGAAATTATTCAATCATGCATGTATTGATCAGTGATGTGTTGCAATATATTTTTAGAAACAACTTCCACTGATTTAGCACCATACCAAAGTCAGGGAACTAAGACCTCACACTATGTATTTGTTTAACATGCATATAGATATCCTCATGGCTATTTCTAAAATTTAAAAAACAGGGGCAAAGACCTGGGTTTCCTTTGGGCACTTTGGTTTCTTCCACAGTTCAAATATGTGCAGGCTAGATAGATTGGCCATGCTAAATTTCCCCTTAGTGTCAGGGTAAATTAGCAGGGATTGGGTGGGATTGTTGCTGATACACTCTTGATGGTCTGAATGGTCTCCTTCTGCACAGTAAGGGCAGCCCGGCACGGTGACACAGTGGTTAGCACTGCTGCTTCACAGTGCCAGGGTTCTCTGTTTCATTCTTGGCTTGGGTGACAGTGCAGAGTTTGCATGTTCTCCCAGTGTCTGCATGGGTTTCCTCCGGGTGCTCCGGTTTCCTTCCACATTCTGAAAGACATGCTGGTTAGGGTGCATTGACCCGAACAGAAGTCAGTTTATGACGACTGGGGGAATTTCACAATAACTTCATTGCCATGTTAATATTAGCCTTACTTGTGACTAGTAAGTAAACTTTTCTATGATTCGACTGCAGTACTGAAGACATACTCCGCAATAGGCAATTTTTCTTTTGGAGATGCTAAACTGATGATTGATCAGCTTGTTTAAGGGAAAAAGAAGCAGCCTGTTGAAGATGAGGGGAGTTCTCCCAGATCCTGGCTGACATGCATCCTGTAACCAACACCTCAAGGATTCAATGAGTAGCATCTCCTTTTCCCTGAAATATCCAGACATTCTTTATCAGTAACCAAGGTGAAGGAAAAAGATCCCTCTCCATTTGTTCTGCAGTCATTTGTTTGCCATGATGGTGGTGGGGATTAAGAACTATTGCAAACTCTGCCTAAGGATACAGCTGCAGAATTATTTTTAGTAAAGGATGCACTGATGTGCGGCCTGAGTCAACATTTGGATGTCTTCAGTGCATCAACATGCTGTTCTCTGCTATATGCCAGACTCAGAGTGAAAGTCATAATTGCTGATCTATCAGGAATATAATTATCACAACATAGGATCGGAGATACTTACAGTGCAGAATGAGAGCTTCTGACCAACTTCCTGTGTTCGGGAAATCAAAAACAAATCCCACTTCCCACTTTCAACCATGATGTGGACATGCTGGTGTTGGACTGGGGCAGATACAGTACGAAGTCTCATAACACCAGGCTAAAATCCAATAGGTTTATTTGGAATCACAAAGTTTCGGAGCGCTGTTCCTTCATCAGGTGCTGAAGGAGCTACTCACCTGATGAAGGAGCCTGAGGCTCCAAAAGCTCGTGCTACCAAATAAACTTGTTGGACTTTAGCCTGCTGTTGTGAGACTTCTAACTGCACTTTTAACAAATACTCTGACTCAAGTCATAATCCAATTTTCCCTGAAAAGAAGCAAACATCTCTATCTCAAATGTTTCTGATGACAAGGCATTTCAACAAATGGCACAAAAAGTGCTCCAGAAATAGAATCATAGAATCCCCCAGTCCAAAAGAGGCCATTCAGCCTGTTGAGTCTGCACTGACCCTGTGACAGAATATCTCACCCTGCCTCTTTCCCCTGCCCTATCTCGGTAATCCTGATTCTCTGTCATTACAATCCAACCAGAGGCAACTGTATTTTCATGTGTAACTACCAAAATTCTTCACAATTAAAAAAAGTCTTTAAACTTCTCATAAAGATAACTGCACAATTTTCCATCCCTATTTAGAATAAAATATCCATTCTTAACCGAAGTTTGGTGAATCTGCTACAAGATTTCAATGACTTTAAAGTGCTTTCTATCACTAAGAAACTTTACAGACTATCTTAACTAGTCTAAAGCAATAGCTCATACAATCCTATCACTACTCTGTTACTTTGGTCCTGTTCTCTGTCTTCTTTGGCGGCATCCTGGGAATCAACTTGTTTCCACACTAGAACAATGAGTTCCTAGGTGACTGAGGAGCCCAATGTGTGGCATGCAGCTCACAAGCTGGGCAGATTTAACCTGCACATCTTTGGACTGTGGGTGGAAACCAGGGCACCTGGAGGAAACCCACGCAGACACAGGGAGAGTGTGCAAACTTCACATGAACAGTTACCCAAGGCCAGAATAGAACCCGGGTCCCTGGCACTGTGAGCAGCAGTGATAACCACTGTGCCTCTCTTCCTCCTGGGACGCACTTGCTGTGTTGCAGCTTCGAGCAGCTTAAGTTTTCAGTTTAAATTTTTACATTTGTTTATTAGTATCACAACATTAACACCGCAATAAAGTTACTGTGATAATCCCTTAGTCGCCACATCCCGAGTGCCTATTATGATACTGAGGAAGAAGTTAGCATGGCCAATGCACCTAACCAGCACATCATTTGGACTGTGGGAAGAAACCAGAGCACTCAGAGGAAACCCACACAGATACAGGGAGAACATGCAGACTCTGTACAGTCATAGTCATCCAAGGCCAGAATCGAACCATGTCCCTGGTGCTGTGAGGCAGCAGTATTAATCACCGTGCTGCTATGCCACATTTATTTCGGGAGTCTTGTGTCAGGAATGCGTCGCTATGATCCAACCAGGAGAGCTGGGTTTTGCACGATTTAAATAGGCAAAATACATTATATAACTATCTATTTGCACTTCCAGGCTTCCGCTTGTTGCTTTTTTACAATTCGCCAGCTGATATTTCAAAAAAATTAGTAAACTCATCAGTGCAAATTTAAAAAGGAAAAACTACTTAAAAATTCCTCATTGTAAATGGATTCAAGATTTCTTCAAGTTATTGGTAGAGAAAGAAGTAGTCAAGGAAAGTAATGAAAAGGAAGTTAGGATGAGCTAATCTCAAAAGTAAGAAGTCTCACAAGACCAAGTTAAAGTCCAACGGATTTATTTGATTACACAAGTTGCAAGCTTTCAGAGCGCTATCTCTTCATCAAGTGAGTGAAAGTTCTGTTCACAAACAAGGCATATAAAGACACAATTTACAAAATAATGGTTGGAATGCAAGTCTTTATAAGCAATCAAGTCTTAAAGGTACAGACAACGTGAGTGGAGAGAGAGTTAAGCACAGGTTAAAGATATGTGTAATGTCTCTAGCCAGACAGTTAGTGAGATTTTGCAAGCCCAGGCAAGTCATGGGGATTACATATAGTGTGACATAACCCAAGATCCCGGTTGAGGCTGTCCTCACGTGTGCAGAACTTGGCTATCAGACTTCGCTCAGCGACTCTGCATTGTCATATGTCATGAATGCTGCCTTGGAGAACATTTACCCAAAGATTAGAGGCCAAATGCCTGTGACTACTGTATGTTCCCCAACAAGAAGGGAACACCCTTGTCTGATGATTGTCGAGTGGTGTTCATTCATCCGTTGTCATAGTGTCCGCATGGTCTCCCCAATGTACTATGCCGCGGGACATCCTTTCCTGCAACATATCAGATCGACAACATTGGCCGAATTGCAAGTGTATGAACCGTGTACCTGGTATCCAGCATTCAGAAGAACAGTGATCATGACACCACCTTTGTATGCCATGCCGGATCATTGACATGCCATCATCTCATGTGAGAACATTGTACATACTCTCGCAATTTGGCCAACATTGTCGACCTGATACGCTGCAGAAAAGGATGTCCCGAGGTGTGGCACACTGGGGAGACCATGCTGACGCTACGACAATGGATGAATGAACACCTCTCAACAATCACCAAGCAAGAGTGTTCTCTTCCTGTTGGGGAACAATTCAGCAGTCATTGGCATTCGGCCTCTGATCTTCGGGTAGCATTCTCCAAGTCAGCCTTCAAGACATGATGATGCAGAGTCGCTGAGCAGAGACTGATAGCCAAGTTTCACACATGAGGATGGCCTCAAGCAGGATCTTGGGTTTATGTCACACTATCTGTAACCCACACGGCTTGTCTGGGCTTGCAAAATTTCATTAGCTGTCCTGGCTGGAGATATTATATACCTCTTTAACTTGTTCTCAACCCTCTCTCCACACATTTTCTGTACCTTTAAGACTTGATTGCCTGCAAAGATGTGCATTCCAACCATTATTTTGTAAATTGAGTTTGTGTCTTTATACGCCCTGTTTGTGAACGGAAGTCCCACTTACCTGATGAAGGGCAGTGCTCCGAACGGTTGTGGCTTGTGCTACCAAATAAACCTGTTGGACTTTAACCTGTTGCTGTGAGACTTCTTACTGTGCCTACACCATTCCAACACCGTCATCTCCACATCATAATCTCAAAAGGCCAGGGATATTGAGCATAATTGTATTTAATTGCATTGAATTTTCATCTTCCTAAAAATCCCTCCAAGAGATCTGATAGTTAATCTAAAACCAACACTAACACGTTGCAGCTTCAAAACCAATCCATACATCAATTGCTTTGGATAATAAACTATTGCCGAAAATAAATAGGGTTTGCAATTATATATAAAAAAAATGAGCAGTCTTCATCAGGAAAGGGCATAAAAAGCTAATCAAAACACAGATGCAATAATGCAATGCTTCCACATTAGCTAGATTGATGACTAATATTCAATTATTTTTGTAAATTAGAAGTGCAATTGATCGAGTTTAATTGGCACAACAGGAGTTAGCATTGGTATAACAAGATTAAATGTAACTAATATCATGCTGTCAGACACAAAAACAATACACGTCTTTGAAATGATCCAAGTTGAACAAAGGATTTATTTGCATACTCTCGTTCAATTCTAATTTATCTGACCCTTTACAATCTTGTTAACTCAAATACGTTGTCATTTATTATTCATACATTTCAGGATTAATTTAGTCAGATCTCAAATATCTGCAAGCCAGCACTCACTGTAAGCCTCTGACAAGGTGAGGGGAGAGGATTACCAATAGAAAGCATGTTTGGTTTTGATTGATGTTCACGTTTTACTTTATTCACGGTGACGCTTAAATGCAATTTATTGCCGTTGAAGTCGAACTGATGGGAGTTGAACGTCCCATCAATTTTCTTGGTGGGGTTTTAAGTTTCTGCAGGTCAAGCACCTTCCCATTTACAAGGTTTGAATTGATCTCATATGAATACCCACCTCTAAAAATGAACTGTGATTTTGAAATGATGTAAATTTTCATGTCTTGTGGCGAATATGGTTAGAATATATCAATACATCTGGCAGGAAGCCTCAAATCAACATACTTGGAGCTCCTTCTTCCGCTTATAGGGATTTTTCTATCTCATTTTGGGTTTAGTTTCCAGGTTTCAGGCAATAATCAGATTTTGGGACTGTTTCTGGGTATTGAACTCTCCAACAGAGGAACTAGTTGGTCTGTGGTTTTCACTGCTAAAATGGCCTCATGTCATAATACCAAAACAACATTTAACAAAGCCACAAATGACTTCCTTGATAATTGTGACAAAGGTAAATTTTCCCTCTTTATCCTTGATTTCAGCATCCTCCACCAATGCCTCTTCACTCTTGTCCAGCTGGTTCCTGCTCTCACCTGGTTCCATTCTTATCTACCTAATCTGCCCAGAGAATCACTTGCTACACTGTCTCTTCCTGTTACTGCACCGTTGTGCCTGGTGTCACCCAAGGATTTATTTTTGGTTCCCTCCAATCATTCATTGTTTAGCAGCTCCTCAGCAAAATCATCAAAATACTGTGTTAATCTCCACATTTACGCTGACGACATCCAAATCCATTTCACCACTATCCTCTTCTACTCCTTCTATTGTTGCTAAACTATCAGATTATCTGTGGGACATCTGGTGCTGGCTTAGCAGAAATTTCTTCCAAGCTGGGCGGCAGGGTGACACAGTGATTAGCACTGCTGCCTCATAGCACCAGGGATCTTTGTTCAATTCCGGCCATGGGTCATGCCGTCTGTGTGGAGTTTGCGCATTCTTCTCGTGTCTGCACAGGTTTCCTCCGGGTGCTCCAGTTTCCTCCCACATTGCAAAGATATGCGGGTTAGGTGAATTGACCATGCTAAATTGCTTCCAAGCGTCAGGAGGACGAGCAGGGTAATTAAGTGGAGTTAAGGGGATGGGGCCTGGGTGGGATTGTTGTTAGTGCAGGTGTGATGGGCTGAATGGCCTCATTCTGTACCGTTGCAATTCTATGATTCCCTTTCCACTATTAAGACATTCATTCAAACCTACTATCAAGACTCTGGCCATCCGAACTGAAATCTCCTTACGTGACTCATGCTTTGTTTTATAATTGTCCACTCAAGGTCATGGGACATTTTATTGCATGAAGGGTGCTTTCTAATGCCAAGTTTTTTGTGGCTGTTGACGAAGGCATCCCCTTAATTTGGCTTGGAGACAGGTTTCCTGTGTGTGCAGGTTCTGGAACCTGGAGAGAGCCAGTCAAACACGATCTAGACAGAGAGGAGTAGAAGCCAGTAATGGATGAAAAGAACTATTAGGGCGCTTCATCATCCAGTCTCCCTGTCTCAAACTTTTGAAAAGTATATTTAAGAAAAAAACAAGTGTAGTAACCAGGCCACAACTGTTGGGATGGGATGACTCCCTCTACAGGTTGGTCTTTAATTGCATCTACACTCAAGTAGGCAACAAGGGCCTTGAGGCCCATCTGACTGCCAATGGATTGATGCCTGGAGGCAGTTAAATTGTCCCCCTGTCAGCTCCACGAGCTGGAGCCTGACTGGGAAACTTTATTCAACCTCCTTGATGCGGAATTAACAATGTTGTTAACAAGTTTAATCGTCCCCTCACCTCATAGGGGCAGATTTTCCCAAACCAGCCTTTGCCAAAATGGCCGACGTTGGGAATAGAGTTGGGGAGCCTGCACGCTGTTCAGCACTGATACTCATGAGGCCCAAAACTTCAGATCTCGATTTCATCAGCTTATGAATGCCTATGGTGAAGTATTTTGACACACTTCCCGTAGGAGCGGATTTAGAATAACTTGGGACTAAAATACAAACAAACCAGAATAGATTAATTTAGAATGAAGTCGCAAAATGCCTGGAATATAACTCACAAAGGTCCTATTTGCATAGAGATACATATAACCACTGTTAGTGAACATAGGCATGTATTTCTGAATATTCTATATCAAAAGTATATATCTTGATCAATGGCACATGCTCTAAGGCATGATGGGATGTAGTCAAGTAAAAAGAACCACATTCTTAAGAATAATGTAGCTACTAAGTGAAGAGAAAGAGCAACTCTTATCAGCCTGGACTCCAGACAATCTTAGTGATCCCAGTCTGTTAATGAATAGAACATACAGTTTCCCAAAAAGAAGTTACTAGGAGACTGTGAGGAAAAACTTTCAAAGTCCATAAACTCACGTATTCCCAAGCTGTCAGGCAGGAAACGTTATTGACCAGGGTAAATAATCCATACTAATAATGATTGGCTCACACCCGGCCGGGGTGAGGAGAGAGGTGGGCAAATGACTTTTGAAAATTGTATAATTGTAATATTGAGAGCAATGAGGTCATGAATGTAGCCCAATCCATCACAAAAACCAGCCTCCCATCCATTGGTTCTGTCCACATTTCCTGCTGCTTCGGAAAAGCAGCCAACATAATTAAGGAAGTCACACAGCCCAGACATTCTCTCTTCCACCTTCTTCCATCAGGAAAAAAAGCTACAAAAATTTGAGGTCACATACTGACCGACACAGGAACAGCTTCTTCCCTGCTCCTATCAGACGTTTGAATGGACTTACCTTGTATTAAGTTGGTCTTTTGCTATACCCTAGCTATGACTGTAACACTACATTCTGCACTCTCTTGTTTCCTTCTCTATGAATGGTATGCTTTGTCTGTATAGTGCAAGAAACAATATTTTTCACTGTATGATAATACATGTGACAAATAATAAATCAAATCAAATCAAGTCAATGTACTTTTAGAATGATTATGGAACACCACCAAAGCTGTTCTCCCTCGTGTATTGACCCAAGCTTGGGAAATAAAGGAACATCTTTAACCAGGATGCTGTCTCCATGAGTCTTGTATTAGCTGAGCCAGCTTAATGTTTAGTCTGTGAAACAAAAGCTCCAACACTCTCCTGCAAATTGACTATAGCATAAAGGTAACCTTCAGGAATGTTGGTTGAAACCTCATTCTGAGATTTTTGTTTGTCCTCAACTTAACGCAGCTCAACAATACTAAAATCAACCTTTCGAATTTATCTGGATTACTTCTCAATTCATATCCATCTCCAAATTTGGAACATTGCCATTTATCTGTACATGCAATAAAGACATAGCTGAGTATTTTTCATTCCAAAATTAATAATAGCAGACGTGAATCCCAGGAGAAAATAGAGTTTAATGGTTATGTTTGAATAATATAACTCAAATCTCATTTGTAAACATTGTGAACAGCTGAACATAATTCTTGAATTATAATGCGCATTAGTAGTTGCAATCTGTGTTTTAGTAATAAATCAAATGGAAAGCTTTAAAGGTAACAGTTTTCCAAGGTAACAAGGAACACTGAACTATGCAAGCATCAATTTTTATCATCTGTAAATGGACATTAGAGTAACTGCATTATTTTCATCCATAATGTTCCAATTGAAGTATTCATCTAAGTGAGCAGCACGGTACCACTGTGGTTAGCATCGCTGCCTCACAGCACCAAGGACCAAGTTCAAATCCAGCCTCAGTCCAAAAATGAAAATACTAGTCTTTTGGTTTCAGATTCCAGCGTCCACAGTAATTTGCTTTTACCCAGCCTCAGGCTACTGTCTGTGTGGAGTTTGCACATTCATCCTGTGTCTGTATGGGATTCCTCCAGGTGCTCCGGTTTCCTTCCACAGTCCAAACATGTGCAAGTTAGGTTGATAGGTCATGTTAGATTGTCCCTTAGCATCAGGGAGGACTCGCAGGGTAAATAAATGGTATTACAAGGATACCACTTACACCGACAGAGACAGGATCTGGGTGGGATTGTTATTGGTATAAGCTTGATGGGCTAAATTACGTCATGCTGCACTGGAGGGAGATCTATGAATAGAAGTAAAGTTTTAAATTCCTCCCTCAATTAAATTCATCCTGCACGAAGTGAGTGAAATGGTTTCTTTTCTGCTGAACAGTTTGTGGTGGCCAAAGCAGGTAGGAAACACATCCAAAACCTGAGCTAGATCAACCAGCAAAACATTGTTCTCCCAATTGCCTTTAACAGAATTCTAATCTCTCCTCCCAGCACCTGCTCACTGTCCTCAGTCTAAAACACATACCAAGACTTTTGTTAACATTCATCATTAGACAGCTAATCATCCAAGGATGTCAACAAGAACAGTTCTCATTGCTTCCCATCAGGACGCCTTTTACCTTCAGCTCGACAAATGTACCTATATTCTTTCACTCCACAGCACTTTTCATTAACGTACCAGTGCACCTTTCAGTTGCCTGATGTTCAAAAGATCTATAATACATCAGTTCAGCCTGCTTTACTCTGTAACAGCTGAGTGCAAGTTCAAAGCAACAGTGATTGCAACAGTGCACAGCAAAGGATAGTAAAAGTGAAAAAGTTTGCAGATCAACTACCAGTGAGAAACTTAAGTGGACCAGACATATAAATACTGTGGCTACAAGAATAGGTAAAAGGCTAGGGATCCTGTGACAAGTAACTCATTTTCTAAATCCCCAAAGTCTGTCTGTCATCTATAAGGCACAAGTTAGTTGTGTGATGGAATACTGTCCACTTACCTGGATGGTGCAGTTCCAACAAAGTTTGAGGCAAATGGTAATATCGTGTAAAGAAAGCACTAAGTTGTATTCTATAATGGTGATCGGAATTATTTTTGGTTCTTCCTTTCCAAACAGACCAAAGAAAGATCTATCCAATCCTTTTTTCACAATGATTGTGCTCATTTAACATCCGGGATTTTACGGCCTCACTTGGGCGAGGCCATCAGAGAATTCCATTCTGCAAGCATCTCCAACCCAATTTCGGGGCAGGCAAGGTGGTAAAATTCAGGCCTACATATCTGAATAAAATATTAGATCCAACATTCTATATAGAATTCAGAAACTGTTATTTTGATTTAACCTTTGAGAATATTGCTGGAAAAAGACACATGTTATCAAACTTTTTTGTCCCAGACTCATCAGGACAACTCGTAAGAAGATACCAACAGGTTAAGAGGGTAACAATTTGTACTCCTTGAGAAGAGAGTGCCAATTGATTGGCAATTGGACCCTTATTGGTAGAGGTGTTGCTATGAGGAAAGGGACAGGAAACAGTTAATCCGTATGCCCCAATGACTGGCACATTGTAGCAAGTGGCATGTCGCTTTAGCTGCCCGAAACAAGCAAAGTAATGACTACACACAATTCACTGTTGCTTGCAATGCTTTGGCCAGAGTATACTGCCAGGTTTGACTTTGAAAAGGAAAAGGTTGGAATCATTGTACCCTGGCATATTTCCCAGGACAATACCTCTACTAATCTGAGTTCACTTGACAAACAATCAACACTCTCTTCCCATGCAGTATAAATTATTGTTCTCTTTACTGTTCATGTTTTCTTGTGATCTGTCCTGATGAGTGCAAGACCAAAAGCTTCGACCATTCTGTCTCTTTTTTCAGCAACACTCAAATTTTGTACGACCAAACAACTATTTAAATGAGAATAGTTTTAAAGACAAATTAAATTCCACTGAATCAAAAATAAAGATTGCCCATATAGCTATCAAATCTAAATAAACGCTCAGATCAGCTATCTTCTGTCTCATCTATAAAATTGCTGTGACAACTCTGTCATTTCAAATGCCTTTAAACAAGGTTATTAATCAGAATTCTAAAATGGGCTCGTGACATGTTTGCTGTTTTCATTTTGGACAGAATGTATTCTTGATAAGTATGACAGGCCTCCAATCTTCTGACAGCAGTTTTTAAAAAGGTCCAATTCATATGAGTTGGTGTTAGGGGCAAGGATCATGGAACTGAAGGATAATTTTTTTCCCCAACTTTTGAATTGAACAAGGATTAGTAGCCACAGGTCTTTTAATCTGTTAGCATCCATCAGAACGTTTACAACAATATTTATTCTTGAAATCAAGGTGATTGAAAGGAATCACGGAAAATGTAATGCCTTTGATGTAAAATTCCTTTATAAGATAAAAAAAAGGAAACTTTAATTTTGTAAAATTGAACCCTTGAAATCACGCAAAGGTCATTATTATTTTGTGGGATGTGGGTGCTATTGCCTGCACCAACCTTTATTGCCCATCCTTGGTTAACATTCAGCTGAGTTACTTGCCAGGTCATTTCACAGGGCAGTTAAGAGTCAACCGTAACGCTGTGGGTCTGGAGTACATGTAGGCCAGACCAGGTAATGATGGCAGATTGCTGTTGGATTCTCCAGACTCAAAACGTTGGCTCTATTCTCTCTTCACAGCTGTCAGACCAGCTGAGATTTTCCAGCATTTCATATTTTTGTTTTGAATTCCAGCATCCGCAGAATTTTGCTTTTATATTGAAGATGGCAGATTTCCTTCCTGAAAGGACATTGAGGAACCAGATGGTGTTTTATGATAACTGACAATGGTGTCACGGTCAGTATTAGGCTTTTAATTCCAGACTCTTCTAAAATTGAATTTTAACCATCTGTCGCAGTGGGATTAGAATTCAGATTGTCCGAGCATTACTGTGGGTCTCTGGATTACTAACAATACCACTACACCACTGCTTCCCCCAGTTGATAGCAAACACCAAAATACAATTGAAGGAAATTATTTATTTTTTAAACTTACTCTTTCATAAGTCAACATAGCTGCTGTATTATGTTCTTTAATTCACATCTAATTCAGCTCATCAAACATTCATATCACTGATTGCCCACAAGTCTAAGAAAATAAAATGCTGTGCAGAGTCACTTTCTTCCAACAGACCGAAAATGAAAATCAAATAACCGTTAATGAAAGTGACTGCATTGGAGGAAAAAAATTAAAATTTTAACAGCTTCTTATTAAATATGAGATAACGGAGTTGGACTGGCAACTGAAAATTATTCCCAGGACTAAAATGATGGTGGCAACAAATAACTATTAACAGAAACAATTCAATTCAACATTATTAACTCCATTAATAATAATTTTAAAATTGAGCCTGATAGATTTTTGTTAGGCAAGGGTAATAGAGGACATGTGGCCAAGACAGGTGGAAGATATAGATATCAGCCCTGATCTCATTAAATGGTAAAACAAGCTTAAGGGCCTAAATGGCCTTCTCTTGCTCTCATCATGTCGAACAATGTCTAATCCTAACAGAGTTTTCTTCGAATTTGATATTTCCAAAATCCCAACACCCCCCCACCCTCCAAAAAAATGTGAATGACAAAGAATTTAACTGCTGCATCAGAAACATAACCATCATACAGATTCTTATTGCATTGTGTCACATACAGAACACTACAACCTGGAATTAGCCTGTAATGCTCATCCAAATACTGATGGAATAGTGAGGCACTGGCGACAACTCTACTACTTACAACTCGAAAACAAGGCAGCGTTTCTATCTGGCTATATCCTCTCGTACTGCTGGTATTGCAGCGACAGCAGCCCACGTCTCAATTCCATTAGTGACTGCCTCCTCTCATTAAGCCACCCAGTTCTTTGCAGCGACTTCACTATTGCTACATGCATCTAAATAAAGAGGGGGCAGACAGCAAGAGAAGAAAGCCAGAGGGTCTGGTACGAATCCTGCTTTGAACAAGACTGCAAGAAACTACAAAGGGCTGAGAACATAGCCCATCACGCAAGCCAATTTCCCATCCATCGGCTGTGTCTGCGCTTCCTGCTGTCTTGGAAAAGCAGCCAGCATAATCAAGGACCCCATGTACACCGGACATATTCTCTTCTGTCTGAGAACACATACCAACTAGCTCAAGAACAGTTTCTTCCCTACTGACAATAGACTTTTGAATAGATCTATCTTATATGAAGTTGTCATTCTTTACACCATAGTTAAAACAGTAACACTACATTCTGCACCCTCTCCTTTCCTCCTCTATGAACATTATGCTTTGACTGTATAGCATGCAAGAAGCAATACCTTTCACTGTATTCCAATACGCGTGACAATAATAAATCAAATCGAAGACAGAAGAGGATAGAAAAAGAGTAAAAGAGACAGAAATTACAGAGCTGAAAGGAAACTGGATGGGATTTTACAGCCTCGCCTGTCTTGAAACAGTAAAATCCTATCCGAGGTCAACAGACCTTTCCAAGTCCCACTCTTGCCCACTGTGATTCCCATGGCAGACAGGGCATAAAATTCTGGCCAATAATTGATGCAGCAAACACAAAAAAAAGATAGATGAAAGAGAGACTCTTTGGGCAGAATTTTCCATGCAAAGGTCCATACACAGATCTGCTGACCTCGCGTGGAATTTCCTGCTCAATCGTGGCTGGAAAATCCTACCCTTTAACTTCTTGTGGACACGACCATGGAAAATCCTCCAGTTTTAGCAAAACTGTTAAACTGAAGTATATGGCAGCGGCATGCAGAAAATAATCTTTGCATGAATACAACTTTTCAATCTTGCAAACAATCTTTTAATTTTGTGCATCTGAGTAAATAAAATGAGCTCTTTAAATGCTTCAAAGAAAGGGCTTTTAAATGACTGTGATTTTCAAGGTCTTGCTTGTGAAAGGATGATAGGTTAACTAATTTACCTATAGGAGTACTTTAGCACTTGAAGCAACAGATAAGATGAGGTGGGAGTGATCAATAGCCTCCAGCAACCTACTTATCCTTGGTGGAAGTGCAGCCTCAAAGCCCAGCGATTCAATGGCTTATATGCCAAGCTTGGCAATGCTTGATAAAGACAATGGATGTGAAAACAAAAAAAATGATTCTGCTCTGCTCTTAGATTAACTCACATTGATGAACAGCTTCCCCCCTTCCTCAGAGAGAAAGATTGTGGAATTCACTGCTCACTTTCTGCATTCAACAATTGAACCTCAGCGCACTTTTACCTGGATGAATCATTATTGCTATTAGTGGGGTCAATGAGATTCACGAGCAGCAAATGGATGGACCGCAGCATCGCTGAACTCAACTCTGAGCAAGGGGAGAAAAAGTACAGGTTAACTTATGAACACATTCCTTGTGACCCTGATTGCAAACAGCAGAAATACCATATTGCGATAGGACTTTAACCCCAGCTATTCATGCTACCAGCACTTACGGCACAAATTCAAGCAGCTCCCACATATACCATTGCCAACATCACAATCAATCAGTAACCCAATACATTGAAGCAACTCACTTGGTTCAGAGAAACTCAATGAGGTAACAAATGCATTCGTAACACAGTCACACCTACAACATGCATCACATGGGATTTAGAATTGTAGCCATATCATCACTGCAATGTTGAATGGAATCCCTTCAGCCATACAAAAGCAGTTTGAAAAATGGGCAAGTGCAAAGATTCTGGCTGATGAGTGTTCGGGCAGATACCTGATGTCTTCTCACTTCCAAGCAATCTTGCTGAAGGTGGGATACGGCTAGACACACAGGGCCGGAGGATAGCCAATCACACCCATTTTGGCTGCAAACATGGAGTTTCCAGGATCTTACTAATGGCAAATAGGCCCCTGAATGAGGCTAGAAGCTGGTACATAAATAAAGGTGGCATCCCAGTAACAGGTCAAGGAGGAGGGAGCATTGATGTTTCCTTTAATGTTGCCCTCCCTTCCCCCTCCAGGAGATGCTTTGAACATCAAGCTGGATTGTATCCCCTGCACAATGATGGCATTGTAAGAAGTATCACAACACCAGGTTAAAGTTCAACCTAAGTTGGACTTTAACCTGGTATTGTGAAACTTCTTATTGTGTTTACCTCAGTCCAAAACTGGCACCTCCATATCAATGATGGCTTAACAGTATATCTATTGTATTTTTTAAAATGTTATACTTTGACCAAGGGCAACTCCAACCCTCACAATCTCCTGCCTGACAGGGTAGTGCCCTTCTCTCTCATTAGGATTGCCAGCAAAGCACCGATGTTTCCCATCTCTTGTTCTGAGTCACCCATTATCTCACATTTTTTATTCATTCATGGGTCATGGGCATGGCTAGCCAGCATTTATTGCTCATTCCTGGTTGCCCTTGGAACGCAGTTGAAAGCTAACCACACTGCAGTGGCTCTGGAGTCACATCTCAGCCACACCAGCTAACGATGGCAGATTTCTTTCCCCAAAGGACGTTAGTGAACCAGATGGGCTTTTCTAATGGTCACCAGTAGGTTCAGATTTTTTAAATTTGCCGTGGCAGGATTCGAAACCCAGGTTCTGAGAACCATTAGCCGAGCTTCCGAATTAATTGCCTAGCAATAATGCCACGAGACCATTGCCTCCCTTTGTCCCCAATGGAAGAATAATTTATCACTCATATCTACTGCACCAAATTCTGTTAAATCAAAGATTCCACTATACATTTTAAAGTCTTATTGTCAGCACATGGGGTATTTCTTTTTCGGGTAAGCTGAGCTCTTTTTTATGCTCAGTATAGAACATCGCGTCATCGAGTCAGCAGAATGATCATTCTGTCTTTGCCTGTGGTTCAGCAGTCCAGAGGCAGTCATTTAACTTCTCAGTATCTGTTTGTGTGCAGTTTTCAGGAACACAGTTTATGCCTAGTCTGCCCTCTCAATCAATTACAGTGCTTGAACTATTTGGCATAACAAATTAAGCGGGGGAGGGGGGGCGCTGGGATGAACTGGTCAGAACATCAAAATGTTGTCACAACCTGTGTAACAATGTTCCATCCATTACAGATTATCTTCGGGTTGTGAGGAAAGTGCTTTCTGACTGGTGTACATTTGAGCAATTTTAGATAGGACTTAGCTCTCAACACATACTGTCAATTATGCCAAGGACTCCTGAAAGCTCAGCTCTTTTGCTGATTTACTCGTGGGTTGACAATCACACTTCATTGCCTATGCAGCATGATAGCACAGTACCATAGTCTCAATAACATCTGTACAAAATTTCACATTATGCATTCTACAACCCTGAAGTCCTCCCCAGGAATTTGAAAACGCTCTCAGTAGAAGTGGCCCCGGGATATTTCGCTGCATTCACATTTACGCAAACACTGCAAAACTTCCACCGAGAAATGACATATCTCTGTGGGCAACTGTTTGCTTAATCTGAACCATCTCCAATAGAAGAATGGGATGCACCATTAGGCAATAAAGGCCATATTTGTCCAGAATTGGGAAGACTCTGCAGACCTTTAAAAATGGCAGGTGGGTCCTGATTCTGAAGTCCCGTGCTATTTCTCAAAGACTAATTTTTGTTAGCAGGGGCAAAGAGATGGGGCATGATTAATGCAGGAAGGTAATCTAAACTCAGCAGGACCACTTGAATTCAGTGTTGAGTTCAAACACATTCCATTTTGGCTTATTGAATGGCCTTAATCCACAGTATCCAAGTTATAAATGTCTCTATTAGGTATAATTTGATGTAGTCTATTCAGACATCATGATTTTAAGTTTTTAAAATGCTGTACTCTTGAAACTTTAATAAAATATGCTGAAGCCATTAGTGAGTATTGGCAAGACTTCTGCTGGACTACTTTATTTGACAGACCATCTGGTGTGGGTTAAAAAATCATAACGAATTGATGACGCAGTTTTGTTAGCTCTTTGTTGACATTTATGCAAGAGTTATTATCTCAATATTGATGCTTGGCTAAGTTTCTAAAGTTTGAATTATCTTAGTAGAGGGTCTGAGTTTACTGTTTGATTGGCAGTTTAAAGAGGCTATTAAATGATTCGCCATTCTTGAAGTGGGATCTAAATAGAAATTTATTTTTTTTAATAAAAGATTTAAAAGCTTTGTATGGATTCATGTATGTGTGTTTTATTTCCACTATCAAGTGTGAACAAGTGAGAGCTTAATTAGATTGTCAGAAAACTCTAGATGACCCCTAAGGTCCGCCCATGGTGAATATTGGATGAATGGCTATGGATGTATTAACGGCACAGAGGTGGGTGAGTGTCATGATTTGGAATAGAGGGGCACTGGGATTGAATTGGAGATTGAGAAGGTTTGAGGGGGTGAAGGCTAGAGGGCATACCCATTTCTGAAATCCCAAATAACTGAGACATTCTAACCAGCCTACCTGGCACTCACCCACGGATAGTCAACTAATATTTGCTCCAGGGTTGAGAAAGCCGACTTGGTCTCAGACTGCATCCCCAGGGCAAAAACTGAGTCTAACAGAGGCTGCTGAATATTTCACAGTTCATTCTATAAACTCAGAAGCAAAAATATAGCCCTAAATGTTCTTCTTCTGAACTGTGTATTCCTATCAATGTTCAGAGCCAGGGTTCATTATGCTGGTGAGAATTGACAATTGCACTTGCTGAAAGGAAAGGTACTATTCACACCACGAGAGCAGACAAAGATTCAACATGCTTCCTATATGAGGAACTAGACCACTTGGTCATTGTGATCTGGATTAAAATTCAGAAATTTCCTTCCTGACAGCACTTTAGATGCAAAAAATGGACTGCAGCGGCTCAAGAAGGCAACACCCCAAGCATCTTCTCAAAGGCAATGATGAATGAGCACAAAACACCCCGAAGCTCTGAATAAATATTTTAAAAAGGTCTAGAGAAAGCCAGATCTTACATCATCAAATTCTGCTCATTATATGTTTGATTCAATGGATTCCCTAACACAAGTCGAAGTAGAAAAAGTCCCTTTTGGAAAAGGAAGGGCAAATGACTAACTATCCGAATGAAAGGAAAAAAGCAAAACATTGTTTTGCGTCCGCTTGACTCAGTTAGTGGAACTCCTGCCTCCATATTTCAGTCCTTGGGCTTCAAAGCCCACTCAGTGAATCTTACATTGTCAGTTATGATGCCTTTTACTGAGACCTTAAACCAAGGCCCATTATTATGGACACAAAAGATTGCATCATACCAAACACAGATTAACTGGTCGTTCATGCCACTTACTGTTTGTGGGATCTTGTCTAAAAATTGGTTGCTGCCCTTAACAACGGGGAATGCATTTTGAAAGCATGTAGAGATATTCCATAAATGCAAGTTTTCTTTTTCTGCCTTCCATACATTGCCACCATAACAGGAATTTTTTATAAACATGACAATTCAGCTGTTCCTGATGGGTTTTTTTGTAGTTTAAAGTTGATTTATTAGTACCTCAAAGTTGGTTTACATTAACACCACAAGGAAGTTACTGTGAAAATCCTCCACGTGCCAGAGGCCAGTGCCTGCTCGGGAATACTGAAAGAGAATTTACCCTGGCCAACACGCCCTAACCAGCATGTCTTTTGGACAGTGGGTGGAAACCGGAGCACCCAGAGGAAACCCACATGGAAACAGGGAGAACATGCAGACTCCGCACAGAGAGTGACCCGAGCTGAGAATTGAACCCGGGTCTCTGAAGCTGTGACGCAGCAGTACTAACCACTGTGCCACTGTGGATTCATCCCAGTTAAGTTTTTTCTCAAATACGGGAAGGTGCGTATTCAAACAGTGGGTTGTAATTATTTTTAAAAATGACACCAAGCTATATTTCAACATTCTCCCCTCCCTCCCCTTCCACCTCCTCCTCCCCCCCTCCAATCTCAGGCATTCCCCAATTCAGAAAATGGGATGACCACCTCTGAGTGTCTCATCAGGCCGGCTTCAATGCTGCGACTACAAAAGTAGGACCTGTCCTTCCCAAAATCCAGTTCACTGGAATGGAACTTAACCAAGAATGATCTATAACAAAACTGTTTTCTGCATTTTTTTTTCCCTCAGTACTTTAGTTCTAATCCAAAAAAGCCAATTCAAATTAAGTCCAAACATAGTCTTCACATGAGGAACAAACCAGGTCCAAGCTGACAAGGTCAGACATCGCATCTCACCTTGGGCCCAATCAAACAAGATCCAAACAACAGGATGAGGTACTGCACCCCCCTCCCAGGCTCGATCTAACCCTTCACCTCAGCCAAAAGGCCCAGACGGCTTTGAAAAACTGCATCAGGTAAAGCCTCGGTTTTACCTCATTGACTATCCTGATCCTTTACCTTCATTTAACCAAATCACAATTGGGGGCATCTGAACACCCCAAATGCAATGGGCTAGCCTCATGATCACCTCTGCCAGATACTTTCACACAATCATATACCTTTGGGTATGAGATCATACACTGGCTGAAATGCACATAATTCCATGGCATATTCACACTTGCCTCAAGATCTGAAAACTATTTGCTTTGTTTCTTCATCTCTATCAACTATTCCTTCTTGCCCCAACAAACATTAGCTGGAAAGCTAATTTTTATCTGCTGTCTAGCCCAGTGTCCTGCACTTGTGAATGCATAGCAAGAAACTACAAGAAATCGTGAATGAAGCCCAGTCCACCATGCAAACCAGCCTTCTATTCATTGACTCTGTTTATAACTCCTGCTGCCTCAGAAAAACAGCCAGCAAAATTAAGGACCTCACGCACCCTAGACATATTCCCTTCCATCTTCTTCCATCAGGAAAAAGATACAAAAGTCTGAGGACATGCGTCAACCTACTCAAGAACATCTTCTCTGCTACCATTAGACTTTTAAATGGACCTAACTCGTATTAAGTTGATCTTTCTCTGCAGTCTAGCTATAACTATAATAATACATTCTGCATTCTCTCCCTTCCTTCTCTGCGAATGGTATGCTTTGTCTGTATCGCACAAGAAACAACACTTTTCACATTATACCAATACACGTGACAATAATTAATCAAATGAAATCAAGTGCATTGTTGTAGAACTGGTTCCTATGTTGAACTCTCTCAAGAAGATGAGTCTTCGTGCTTGACCGTGCAATTCTGGCAAAGTACTTGGAAAAACAATGTAAAACTGGGACAGTTCAGTTCAACCATCTCTTGCAGATATAACTGGTATGACAGACCAGGCTGAACTTCTGATCTTGGCAGGTAATAATAACTGGGCACCACAGATGGTTGTGACTATGAGCTTCTTACCAGGTCTATTAGCAGGGGTAATAAGGCCAAGACTTCCACCATGACATTTGTGTTCAGAGGATACATTTTGCTGGAATATTGCCTCTGCTCCCTGAAGTATCGATTGCATTTCTGGCATTAGGAATTTTCAGATTTGCTTTACTGTTTCAAGTTGCACTTGTAATTGGTGAATATTTGCTGCAGTCAAGTACATCAGGCTTTAGCACTATCACCTAATGAAATAAATTTAAATTTGTCCTTGCAAAAACTGTACAATTTTATATGGTACCAGTCTACTGCACTTATGAATTCCTGGCCTTGAGATTGCTTGAAATGTCACTTGACGAGATTCAAGAGCATTTAACTGTGGTGAAAATGTATTTTCAGGAGTAGGCAGTAATGACTGGCTGATGTGCATCGAATGTTCGAAACAGTCATTATTTTCTACCGAACATGCTGGTGACCTCTCCTGTAATTGAATTGGATGGAGGAGGGAAAAAAAAATAGATATTATGTGTTCAAATAAAATGCCAAGGCCAAAAAATCTGCAACTTGTGATAAAATGCTTTTAAAAAATCCACATAATTTAAGAAATCATTTTTACCAGGCATTGAACAGTCAGCCTTTGCTATTCGTTCAGAAATTGCCTCTCAATTGCTTTGTGCTCCCAAGAGTTATGAAACTCCACGTAGAAACAACCAGAGCCTGACATCTCAACCTGGGTCACAGGATTAGGAAGTGCACTGAAAAATACATGTGACTGACATATCAACAGCTGTTGGGTTGGACTCTCCCAGATGTTCAGATGTTGCCACTGTCAAAGCTATTGTTGGTGGTGGGCTGAAAAGCTATTTCAATTATCTCAACAAAATATGTCGTTTGATTGCTTGGCATGCAATAATCATTATTGTGCACCATTTTATAGTGATATATGTAAAACTGAAAATAGAAACAAACATTGCAACACATGCACACACAGACCCACACTGCTTCCCTCATAACGCACCATGCACAACTGTACCATGCACACACAGCACACACACCTCCACACACACACAGACATACACAGACATACACAATGCACAACCATACCACACACACATCCACACACACACACCCACGCACAAAATACACAACATACCGCACACAGACACCACACACATTACCCACAAACACCTACCATACACACCCCAACACATACCTCCACACACATACACCTCTACACACACACACACACACACACCTCCATAGACACATATCTCTACACACACATACCTCCACATACACAACACACCTCTATACATACACACCTCCATACACAGAAACTTCCATACACACACACCTCTGTACGCATACACCTACCATGCACAAGCACCACGCACAACCACACACAAACACACCACAGACACATACCTCGCCCCCTCCCACAAACAATCACACTGCATATCTCCACATGCACACCTGGAGACAATACATATAAATACACTGCGCACACATACAATACACACACACACACACACACACACGTCCTATTTTTAGTTTCTGCCAGAATGGTAAAATAATTACTTTGATAAGCGACATCACATTATTTGGGAAAAGACTATAACTCTTCTCTCTGACATCATGGAGTTGGGTTAAGTTGCTAATGAATTTACCAAATAATTACTTGTAAATTTGATGCCTCAAGCACAATATAAAGGAGTACTATGACAGAGAAAAATGCACTGATTTTACCTTCTGATATGAGCACTTTATTTTCACCAGGGCGGGGATAATTATTTTTATTTGAAGCATATTGTTTAAATCCTAGTGTTCTTGTTTCAAAATGTATTGCTTGTCCAGGGGTGTTACTATAATATATTAGACCAGCTTAGCTATTGCAGTTCCCAGAGATATGAGACGCAAATCAAACATATGTGTAACAAAGCAAATGAATAAACTGACACGTCCCCTGAATATTTTTGTTTTTTTCCTGTTTAGAGTTTGGTAGTTGCACTCAATTTGAAGCTCCTTCAGCTTCTGAACCTCTGTAGAGAGGTATCTACAGCATGAGAGAATCTTTATGTATCCAGAGGGCTTGGTGATGGAAGTCATTGCTTCGAAGACACTTGTTTAGATGTTTTTGGGGTGTTCAACTTTGATGAGCCATCATTTTAAATTGTCCTCCCTACAATGTTCCATCACTCTCTCTCTCTGTTGCAATCAATCCTTTAAAACATTATTTTAAATCAACCATTACATCAAACAGCATGTCCTAGCTACTATTTGCAGACTGTACCCAACCAGCCCTTGTGTGCAAAACTCAAAACAGTGTCCAACATGACAAATAGCTCTTTGATTGGACATTTGCCAGATATCTTCAATGTGCTAAACATTATGCTGACAGCCAATTTAAGGTTGTCAGTTGGGCTCGTAGTGTGACACATTTGCCTGTCCTAGAAGTTGCATATGTTAGTACATGGAACCCTGTTCTTTGCAGACAGAAAGAACAAGTACACACATTGTGCTCATTTCAGCTCAATTAAATAAGTGACAGCCACTTGCTGACTCATTTGTCAGGGCAATGTCTTGACCAATCAGGATCAAACTGCCTGGATTAAATTTCAAACAATGCTTGACAGTTAACTGTCAGTCATCTGGTGCATTCTTCAAGGCAATGCCTCTATCAATGAGAATCTACCTGCCAACCAATCACCACTTTGTTCTCATTCTGTATAAATTTTGTTTTCCTCTTATATTCTTGCAAAGTGTCCCAGTGAACGCAAGACAAAAATATATTTCTTGTTCTTTCAGCAATGTTTGAGTTCTGTACAACCAAAATGTCTATGAATATAAGCTGTTGCAGATGCCACTAGTTTTGGAAGGCAAGCCAAAAGCCATTAGTTCACTACAAGTAGCGCGCTCCAAGAATGATCATTCAATTTGTAAATGAAACCACAGGGCATCTCTTTGTACTTTTGATGTGTCAAAAACCTGTGACTGAGGACTGAGGAAACCTGACCTCATGAGAGTGACTGTCGAGGCTTCAAAGCCAACTGGCATGACAGCAAATGAAGATTAAAAAGCAATCCTCCTGAAAGTTGGTAATCTTCAATAAATATTTAAAACATTACGACTGTACAGGTTAGTTGCAATTGAAAACTCGAGTGAGACAGATCCGTCAACGATTCAGGAGGGACCTATTTCTAATTCCCCACTCGGTTTTCTCTTTGTTTCAGAGGACAGTGACATATGATTGTTCAGAATATCGGGCTGAATTTTCATTGGAAGGCCAGACACCCAACACCTGGATTCCGGGTCCTGCCCCCACACTTGATCTGTGTTAGTTATCGCAACACAGTTTTAAACTTTGAATGGTATAACTGGCCACGAGGTGAGCTCAGCATTGACTTAAAGATGCCAACTGGCTCCAGGAAGTGGGAGCTGCCTAACTGGTGTTAGGGGAGAGGGCAAATGGCAGACATTTAAGGACTGTTACTGCTTGTCCAGCTTCACAGAAATTCAGGAGATAGAGAACAGGAAATTAGCCATTCAAGCAAATTGAAGATATTGCATTGGTGCGAATGCTGGTTAGTCTATCAATGACATGGTGGCATGATGGTTAACACTGCTATCTCATAGCGCCACAGACTTGGGTTCGATTCCCGGCTTTGGTCACCGGTATGGAGTTTGCACGTTCTCTGCATGGATTTCCTCCGGGTACCCCAGTTTCCTCCCACAGTCTGAAAAGACATGCTGGTTAGGTGCAACGGCCATGCTAAATCTTCCCTCGGTGTACCCGAGCAAGTGCCTGAGTGTGGCAACTAGGGAATTTTCACAGTAACCTCAGTGCTGTGTTAATTTAAGTCTGCTTGTGTCGCCAACAAATAAATTTAAACATATTTGCCTTTTTCAGCGGATCGAAGCAACATTTCAAACGTCCGTGAAATGAACTCAAGTTAATGCATCAGATTGACAGAGTCTTACTGAAGTAAAGATTGGAAACTGCATTTCTGATCTCACTTGTCCCTTAACAAGCCCCTTAAGTAGCTTGCTGGCAAAGTAACTGCCCGTTTCCTCCCCACCATATCCCTTTGAAAATCCGGAGATGTGGAGGTCGTGAGATGACGTTCAGGACTCGTCATTTTCCACCCACACTGCGGCCCAGCTCTGCGGAAGTATGAAAATCCCAGATTTTTCTTTCTGGCACTTGACAGAGGCAGATAGATTTATTTATTGTGCTTTCCGACTGTTTCAAAAAGATCGCATCACTGCTAACTCAAAGGAATTTCATTCAGTCCATCTGGCTTGTTACATAAAAATACAAACTTGGCTGAACCAGCATCGACAGCCAGCCAACATATAACTCTCTCCAATATTAAAGTTTTTAGAGCCTATTTATTAGTGTCACGAGTAAGCTAACATTAGCACTGCAATGAAGTTACGTGAAAATCCCCCAATCTCCACACTCCGGCACCTGTTTGGGTACATTGAGGGAGAATTTAGCACAGCCAATGCGCCTAACCAGCACATCTTTCACGGAAGGAAACCGGAGCACCCCAGGGGAAAACAACGCAGACATGGGGAGAGCATGCAGACTCCACACAAACAGTGACCTGAGTCCGGAATCAAACCCGGGTTCCTGGTGTTGTGAGACTAACCACTGTGCTGCCGTGCCACTACAGTAGCATTGATATGGCCATATAATCATCTATTCTCACAATACCAAATCTTTGTAAATCTCCATGATCTTATTCAGCCTAAGTAATAGCATATTTACAACATTAATTTTTACTGGCATTCTTAGAAATCTTTTGAGTTATATCTTATGCTGAGGCAGCACAATGGCATAATGATTAGCAGTGCTGCCTCACAGTGCCAGGGACCCTCTGGCCACTGTCTGTGTGGAACATATGAACATAAGAAATAGGAGCAGGAGCAGGATTAGGCCATCTAGCCCTTTGAGCCTGCCCCCCTATTCAATAAGATCATGGCTGATCTGAAATGGATCAGGTCCACTTTCCAGCTTTCTCCCCATAACCATGAATTCCCTTGTCTATCAGAAATCTATCTATCTGTGACTTAAATATATTCAGCGAGGTAGCCTCCACCACTTCAATGGGCAGAGAATCCCAGAGATTCACCACCCTTTGATTGAAGAAGTTCCTCCTCAACTCTGTTCTAAACTGCCCTCCCCCTTATTTTGAGGCCATGCCTTCGAGTTCTGCCATCCTTTCGAAGCGGGAAGAATCTCTCTACCTCTACCCAATCTAGCCCCTTCATTATCTTGTAAGTCTCTGTAAGATCCTTCTAAACTCTAAGAAGTTTGCATATTCTCCCTGTGTCTGTGTGGGTTTCCTCCGAGTGCTCCAGTTTCCTCCCACAATCCAAAGATGTTGGGGCTCGGTTGATTGGTCATTCTAAATTGACCCTAATGTCAGGGGGATTAGCAGGATAAATGAGGATACATGAATAGGACTTGGGTGTTTGGGACAGACTTGATGGACCGAATGGCCTCCTTCTGTACTGTAAAGATTCTACGATTCCACGATAATGTGGTGGAGCCCGACCACTCACATTCACTTGAACAGTGAAGTTGTCGGACCTTCCATTTAGAACATTAACTTTTGGACTGTTCAGGTTGAATCGGACGGAGGGCTTATTTTTTTGTCGAGTTGTATAAAATCCATTCAAAATACAGCACGCCGCACAGGATATTTCAGGTCAGGTTAGGCTACAAATTCTTCGTACTGCTGTGCCTCTGTGCAAACAGAATTCAATCTTCTATCGAGTTCTGAAATGCCAGCCTTTCCACTTCTAATTTGCAGTCCCTTTTTCCACTGACGTCTAAACATCCCTCTCTGTTTCGAAATGAAGGAGAGGCATGATCAGAGACCGAGGCTGCCTCATAGAAGGCTGTCAGTTTGCAGGAGCTTGCCATGTTACTTTCCTGCACGTCCTTCACTGCAACCTTGGCTATTAATGTTCAAGAAAACATAAGCTGATCGCGCAGTCCTGACCTCACAATATGTTGCTTCATCAAAGGTGAGAACAAAGAAAAATTCAATCTGATCAACTCTGGATTATCATGGCAGCAATGTCAGAAATCTATAAGAGTGCTAACAATGCGTCAGAGCTGCAAGGTGAGCCAATACACAGCCGGCATTAATTATTTTGTGCAAGAACTGAGTCTGTCACAGGCTGGATTGTACTGTCTGCTCTTTATTTTTGGATTACTAACTGCAGATGTCAGTAATTTTGGTTTTGCGGCATGGTTGTGGCGGGGGGGCGGGGGGCGGAAATGCAGAATAATGAATATGAGAGTTAGTCACGCCTCACTTTGAGCTCTGAACAGAGAATGTTGTTGCGTCATCACATTTTCAGCAAAGCAGCTGGATCAAACCATTTCTTTCTCCTACACTACCTCTCCACAGGACGTGAAGCCATGCTCCCCAAGGGCAGAATCTTGTGAAGGCGAACAGGTCTTGACCACTTTGGCATCAACAGGTCAGTGGCGGGCCTTTCGAGGGATCAAGGACCAAGAGGGGCCCGCCAGTCGATCAGAGGCTGGCAGCTCTTCCACACTGGGCAGAACAACTTGGTTCAGGATGGTTGGACAAGGTAGAACACAGAACATAGAAAACCTACAGCACAATCAGGCCCTTCGGCCCACAAGTTGTGCCGATCATATTACCACCTACTAGACTTACCTACAACCCTCAATCTTATTAAGTCCCATGTACGAAATGCCACATGGATCTTCATAGGGTAGATGTGGGGATCCCACAAGCAAACATAAGGGTTACTTATGCTCCCCACACGATGTGCTCTTTTGCCTGTCCCTGGGTTAATATCAGCAGCTGAGGCCCTTAAGCGGGCATTAATAGTTCAATTTAGGGCAAATGGGAGGGCTCTTCATGGACTCCCCTGTCATGGACTTCAATAGGTGGAGCAACAAAAATGATGGGGTCTTCACCGACCACTCTCTGAGAATAAGGCCCACCGGTATTATCGGTAGACTATCGAAAAACTCTGCTAATGTCTGGGGATCCAGATTCAAATCCCGCCATGGCAGACAGTGGAACCAGAGTCCAATAAAAAAAATCTGGAATTATAAGTCCACTGATGACCACGAAACCATTGTTGGTTGTTTACTAACCTCCTCCTTACTTCATCTGGCACATGTGTGACTCCAGAGCCACAGTCATGTGATTGGCTTACACTTGCCTGCTGAGATGGCCTCGCAAGCCACTCAGTTCAAGTGTGACTAGGAATAGGTAATAAATACTGGTCAGCCAGTGACGCACATGTCCCACAAATGAAAAATGAATCATTAACTAAACCATGTCATCAAACCTGTCCTAGAGGAGGATACAGGAGTCTACTCCCAATTTTAGCTTGGTACAGAGAAGATCCTGCTCTTACTTGTAGAAGGACGTGGATAGCTGCTGCTGAGAGGGGATTGGAGAAGGGCAATACTAGCAGGTTAAGGGTTGCCACACAAGCATAGTCTAATAATATTAAGAGGCATCTTGGATTTGGTAGCACAGAGGAGAGTGATGGCAGACTTCCTGGATAAGTATTCCCTGGTATGAAACAGTTCTAGAATTTTGAACTCATGGGTGGAATTTTCCCATCCCGCCATGGGAACTGTAGTGGGTGGGAATGGGTAGGAGGGGTGGATTACACAAAAGTCCATTGACCTGTGGCAGAATTTTCTGGTTTTGGGGTGAGCCAGAGAACCCCGTCTTGTGTTTCAATAAAAGGATATGAAGATGACAGTGTCAATAAAAGCTATTGGATTATCATTACAAATGCAAACTAGGTCTTCAACGCCCCAGGGAGAGAAGGAAACTCCCATTTCTTGCCCATTCTGCTTCACATGTACCTTCAAGCCGACTGACTTTTAATTATCTTCCATCGTAGACCTTAGGCCGTAAATGTTGCATGTGCATCCACAGTGTAAATGAATAGACAAAGTTTAAGCACATAGAATCGTTTAAAATGGAAAATAAAAATCTGTTCATGATAGATTTTCAACTGAATTAGAGGGCAGAGCCTTCCTGTGATGGACAATGATGACATTCAACACAGCGGAATCTAACAAGTTTTCGATTCACTTTTCTATCCAAGTTTAAATGACTTGGATGAATAGACCAAGTTCTTTTTTTTCCCTATTCAAATGAATAGTCATAGACCTGAACCATTGGACAAATCTTCCAAGCCCATCAACAGGGAAACATAGAAAATAGGGACAGCAATGGGCCATTCAGTCCTTCGAGCCTGCTCCACTATTCAATCTGGTCATGGCTGATCCTCTCTCTCAATGCTACACTTCTGCTCGCACCCCACATTCCTTGATGCCATTAGAGCTTAGAAATCTATCTACTTCTTTCTTAAATATGTTCTTTCACAAGGCCTCCACTCGCTTTGCAGAGGTGGATGCAGCTCACGACTGGGCCAGCAACAGTATTTTCTGATCCTGCCCATTGATTCTACATTGACAACATTCCAACCCAGGTCCTAAGTATTTAGCCTACTAATTTATCCTGACACTAAGGAACAATTTAGTATGGCCAATCCACCCAACTTGACATCTTTGGACTGTGGGAAGAAACCAGAGCACCCGGAAGAAACCTACATAGGCACGGGAAGGACATACAAACTCCACACAGAGAGTCACCCAAGTCTTGAATGGTATCCAGGTCCCTGGCACTATGAGGCAGCAACGCTAACCACTGGGCTACAGTGCTGCCTCTTAACAGTTGTTGGCAGAAATATGTCAATAATAAATGACACGGGAACTTCAATAGCAGGTGAAGTAAGTTAGCATACACAGTTTACTACATTTTACACAGATACCCATCGGGCCCATAAACATTGCAGAGAACTACGCATTTAGTTCAGTTTACCATCGCATTATTATTCAATACAATATTGCTGCTGAGGTCACATGTAAATCTGAAATTACTGCTTCACAAAATACAACCTATCACATTTTTATTTCCTCAGCCCAGCTGCACTGTATTATAATGCTGCACTAACTTGAACATTGCAATACTATTTGCTTAAGTGGGATCGTGACAAGGGGAGAAACAAATTGCCGTGATGTAATTATATAATTCTGTCTTTTATACAGTCGGGCATGTCTCTTGTTTTGCTGATCACACGAATGTGTCAAGTCTTGAAACAAAATGCAAGTTTGTATTTTCCATTTTCTAAACATTCAGTTGAAATAGGTTGGAGATAACATTTGGACCATGAACAAGTTCCTGATGAGAATGAATGACAAATCTTGTTTACTAACTCCGAGGGAAAGTGAACTTAGTGATCCAATGTGGCAGAACACTTCAGCCTCATCACTGATTCCCAAGCTTCTGCATGCTTCCTCATTGTCATAACCCTCATTCACATCATGTTGGAATGTAACCGATGATAATATTGCATCTTTGCAGTGTGACCAAAGCTGTTAGGGTCAACTGACCCAATAAGCAATGTAACCAAGGACAAAATGATGTGATGGTCAGCTGACTCAGTACAAATGAGAACCTGTTGGGATTTGTGAAATGGCTTGGAATGCCCCAGGGTGAGGCCTCAAGCATTGGAATAATGATGTTTCTTTATTAAACTTTTTTCTTTGATTTATAAGTTAGAAAAAGTTTTGTTTTATTTTACTGCCTACAGCTGAAGAGTTCCTTCTGGTGGATCAACACAGAGTTCTGAAGACCCCAGCCAGACCATAGAATTCCAACAGTGTCTGCACCGACCATCTGAAAGAATACTCTAACTTGGTGCACTTTTCAACGCTATCCTATTAATGCCTTGCATTGACAATGATCAGTTGAGCTAAATTGCATATTTTTGCACACAAAGGGAAAGTTTACCATGGCTAATCCATCTTGCTCGCACATCTTTGCACTGTGGGAGGAAACCCATGCAAACACGGGGAGAATGTGCAAATTCCATATAGTCTGGATAACCTTTTGTCCGAGCTCGACAAAAGATCTTCCAGCCTCGAAATATTGGCTCTATTCTCTCCCCACAGATGCTGAGATTTTCCAGCATTTTGTTTTGGTTTCAGATTACACCATGTATAGTATTTTGCTTTTGTCACTTAATGCCCACTGAGGGTCTCCTCCCTCTGCCAGTAGTAACAGGAGGCAGGCAGGAGGCGAGACAAACAAACTAGGGTGGGGTTGTTTGTGGTTTCTTCGTAGGTGGGAGGTGGGGGGTGCCTTTTTCAAAGGGGCTTTTGAGGGACCCAGGAATGGTAAGGAGAGGGTGTCCAATAAGAGCCATCCCCTACCCCGCTGCCCTCTTTCCCACTGAGGGTCCACTTGTACTTGGGCCTTGCTTGAACCTAGATGTCGGATCAAGTTGCACCGAGAACAGCCACTTACTCTCCTGTGACACAATGCTATTCAATGGGACAGCACAGTGACACAGTGGGTTAGCACTGCTGCCTCACAGTGCCAGGAGCCAGGGTTCAATTCCAGCCTCAGGTAACTGAAGGTGTGGAGTTTGCATATTCTCCCCGTGTCTGTGTGGGTTTCCTCCGGGTGCTCCGGTTTCCTCCCACATTCCAAATATATGAGGGTTAGGTGGTTAAGTTATACGATATTGCCCCTTGGTGTCTGAAGATATGTCAGCTGTGTGGGAGTTACAGGGATAGGGCAGTGTAAGATGCTTTACTAGAGAGTTGGCGCAGACTCGATGGGCTGAATGACTTCCTTCTGCATTGTTAGGATTCTATGAATATAGCCAGCAGCCTCTGTCTGTGGCCCCTGATTCCAGGGATGGTCTGCCGCTGTCCAGTTCGGTACCTGAGAGGTGCTTATTGTGATAGAACATAGAACATAGAACATTACAGCACAGAACAGGCCCTTCGGCCTTCGATGTTGCGCCGACCAATATAAAAAGCAATGCCCCTCCAAACTAAACCATTCCCTTCTCTTCCATATACTTATCAACTAACCTCTTAAACGCCACCAAACTTGGCGCATCTACAACTGCTGCAGGCAGGGCATTCCACTCCCGAACCACCCTTTGGGTAAAGAACCTACCTCTGATATCCGTCCTATAACTATCACCCCTTAATTTAAAGCTGTGTCCCCTCGTGCTAGCTTTTTCCATCCTAGGAAAAAGGCTATCACTGTCCACCCTATCTAAACCTCTAATCATCTTATATGTTTCGATCAGGTCCCCTCTTAGCCGCCTCCTTTCTAACGAAAACAACCTCAAATCCCTCAGCCTCTCCTCATAAGACCTGCCCTCCATACCAGGCAACATCCTGGTAAACCTCCTCTGTACCCTCTCCAATGCCTCCACATCTTTCTTATAATGTGGGGACCAGAACTGCACACAATACTCCAAGTGCGGCCGCACTAGAGTTTTGTACAGTTGCAACATGACGTTGCGGCTCCGAAATTCAATCCCCCTACCAATAAAAGCTAAGACTCCATATGCCTTCTTAACAACCTTCTCGACTTGACTGCCTACTTTCAGGGATCTATGCACATACACACCAAGATCCCTCTGTTCATCTAGACTACTAGGAATCCTACCATTTGCCCTATACTCTACACATTTATTATTTCTGCCATAGTGCATTACCTCACACTTTTCCACATTAAACTCCATTTGCCACCTCTCGGCCCAGCTCTGCAACTTGTCCAAGTCCCTCTGCAAACGATAACACCCCTCTTCACTATCTACCACTCCACCGACTTTAGTGTCATCTGCAAATTTACTAATCCATCCTTCAATACCCTCATCCAGATCATTTATAAAAATTACAAACAGCAGGGGCCCCAAAACAGACCCCTGAGGTACACCACTTGTCACCGAACTCCACGATGAATATCTCCCATCAACCACCACCCTCTGTCTTCTATCTGCTAGCCAATTCCTAATCCAATTAGCTAAATCACCCTCTATCCCATACATCTGCATTTTCTGCAGAAGTCTTCCATGGGCCACCTTATCAAACGCCTTACTAAAGTCCATATATACCACATCAACCGCCTTACCCCCATCCACCTCCTTAGTCACTTTTTCAAAAAACTCAATGAGGTTAGTAAGGCACGACCTACCCTTCACAAAACCATGCTGACTATCCCCAATCAATTCATTTCTCTCTAAATAACTATAAATCCTATCCCTAATTATTCTCTCCAATACTTTGCCCACAACAGAAGTAAGACTCACTGGCCTATAATTCCCTGGAAGGTCTCTCTTCCCCTTCTTGAACAATGGGACCACATTCGCTATCCTCCAGTCCTCTGGAACCACACCCGTAACCAACGACGACCTGAAGATCAGAGCCAGAGGCTCTGCAATCTCCTCTCTTGCCTCCCAGAGAATCCTAGGGTAAATCCCGTCCGGCCCAGGGGACTTATCCAACTTCAAACCCTCGAGAATATCTAGCACATCCTCCCTATCTACTTCGATACCTTCCAGTTTGCTACCCTGTACCTCAGTGTTCTCCATAACTACATTTACATCACCCTGCGTGAATACCGAAGAGAAATATTTATTCAGTGCCTCTCCAATCTCCTCAGGCTCCACGCACAACTTCCCACTGCTGTCTATGACTGGCCCTAATCTTGCCCTAACCAATCTTCTATTCTTAACATATCTAAAGAAAGCTTTAGGATTCTCCCTAATCCTATCAGCCAAAGTCTTCTCATGTCCTCTCTTTGCTCTCCTCAATTCCCTCTTTAGCTCCCTCCTGGCTAATCTATAGCTATCCATTGCACTAACCGAGCCTTCAATCCTCATCCTGACATAAGCCTCCTTTTTCCTTTTAACCAGCAAATCAACTTTTTTCGTACACCAAGGTTCTCTTACTCGACCATTTCCTCCTTGCCTGACAGGGACATACTTATCAAGGACCCGCAGCAGCTGCTCCTTGAATAAGCTCCACATTCCAGATGTTCCCAGTCCCTGTAGTTTCCTAGTCCAATCTATGCACCCTAATTCTCTCCTGATGGCCTCATAATTACCCTTCCCCCAGCTATAACTACTGCCCCCAGCTTCATGCCTATCCCTATCCATCACTAAGGTGAACGTAACCGAATTGTGGTCACTATCACCAAAATGTTCACTAACTTCCAAGCCTAACACCTGGTCTGGCTCATTGCCCAGCACCAAATCCAATGTAGCCTCACCTCTAGTTGGCCTATCTACATACTGAGTCAAAAAACCCTCCTGCACACTTTGTACGAAAACTGACCCCTCTAACGAGCTAGAGCTATAGCTATTCCAATCAATATTAGTAAAGTTAAAGTCCCCCATAACAATTACCCTATTACTTTCACTCCTGACCAGAATTGACTTTGCAATCCTTTCCTCTACCTCTCTAGAACTTTTAGGAGGTCTATAAAAGACTCCCAACAGGGTGACCTCTCCTTTCCTGTTTCTAATCTCAGCCCATACTACCTCAACAGACAAGTCCTCATCAAACTTCTTCTCTGTCACTGTGATACAGTCTTTGACTAATAATGCCACTCCTCCCCCCCTTCTACCTCCTTCTCTACTCCGACTAAAGCATTTGAACCCTGGAACCTGCAACATCCATTCTTGTCCCTGCTCTACCCAAGTCTCTGAAATGGCCACAACATCGAAGTTCCAGGTACTGGTCCAAGCTGCAAGTTCCTCCCCCTTATTGCGAATACTCCTTGCATTAAAGTATACGCATTTCAAACCATGCCCTACCCCACCCGTATGCTGCTGTGTTTTACGGCTTTCCTCTATGACCCCCTTACTCTCATCCCTCTTAGCACCCCAACTATTCAGGATCCCACCCCCCCCGAATCAGTTTAAAGCCCCCTGCATAGCCTTAGCAAATTTTCCCCCCAAGATATTAGCTCCCCTCTGGTTCAGGTGTAGACCATCTCTCTTGTAGAGGTCCCACCCATCCCAGAATGAGTCCCAATTGTTCAGGAACCTGAACCCCTCCCTCCTGCCCCATCCCCGTAGCCACGAGTTCAAACATTCCCTCTCTCTATTCTTCTCCAAACTATCCCTTGGCACAGGCAAGAGTCCAGAGATAACCACTCTGCCAGTTTTGGCCCTAAGCTTCCACCCCAACTCCATAAATTTCTGTTTAATATCCCCTTCCCTTTTCCTACCTATATCATGTGTCCCTACATGAACTATGACTTGGGGTTGACTCCCCTCTCCCTTAAGAATCTTAAAAACCCTATCTGTGACATCCTGGACTCCAGCCCCTGGGAGGCAACACACCAGCCCTGAGTCACTTTTATTACTACTTACTCTCCTATCTGTCCCTCTAACTATGGAGTCTCCAATTACTAGGCCCAATCTCTTATTCTCCCTACCCACCTGAGCATTCTCAGCAGGCTCACCCCCAGAGACCTGCTCCCTTTGGTCCTCTCCAGTTGATTCTTCCTCAACTGTAGCATCCAAGACAGAAAATTTGTTTCGGAGGGGAACAGCCCCAGGGGATTGTCTACCCGATTGCTTCTTACCCCTCCTCCTAACAGTTACCCACGAATCACTTTTAGGAGTGACTATCTCTTTGTCACTCCTGCCAATATCCTCCTCAACCTCTCAGATTATCCTGAGTTCCTCTAATTCCAGCTCCAGCTCCTTAACACGATCCTCAAGGAGCTGCAAATGGGCACACTTCCTGCAGGTATAATCAGCATGAACACTACTGGCATCCCTCACCTCATACATACTACAGGAGTTGCAACAGACTGCCTGCACTGCCATCCCTGATACTTTAATTTACTTTAAGGAGAGAGAAAAAAAACTTCCCACACACTTATATTATTAGGTTAGAGGAGGGGGGAGGGTGGGATACTCATGGACATTCTTTATAAGGTGCAAAGTTAAGTCTTTGCCAACTCTTCATTTGACAGGGGACCACTCTCACTCCAACCCCATTGCCTCCATTAAATACTGCCCACTGTCTCTGCCTGTTTGTATGAACAATCATTGTCCAACTGAAAACAAACACTGGGTGCACTTCTAAGTTTATAAAAGTTCATTGAATGGATTTACCTCACATTTCTCAAAGAGGATTTTGAAATTCTGATAATAACACATCCTAAATGAGCAGGCACATTGTAAAAACTGAACTGAAATATCTGACTCACTGGTGCATCAAAAAGTGGGTACTTGGCAGCTAATTCCCATCAATGTTCACGAGAATAAACAACTGCTCCGTATTGAGATTGCTCCATCTTTTTTCCAGAAATCAGCATGCATGGAATTAGATAATTATCTATTGCTTCAGGCACAGATGTGGTTTATTCCCCTTTATCCAACTCGCAATTCTAATCCGGAAGTGGATGAGATTTTTGCCAGCTTCAGTGAAAAAGTAAAAAGCAAAACAAACATCCCATTTTGAACTCATGTCAAAATTCTTTCCCAAAGTGGCAGGCACAATCTCTAAAACTATAGAACCATAGAATGGAATTTTATAATCCGTATAGCACAGAAGGAGGCCATTCAGCCCACCCAGTGGGCACCAACTCTCCAAACAGCATCTTATCTAAGCCCATCACTCTACCTATCCCTGTAACCTAGCACATTTATTTGATTTGGTTTATTATTGTCACGTGTATTAACACACAGTGAAAAGTATTGTTTCTTGCCCTCTATAAGGACAAAACATACTGCTCATAGAGAAGGAAATGATAGCGAGCAGAAGGTATTGTTACAATCTTGGCTAGGGTTAGAGAAAGATCAACTTAATGCAAGGTAAGTCCATTCAAGTCTGAAATCAGTAGGGAAGAAGCTGTTCTTGAGTCGTTGATACGTGATCTCAGGCTATTGTATCTTTTTCCTGAAGGAACAAGGTGGAAGAGAGAATGTCTGGTGTGCATGGGATTCTTATTTATCATGGCTAATCCACCTAGTTGCACATCTTTGGAGTGTGGGAGGAAACTAGAGCACCTGGAGGAAATACAAGCAGATATGGAGCGAATGCAAACTCCACAAGGACAATCGCCTAAGGCTGGAATTGAACCCGGGTCCCTGGCACTGAGAGGCAGCAGTGCTAGCCACTGTGCACTGTGCCACAATGAGCAAGCTATAAGTCAATGCATTTCACTGAGGAAAAAACACCTACATATACACATTTGGCTACACATTTTAGTTTCTTCTGAAATTTATTTTCTAAACAACAGTGACTATACTTCAAAGATGATTCATGATGTCCAAGGGTAACATGAGACAAGAAAACTGCTATAAAAATTCAAGTTACTTCTTTCTGTATCATGTCACCTTAGCTCAGTTATCAGGAGTTATGTTCCACCACATGATTTACACATATAATCCAAGCTTAAATTGTCAAACTTGCCATTCTGATAAACCAAGATCCAATCAGACTATTACAATCATGTAGATATATGTAGATAAAAGTGAAAGGTCCAATGCAGTATGGTGGCACATGGTTGGCACTACTACCTAACAGCGCTAAGGACCTGGATTCAATTCCCAATTTGGATCACTCTCTGTGCAAAGTCTGCACATTCTCCCTGTGTCTGTGTGGGTTTCCTCTGGGTACGCCGGGTTCCTCCCAAAATGTCCAAAAGACGTGCTAGTTAGTTGCATTGGCCATGCAAAATTCTTCCTCAGTGTTTCCGAACAGGTGCCAGAGTGTGGCGACTAGGGGATTTTCATAGTAACTTCATTATAATGTTGATGTAAGCCTACTTGTGACAGGTAAATATACTTAAACTTTGCAGGGAGGCAGGATGTTGTCCAGTTTCTCGATCAATATTCCTCATGTAAATGAATCCATCGAAGATATCTTCCTGTGGGCAAGGTGCCTGTTCCATTCACTGTAGTAAGTGGGCAGAGGTTTCCAGCTCTTCCTGCTGGCAGGATCATCCAGACCTGCCGATGGTGATCCCACTGCCCTCCCGTGGTGGGAAAGGGCAGGCCATGCAAAACGCATGTTGGACGATTCTGGCAGTGGGCAATTGTGAGCAGTCTCTGCTGCTAGAATACAAACTACAGAGAGAGACTGGAAAATCTCACCAAGTCCCTCCATTTCAATTTATTTATCTGTTGCAAAGCCACATGGTATGAGATGTATCAAAGCAAGGCCAGAATTGTATGGCTATTCACACTGGTGGGATCTTCTGGATAGTACCCAACCCCACCGCAAGTTTTCCAGTGGCGTAAGTTGCAGTCAATGGAAATCCCATTGACAGAAAGAAGTCTCACAGCACTAGCTTAAAGTCTGACAAAGGGAAGTGTGTTTTGAAAGCTTGTGGCATTTGCTACCAATAAACCTGTTGGACTTTAAGCTGATGTTGTGAAACTTCTTTCTGTTTTTATCCCAGTCCAATGCAGGCACCTCCACATCACGAATCCCATTGACAGCAGCAGAACCAAAGGATCTTGCTACTGGCTGAAGGTGTGCCACGTCCCTCTGCAAGAAACACACTGTGGGGAGGCCAAAGAATTCCCCCCCCCTCCGTCTTCTTAAAACATTTAATAATTTTAACAAATCGTAGTTGCAAATTGGTCCCCCCCACAAAAAAAATCAATGTGTCAAAGTTTTAATGTTGAACAACCAAAGTGGAAAAGATCATTAAATCCATCATTAAGCGAAGTACTTGGAAGATTTTTTACCAGTAATTCATTGGTGGTAACAAAACTTAACCCCAGTAATTTTTTAAAATTGATCCCACTACACTTCGAAAGCAACTTTGTAATAGCAGAATGCCACAATCCATTCTGTGGCTGTGTGTGTGTTTGAAAGGTTGACTTAATTAGTATGAAAATGCAGAATAATTCATAAAAAAAGAAAATGTTCCCCACAATTCACACTGATCATCATCAAGTCTGCTTCATTGTTTCTACACAATACTTAGAAAACATTAAGCTTTCACATGAAATGTAAGGTGTCCTTGTTTGGCACACATTGAACTAAACAAAATGCCAGTAATGCTAGTTTAATAATTAAAATGAAAACATTTAGTGAAATATCCTTTGCCTAAGAGTGCAATAATAAACTTGCAGAACGCGGACATGACGAATTGTTTACTTCTGACTTTATGCACTTCTAACATTCAACTTCACTAATTATATCAGTACATCACCATACGGGGCTATTTCTTACTTCTATAACTAAGTGTAATTTGGACTCAAGTTCAGGACTAATAAATGATCTGGCTATTTTTTTTTCTTTCATCAGTTAACAGACCAATGAATGAGTGATCCAAGCATTTAATTAACTGGCAAGCTGTGGATTTCAGCATCTAAATATTCATAATTCACTTGAAGTATTGCCACAATTACCAAGTGTCGCGAAATAAAACACAATTCTTGAGTGATATTTAGAGTGGCCAGTTTCTGTTTGTATGTGTTTTCCAGTTTCCTTCTGTGACTGACAACTGAAAGAAGTTCACTGAACCTTGATTCTCACTCAGTATTATTGATTCGAACTTTTTGCAGAGAATGCTGATTACGTCTGGATAAAGAATCGGGAAAAGATGTATATTTCGCTGCCAAAAAAACTGAAGATGGATTGAGTGAGACAGGTTTGCGATGATTATATACTATCCAGGATGGATGTCCAACACTGTATTTCTAATGCAAACTGAACAGGTGTCAGAATTGATTCTAACACAGCCTATAAAGGAACAATGGCCGAATCAACAAAAATAAGAAAATAGGCTAGATTCAGAACAGGAGCAATGGGAATTAGTTCCAAGTTCAGGTCACCTTTCACCTTAAATAATTGTGCATTTGCTCGCACAATATTGCTAAATTTTCAGATGCACACTTAAAAGTAGCTCAATTTGTGTTATAATCACCAAATTGTTCAGTAATCACATGTCTGAAGCTTTGACCAGGTTGCTTTGACAAAGGGTCATCTGGACTCAAAACGTCAGCTCTTTCTTCTCGTTACAAATGCTGCCAGACCTGCTGAGATTTTCCAGCATTTTTTCTTTGGTTTCAGATTCTCCTAGTTACCACACTCTAGCTCCTGTTCAAGTCAATGCATCTACCCAGCACTTGAGGAAACCAACACAGACACAGGAAGAACATGCAGACTCCGATCCAAGCCAGGAATCAAACCCAAGTCTCTAGCGCTTTGAGGCAGTGGTGCTAACCACTGTGGCACTGTGCTACTCATAATGCGCAACTAGAAGACAAAATCCCAGATCCTTCTGTCCTATTTATTCTCTGATGTGGAGTAATTTGCTTTTAACATGTGCCTGAATGTAGACCTTGCAAGAAATTAAGAAGATACGTTTCTAACAAACATTTGGTGTGAACTTGGTACAGGTGTATACATTTGAAGATTTTGGATGCTAGCTGATGGAATTCTTTGCGAAGAAAAAACAAAGTCAGGCTACAAAAAAATGAGGAGGGGGAGTAGTCACTTAGTCCCGTAAACCTGCTCCACCAATGGATCAGATCAGATTGTGCCCTCAGCTCCACTTTCCTGTCTGCCTCCTCCCGTAACGCTCATCTATCAAAGATCTATCTAACTCAACCTTGAATTTATTCAATGATAAAGCCTCCATTGCTCTCTGAGGAAGAAAATATTCTACAGACTGAGAAAAATTCTCCTCATCTCAGAATGAGATGGGATACCCCTAACCTTTAAATTGTATCTTGTCGTCCTGGATTATCCAGGAGAAAGACCCTCTCAGATCAAATTCACTCAGGATCTTATATATTTCATGAAGATCATCTTCTAAAGTCCAATGGGTAAAGAGCAATCTTTCCTCTCATCGTAAAAATATACAGGGAATCAAACTTGCAGAAATAAAGAGTGTACAAGCGATGCGGATACAATATAGTGAAATGAAATCAATCTTTTGTTTCTATTTGTGGTTTGATGACCCACCAGCAAATGTAAAAACTACTCAATTTGCAAACATGTGATGTAAAACAAGACTTCAACGCCAGTTTTTCTTCGTAATCAGTGACCAGCTCAGTGAAGGTGATTCCTGAGAGATGGAACACTGCAAAACCAGGCATCCTCACAATTTTGATGGCAGCCAATTAATTATGGATAAAAACATTCATCGAGAAATTTCAGCTACGATATGCAGTTCTTAAATTGGTTAGTCTCTAGAGAATAGCATGAGGTGAGTCATTATAGCTTTTTTGGGAAGATTTGTGTTGTCTGATGAATCGAAGGCATGCTTCACTCCAAAAGACAATGAAGCTCAGACCAGCAATTGCATATAGATAGGAAAAGCTTCATATTATAATTAGCATAAAATGATTCAAGTCAATTTGAAGGCCATATGTTACGCTGATTAGAAAAATTATAATCAATTGGCAAAATGAATTATCAGTCCGAAGTTATATTAACTTGAATTCTGCTGGAATTGGATACATTTACACACAGACTTTCATTATAAATAGATTAAAATGGCACGGTGAAATCACAAATGTAGCTGACACCTTTGATGAATCAGAATAAATTTAGCATTTTATTTTAAATGTCATGAGACTATTATTGTCCACATCAGAAAATACACAGGACAAAAGGATCTGGGGTTTATCTTCTAGATGCACATTATGGGTGGCACGGTGACACAGTGGCTAACACTGCTGCCTCACAGCGCCAGAACCTGGGTTTCATTCCCAGCTTGGATCACTGTCTATGCAGAGTTTGAATGTTCTCCCTGTGTCTGTATGGGTTTCCTCCAGGTGCTTCAATTTCCTTCCACAGTCCAAAAGACGTGTTGGTTAGTGCATTGACCTAAACAGGGATTAGAGTGTGGCAACTAGGGAAATTTCACAGTAACTTCATTGCAGTGTTAATGTAAGCCTTACTTGTGACTAATAAATAGACTTTAGCTTCTTGTATCTGCACCATCTTCATATTCTTTATACATTCTCTGTTGAAGTATCACCTTTGTCTCAGTTTTCACTGAAGAAGATAATAAAATTATTCAATACCTTTTTGAAATTACCTGTGAGCTTGCCTTATATATTCTTTAGCACGCCCATCCCCACTTGAATTTTCGTTCTGATATTGATGTGTCCACAGAACAAGATTATTTTTTTTCTGTATTCCTTTGCAATTTGATTTTGTTATTTAACTTTGCTTTCCAGATTTTGAAGTTCTTCATATTCCCTTCTGTCCACTCCATTAGTATCTAAGTAATTCTTATGTCTTTTTCTTGAGATTCAATTTTCACTTTAGCATTTACTGTTCCACAGTGGCCCATAGAGCCAACTTGTTTCTGGCTTTTAGTGGAATCCATTTCTCTCAATTTCTATTGATGCACCTTTTAAAGGTTTCCTATTGTTTTTCAATACTCTCTTCCAGGTTACTTTCTTTAGTTTTACCTGCGTAATCTTCTCATTTCTAATCTGCAACAGTTGATTGGGTCCTTGTGGTGATTGTCCTTTTAAAGCAACATAGCAGTATGAAGGCGATGAATTTGGAATTACCCTGGTGACAGCAAGTCCGAGGGAGAGACGTTTTGGGAGCTATTGACAACTCCAAGGCTGCACTACAAGTCTTATGAATAAATACTTTCTGTGTTGTTTGCTCATGATGTTTGTGAACGTGCATCCTTACAGTCCTACTTGTGTCATCCTTATTTTGAGCACTATCAGGTGAGCGGAACAGTGGGCACATGGTTAGCATTCTGCCTCACAGCACCAGGGACCCATGCTCAATTCCAGCTTTGAGTCACTGTCTGTGTGTTGTTTGCACATTCTCTCAGTGTCAGCATGGGTTTCCTTCGGGTGCTCCGCTGTCCTCCCACAGTCCAAAAATGCGCAGGTCAGGTTGATTTGCAATGTTAAATTGTCCCTTAGGTTAAGTATTTGGGTTAGGGGGTAGGGTCTCGTTGGGATAATTTTCGATGCAGGGTCAATGGGTCAAATGGCCCACAACTCCCATGGCAGACGAGAGACAGGAAAACTCACTGTCAGGGCGATGATTAGTGAAATATGAGGGATAACAGGGATAGGGCTTGGCAGGGCTGTCTCTGCAAAGAACCATTGACCTCGGGTGGGATTTTCCACTTTTGGGGTGAATATAACAGGATTTTCCAGTCCGAAGGCTAAATGTAGCATGGCCAAGCAACCTAACCCACACACCATGGGAGGAAACTCATGGAGACACGGAGAGAACATTCTCCATGATCATCCTCAACACCCACAAGGCTGTGTTCTCAGCCCCCCACTATACTCCTTATACACCTATGACTGTGTGGCCAAATTCCCTTCCAATTCAATTTTCAAATTTGCTGATGACACCACTGTAGTGTGTCGGATCTCAAACAATGATGAGTACAAGAAAGAGGGAGAACCTGGTGAACTGGTGCTACAACAATAACCTCTCCCTCAATGTCATCAGAACAAAGGAGATAGTCATTGACTTCAAGGAAGAACATGCCCTGCCTTTATCAACAGGGACGATGTGTAAATCATCTAGAACTTCAAGTTTTAGGTGTCTAGATCACCAACAACTTATCCTGGTCCCTCCACACTGATGCTATAATTCAGAAAGCCCACCAATGCATCTATTTTCTCAGGAGGCGAAGGAAGTTTGGCATGTCAGCTAGGACTCTGATCAACTTTTACAGGTGCACCATCAACAGCATTCTTTCTGGTTGTATCACAGCTTGGTACGGTTCCTGTTCTGTCCACAACTGCAAAAAACTACAAAGGGGCATGAATGAATCCCAGTCCATCACTCAAACCAGCCTCCCATTTATTGACTCTGTCTACATGTTCTATGGCCTTGGAAAATCAACCAGAATAATTAAGGATGCCACACATCCCCGACGTACTCTCTTTCACCTTCTTCCGTCAGGAGGAAGACACAAAAGTTTGAATCCCCGCATAGAATCCCTGTATGCTTTGTCTGTATAGTGCAAGAAACAATACTTTTCACTGTATACCAATATATGTGACAATAATAAATGAAAATCAAATGTACAAACTCCACAAAGACAGTCACCCACAGCCGGAATCAGACCAGGTCCCTGGTGCTGTGAAACAGCATGGTGAGCTACTGTGCCATCTTTTATCCAAGGCCTGTGATCAGATCCTCTAGATCTGTCTATACAGTCAATAGAAACACATGTTTTCCTTAAGAGCTTAGAATTCAACTTGCCATTATAAATTTTCTATTTTTTTAACTAAATTTGTGCATCCAGGAGGAAAAATTAATTAGGTGACTCCCTGCAAGATAAGGGAAATACAATGACCTTCACTTAAAATTAAACATTTGGCAGTGCAAAGAACAAATGATCTAATTAGCTTCATTAATTATGTAACAGCATGCATTAGAACTCAGTGCTCTTTGCTTTTTGCCCTGAAACTTCTGTCAGGTTCAGGAAACTACATTTTTTCTGGACGAGTTGGTCTGTTTGTTGATACACTGTGATTTTTTTTTAAAAAAGTCAATGCTCCAATGCTAAACACACTGCATTTATATCGCACTTTTAACATAGTCAAGCATCACACAGTATCAGCAATCAGTTTGCAATTCAGAAGCTGCTACTCAAATTTCTAATGGATCTTGGTTAATTTAGAATATGTTGACCCTCCCAACATTTTGATAAAAAGCAGGCACGACAGGTGCCAGAAACCTCAGCACCTATCTGTGGAATTTTAATTCATTTTTCAGACTTTCAGGGTTGCATTTTTAGACCCCGATGTGGGGGATAGGAAGAGGGGTGGGCAGGCAGAGACAGAATTTCAGGCTGGCAGCCCAGTTGCTGGGACAATCCCACCCAGTAAGAAATCTCACAACACCAGATTAAAATCCAACAGGTTTTTTTTGTAGCAAATGCCACTAGCTTTCAGAACTGGCTGTTCCTTCGTCAGGTGGGGAGTTCTGATCACAAACACCCATTCGGATAGGGAGTGAAGAATGGGTAGCGTCCGATCAAACAAATCAAAGGCCTGCTGGCAGAGGTTAACTAGGATTTTTCATTTGGCTTCCAATTCCTGTATATAGAATCTCTACAGAAGTGCAGAAGAAGGCCATTCGACCCATTGAGTCTCCAGTGACCACAATCTCACCCAGGCCCTATTACCATTATTCCACATATTTACCTAGTTAATCCTCCTGACATTAGGGTCAATTTAACATGGCCAATCCACCTAACCCATACATCTTTGGACTGTGGAAGGAAACCAGAGCACCCAAAGGAAACCCGCACAGACATGGGGAGAATATGCAAACTCCACACACTGTCCTGAGACCAGAATTGAACCTGGGTCCATGGCGCTGTGAGGCAGCAGAGCTAACCATTGTGCCACCATGCCACCTAAATGTTGGGGAACAAGGCCTAGACGTGCCCTCCCAGCAGCAAGCCATGACCCAGCATTTCTGGCAGGGCCAGAGGCTTTACTACTTGCATGAGATACATTGTGCAACAGTAGGCGGGCGACCTTGTGGAAAAGACTGCCTTGCTTACCAGATGTTAGTAATACCAGGAATGGACAGGTTGTCTTCTGAACAAAGATTTGGCAGATTGGGCTTGTATCTGCAGGTGTTTAGAAGAAAATGATTGAAACATTCAAATCCTGAGGAGCCTTGACAGCACGGATCTGGATAGGATGCTTCCAATTGCGAGAGAATCTAAAATCATTTAAAAATAAGGGGTTGCTCCTTTAAGACCAAGACAAGCAGAGATATTTTCTCTCAGAGATTCCTGAGATTTTTGAAACTCCAGTTTTTTGAAAGGGCAGGGGAGCCCTTTGAAGATTTTTAAGGCAGAGATAAATAGAATTTTGATAAGCAAAGATTCTTATCAAGTTATCAGGGGATAGTTGGGAGATTACAATCTGATCAGCCATGATCTTATTGAATGGTGGAAAAGGCTTGAGAAACCGAGTCATCCGCTATCTCTCATAATTCATGGACGGGATTTTCTAGCCCAAAAAAACCCCACTACAATTCCTGTGGCAGGTGGGATGGGAAAATTTCTATCCATATGTTCTTTTCCTTGCACCCCCCTGCCAGCCCCCCAACCTCCATCCCCCACCTCCACATCCCCCACTTCCACATCCCCCACTCCACCCCAGTGGTAACCAAACAGTAACAATTTAGGTTTCAACTTCCAACCTGCCGAATTCCCCCACTGGTTCTCCAAACTTGGGAACATTCCCAATTGGATGACAGGCTCATCCTCTGGTTGTTAATTGGCGAACTCGTGGAGAATTACAGTTGAATGACTCTTCCCCCTGCCTTGCAGAGTTCTGAACCTCATTTGAGTAAAAAAACAGGTTCCAGAAGCCCACTGAGAAACTTCTGCCGCTAATTTTCAATCTTTCAGGTATTTTCTTGTCACTATCTTCCTTCCCGCATTCTGCCTTCCCTGCTCCCACTGCTCAATTTAGAAATAAATCACAAGAATCATAGAACTTCTACAGTGCAGAAGGAGACATTCAACTCCTTGAGTCTGCAAGGTAACATCAATTTTGTTTCTGTTTCTTACGGACTCAAAGCCATATTTGAAGGCCAGTTATGCTGAAAATACAGGAAGTCTGAGTTAGTGGACGGATGTCTGTAAAGGTGTGATCACAGAGATTAGTTACAGCTTTACTGCCAGTAACCATGGGGTGGTACTCTTCTGAAAGCTATGGCACACAGAACTTAGACTTTCTGCCAACACTCGGGCATCTTGGTGAGATCCTTAAAATGGGAGGCTTGGGTGTCTGCCAGAAACAGGTGGGAAACGTCAGAAACAAATGCAATGCTGGATCTTATTTTTTTTTAAGAATGTAATTATATTCATCAGCTACCATCGGTACTTGGCATTGGGTGTAGTGATTTTGTTGATTGATCAAGATAAATTCAGAAAACTTCCAACCAGGCTGAACAAATGAGTGATGGTCTCCATAGCTTTTGCCTGAGATAACCTCCTTCCTCTACCCTTAGCTGGGCAGGCTGGGCTCTGTGGTAGAGTCTGATTCCATCACAGTCAGAGAACTGTTGTTTAGTCAGTTGGATATCTCCCTCTTGACAACGTGTAGGCTGCCTGTGGGAAGCAAAGACTGGACTCTCGGATTCTCTGTGAAAATACTGCCAAAACCAAGTTGGCTCTGAAACTGAATGAACCGTGATGGAAAATGTTCACATTGGTATGAAATTTAACACAGTATCTACAAAGATACCTCCATTAATTGCTGCCTCACAGCTCTATTCTTGGGTTCGATTCTTGGCTTGGGTCACTGTCTGTATGTTCCCCCTGTGTTTGCGTGGGTTCCCTCTGGAACTGGGAACTGGCTGCTCCGGTTTCCTCCCACAGTCTTAATGATGTTCTGATAAGGCGCATTGGCAATATTAAATTCTCCCTCCGTGTATCCAAACAGGCAACAGGAATGAGGCAACTAGGGGATTTTTACAGTAACTGCATTGCAGTGTTAATGTAAGCCTACCTGTCACACAAACAAATAAACATTAATTTCCTTAATCATTGGAGGGATGCTGTAAATCTAATTGCCCGTAAGTTTCAAAAGACTTTCTTTTCCCAGTACAGTTACATGGCACATTAAAGAGGCCAAATCCATCTTTTTACAAACCATTTCCTGAACCTACTTGCTGTGTACAAACCTCTTAACTGCATCATGGATTACTTCACACCTTAGAAAGGCTCTTTACTTCAATTTTCTATTACGAAATCAGACATACAAAACAGAACATTTTAGTGCATTTGTTAAACTAGACAAGTGTTTTCAATGAACACATCAATGAGTAGGTACCCAAATAATACAGACAGACATAACAAGATGATATCAACCTTTTTATTCTAGAGCTCCAGTTAGTTTCTCTCAGCTTGAATAAATTATCTGTGATTCAAGTTCAAGCGGTTTAGTTCAAACCTTTACAATGTAATTTCAATGATAACTTTCAAAATAAAAATGTACCTATTATCTTGCATTAGATCGTAAATATTTACAGCTTGGGCAACAGATATCCATTCCATCCTGGCTGTACCAGCTCTTTATTAAAGCTGTTGAGAATAAATCAAACTATTCCAAACTTTCCCAGTCTGCTGTCTCTTCCTCTTCCTCAAATATTTATTGTTTTCCTTAAAACATCATGATTACTGCCTCAATCATTTGCTGCAGTGGCATTGTGGTTCGCACTGCTGTCTCACAGTGCTAGGGACCTGGGTTTGATTCCCGGCTTGGGCCACTGTCTATGTAGAGTCTGCACATTGTCCCAGTGTCTGCCTGGGTTTCCTCTGGCTTCTCTAGTTTCCTCCTACAGTCCAAAGCTATACAGTTTATGTGGATTGGCCATGCTAAATTGCCTCTGAGTATAGGGGGGACTTTCTAGGGTAAATGCATGGATTTATGGGGATAGGCCCTGGGTGAGATTATGGTCAGCTCAGGCATGATTAGAAATGTGAGGTGATGCATTTTGGAAGGTTTAACACAGAGAGGAAATGTACAGTAAATGGCAGAACCCTGACGAATATTGGTAGGCAAAGGGATCTGGCTGTACAGGCACATAGGTCACTGAAAGTGGCAATGCAGATGGAGAAAGTCATCAAGAAGGCATACAGGATGATTGCTTTCATCAGCCGGGGTACTGAGTTTAAAAATTGGCAAGTCATGTTGCCGCTTTGTAGAACCTTTGTTAGACCACACTTGGAATATAGTGTTCAATTCTGGTCGCCACACTACCAGAAGGAAGTGGAGGCTTTGGAGAGGGTACAGAATAGAGGTTGGAGAAACTTGGTTTATTCTCACTGCGACAGTGGAGACCTGATAGAAAGTCTACAAGATTATAAGAGGCATGGACAGAGTGGGTAGACAGAAGCTTTTTAACCAGGGTGGAAGAGTCAATTACTGGAGTGCATAGATTTAAGGTGCAAGGGGCAAGTTTTAAAAGAGATATTGAAGACAGATTTTTTACACAGTTTGGTGAATGCCTGGAACTCATTGCCGGGAGAGGTAGTGACTTTTAGCGGGAGTCTTGACAAATACATGGATGAGATGGGAATAAAGGGATATGGTCCCCAGAATCGTAGGGTGTTTTAGTTAAGTTGGGAAGCATGGTCAGTGCAGGCTTGGAAGGCTGAATGGCCTGTTCCTGTGCTGTAATTTTCTTTGTTCTTTGTACGATGGGCCGGATGACATCCTCCTTCACTATAGGACTCAAAGATTCTGTACTCCGACAGCCTTCTGGAAGAAGAAATTTATGGAATAGCAGTGGAAATAATCCAAGGGATGGATTTTCCATCCATTCCCATCAGCAAGATCTTCCAATCCTGCTGGGGAACAACCTCCCAATAATGAGTTTCCCACTAGCAGGACCAGTGAACCATTTAATTGGCTATTCGGAGGGCCTAAAAATCCCACTTGCAACCAATGGTGAACCACCCTGCCATTGAAAGCCCTCCGTCATTGGCCAGTTGGGTGACTTGGGGCAGGGCGAATTGGTGGCTGGAAAAATCCCAGCTCAAATTTCTGATGAAAACAATGCTTTCTCATCCCTGGCATTATCCTGCTGAATTTACATAGGCCTTCCCACTAAAAGATGAACAAAATTACAGACAATGCTCTAACTATGGCTGAATCAATATCTTGGTCGAAATATTTCTTTACTCTGGACGGTACACTTATTGAAAATGTCCCTGAACCTTCAGCACCTTTCCACTGCATGTCAACTCCAATTCTCTTCTCAAAACACATCTCACAATTATCCACATGAAGTTCTGTCACCGACTCAATCCAACTTTCTAGAGATTTATACAGCTCTTTAAAATGATCCTTACTGTTTACCAAATCCCTTCCCTTTGTAATGTCAGCAAATTTTAAGGTTGTTCTCAATACATTCTCTTACCAATTGGTAAAGGAATTAATTCAAGCTCCTTTGTTGCATCTGGAGAACTGATGACTGATTAAATGTGAAGCAACGGTTTAGTTTTGTCTTGTATTTATTATGGAATAGAATAAATTGGATGCTTGCACAATGCAGCAGTCGCTGAGTATTTGTGTTTGAATTGTTTTGCATCTTGTTAAGTTTGAATTGCTGCAGTGTCTCCCTTTGTTCGCACATTTACTTTCTTTCAGTTTTCCCGAGGATATTGTCATGTTCACAGGTCGAAGAACTCGTACAGAATTTCTTAAGGTTCAGAAGGGTGAAAAAAGCAGAATGTCAATGGCCTCTAAGTACAGCAACAAGGACTGCCTACCCAGCTTGGTCAATGGGATTCTGTCTGAAGCACACATACCCTTTCCTAGTAGGGGCCAATTGAGGTTTACAGTTGCAGGAGAGGAATCCAAGCAATATCAAGAACATAAATGATGTTTGCTCAGCTCAATGGGACTGCTTACATAAGCGATGCAGGAACAGATTGTTGCTGAGTGAAAATCCATTTATATTGTTTTAATTCTCTTTTGCCTTACTTGGTTTCTATGAAGACACTGGATGCTGTGGAAAAATGCGATGGGCGACACAGTGGTTAGCACTGTTACCTCACAGCACCAAGGACCCGAGTTCGATTCCTGACTTGGGTTACTGTCTGTGCGGAGTCTACACCTTCTTCCCATGTCTGCGTTGGGGTGCTCCGGTTTCCTCTCACATTCTGGATGACGTGCTTGTTAGGTGCATTGACCCGAAAAGACGCTGGACTGTGGCAAATTTCATGGTAACTTCATTGCAGTGTTAAAGTAAGCCTTATTTGTGACTAATAAATAAACTTTAAATATGCAACCAAGTATTGGATTGTATACAGGATGTTGGGCAGATTCTCCCAAAAGGCTCTCAGTGCTGAATTCATGTAAAAACTGGAGTAAAGCCCACTGTTTATTTTTCAGCAGGACTCTGTGCATCATAGAGAGCCCTAGCGTGAATCACGCAAAAAATCAGTAGGCAGGGCCTATTCCTACTGGAGAGGCCGACAGCATAACATTGACAGCAGGCCACTGTGCACGTATCGATGTATCAGCAGTGAGATTGGCATAGCTGCCACTCACTGCTGGCCTCCCGATCACTGGCCAGTTCAATCGCTGACCAGCACAGCAACCCCTCAATCGCTGCCCCATCAAACCCCCCCACAATCCAATCACTGGCATCCCAGACGTATCCAGATCAGCCCCAACCACCCTCTCCACCCCAGGCACACCTCTATCTCATCCCCCACCCACTCCTGATCATTCTGATTTCTCTCCCCCCCACCATCCCACCCTGACGGTCAGCACCGATTGCTGGCCTCTCTCTCTCTTCCACGGATCCATTCACAGAGTGGCAACAGGATCCCCAGAGACCCAGCCCGCTTTCGGCCCTGTCCACTTGGCAGTGCCCGATGGGCAGAGCCAAAGTGCTAATTTACCCCTTGGTGGTGTTGGAAGTCAGGCTGGTACTTCCAAGCTGCCAGTGCCCAGGGGGCACCTCTCTTACCCCCCAAATCCAAGGAGCTGATGCTGCTGGAAATACTGGCACACAAAGGCCGTGGTGCCCTGCGGGAAGCTGCTACACCTCCCCCACTTAAGTCTCTCGGTCTGCTACACTGCTGCAATTTACACTACTTCCAATAGAGAGAGAAAATGGGAAAATCATCAGGCTAGTCTGTTGTCAAGAGAGGAAAAACTTGGATTTAGATAGTACCTTTGATGCTCATTTGGTGGATTGGTCGCCATAAATTACTCCTTGTGTCCAAAGATATATAGGTTTGGGGGGGATTAGCTATGATTAAGGCAGGGGGTTATGGAGATTCCTTGGGGGGGGGTGGTGCAGGGGCATTGGTCTTTCAGATGCTCTTTTGGAGAGTTGGGACAGACTCGATGGGCCAAATGGCCTCCATCTGCACTCTGGGATTTCTCTGATTCTATAAAGTTTAATCACCATTGTAATTTGTCTGTAAGCCTTTATCAGTAATATGTTATATTTCATTGGAAAGTGTCATTGAATAGTTGCTTCTTTTTGCTGATATGTGTTCACAGGAAGGACAGTTAGCAATTCTTGAGATGCACTCCCGACAGCAAGACTCCCCACAGGGAGTACAATTTTGTTTAACCAGCACTTTGATTCCAGAATTAAATTGTGACTGACATACCAAAAACATGTGACATTCATCTTAAGGGACAGATGAAATTTTTTAAAAATACTTATCTTGGTAACGAAATCCTTCAGTATTTTCTCTTTAAAATAAAGCAAAATGACAGACTTTAAGGGGATTCAATTGAGATCATTAGCTTACGAAATGATTAGGTTTGGCCTGTATGGAACAGCTAGTGTTAGTGACGGCAGGAGAATTAATTCAACCAGCCTTGATTTCTCCTCGCACTGCACGTCCACAAAGAGAAAAATATTTTTGATCTCCCCCTTCATAAATGGTGGGGTATTGTCCCCAACCCTTCAGTTTGGAGTTTTCTAAACTTTGAGAAATAACTCAAGATAACCGAGCAAAATCAAGATAAGGTAAAATAAGAAGGTTGGCTTATTTCATATGCACAATTTGCAGAAAAGGGGCATCGCAATGCCTCATGCAATAAAAGAGGGACAAGGAAATTAAAAGGTACAGAGCAAGATCACTTTATGAGAGTCCAGAACCCAGCAGTAAATGTTTAATGGTGCATTCCATCACAGGGTAGTTAGATAACCACCATAAGGTGATCCGTCCTCCAGGAGTGAGGACTTCCACAATGGGAGATGGTACACAGAATGAATTAGTCTTGAAGACATAAGTCCCAATATTTCAGTAGTTCACAGTATAGATGAGGGCCAGGCAGCTGTAAACTTGGGCATGGGATCTTTTGGCTGCTACCAAAGGATGTGAGATGGTAAATGGTGGACAGAGACAGGCTACTGCCTGGAGTCCTGCTTTCTCTTCTGAGGTCAAACAGTGACTGAAGATAAGACTCAATAGTTTATTAATGAACCGAACTCAGACAGCTCAAGTCTTGGTAATGTGACAAAGTGATTATGAGTTGACTAACGAGGGCTCAATCTAAACTGATTGACCTACACCCTTAGACGAGGCCACCGTGTTTTAGATTTCAAAACAATGTCCGAGTGTCCACCCCATGAAGTTCCTTCAGAATTTTGGTAACTTTCAATGAAATCAGCTCTCATTCTTTTGATGATCATAGCTTGAAAGACAAATTTACTCAGCAGTTCATGGGAAGATAAACCCCCTCATCCCAGGAACTAATTTAGAAAATGATACAATGAAGATTCACTATGTGTGTATGTCCATCAGGTCTTGGGGATTTGTCAAATTTTAGTCATTTAAGTTTCTCCAATACTTCATTTCTGCTGACATTAATTTCCTCACACGATTTAGCCCCGAGGTTACTGTTTATTTCTGGTATGGAACTTGTGTCTTCTGCAGTGATGACAGACACAAAATATTTCTTCAATACTTTCACTAATTCCTTAATCCCCATGATAATTTGGCCTGTCTGATTTTAAATGACAAATGTTTCTTTGCTACTTTCTTTCTTTATATAAAATTCTAAAAGCCCTGAGCATCTGTTTTTATATTTCTGGCTCGTTTACTCTCTTATTCTATAGTTTCCCCTTTTTATTAACCATTTCGTGGCTTTTCCTTCTTTTTAAAAACTTCCAATCTTTTGGCTGCTATCTAAAGCTAACTTGACCCTTTCCCATCCTAACAATATTCACAGGGAAATTGACAAATAGACTGGTTCACTTACCCCGCCATACCACCCCCTCATCCCAAGAGATGTAAAGTCAAAGAAGACTTGCATTTATATCATCTTTCAAGCTTCAGTTGTCTCAAAGCACTTGACAGATACTCCTTTGAAATGTTGTCACTGTTGTAATGCAAGGAATATAGTGACCAACAGTGAAACCATAGAACACCACAGCACAGAAACAGACCTCTTGGCCCTTCTTGGCTATGCCGAACAATTTTTCTGCCTAGTCTCACTGACCTGTACCTGGACCATATCACTCCATACCCCTCTCATCCATGTACCCGTCCAAGTTTTTCTTACATGTTAAAAGTGAGCCCATGTTTACCACTTCATCCGACAGCTCATTCCACACTCCACCATTCTGTGTATGAAGAACCCCACCTTCCCAATGTTCCCTTTAAACCTTTCCTCTTCATCCTTAACCCATGTCTCTAGTTTCTTTTTCTCCATAGAAAATAGAAGCAGGAATCGGCCATTCAGCCCTCTGAACCTGCTCCACTCTTCATTTTGATCATGGCTGATCAATGTGGGGGATATGACAGGTGACATGCGCACTGCAAGGCCTCACAAACAGCAATGTGATAATGCCCAGTTTGATTTTGTAACATTGGTAAATATTTTCGAGTACATCAAGGATACATCCCCTATCCTTCTTTGAAATACAGGCACAAATCTTTGATATCCATCTGAGAGAGCAGTTAGGGCCTCAATTTAATATCTCATTCAAAACATAGCACCTTTGACAATGCATCAATGCTTCACGGGATGTGCCAGTCTAGGTGTCTGTGCCCAATTTCTCGAGTGAGACCTGAGCCCGTAGTCTAACTCAGAGGAGAGTGTGCCATCAACTGATAGCTAAGATGGTAACAAAAATACCTGATTCTAAAAAATGTAGCAGCATCAGATAGAATAATAATGTTACATAAAGGGGACAGTGATGGAGGCGAGGTTGGAATTTTCCACATTCCCTGTGGCCTGTTTTCTGGTGGTAGAGGCCAGCCCTGCCATTGGACGGCAGTGGGACATTCCAGTCCTGCCACCATCAATGGGGTTTCCCCATGCAGTGGGGCATCGCCATTTGCAGAAGCAAAAGATCCCACTGGTGAGAACTGCCCGAACATCCTGCCGAATGTAACAATGGGCACTTTATTTTTTTTGACCGAACAGAACAAGCTGAATATTTTCAGCAAAGAGTTTCAGTCGCCCTTGTTGTAGTCAGTCATGGAAGATCCCAATGACCTCTCCCACTCTAGAATCATAGAATCCCAACAGTGCAGAAGAAGACCATTCAGCCCTTCAAGATGCAATGACACTGACTGTGCATTGTCAACAACCCCATTCAGGCCCTCTCCCCATAACTCATGTATTTACTTTGCTATTCCTGTCAACATTAAGGGACAATTTAGCACGATCAATCAACTGAATCCCTACATTTTTGGACTGTGAGAGGAAACCAGAGCACCTGGATGAAACCCACACAGACACAGAGTGAACATACAAACTCCACACAGACACAGAAGGTCTGAGTTACGAGGAGAGATTAGGGAAATTGGGACTGTTTTCCTTAGAAAGACATAGATTTAGAGGAGATCTGTTAGAGGTGTACAAGATTATGAAGGGGATAGATAGAGTAAACAGGGTTAAGCTTTTTCCTGGGATAGACTCAAATAGCACGAGGGGTCACGGGCTTAGGGTGAGCGGGGTAAGGTATAATTTGGATGCGAGAGGGAGTTTTTTCACACAGAGGGTGGTGGGGGTATGGAATGCGCTGCCAAGTAAAGTGGTGGAGGCAGGTACTCTGGAGTTATTTAAGAAATACTTAGATGGGCACATGAACAGAATGGGAATGGAGGGGTATAGAAAACTGATTTAAAATAGGGATCATGAGCCTTGGGAGTCCCTGGGAAGTGTGTAAATAGATGATGATATTGATGTACTTGTTTTTATCCTACAGGTGCTTTGGTCCACCTTGTTGTCTAACAAGGGGCATACACGCGATGGGTCATGAGAGGGCTGTTCTTGGAGCTTTTTCGAGAGTATCCTAGTACTTCACATCGTTAGTGTACGCTTGACCTGGACCATTTGATGGGCAACATGACAGCTCAGTGACTATTGCTGTGCTGTGCAGATACACGGATTTGGGCCTGTGTCTGTGGGAGTTTGTGCATTCTCCCCATGCTTGCGTGGGTTTTCTCCGGGCGCTCCGGTTTCCTCCCACATCCTAAAGATGTGCTCTTAGGCTAATTGGCAAAACAGATTCTCCCTAAATTGTCTCAAATTTGGTTTTTTAATCCATAGATCTACAAACATGGACAGGGATCGCGGGTAGAGGTGGGAACATCGGGGTGACGGCACGGGCTCATTGGGCCGAACGGCTTGTTTCCCATGCTGTTTTGTTCTTTGATCTTTGTTCTTAATCGTCCAAGGCCGGCGTTGAACCCAGGTCCCTAGCACTCTGAGGCAGCAGTGTTAACCACTGTGCCAGCATGCCGTGCACTCTGGTAACATATTTTATGTCATGTTACAATCCTCAGGCAAATATTCCCATGTCCAAGAAGAAAAAGAAGTTCGGATAAGTCAGTCCAAGAAGGCAGGTATAAAACAATGCCCTTTGTTTACATAAAAAATATAGTAAGAAGTCTCACAATACCAAGTTAAAGTCCAACAAGGTTTATTTGATATCACAAGCTTTCGGATTGCTGCTCTTTCATCAGGTGAGTGTTGAAGGTCCTGCATGGTGGAGGTCTTGTTCACACTTGTGCATAAAGATACTGACATATTGAAGTGCAAATTTGATTCCCATGGCTGTTCTGTGTATCTGGATGAAGAACTGGTTGTTCAAAGTGAAGATGTTGTGGTCCACGATAAAGCGGATGAGTTGGAGAAGTGCATTTGAAGAACGGGCAGTCATCTGACACTCACCTGACGAAGGAAGAGTGCTCCAAAAGTTTGTGATACCAAATCAACCTGTTACATAAAACTATGTCACACTTACTCTGATCCCAATATGCAGTTCAGTGGCATTGTTGGATGAATGTTCTATTAGCATCACAGTAAAGTTGAAAACTTTCTGCTCCAAAAAGCTTCAGAAAGCAATTGCTTCAACTAACTATCTTGAAACCTTAAATTTTTCACAGCCTGTCCGTTGATGATTACTATTGATTTTCATAAAATGACAAAAAAATGTTGTCCTGATAGAAGTCACACATTTTGAGAACACTTTTGTATCACTGGTCTGGGTTAGATTCCAAAGTAAGTTTTAGAAATAGCCTTCAGTGCCACCCCAAAGTAGGAACACAATGTTTCAAAATCCAAAAATTTTTCCATTTTGATCAAAAAATAAAATCCTTGAAGAAAGATAACTGGAGAAAAAAATAAAAAGAGGGAAGTGTTATTAGGTTGAACCGAGAACTCATCGGAGACAAGAAAATGGATGTTAAACCTTGAATTAAGGAGCCTACAGTGCCAGAGACACAAACAAAGCAAAATGTCACTTGGTAAACTTAATGAAAATAATTTCTGTAGACACTCCTAGATGCTCCACACCTTTAATTTCACAGCCACTTAATTTCACAAACGTTAATTCTACCTTATCTAACCTTCTAATTTTCACAATTGTTGACCAGTACCCCATGACAAAACGCTGAAATTAGAAAAAAAAGGACTCCAGTGACACGAACATAATTATAAATAAAATGAAGGTTTTTTTTTATTAATCGAAAAATTGATGAGAAATTAAATGGAAAACAGTGTCTGCTGATCCGTAAAGAGAGAACCATTATTAATCTCTTCAATTTTTCATTGCCATCGAGTCGCTCGGCATTGCCAACGTACTGATTAAGTTAGCATCAAACAACAAATTTGTTTTGAAATCACAATGATGGGCTTTATTAACTTTGGAATTTCAAGTAAATTTACTGTGCTCTCAACTATTTACAGTGTGCAGTATGACTGTGAACACGGGATTATTCCAGTGTTCTCACACCTGCACTTGCACTTGGAGCACTGCATAGGCTCAGTAACATTGGATTGGTTCCGGCAGCTGAGACCCATATCTGTGGTGAATTTGAGAGATTTCTTCTTTTGTCATTAAGTACATACAAGAAAGAACACCATGCAGTTTGCTCAAAAGATTATCTACATTGAAAGATTTTACAAAGCAAATGTCATACAAATTGCCAAAACAGGATTGAAATATTGAGATAAGAAGTAAAACTGTTATTTGAGCTTTACGAACTATACCTGGACCACTGGAATCCACCTGAAACATCTGGCACATTGAATACATTGTAGATGTTGACTTGGTAACTTTACTCATTCTCATTTTTTTTTACACAACGACTGGAATATTACCATCCCACCCACCATGGGAATTGAAGTGGGCAAGAGATGGACCATGGAAAGCTCCACTAACCTCAGGCGGGATTTTCCAGTTTTGGAGTGAGCGAGGCTGGAAAAAACCCACCCAACATGTTTTATTGTGATCTGGAATTATCTGTCTGAAAAAGGTAGTGGAAGGGGATTCAATGGTTACTTTCAAAAGCAAATTGAATGACACTTGAAAAGGAAAAAGCAAGGTGATGACTGTGACAGTGCGACTTACTGGGTTAGTACAGGTACATTGGGTTGTGACATCCTTCTATGCTGATTGGTTCCCTAAGGCTCATGATGCACGCACTCTAAAACACAAGAACAGAAGCGGGCTATTTGGCCCATCGAGTCTGCTCCATCATTCAATGAGATCATGACTAATCTAAAGTGATAATCTCAGTTCCACTTTCCATCTTATCCCCATAACCCTGGATTCCTTCATTGATTAAACATCTGTCAATCTTAGCCTTGAAGATACTCAACAGCCCAGCTGTGGTAAAGAATTTCACGGATTCACTGACCACTGAGAAGAGAAGTTCCTCCCATCTCTGTCTTAAATGGATCATCCTTTACTCTGAGATTATGTCCTGTGGGTTCTAGACTCTGCCACGGGGAGATAACATCTCAGAATCTATCCTCTCAACCCCCTTGAGAATCCCATTTGTCTCAAAGTCACCTCGCATTCTTCGAAACTCCAATAAGTACAGGCCCAACCTACTCAACCACTCCTCATAAGAAAATCCCAGAATACTGAATGAATCATCCCTGTACTGCCTCCAATGTCAGTCCCACTTCCCTTAGATAAAGGGACCCAAACTGCTCACAGTATTCCAGGTGAGCTAGCATTTATAAGCCATCTCTGGTTACCCTCAATGAAATGAGTTTCAGCTACCTTCTAGAAGGTGCACCCATAAGTGAGTGAGACTCATGACTGTAATCCAGTGAGAAAAAAGGAACAAAAATTCATATGCGAGTTGTGATGATGTATGATATCAATGAATGTTGAGCTGATAATATTCACATCCATTGATCCAGGTGGTAGAGGTTTCAGGAGGTGCTGTCAAAGAAGCCTCAGGGAGATTGTATTTGGAAGACACTGAAGTCACAGTGTGACATTTGTGGAAGGAATGGATGGTCAAGCTTATTGATGGGCTATTGATTAAATGGACCACATTTGTCCTGGCTTGTGTCAAGTTTCTTGAGCACTGAAGACCATCCTTTTACACTCTGACTTATGCCTTGGTGGTGGAGAGGTTTTGGAAGAATTAGGAAGTGAGCTACTTGTCACAAAATACTCAGCCTCTAATACATTTGATAGCTGTGGCACTTACATAGCAGATTCAAGTGAATTTCCGGTCAGTGATTACTCCTGGAATATTGATGATGGGGAATATGATGGTAAGCCATTGAATAGCAAGATGAGATGGTTGGCACCCACCTTACTGGAGCCAGTCATTGCCTAGCAGTTGTGTGGCATAAATGTTATTTATCATTAATCTACCCCATCTTGGACGATGTCCAGATCTTGCTATATGCAAACATGAACTGCTTTACTGTATGAGGAATTGCACTGAACACTATAAAAATCAATAACAAACAGACATAAGATGGCAGAGGGAAGTTAATTGATGAAGCTGCTGTATACAGCTTAGCCTGGTGAGCTAACTTGAGGAAATCCTGCAGTGATGTCCTGAGCTTGAATAACTACATCTCCCTTTGAGTGATTTACGGCAACGGGTACTGGAGTGTTTTCTTCCCGAAACCTATTCACTCGTACTCCTTGGTGCTTTGTTCACTGAAACACGACCTTGATATAAAGGATAGCTACTCCGTCATCTGCTCTGGAATTTTGTTGTTCTGTTTTAGACTAAAACCTACAAGATCTGAAAATGAATCATTCTGGTGGGACCCAATATAAGCATCAGTGAACAGGTAATTCTCAATTCCAGTATTGAGGAGTGTACCTGATTTAAATATGGAGAGTTAAAATGGTCATCCAGATTCAAAACGTTGGCTTCATTCTCTCCCCATAAATGCTGTCAGACCTGCAGAGTTTGTCCAGCGTTTTCTGTTTTTGTGTTAAATTGAAGGGTTGAGCATATTATTTCTAAGGCAATATCAATGAATTAACAAGGGATGTAGTTTCAAACTGATGTCTGACATTAGATGAATGTTGACATTTTACTTTCTCAAAGCAAAATTATATAATTAGTACTTCTAACTGGTTAGAAAGGCACATGGGAGGAAAGGTGGGGAATGCAGGAAAATCCTGCAGTCATCTTCGATGGTATATAGTTCTAAATAAATCACTGTTCCATAGAAACTGCTTCCTCCAGTTTAATAAACCAATTAGTTTCCTGTGAAAAGCAAAGGAAGATCACTAACCACATTACGAAAGGTTAAATTTTGTGCAATTATCAAATTTTGAAGAATAAATTTACCTTTAAATGGTATTAATTTAGTCATGTTGGAATTATTTGACATTTGCCATTGTGGGTCAATGTGATATGTTGCCAGGAAACAAACAGCTCACAACTTTGTTCAGTTCCAAATTGCTGCAGTAAAGCACTTTGCGTCTTTCAGAAGAACCAGGCTAGTATCTGCACCAAAAGCTAAAATTAAATGAATGCTTATTTCGTGTTTATTCTGGGAACATTGTTGCAAAATATTAAATCATATGCTGTGCACCAGCAATTTTTCTGGTCTATTATAGGAATTATTGATACATGTTTTTCTTTTGAAAAATCTGAAGGTGTATGCAGATTAAATGGATGAATGAAATTTGTGAGGCATAAATGTACCAGAAACAGCAAGCAAGAATGTCGCTGTCTTAGATGGAAAGAGTGAAAAGATGATGAGAAAAGGGTTAAGGAAATGGTGAGGGGCTGCAGGGGGCTGGCTGCTCAATGCCAACGGGGAAGCGGGGAGGGGAATAGTGAGTTGGTTTGACTGCCCTCTCCTTTGAGCTGGGGAGCTGATTTGCAGCATTTAGATCCTAAGTAAAGACCACTTTACGTGGGGCTGTCGGCATTTTGCTGGTAGTTGGGAAGCACCTGTGCCCCACCCCCACCCTCCCCGCCCCACACCCCCACTTCTTGCAACCTCCCCTTGCAACCCCACGCCCTGCAACCTATTCCCACCTCCTGCCATCACCTGTAACCTCCATCCCCCATGCCTTGCAACCTCTCTCCCACCCCCCGCAACCTATCCTCACCTCACTCATCCCCTGCAACCTACTCCCACCTCCCCCCCACCCTGCAACCTACTCCCACCTCCCCCCCACTCCCTGCAACCTACTCCCATCTCCTTCCACCACCTGCAACCTCTCCCCCCTATACCTTGCAACCTCCCCCAACCCCTCTCTCTCTCTCACACACACACACACATACCTGCTATCGCCATACAGGGGGGACCATGAGCGTCATGAAGACAGCCTCCAAGAAGTGCCCAGAGTGCAATCAGAGTCTCCCTGATCTAAACAGTAGGGCTTTGCATGAGGAAACCAACTCCTCCACACCCCAACATTTGCACTAGAAGGGTTCCAACACCAATCCTCTGACCCTCCTCACCGCCCCCCTCCCCCCAACTCCCACCCCCAAATTTTTAATTCACTTATTCTGAGGCACTCTGAAATCTCTGGCCAGCCCTGAGAAATGCAACCTCTTCGGATGGCTGTGCTGTGGTGGTGATGGTGGGGGGGAGGGCAGGTGATTTAGGAGACCCCTGTAGTCATTCCCGACTGCATACTGTTCTAAATAAATCTCCGTTCTATAGAAACTGCTTGTTCCGGTTCAATGAACCAATTAATTTTTTGTGAAAAGGAAAATTACTCACCACATAATGAAAGGTTAAACTTTGAACAATTAGCCAATTTTGAAGAATACATTTACTTTCAAATGGTATTAATTTAGTTCATGCTGGAATGAGTTGCCATTTGCTTTCAGGGGAAGTGGAGGGGGGGGTTCAGTGGGAAACGTTGACAGAGCGGCCAGGTCACTGAGTGGACTGGCAGAATTAGGAGTCCCCACCATCATCCTTCCCTGGCGGGAAACTCCACAAGCAACTGATTAGGAAGTCACCCGCCAAATCACTGAGCCAGTCCCACTGCTGGGAATGCTAAAACTCAGCTCACTTCCAAATGACTACTGAGAAATTACTCCAACGGAACAGGTCTCAACCCGCACAGAAAAAGCAGGAGCAATAAAGAGGAAACACCCAAGGGAACTCACAAGTACTTGTAAGAATAGACATAAGAAAGTGAAAGGTGGACTTTGAGAACTTGATCTAATCTCTTAGCACACATTTTCATTTTTTTTTTCAGTAAGAGTCTAATCCTGGATAAATCAGAAGCAATCCAAATCTTTTTGGGGAGCTTCAGGTGAATCAGTGTAGACTCCAACAAACTGGCTATCTATCTAGTAATTTGGAAAGTAATGTTAAAAAATCTTGTACTTATTTTAATTTTTGGCTGTTTTAAGTTTCAGTTATGTTCCACTTCACCAGCATCCTAGAATAGTAAGTGGAGAACATAAAATCCCTACAGTGCAGAAAGGGGCCATTTGACCCTTAGAAGCTGCACCAACTTTCTAACAGAGCATCTTAGGCTCTATCCCTGTAATCCCACATATTTACCCCTGTAATTCATACATCTTAAGGCAATTTAGCATGACCAAGCCACTCAACCTGCACATCTATGGACTGTGGGATGAAACCAGAGCACTCTGAGGAGAGCCATGCAGACACGGGGAGAACATGCAAATTCTATACAATCACCCAAGGCTGGAATCAAACCTGAGTCCCTTGCATTGTGTGGCAGCAATACTAACTGCTCTTCCTCCATGCCAACTGTACTGCACCCTGTCCTGCACTGTCTCAATGAGAGCAGATTCAGCCCCCCCACAATTTTTATGCCCATTTGCTTTCTGGAATTACAGAACATCGAACAATACAGCACAGCACAGGCTCTTGGACGCTCGATGCTGTACCGAGCTATGTTCTAACCCAAGATCAAGCTATCCCACTCCCTGATTATTATAATGATTATTGAAACTGCAGGACAGTTCTTTGGAAGTATTGAAATATTGGATGGGATTCTCCAATCATGTCCATACCTGTCCTGCCACCGGTGAGGACAGAGAGTTTGGTGCTCATCCAAAATTCCATTCACTGCCGCGGCACTGTCGAATCCCAGCAGCGAATGAGGACTGGGGTTTTGGCAATTGTTCCATTTTCTGTATTTGATGAATATGCCTGTTAAATGTATATTAACGTGCTTAAATGTGTGTAGGTGGTCAGCATTTACTGGGGGTGGGGGAGAAGTTAACTGTGCTCCTATGAATAAAAATAAACTGAAACCGTGATTATTGAGTTAGGAGATGCAGGTTCATAACCTTTATCTTTGTGATAGAAGTTTGTAAAAGTGTTTAAAGACTTGTCCAGTTCAAACCTTCAACACACATCTATTTTAATAATTCATAATTGTGGTAATTGCTGGAAGTTCAGAATACCATGGATGTGATTTTCCAGCCTTGCCATCACCAGGATCATCCAGTCAAGCTGAAAGTTAACGATCACTTGGTTGGACTGCCAAAACCCCCGTGCTAGGTGCCACCACAATGGGGCCAGAAAATCCTAGCCCATGAGTTATGCTGCAAAGCATTGATGACAGATTCAGTGGCAGAACGTGTAGAAGGGACATGGGGAAGAATATTTTAAACACAGAGGGTGGTGGATGTCGGGAATTCGCTGATGGTGGAGGCAGAGACCCTAAACAGTTTAACAAAAAGTACCTGGATCTGCATCTTAAGTGCTGTAAGATGCAGGGCTCTGGGCCAGGTGCAGGGAGATGAGGTTAGAAAGGGTATTTGGGTATGCTTGGGTTGGCATGAACAAGGTGGCCAAATGACCTGCTTCTATACTGTAACAATTCTATGGTACCTGATCCAAAGCATCTGGTCCTCAGAGACTGCAAAGGAGTCGGCTTATGTGGCAGCATTTGACCCAAGAAATATCTTCATTTCATAAACTGTTGCTAATGGAAAGTTGCATTTCAATGTAAGGATTCTGATTTGTGACTCACATGGCCTTTAGACCACAAGTTATATTTATATACCTTTCCACTTAGTAGGGCAGAGGTGAAGAAATTAACTGTATCCAGCTTGTTAATTACATTCTGACAGGATTTTTCAGTTCAACAAAATGGCAACACTAATGCGGAGGAAAAGAGCAATCGTTGAGTTCAGATCCCTAGCTCCAAGACAGCTAGCGGAGCAATAAATCTCTTTTCACTGTATTCTAATAACATATCTTAATCTGGGATGCAGAAGGCCAATCCCATCTGTACTTCTCCCACCCCCCAATTTTCCCCACTATGGCTAGGCTGAATGAAATAGTCAATGTAGATAGTGGAGAATTATGGAGGGTTTGTGAATGCAAATATGAGCCTATTAAGAACAGAGCTGAAGCTGCTAAAACTCATTTCGTTCAGGACACTTACGGCTTGCTGACAGATTAGGCTTTCATTCTGCAAATGTGGGCTGAATTCAAATCCTGGCCTCAGAACGAAAAAAGGTCAAAATCCTTACTCATTGTTCCATTAAATCGCTCATTTCACCTAAATAAAAAATTGTAGTGCATTTGGGACAGGATAATAAATTGAATATGCACCAGGGAAAGGCTAACTGAGGAAGTGAAACACATGGACCATTTAATTTAGCTTCTTGTAGGTCTACGAGTTGGCTGCCAGATTGGGGAACTGGGTCCTTCTTTCACTTTTTTCGTAGGATGTAGATGGCATGAGGAAGGCTTCTTTTTAATGCCCATCACCACATGCAAGGTGGTCTTGAATTGCTTTCTTGAACCCTGGTGGGGACCAGATCAGAAACTGCAAGGTATACTGTGAAGTTAACCAAGACCCCAGCAGGCATTAGGGTAGGCATAACATGTTTTGCTCCAGGTATGATACAATCGATCTATTAGGAAGCTTTTATCAAAACAAACTTTAAGAATGAAGTCAGAATAGAGCAAAAAGTCTTAGCATAACTTTTAGCAATTACCTAAACATGACAAAGTACTATTCTTAACCTAGTCTCCAGGCTTCAGTATTAAGCCACAGCAGTGTGGCTTTGTCCAGAAGTCAAGTTGAAAGTTCAGTGAGTCCGAGCCTCTGTTATCTGGAAGTGATAAGGGTTTCGTACAGAATGTGAACTTCAGAAAGAGAAACACTACTCTCTTTCAACATCAAATAGCATCCAGATAACAATTAAGCTCGAAATTTCTGTGTAAGCTTTGTTCCATCCAGCCACATGACCCAGCTTTCAATCATCCCAATCAAACACCACACTGCAAAATCCCAGGGGAGCATCAAGAACAGCAGAACCGCATTAGTGCAGATCAAAACAAATATTCCAGCAATCAGAAGCAATTATGCTGCTGCGGTAACAATATAGTGTGGTCAATTTTAAGCGCATAGAACTATTGCAACAGATTCTACACAAGAATTTGAATCAAATATTTAGAGGCACACTATTGTCACAATCTCCATAGTCCATAATGGTAAGGTGCAATTAGATAGGGAACCCCAGAATATTGTGCAAGCTATAGTGAAGGAACAGCAATTTTATTACCTGAGTCAGAATGCTATGCGACTTAGAGGAGAACTTGTAGGTGTAGTACTCCCACGCAACTGCTGCCCTTGCTCTTCTTGACGGCAAAGTCATAGGTTTTCCAATTAATTTGGTGATTTGGTGGTAAAATGTTTGCAGCCATTTCCGGATAACGATCTCTTGAAGCCGAAACCAAAAAAGCACCAATTCGTAAGCAACTCCAGTTTAAACTCACATATCATTCTTCCAAAGCAATGGAAAAACATCAAAAGAAAATCAAAACTTATGAACATCTCAGAAATATTATGTCCACTAGCACAGAACTAGCGTGAATTTGCAAAGGTCTCATTGGCGAGATTAGCTCTATATAAAAAAAGGGTGCAAGTGATCACTGGAAACAACTGGAGTTGCCATCATCAGAATCCCTAAGTGCAGAAGAAGGCCATTCAGCCCAACAATGGGCTTTTTTTGGTAGTCAGAAACATTTCACCATTGGCTCTATCAGTTTTTGCAACGAACTTGCACAGATTACAAATCCATTTCAGAAGAGGAGTTATGACTGATGCGAACAACACCATCAACTGCATGTCTCCTCCGCTAATCAATCAGATTGGAGAATCCTTCATGAGATGCATATGCTTGCATTAACACTGCAATGAAGTTACTCATAGCAAATCCCATAGCCGTCACACTCCAGTGCCTATTCAGGTACACTGAGGAAGAACCTAACATGGCCAACGCACCTAACCAGCACATTTTTCAGCCTATGGGAGGGAAGCGAAATGCTGGGGGAAACCCACAGACACAGGAAGAACATTCAGACAGTGCCCTAACCAGGAATCAAACCCAGATCCCTGGTGCTGTGAAGCAGCAGTGCTAACCACTGTGCCACCATGCCACCTTTTGGCATGAAATGGAAGGAAAAAATAAACAGAAATAATAAGTTAAAAGAATATGCCATTGTTCAAAATCTCTTGGAATTTAACTCCATACTGTTAAATGTTTATATTCTGGGCCAGTGAGGTTGTTTTGCAATAATTATAACTGAATACATTATTAAGGGTTTATTCACACTGCAATGAACAAAGTCTAGCTTTTTTACTTTGTCAATACAAACCATCATTTCACATGTTCCACACATTTCATTGCCACATGTCTTGATAATGTGCAATTATAGTGAAACTTCTGAAGGACTCGGACACCTTGGAGAGCAACTTCCTGATTTCCATATTTAACTGTGCTTTTGTGGCTGTCATCAGAGGCTGCTTTCTACTTTACTGTTTAACTGCAGCGAGTGTTGTTAGCATCACCATTATTATTCCCACAAAACCCAGGTCAATATTTACTGGAACATCAGCAAGGACAAAAATAAACCATATGTTCTAGAGTTCAAATTAGTTGTGCAAAGGCATTATTTGTCTAACCAGTTTTAGAATACAAATCAGGTGGATCCTTTGGTCCTCTCCCACTGCTGGGATCATTCAGTCCTCCCAAAAGTCAATGGACTTTTGACTGGGTCACCTAATCTCTCTCACCACATCACACTGAGACAGAACTGGAAAATCCTAGCCAACAATAGCACTGACATTGCTCTACAAGAAATGGTGTCTTGAGAATATTATAGAATTAGCTGACATTGCAATATAACCACTCAGCAGAGGTGTTATGCTTTCTGCTTTCATCTTGCTTCTGAAAAATATTCATAGCAGCCAGGTCAAGGCAAGACAAAGTTGTACATATTCCAGAACTGATAGCACGGAATCCTCTGGCACTTCTTGTATCTTCTTACCTATACAAATGTCTGACAAGGGCTACCAAATGACTCTTAGCACGAGGTAAACTAAAAAATAACATTGAGTAAAGTGGTAGAAATGAGGAAGGTGATCAGCTGACACCTTGGGTAACTGTCCTGTATTTATTAGTTAGAAAAGTTCAAACAAGCGACTGGCAGAATGTGAAATACTAGCCCAGAGGAATTAAATATGATGCAAGTTCCCAGAGATATGTCATAGTCTGTGTTAAACGGCAGCCCTTGCCAGGCAGGCATTTCGTTCTGATGGAGGACAGGCCAGGGAAGAGTGAGGAAGATAGAGGAAGAATTCTCCATCTCATTGGCTGAAGGGCTGAATGCTGCCATTGCAAGCTACTGGGATGAACACACTATTCCAACTGTCCATTTATCCTCTGGGACCACTGAACAATTCTGTTGTGGGTTATATATATTACCTTGCATTCCCTCAATAGACAAGCATCCAGGCTACTCTTTTTAAACTACCTTAAAATTATTTACAAATATTCAACTATCTATATTCATTATCTGTTGTTCCTGGACCCAAAATCCTTCAGCAGGAACACTTAATTCTCGGCTGTTGAAGAAACAATTGCATGCTCCTTTAAGAACACACTGATTTTGTTCTAATTTGGGTGCCCTCCCAATCTTCATGACCATGTTTGCAACTAATTGCTTTCTCCACAGGCACCACTCCTATTATCAGAAAATTACTTCCTTTTTGTGGTCTGAAGAGTTGCAATTCATCAAGCAATGTTGCCCATTTATTTAGCACCAGACTTCTCATTACGTATTCCAGCTTTCTTTGAAAGATATCATGGTGTCAAATGATGTCACTCAGATTAAAATTGACAACCTAGTATAAAATCTCAATATATTTGGGATGGGCAGGGTAAGAATATAGAACATTCCAGCACACTACAGGCCTTCGGCTCTCAATGTTGAGCCAAGCGATGTCCAATCCCAAAATCAAGCTATCCCACTCCTTATAATTCTGGTGTGCTCCATATGCTTTCTTCTGCAGAAGAATCCCTACCATGCAACTCCACACTCCCTTCATCACCTCAAAGCATGAAATTCTGAGCTCAAGAGCTTGGAAATGCCGGTGGTGCAATCATGGAAGAGATTTTCCAGAAAGTAGTCAATGATGTGGCCACAACCTGGAACTGAATCCAATTCAATAATGCCAAGGATGGACAGACAATAGGAGGTCCTCTAGGATCAACAGCCCCATCGACAGATGAAGCAGCTTGGCTGTGTCTCCATTCCTGGTCCCTGACAACAAAGTTAGGAAATATGAACCAAAGACATTCCAACTACTGACCACCAAGGGGAAAGCCCACCAACCAATTCCACTCTTCCCCTATGCAGTTCATGGGAACTGCTGCAGGCACCTTCCCCAATGAATGGACTCCAGCTCTGAAGTCCTGTAGCTGGGAGGCTAAGACTCTTTCTCCAGATAGGATCAGAAGAGTGTACTAAATGGGTTTGATCGATTCCCATGGTTGGGTAGGTAATCTGCCCCACCATCATTCTGCAGAATCCTGACGAGATGGGAATGTATTGTGCCTCTGGCTTTGATGCATTTCTTTCCCCTTTGAAAGTGCACCTTCTGCCCACCATATCTCATGCCCCATCGCATCTCATCCCACCCCCCAAAACATGTCCCCCGAATAGCCCCCCCCCCACCATATTCCTTATTTCACTCCACGCGTTCATAAAAATCTAAGTTTAAGTTAATTGATTAGTGTCTCAAGAAGGCTTACATTAACATTGCAATGAAATTACTCTGAAAATCACCTGGTCGCCACATACTGAAGGCGAATTTAGTATGGCTAATGCACCTGATCAGCACATCATTCGGAGCCCAAAAACTAAAGATATAAACTAGCTCGGCATTATTCTGGAGATCACCTAAATCACATTTCAATAGCTTCTACCACAATTGCTCACATATATAGGCTTACTTACACCAAAGTTTCTGCTTGGGAATAACACTTCATATTTCAGCCATCTAAAAACGTCAAGCATTCATACATCACAAACAAAATTCCCTCCATTTTGTTCTAGCGATGTGCATCAGTGCCAATCTTAGGAGTATATATTGTAATGAATGATGGTGGTATTTATACCATCTTTGACACCAATGACACTTGTGGCCTGTGTAATATATTGCTGACTAATACAAGATTAATAACAGCTTTTTACTACAAGATGGATTTAGATAGTTTCAACTTATTTGAATTTGAACTCAGATTCCAGATTTTTAGAAGCTTATTTCCAATCCATTATACTACCTCATTCTCCTGTTCAACAACAGTTTTACACTAAACAAGGATTAGAGAACGCAATGGCCTAGTGACATTATCACCGGACTATTAATTCAGAAACTCAGCTAATGTTCTGGGGACTTGGGCTTGAATTCCGCCATGGCAGATGATGGAATTTGAATTTAATAAAAAAAATCTAGAATTAAAAATCTACTGATAGCCATGTAACTATTGTTGATTGTTACCTGTCTGGGTATCAAATCCATGTGGTTCACTAATGTCCTTGAGGGAAGGAAATCTGCTGTCCTTACCTGGCCTGGCCTACATTTGACTTTAGAACCACAGCAATGTGGCTGACTCTGAAATGCCTTTGGGCAACTGGGGATGGGCAATAAATACTGGCCAGCCAGTGATGCCCATGTTCTACAAATGAATAAAAAAACAGATTGTTCTTGCTCCTTCTCTTTATTTTTGGCACAAGTTTCAAATTCACAGAACTGAACAAAATAGCAGAAACTCATCCAGAACTGTATAATCTTTGGTATTCATTCCAATTGACCTTCCACTTAAATGGCAAGTAAAATGGGAAATTCACAATTCCAGTCTCCACTCTTTTTGTGAGTTGATATCCGTAATTTTGTCGGGACATTGCAAGGAAACCTAAATATGCCCCTATTTCCTCACAATAGCCGAATGATTGGAGTGTTATAGTTTCAAATTAATTGTTATCATATCTTCCAATTCATAAAATGGTCCTACAAAAATGTCTCCCTTTTGTGAAACTGGATTGTCCATTTATCCAGGGCAAGCAGTGTTAAAGCCAAGGAGATTTGATTGGGGTATAGATACATGAGTTGAAGGATGTATCATTATCTGGAACCGCATCAAAAGATTCCACGTGCTTCAGCTCTGTAACATTGCACATTATCATTACTCCATTAGGTTTCACAGTATGTGCCTTTCACTGCTTTGAGCTATGAAGATAAATCAAAAAGTGTGAAGATCAGGCTTTGTAATAACATAATAGAGGCTCATAAACTTTGAGTCAGGAAAAGACTGGGAGTAAAAATCTAACCGAAGATCTGTTGGAGCTTTCAAATTACATACATATATCATACATTTAATAAAAGCATCTTCCATACAATTCTAATCACAACCATTATGAAGAGACATGACTGAGACTCCAACCATATTCAAAAATCTAACTATATTCTAACGGAATCTAAAAGTTAGGAGTTGGTCTAATGTTGACAAATGGAATGGTAAGTGTTGGTAAGACATTCCTTCTCAACGAAATGAAAAGCAGAGATTATTTAGCCATTTAACCTCTGTCTCAGGCATTTCTAGAAAGGTAGAAATGAAGAATTCCAGGTAATGTTTTGTTTCCCAGCAATATTGGCAGAGGCAAGGGATCTGGGAATCCATTGCTCTCCCTCAGCAAAGTGACACACACGTGCAGGGAAAAAATAATAATTTCAGAAGTTTCTTCCTGGAGAACATGGGGACGAATTCTTGACAACGAAGTAATAAAGCAGCAGTAGGTGCACCTTTTGCCATGCTTATGGTACCATAATAATACCCACATCATTGAATCATAGAACCTCTACAATGCAGAAAGCAGCCGTTCAGCCCATTGAGCCTACATGATGCTCATAGCAATTCTATCCAGGCTCTATCCCTGTCACCCCAAGTATTTACCCTGACAAATCTTCCCAATCTACACTTTTTTGAGGCATTAATGGTCAATTTAGCATGGCAAAGCAACCCACCTTACTCCATTCTGCACCCTCTCTTTTCCTTTGCCTCTATGTGCTCTTTGAATAGTATGCTTTGCTGTACAGCACAAGAAACAATACTTTTTGTTGTCTACCAATACATGTGGCAATAATAAATTCAAGTGAAATCATCTTTGGACTGTGGAAGGGAACTGGAGACCCATGTCAATACTGGAAGAATGTGCAGACTCCACAAGGCAGTTATTGAAGGCTGGAATTGAACCTAAGTCCCTGGTGTGCTGTGAGACAGCAGTGCTAACAACTCTGTAATCATACCACCCCTTGGCAATGTTGATTCATCATATCAATCAATCTTTACCATTTCATCTACAATAGATCCAATTGTATACACGAAAGACAGCCATGGGTGAAAAGGTTTGAGAGCCATTGGTTCAAAATCTCCTGCTCCTTCCAAGCATGCTATACTTAGTACGTCACATCTCAAATTACTTATAGACTGTATAACAAAATACTGTTTCCTGACAGTAACATATCCAACTTGTAGTTGAATGAAATCAATACTAACTGTTTTCACATCTTTCTAATGAGCCTCATCCACAGATTGACCTTCACTGAAATACATTTCTGTGGATTAGTTTTGAATCTGCTCCCCTTCAAGAAGAAGCTGGGTACTATAGTTCTATTCTTCTGGACAAAGGCGAAATAAATTGCAATAATCCGCATAACTTAATTTCTTCAGAATCCTAAAAACTGCAATAAAACTGCCTCAACCCGATTTACATAATCACTCCTCGTAATCCAATCCTTTCATTTCTTGAATTGTTACGGCTGTTGCAATTTTTTGCGTCACCTTCTTGTACCGTGGAGTATTGCACACGCTAATGATTTAGAAGTGGTTGTATTACTTCATCGTTTTGGCACAAAATTGACTTCTAACATATCTCAACATCTGATTCAGCCGCTCCTGCTAAGCATTAATGCAGAATCATCTACTTACTGGCAACCAGGGCCATCAGATGGTTTGATTTTCCAGCTCCATTACTTCCTTCCACTTAAGAATTCATGATATCATTGAAAGCAATGCAAAAGAGTGAAAAGTATATCTTGAGAGTATTTGAATCCAAAATCTAGGCTGAACAACTACTTTGCAATAATGAGGCAACTGTTGAATGTGTGCCATTCTTTGAATTAATGCATGGGATCATTTAAAAAGCAAAGACGCTATGGTCACAGGTGACCAAAAGCTGCTCTCTCTCCTTTGAAAGGAAGAGCTAACTGGCGGTGATTTAACCTGAGGTTAGGCGAGGGGCAAGATGAAGAAGGCACAGCCTTCATAAATAACCTCAGCTGGTACAGGACTCGAACCTGTGCTGTTGGCATCGCGCGACATAACTAACCAACCAATTGAGCTAACCTGAGCTGAACTCTGAACGTAAGAACACAAGAACATAAGAAATAGGAGCAGGAGTAGGCCATCTAGCCCCTCGAGCCTGCCCCGCCATTCAATAAAATCATGGCTGATCTGAAGTCAATCAGTTCAACTTTCCCACTTTCTGCCCATAACCCTTAATTCCCTTGTCTATCAGAAATCTATCTACCCGTGACTTAAATATATTCAATGAGGTAGCTCCACCACTTCAATGGGCAGAGAGTTCCAGAGATTCACCATCCTTTGAGTGAAGAAGTTCCTCTTCAACTCTGTTCTAAACTGCACCCCTCCCCCATTTATTTTGAGGCTGTGCCCTCTAATTCTTTTAACATGGCCACCACTCTCTGGCCATCACTTCATATCTTTCAAGTATGAATGCGCACAGGCAGAATCTCAATAGGTAAAGCAACTAAGGGATAGGGCTCCGGTAGTTGTGGGCAAGTTTCTTCTTCTCTGTTGCCCATTGGAAATGATATAGATCTAAAAGTTAGAGAATAGTAATCAGTAAAACAACCTAGCTATTTCTCCCCTTCTCAGGTTATGCTCATACATTCATAATTTCCATTCCATGTATTAACTCCAAAGATGTGCAGGTTAGGTTCATTGGCCATGCAAAATTTCCCATTAGCGTCAGAGGCAAATATGTGAGGTTATGGAGATTGGACATGGGTGGGATTGTTATCGGTGCAGGCTTGATGGGTCAAATGATCTCCTTCTGCGTTATATGTATGGATGAAAAGTGATCAGTTTTTTTGTACCATATTACAGAGATACCAACACATACATTTGATGGTCTATCTTCGTTCACAGCTAGTATTAAACAATATCAAATGCAGCACAAAAAATATGAAAAACATTTTTAAATAACAGCCAATGTAAGGATTGGAGGTTCGGTGGATTGGCCATGCTAAATTGCCCCTTTTTGTCTCAAGATGTGCAGGTTAGGGAATTAGCAGGGTAAATATTTGGGGTTCCGAGGAACAGGTCTGGGTGAGATTGCTCCTTAGTGTCAGAGGGATGACGTGGGGTTATGAGGATAGAGCCTGGGTGGGATTGCTGCCAGTGCAGACTTGATGGGCCAAATGGCATCCTCCTGCATTGTAGGGATTAAATGATTCTCGGTAAACAAATTAAAAGTTCTATTGTGAGAAGGGTAAGAAAGATGTACATCATGTATAGGAATAACCACTGAATAACCTCAACTCATAGATCAAATTGTGCTGTGCTCAGAATTGCTTTCTATAAATCTAAACACGTGTCGATATCAACACTGAAAATAAGTTCATGATTCATTTTTGGCTGAAGATCAATTTAAATGACAATGAGACGAGAGCAGACTGGCCAGATTAGCGGTTATGCTGATTCCTGCAATGCCTGCTCCCCCATACCTAACTCAGAGGCCTTGAGAGAAACAAAAACCTTGAAAAATAATAAAATGGACTGAACCAACCTATCACTGCATCACCCCTGAAGTCCAATTTGCCAATCAGAGCACGCAGAGATTCTTAAGCAACAGATGCCCATTGCTGGGTACTAGACCCGAGCCTCAGTAATATTATGAAGGCTGAATAGACTGCACAATAGGATATTTCACTACAGGTGTGATTCCACTGACAAACCTTTTATCAAAACAAACTTTATTCATGACACAGTTTCCATATAATTCAAAGAAAATGAAGCAGCTTAATGTTTAAAAGTTGGAATACCTACAATAAAAGGAAACCATTCTAATTTCTAACTTAATACAATTTCAGTTCCAATTAAACAGTTCTCTTTCAAACTTAAAACGCACTTTGAATATCATTAGAAGTCACAAATATGGTCGCTCTAATTTTGGTAACAGCCGTGAAGGTTCCAGAGAGACTTTGTAGAGTCTCTACAGAGAGACCAGTCAGAAAGACAGTACGAGAGAACGCAAGGGTGCGAGAGCTCACAAAGCTTGTCGGCCTCATCTTATAGCAGCTGTTCAAACAACTAAAACAAAACCCAAGCTCCTCTTACTTCAAGTATCACATGACTACATGACCCTGAATATCAAACTCACCTTCCATTCCTTCAAATTAGAAAAAAAAACACCCAGGGGTCATTTCTAGATAAAAACAAAAAGCAATTAGCTTCATTCGAAGTAAACCTACAGGGTTAAAATGATAATTATCCTTCTTTCCAGTACCTGCTGCTTTCCCTCCAGACACACTGACTGCTTTGAGGGAAAAAAAAACACAACTTTAAATGCTCTGGAGAAACATAAAATATATCACACCAGGTTCTTGTCTTTTGATGACAATCTGACAAATTCTTTGGATATCATTTCAACATTTGTTTTTTGAACCCCACTGCAAATAACTTGAGCTGTCACAGGAGTGTCACTCTGAATGTTGAAAATGAAAGTTACAGAAGGCATATTCACTCAGGTTCACAAGTGCGAACAATAAGTGCAGACCAGACCAAAGGAATTGCCAATACCTGTGGCTTCTTGAGTACAATTGATTTCCTTTGAATATGTCATGATAATGCTTGGCAAGTACTGTAATAGTTTGCCATTGCCTTTTGCACTGTGGCTGACCAGGAAATCCTCCCACTCTTAGCACCTGGGTGACTCGATAGAACAGTGGTTAGCACTGCTGCCTCATAGCGCCAGGGACCCGGGTTCGATTCACAGCTTCGGTCACTGTCTGTGTGGAGTGTGCATGTTCTCCCTACATCTGAGTGGGTTTCCTCTGGGTGTTCCAGTTTCCACCCACAATCTGAAAAATGTGCATGTTAGCTACATTGGCCATACTAAATTCTTGCTCAGTGTACCCCAACAGGTGCCAGTGTATGATGACTAGGGAGGATTTTTGCAGTAACTTCAGTGTAGTTTTCAATTCTAGCCTCAGGTGACCATACGGAGTCTGCACATTCTCCCCATGTCTGTGTGGGTTTCCTCCAGGTGCTTCGGTTTCCTCCGACAGTCCAACGATGAGCTAGTTAGATTGATTGGCCATGTTAAATTGCCCCTCGTGTCAGATAATTAGCAGGATAAATATGTGGGCTTAAGGGAATAGGGCCTGGGTAGGATTGTGGTCAATGCAGACTCGATGGGCTGAATGGCCTCCTTCTGCACTGTAGGATTCTATAAATGGAAGCCTGCTTGTGATACTAATAAAATAACTTTAAAAAAATCTGTCGCCACATGTATTGGCTGAATTTACAAGCTGGTAATCAATTTGTTTGGTCACATTATGGATGCAACCTCCCTGGCCAACAAGTCCTGGAGTGGGACTTCAACCCAGAGTTTCTGACCCAGGGGTAGGGATGCTGCCATTGTGTTACAAAACCTCTCCTTGCAATAGAGAGTTACCAAATCATCGAATAAATGATTTTCTTATAATACATTTGAGTTATTCCATAGAAATACATATCCCTACCTACTCCGTAGCTCTGGGGAGTTTTAGGGTGAAGGGAACAAGCAAGAGATGATGAGCTTACTTGGCCACTTAGTAGTCACCATTCAGATTTGTGAGGAGACATATCATTTTTGTCTGGATTACTTCTAGGTACAAAATATACCAGGAAGTTAGATTGTTTATTGCTTCCTTATGGTTATTGAAATATTTGTAGTTTACCATTCTTGCCTGAACTTTTGTTTAGACAGAATGTATCATCACCAGGACTTGGAGTCAAGCCCAAACAGATTATCAAGTCCAAAAGCGACTGCACAACATGGGTAGGTGATGGCCTGGTGGAATTATCGACAGACTATTAATCCAGAAACTCAGCTGATGTGCTGGGGGCCCACCATGGCAGATGGCAAAATTTGAATTCAATAAAAAAAAACTGAATTACTGATGACCGTGAAGCCGTTGTTATTTGTTGGAAAAACCCATCTGGCTTACTTGTGTCCTTTAGAGAAGAAAATCTTCTATCCTTGAGCACCTCTCTCTGTTCTGGCAATGGTTGAGGACGTAAATGAAATAATGCATTGTGTAATTCCATTGATTTCATTTCCATTTCCAGTATTTACGATGTTCAGTGATACGGGACTGCCCAGTCTCCAGCACTAAGCCCATTTTTATTTAAACTTGTGTTAGCTTTCCTGACACAAAGAAATGAACATTTTTGTCCTCCTCCTGATCCTATTAAGTTAGTCAAATTAACTTGATTTTGCATATCGTCTTGACACATGCAGAAAATAAAACAGACCAAGAAAAATTAAAGGTTGGTGACCTGAACTCTAAGAAAATAAGTTATAGGAGTAGCATTAAGCCATTCAGCCCATCGAGTCTGCTCCATCATTTGATCACGGCTGATAGATTTCTCAATCACATTGCCGCGCCGTTTCCCTGCAAACTGAGAGAAAAATCTGCTCGAGGCATTTGCAAAGATGTCACCATTTTACAAGATAAATTATCAGAAAGTTACTTCTTTCAACCTACAGTCAGTAGCTCCAAGTTGGCACTAAATTAGCACCATGTGTAGGCCAGACAGAGCAGCTTATTATGAGGTCGGACAACCATAATGAGGTCCCTGGCAATCAAATACTTCTTTGTTTATTCATAAGCATCACAAGTAGTCTTACATTAATGGTGCAATGAAATTACTGTGAAAATCCCCTAGTCGCCACACCCCAGCATCTGGGGTCACTGAGGGAGAAGCATCTAACCAGCACGACCTTTGGACTGGGAGGAAACCGGATCACTCGGAGCAAACCCCACGCAGACACGGGGGAGATCATGCAGATTCCGCGCAGGCATTCCCTGAGTCAGGGATCGAACCCAGTCCCTGGTGCTGTGAGACAGGAGTGCTGACCACTGTGCTGCCCGTACCAATCCTATCAGTGGAACTTAATCTGGAAATGAATTCAAACAAGCTCACCGATTGCTAGTGGATGTCCACTCATCTACTTATCATTTTAATAATGGCTGCCTGGTTTCCACCAAGTGGAGCAAAAATTGACTCTAGCATCTGTTGCCCAAAGACTGTCAGTAGCTCCCTCCCCCTTCACCATCCATCACAGTTGCATCCCTATTGACAAAGGTCAGTGCAAATGCTACTCCATTATGTTGTACTTATGTGCTCAACTACAGATGCTTGCTAAAATGTTTTAGTTGTACAAGCAAAGGAATGTACATTGGAACTAGAGACTCTTAATGATAGAATGTTAGCTGGACAAATAGCTTTTTTTTCAGTTTCACCCCATTGACTCAGTCGGTGCAATTACTGGAAACACTGACTCACAGCAATCAGGAGAGAAGTTTCATTCCATTTAATGTCAACCTCCCACATACATCATCTCATTCTTCTTTTATTAGCTGATCAACTCATTCTCTGAATCCAATCATACTCACCATTGCACTGCTATAATATTTTGCTGTCAAAAACCCTCATTCATTACAGGATGTCTCTGCCAGCTGCTACAGCATTGTTGAAGAGATTTACAGAGTTTGCACACACACAGTAGGGAAGATCGGGCATCTCATGAACATGTCTCGCATTCTATAAGTGTCTCTAACGAACAGTCACTCGGTAATACAGAACTGTTGAAATAGAACATAGAACATTACAGCACAGAACAGGCCCTTCGGCCTTCGATGTTGCGCCGACCAATATAAAAAGCAATGCCCCTCCAAACTAAACCATTCCCTTCTCTTCCATATACTTATCAACTAACCTCTTAAACGCCACCAAACTTGGCGCATCTACAACTGCTGCAGGCAGGGCATTCCACTCCCGAACCACCCTTTGGGTAAAGAACCTACCTCTGATATCCGTCCTATAACTATCACCCCTTAATTTAAAGCTGTGTCCCCTCGTGCTAGCTTTCTCCATCCTAGGAAAAAGGCTATCACTGTCCACCCTATCTAAACCTCTAATCATCTTATATGTTTCGATAAGGTCCCCTCTTAGCCGCCTCCTTTCTAACGAAAACAACCTCAAATCCCTCAGCCTCTCTTCATAAGACCTGCCCTCCATACCAGGCAACATCCTGGTAAACCTCCTCTGTACCCTCTCCAATGCCTCCACATCTTTCTTATAATGTGGGGACCAGAACTGCACACAATACTCCAAGTGCGGCCGCACTAGAGTTTTGTACAGTTGCAACATGACGTTGCGGCTCCGAAATTCAATCCCCCTACCAATAAAAGCTAAGACTCCATATGCCTTCTTAACAACCTTATCGACTTGACTGCCTACTTTCAGGGATCTATGCACAAATACACCAAGATCCCTCTGTTCATCAACACTATTAAGAATCCTACCATTAGCCCTATACTCTACACATTTATTATTCCTGCCAAAGTGCATTACCTCACACTTTTCCACATTAAACTCCATTTGCCACCTCTCGGCCCAGCTCTGCAACTTGTCCAAGTCTCTCTGCAAACTATAACACCCCTCTTCACTATCTACCACTCCACCGACTTTAGTGTCATCTGCAAATTTACTAATCCATCCTTCAATACCCTCATCCAGATCATTTATAAAAATTACAAACAGCAGGGGCCCCAAAACAGACCCCTGAGGTACACCACTTGTCACCGAACTCCACGATGAATATCTCCCATCAACCACCACCCTCTGTCTTCTATCTGCTAGCCAATTCCTAATCCAATGAGCTAAATCACCCTCTATCCCATGTCGACATCCCATTCAGCGACATCCAATGTCGCTGAAATATTTCACACTGTGCTCATCAGGACAAATATAAGAATGCCAAATTTCATAGAAACACAACAACATATCCCTAACCGGCACTTCCCATGTACACCCACCTCACGACAAATCTAGCGGCAGCACTCAACTTGGGGACAGATTATCTGCTTGCCACCTTCTGATGGAAATGGACAGAAAATGATGTGAAATAACTCTGGAAAAAGAAAACAGATTGCTTCTTAATAAGGGTGTGTTCCATCATGGAAAACATTACATGGAAGGAAAAGCACCTTGTATTTTGGGTGACACGGTGGCATGGTGGTTAGTATTGCTGCCTCATAGTGCCAATCGGGTTTAATTCCTGACTTGGGTCACTATCAGTACGGAGTCTGCACATTCTCCTCGTGTCTGTGTGGGTTTCCTCGGGGTGTTACAGTTACCTCTCTCAATCTGAAAGATTGCTGGGTGAGGTGCATTGGGCCTTGCTAAATTTTCCCTCAGTGTACCCGAACAAAATGACTTCATTGCCATGTTAACGTAAGCCGACTTATGACACCAATAAATAAACTAAACTATTTAATATATTTCATTTGTAGTTACTTTATTTTGTGCAGATATTTTGGCAATGTTATGACACTTCGCAGGAAAACTGACTTGTGTTGTCACACTATTCAGCACCTTCCAGAATCAATTCTATGTATAACTCCTTCATAAATACAGAAAATAAAACAGACCAATAAATGCAAAAGAAGGCAGTGCCAAAGAGCTTTCTACAATCAAACATATTTAGCTTTGAAACTTGCTTGAAAAATTGAGAAGAATGTCATCCAATCTGTAGACTACAAGAGAGTTGCTCCCCACCCTCCAATTATATCACTATAGAAAGTGACCCAGTAATGAATAAACTATCAACATCTAAAGTTCAAACACAATGGGTCATTGACAGTTCGCAGAATCTAGTTTGCTGGTGGGCTGGCTGAATTAATTTCACAGTGAAAGATGTGTCTTTATATATGAAATAAGCTAGGAGAATTCTGTAATGGCCATCATGCATGCATCAGGGTATTATGACATTGGTAAGGCGACATTTGGAGTACTGCAATACAATTCTGCAGTAGGAAGAATGTCATTAAATTGGAAAGGGTGCAAAACAAAAATACTGGGATTGGAAAGTTTGAATGATAAGGAGAGACTGGGACTTTTTTTTCCCTGGAGCATTGGAGGATGAAGGGTGACTTGAGAGAAGTTTATAAGATCATAAGGGGCACAGATCAGGTGCAGTCTTTTCGCCAGAAGAGGGGAGTCCAAAACTAGAGGGCATAGGTTTAACGTGAGAGGAAAGATTTAAAAGGCACCTGCGGGGCAACTTCTTTTACACAGAGGGTGGTGCATATATGAACTGAGCTGCCAGAGGTGGTGGTAGAGGCGAATACAATTATAACATTTAGAAGGCATGTAGACAGGTGCATGGATGGGAAAGATTTAGAAGGATATGGGCCAAACACTGGCAAATGGGACTTGTTCAGTTTAAGAAAGCTGGTCAGCATGGACAAATTGGGCCAAAGGATCTGTTTCCATGCTGTTCATCTCTTTGACTTTCATGGCAACACAACTAATAGTAAAATTGGCAAGCAAAAGATGATCGCAAATGTACAAATTCTTCCTTTGCTACAGCTTAAAGAGCCCATATTAACTCCAAGCTAGAAACATAATGGGCGAAATTTTATAGCACCACTGCTGGTCCAGTTCTGCCAAAGCCAACGGACTACTCACAGCTGCCACGTTTTACAGTCCTGCCCACGTGACAACAGGGGTGTAAAAATACACCCAACATTCTTTTTTTTAATTAGGAACGTCTTCAACGTCAGTGGTAATTTTCCCTTTTTGTCGGTTGTCATTTTTTGAATATCTCATAAAATGGCAAGAAAATTAGGCTCAAAGCAATATATGGAATCGCCCACGTGCAAACAAAGGAAAGATGAAAAACCATTATAAACCTAGCAGAGTTTCAGGGGAATTTAGTTAACCTTGCGTCAGAACAGAAAACTTGGAATCGATTTGCCACAAATCAAAGCTACGTCCCACTGATAAATTTTTGATATATTGGATATTTTTGTTGGATTCAGCGTGACACCCACTTCCATAACAAGACTATCTATCACTGAATATCCGTTGCATTGGACACATCATATGCTCTCATGCAATTTCCTGAATTTCTGAGGACTAAATAGTGTGTAAATTGGCTGAAGATATGAAACGGTCAAATTTATTGGACATTAATTACAGCAATTCGTAGTTGCATAGCACATTTAAAAAAACAAGTTGTTTCAAAAACACTTAAGAAAGCAGGTGGCAAGCCAGAGGAGTAAGCACAAGTTTGAATGAGGAGGTTAAGTTTTTTTGTACCTTGAAGTAATTTATTCCGAATCAAAAAAGCCAATTCGATTAATGTCGAACCATGGTCCCCCCACATGAGGGGCAAACCAGATTCAAACTAACAAGAGGAGGAAGGAGGAAAGGTGGCATAATGGTTAGCACTGCAGCCTCACAGAGCCAGGAACCTGGGTTTGATTCCCAGCTTGGGTCACTGTCTGTGCGGAGTCTGAACATTAGGAGGGCATTGTGGCACAGTGGTTAGCACTGCTGCCTCACAGTGCCAAGGACCCACATTTGATTCCTGCTTTGGTTTGCTGTCTGTGTGGAGCTTGCAAATTTGCCCCATGTCGGCCTCACGGTTTCCTCTGGGTGCTCAGGTTTCCTTCTACAATCCAAAGATGTGCGAGTTAAAGGTTTATTTATTAGTCACGAGTAAGGCTTACATTAAGACTGCAATGAAGTTACTGTGAAATTCCCCTAGTCGCCGCACTGAGACACCTGTTCAGTCAATGCACCTAACCAGCATGTCTTTCAGACTGTGGGAGGAAACAGGAGCACGGAGGAAACACAGGGAGAACATACAAACTCCACTCCAATTAGGTGAACTGGCCATGATAAATTGCCCATTAGTGTCAGGGGGATTAACAGGGTGGAGTTAAGGAGATAGGGCCTGGTAGAGATCATTATTGGTGCAGCTCAATAGACTAGATGGCTTCCTTCTGCACTGCAAGGATCCCATTCTATTTTGTGAAACTGCAACCCATCTCGAGCTCGATCAAACATGATCCAAGCTAACAGGATGAGGCATTGCATCCCTTCCCAGTCTTGATATAACACTTCATCTAAGCCAAAAGGCGGAGGTGGCCTTTGTAAAACTACATCTGATAAAGTCTTGGTTTAACCTCAATGGCTACCCTGATCCCTTTCTCTACCCTAGCTGGGAAAAGCACAGTCGCAGTCAAGAGCATACCCTCAGTGCAATGGGGCTGAGGGTCCCCTGCCTGATCATGGTTTCAACAGTTTTGAGGTGTGTTATTAAGAAAGGAGATGCATGGTAAAGCAGCACTTGCCAAACCTTTCCCTGCTGTGACCTCATATTTGAATGCCCTTTCGGCTTCATGTGACCCTAGCGTGAAAATTGGGGTAAGGGAAGAAACTGTTGGTGTGCAGGGAGACATTTAGTGGTGGGAGAGGAGGATTGCTGAGCAGGATGAGGATGGCGAGCTTATACAGGAAACAGACTCTGCCTTTTATGTTTGGGGCTATAGTTGCAATCAGGCCTCAGAGAGCCCATGATTTAAAACAAAACTGAACATTTAAAGGAGTCCCACAGCTATCAAAACTCTGTCCAAGTTACACAGCTGCCTTAAAAAAAGTCTATGACCCCAAAATCCCATCCCCGATTCGCATTCACAGTTACAGAACCCGGGTGCAAAGTATGTGCTCGGCAGCTGAAAAGTCTATTCATTATTTAACATCTTTTATGGGGCTTGGGTTTTGCTGGCTGGCCAGCATTTATTGCTCATTACTAGTTGCCGTTGGAGGACAGCTGAGTGTCGACCACATTGCTGTGGTTCTGGAGTCACATGTAGGCCAGACGAGGTAAGGACGGCAGATTTCCTTCCCTAAAGGACATTAGTAAATCAGATGTTTTTTTTCACCTGATAGTTGACAATGGTCATTAGTAGATTCTTAATTCCAGAAACTTTTTATTGAATCCAAATTCCACCATTGACCGTGGCGGGATTTGAACCTGGGTTCCCAGAACATTAGCTGAGTCTCTGGATTAATGGATTAGCAATAATACCATGAGACCATTACTTTCCCTTGGGCAAAGTAGAGAGTGGATAAAGTTTACTGGAATGAGCAAATAAATGAACAGAAAAAGAAAAGCGTCACATGCAACTAGTTGCAACTGCAGCCTTTTCTATTCTCTGTGAAGTAGTTAAAAGAACGGTGTGGCTCTCGCCCTAACTATAAAAACTGACTCTCAAATATAGTCACTTGAATTCTCAAGTACAACTTGTTATTGTTAAATACCTGGCCTGCCCTATCATCAAGGTAAAAGCAAAAAACTGCGGATGCTGGAATCTGAAGCAGCAACAGAAAATGTCGGAAAATGTCAGCAAATCTGACTGTATCTAGCACTGCTAGCGTCAGAATGATGAGTCAGTTAAGATTACTACAAGTAAAACACAACTGATACCTTCTGCTGTGGAGATGTCCCTCCACTGGGCTGACTTGAGGGTTTTTGTAAACATTTTGAACAAAGAGAAACAAAGTATGCTGCTCAAATACTGCTATCATGTATTTACAGTTGGGTTCCAATAGATCTCACAGGCCTGTCAATCTCGCTGTCAAGCTGGCCAATGATATATCTAACCACATAGATGCGAGGAAATGCTTCTTAGGAACCACCTCAAATGTAGACGGCTGAATCGTCGACATTAATGTACATGTGTGCAGCTTGAGGAACCAGTAAGTGGCAGCTGGTGTTGAAGTGGCAGCCAGACTCTGAAAATACATGGGCTTCCTCACAATGAGGGTGTGATACAAATTTCCTGTGCATGACTCAACTTCAATCCCACATATGCTGCAAAGGTTTATATTCCAGTTGCATTCCCCATTTCAAAACAAATGTCCAAACAAAATATATATTTTTTGAGTTGCTCCCCTAAAAGATAACATATTTAGAGTAATGTTGACTTAATTCAGTGACTTTCAATGGGTTAATTCAATGGGTTTGCCTCGTTCTGACAACTCAATGCAAAAGCACTCAGTCATTGCTCAACATCATTATACTTCTTTAAAATGAGCCCTTCATGGGATGTGGGTGTCAGCATTGTTCACCTTTCATTGACTTTGAGAATGTGGTGAGGAGCCGCCCTCTTGAACTGCTGCAGTTCATGTATTCTGGAACACCCACAGTGCCATTCAGAAGGGGAGATGAGATCACTTAATAGTGTTACGATGATGTGCTTTTCAAAAGATACAGTTTCTAAAGTGGAGCCCTCTGAGAGACAGTGGCAAAACTGTTCAAGCTGCTACAATAAACACAGTTTTGCATTGCACCAAGCCCAAAGATGCTGGCACTGTGGTCAGTACTGCTGCCTCAGACCTCCAGGGACCCATGTCCGATTCTGGCCTTGGCCGCAATCTATGTTGAGTTTGCACTTTCCCCCTGCGTCTGCTCCAGTTTCCTCCCACAGTCTAAAGATGTGCGAGTTAGGTTGTTTAGCTACATGCTGAAATTGACTTTAGTATCAGGGAGATTGCAGGGTAAATGTGTGGAGCTATGGGAATCGGGCTTGGGTGGGATTGTGATCACTACAGATTCAATGGGCCGAATTATCTCCTTTTATTACTGTAGGAATTCTATGAAGGACACTCAAACCCATGGGAAGCATTATAGATCATGACTGGAATTCTCTCGCTGTTCAAATCCTGCCCTCAGCCAAATTACCGTTCATTGTAGCAGGACCAGAGAATTCCACTGACATGAATGGCTGGAAAATTCACAGCTGCTGGCTTCACATCATCCTGAGACTTTTCAAATCTTTTGAGATGAAACATCAAGATGCAATAATCTGCTGCAAAACAATAACTGCAGCAGACATTAACTGATAGAATTTCTCTGGAGTGCACAGCCAGCAAGATAACTTTAAGTACTCCTCACTAAGCAGGAGCGAACATAAGACAATGATGTTCCGAACACAGACTGTTGAAGCTGTGTGTCTGCTGTATCCATCGCTCAGAAATGTTGCGTCCAGTTTGCAAAGTAAGCATCCTGACAAATCTACTTTCAGCCAAGACTTATAGGTAAAACATGAAAGTCTGTTCCATTCAACTATACCCAGGAAGAATACTGAACAAAATGGCCAAAATGAGGAGTCACTGCATTGAGATCAGCTAACCGTATATCCAAAAAGCAAAATATGCCGGATGCTAGAACCTGAAACAAAAACAGCAAATGCTGGAAAATCTCAACGGGTCTGACAGCGTCTGCGGGGAGAGAATAGAACCATTTCAAGTCTAGATGACCCTTCATCAGAGCTCTGATGAAGGGTGGTCTAGACTCAAAACATTGGCTCTGCTTTCTACCCACAAATGTTGTCAGACCCGCTGAGATTTTCCAGCATTTTCTGTTTCTGTTATCCTATATTCTATTATTTTATTTTCACAAACAGTAAAAAATCCTATGAGCCTATTGTCCTCTGACCTGATGTGTGAGAGTGCATTGACCCAGATAAATATGAATGATGACAGATGAATGATAGTGCATTTTAGCTCATTTTTGTTCAGTTTGGGAGGAAGAGTATGTTGGTCTTTCTCTAACCTGCTTGGCTAATTCTTCATAATGTAAAAGCATAAAATGCAGAACTCTTAGAGAGTTGGCAAAGATCAATCTCTCAAATTCAAAACAAAATCTGTTGTCGGTAAACTTGGTGTGGGAGAAGAGAGAAGTCAATTCAGCTCCTTCTCACGCACTCATAACAATAGTCAGAGATCTGAAATTACTGTACATCTGAAAGTAAAAATATTAAAGTGCTAACAATGAAAATTCTTCACAAACATGCCCAGCTAAAAACGTGGAAGCGTTTCACAAAAGCATTTGTGGTCGGTTATAGCATCAATTCACAATTTCGGCACACTGCCAGTGAAATGGATCAAATCAATTAAATTCCTTACATTTCAGAAGCAGAAAAAAACTAAAACGACAAAATTATAGCAGACACAAGCTACCTTGCTGAATTTTTTTTTCCATTTAAGATGCACAAACTCAGCAAACTGTGAACACTGCTACACTACACAGGATGTTAACCTGGGTGTCGAAGAGTCAAATTTGAAATGCTGACTTAACTTTTGCATTTCAGGCTCCAACTGACTCTGAATTGGATCCCTGAAACCTGGTTGAGATTTCTTGGGTTTGGGAAAGTGGGTTTCAAGTCAGACCTCTGGGGGCCAGATGGCCTTAAAGCCAGCTTGCTTGGTCACCTCACACCTCTCCCATTAAAGATCAGTCACCTATCACCAACCTGGTGGATCCCACCTGGTGGATCCCACCAGGCTAGCACTGAGCAGGAGTGGCAGGTTAAACAAAATAGAAGTCAAGCACTAGGAGAACGGACAAGGGCAATGGGCTGACTTCCAAATGGATTACTGGCTGGTTTGGAACGTTTGCTTTACTGAGGCTTTTGTTTCTGCATTGTGTTCAAGAGGGCACTATGAAAATGGAATGGAAATGCTCGAGGCTCTTGATGAATGAAGATCTAGGCTTCTTATATAGTTGGAGTAACTGATCACAGATAGCCTGATCAGAAAAGTGATGTGTTGGTTGCATCCTCCTCATCCATTCTGTCTTCCTCAACCGCTGGTACAACTTGCGTCAAGGGTTTAAGATCAAGCCTCAAGTCAAGCTCAAGATGGGGCTCAATGTCTTGTCTTGTCAGTTTGGATCTTGTTTCGCTTCTTGTGGGAACATTGAATTGGATTCAGTTGAAATTTGAATTTGTTTTTCAGAGAAAGTAAGGAATGGATTTGGGTTTGCCTGGCCCACTCTGCACAATAGTTTCATAATTTTAAGAATGGGATAAAAACTTTTTTAAAAAGTCGTGTCAAGGAAGGTACCTTCATGATGTCAGCTATCAGCTAAGAATCAGTTATTAGCATTCTCGTTTCTCACTCACAAGGTTCTTGGTTCACTCCAGGAGGTGTCATTTTTTTGGATGAGATGTTAAACTGAGGCCCCATCTGTCTGCCTTGATGGATGCAAAATATCCCACAGAACTATCCTGAAAAATTACAGGGGGATTATCCCTGCTGTCCTGGCAAAATTTATCCCTCAATCGACATTGCAAAAGACAGACTATCTGGTCACAATCACATTGCTGTTTACGGGAGTCTGCTGAATGTATATTGGCTGCTATTTTCCCTATATTATAATAGTGAGCTCTTTTCAAAAAGTACTTCACTCGTTGCCGACTGAACTCAGATGCTGTATGGTGGTGAAAGATCCGATATAAATGGAAGTTTTTAGATGGAATTTTCCTTTGGCAGGATCTTCTAGTTTCTCCCAAAGGTCATCCCCATACCCTTTCTTCCCGTTTTTCTCCGCCTCCCTCATTTCCCCCAGCAATGGGTTCCCGGTGATGGGTTGAGCAAGCTGAACAAAATGCTTTTTAGTATGGGTGGCATGATGGTTAGCACTATTGCCTCACAGTGCCAGGGATCCAATGCCAATATCTGGCTTGGATCACTGTCTGTGCAGAGTCTGCACATCCTCCCCATGTTGGAGTGGGTTTCTTTCAGGTGCTCCAGTTTTCTCTCACAAGCTGAAAGACCTGCTGGTCAGGTGCACTGACTTGAACAGGTGCTGGAGTGTGGTGGCTAGGGGAATTTCACAGTAACTTCATTGCAATGTTAATGTAAGTCTCATTTGTGGTTAATAAATAAACTTTTACTTTAACCATCAGTGGATCCCACCAGCGGCTAATGGCAAACCACCTCTGCTGCTGGAAAACATGCTGGGTACAGAGGGAATGGTTCAGGAAAATTCTGCCAATCATTTTTAAGCAGCTTGACCACCTCTCCATCACCCTCACTTATTCTTCCAGCCTGCAGGCTTGGGGAAATAGAAACTATTGCTCCCTTTTCTGGGAACAAGTGGTCTGAGCAGAAACAAGGCCTACATCATATGTTACAGTAGACTTTAGCAACCTTAAACTCAGAAGAAAGGTACCAAATCTTTCTACAAACGCAGCAACAATCTGTACACAGGAACGTTAGTAGTAGGGGGCAGGAATGGGCAAGTCGGCCCCTCAGGCCTGCTCTGACAATCACATGATTTTTTGATTCTAATTTAAGCTCATAGATGATCAATTGTGGTTTTTAACTCCATTTTCCTGTCTGTCCCCCACATAATGCAGATTCCCTTATTGACCTAACTCGGCCTTCAACATACTGAATGATACAAACTCCTCTGGAGGAGTGAATTCTGTAGATTAACAACCCTTTGAGGGAAAAGAAAAATCTCCTCCTATCGGCATTAAATTGGAGATGTCTAATTTTTAAAACTGTTTCCTCCAGTTCTCCATTTTCCCACGAGGAGAAACATCCATTCAGCATCGACCTTCTCAAGCCCCCTCAGAATTGCTTTGTGTTCTCATGCAATTATCTCCTTTATTAAGTAAGGAGACCAAAACAAGTACTCCAGATGTTGTCTCACTGAGAAATCAATTAGCAACTAACCTGAAAGAAGCAATTAATCCCTTTAAATAGGGTGGCGTTCCTGCTGTCAGGTTAACAGAGGGATTGTGCATTTAGGTTGAAAACGGCAGCATGACGTTAAATTACCTGCCTATTTTGTATATGAATAACATGTGTTCCTTGCATTAATGCCTTCATCATACTGGGGCAGCACAGTGACAGAGGTGTTTAACATTGCTGCCTCACAGCACCAGAGATCCGGGTTCAATTCTAGCCTCCGGTGACTGTGTGGAGTTTGCATATTCTCCCCATGTCTATATGGGTTTCTATCGGATGCTCCGGTTTCCTATCACATTCCAAGATGTGCAGGTTAGATTGACTGGCCATGTTTAATTGTCCATCAGTGTCAGGGGATTGGCAGGGTAAATACGTAAGGTTACAGGGATAGGACCTGTACGAGATGGTTGTTCATGCAAGCTCAATGGGCTGAATGGCCTCCTTCTGCATCATAGGAATTCTATGCTACAGGCATCCAACACAGACAGGATCAGAATTAAACACAAAATACTGAAAATATGGGGGTGATGCAACCAAGTTGGCCTCATATTATTCTGATGTGTCTTGTGACATCCTTTGTCTAAGGGGTGGCATGGTCGCACAGTGGTTAGCATTGCTGCTTCACAACTCCAAGGACCCGATTTCAATTCCGGCCTCACATGACTGTCTGTGTGGAGTTTGCAACTTCTCCCCATGGGTTTCCTCTGGGTGCTCTAGTTTCCTCCCAATGTTCCAAGGGTATGCAGATTTTCCTTTCATTCATGGGACATGGGTGTTACTGGCTGGCCAGCATTTATTGTCCATTCCTAGTTGCTCAAGAGTAATTGAGAGTCAACCACAACTGTTGTGGCTCTGGAGTTATATGTGGACCAGAATGGGTAAGGATGGCAAGTTTCAAAGAACAAAAACAGCACTGCACAGAAACAGGCCCTCCAAGCCTGCAACAATCACCTTGTCCTATCTAGAACAATTGCTTGTATTCCTCTATTCCCCTTCCTTAAAGGACACTTGTGAACCAATTAAGTGGATTGGCCATTCTAAATGGCCCCTTAGTGTCCCCAGATGTGTAGGTTGATGGATTAGCCATGGGAAATGTGTGTGGGGTTATGAGAATAGGGGGAAGAGGACCTGGGTAAAATACTCTGTCAGAGTGCAGACTCAATGGGCTGAATGACCTCTCCTGCATGAAGGGATCCCATGTACAGCAGTATTCAATGAACTTTCTTCAATGCAGACTCACTGTGTGGAGAAGCTGAGGAAAAAAGCTGGTCCTTCTACATACATTGAGAAAACCTGCTTAGCTGTAACTTTAACTCCTTTCACCTTGTCTAATTTCTCAACCGAACAGTCACATTGAGAAGGCAGCAAGGATGAACATTCTTACTTTCTGACAGAGTTCAGCAGGCAGCCAGTTTGAGGTTAATAAGCGAGTTATATAAAAATAATGGTTCACTGGTATTCAAGAATTATGCACAATCCATTCTCCTCTGCTGGGATTCATCTCTTTGTTAAATAAATACAAAATGCAAATAAGTCAAAAGTGTGAAACTAAACCCACGACAAATGACCTTTGAGATCTTTGGAGCAGTGATGGAAATCAAGTGGTATGAATTTGGACATGGTTTGTGCACTATTTGCGATGACATTTAACAGTAATTGCACACTTGTTTGCAAAAGTTTATTTTCAGCCTTCGACAAATGCCCTTCGGTAATGCACCAGATATACGGCATTGAAACAGTGCGAAGTGAGGATAGAGGATGACAAATTTTGGTACACAGCACATTAGTTTAATAGCCCATTAACAGGAGAGTCATTGCTCCCAATTTTTGCCATATCTACATGAAAAAATGCAGCTTTCAACATTTAATAACCATGACATGCTGCCATTTTGAGCAATTTCACCTCAAGTAATAAGGAATTTAAAATGAATTAGAGTGAATTGCGGAGTCACTCTAAAAGCCTTGAAAGATTACAGTAATACCAGTTGTCTGAAACAAGTTGCCACTTTCCAGAGCTCACACAAATGGCTGGGTGTATAAGTGCTGCCAGACAACCAACACTGTCAGCCTTGTATAATATGGTTATCAATCTGCTAACAGGAGGTTGTAATATGCACTGCGAAAAGCATGGTCTGGTCAGGAAAGATAAATCACTCATTTCAGAGATGGCTGTTTAATCAGTGTTAATTTGGCAACACAATTTCCTTCCCTCAAATAAAATTGCTGGGATTAGTGGCAAAATGTTATCAGCAAAATCAACCACTAATTTTCGTCAAATGGAAAGTAATTAACATTTGCTGCCTATGAAATTACTGTATTAATGTGTGTGCTGCACACACACGCAAGCACACATGCTTGTCAAGCCGTTGAAATAAAAAGGACAAATTTGCGATGGTGATTTCATTCCACTGAAATCAGATCATTTGAACTTCAGTTGCGCAGCTAACAAAGGACGTAGAGATTCAATGTAGTCTTAATGGTAGAAAATTGTCAAACAAGGGCACAAAGTGTGAAATACGAGAAGCCAGTAGCTCTTAGTTTTGAGTCCGCAATTATTCGGCTGAGTTTTGTTTTCAGCAGCGAAAAAACAGCACTATTCATTCATTGTGCTTGCCCACAGTCATTCGATGGATTTCTGGTCTGGAAGTCCTTGTTGATCAAAAGTTGCAAAGCCCTCAAGAGAGTTTTAGGGACTTCTGTGCGTGAAGAAGAGCAACTGTATATCTCCTTAATTCCTCATCTGGGTGGCACAGTGTTAGCACTGTTGCCTCACAGCACCAGGGACCTGATTCACTTCCCACCTCGGGTCACTGTCTATGTGGGGTTTGCACGTTCTCCCATTGTCTGCGTGGGTTTCCTCATGGTACTCCGGTTTCCTCCCACAGTCCAAAGGTGTACGGATTGGCTTGATTGGCCATGCTCAATTAGTGTCAGATATAATATCGGGGTAAATACCCGATATTATACGAGGGATGGCAGGAATAAGATCTGGGTGGGGTTGTTGTCTGTGCAGACTCAATGGGCCGAAAAGCTTCTTTCTGCATTGTAGGGGTTCTCTGGGCAAGTGTTTACAGTCTCACTCATTCTGAAAGCATAAAATCCCGTGCGAGATTAACAGGTCTTTCATGGCCTGCTCTTCACCAGCTCCAACTGCTACAGTGAGCAGAACATAAAATTCCAGTCTATGATTCTCTGATCAGATGAAAGAATTACTGATGAGCAATACAGAGAATGAACCAGGAAGTTTCAGTTAGAATATTTAATTCAACATCAAAAATAGGAACAATAAAGCAAAATAAAGATGGGAATCAAAGGTTGAATGAGAGACACAATAGAAAGGAAAATAATTACCAGAAATGCAATTTTTCTTCTTTTTCCTTATCTCCAACAGTAATACGAATCTGTAAGAATGAGGTCCCACAACTAATTTTCAGAACCAGAGGGGTTATTTGACAGTAATTGAGGCTCATCACACTGTTAAAAAAATTGTTACACAGAGCTGGGAAATCTCAACCTTTTTTCTGACAAGGAGAATGCATGTATCAGGTAAATACATTTAAATTTATTTATTAGTGTCACAAGTAGGCTTATATTAACATGCAATGCAGTTACTGTGAAAATCCCCTTGTTGCCACATTCTAGCACCTGTTCAAATAGGGAAAATTTAGCATGGCCAATGCAACTAACCAGCAAGTCTTTTGAACTTTGGGAGGAAACCAGAGCATCTGGACAAAACCCACGTAGACATGGAGAGAACATGCAGACTCTGCACAGAGAGTGACCCAAGCTAGAATCAAACACAGGCCCCTAGCGCTGTGTGGAGCAGTGTTAACCACTGTAGCACCCTAAAGCAACTTCACACTGTCAAGACATATTTCAACAATACAGCAATTATGTGCAATCAGTACTATTGATTTATTTGTGTCCTATGTTCAAAATATTGCACCCACTTGTTAAAACAAAAGAGAAATCTTAAATGATCCTTCTTTAAAATTACTTCAACCTGGAGAAAAATTTGTAAATTCGATGTTAAATGTGGCTTCCAGTTTAAATTAATTATGTCAATGAATCAATGTCTCTGTTATTCTTGGTACAATAGCAGAGTGCTGACATGCCATCACAATAAAGATCCCATTATGTTGGCAGATACTGCATCACTGCTATTATCTACCAAAACTCAACTGTGCACATAATGGGTGGAATTCTCCCCCAAAAAATTCCAAGCGTCATAATACGGAGAATAATGGAATGATCCGTGCCAGTGTTTCACCAGTTCAAGTGATGTCAGCATCTTATTGTGTGGATAATATTGTGGGCAAAATTAAATATGTTAATTGATTCACGCCCAGAAAGGGCGCAATCCGGTTCACACCATGAGGAAGAGGCCAGAAGACTTTCAAACTATTTGGCCTCAGGTGCAAAATGGATCTTGAGGGTTGTATGCTATTCTCCAGAACCAGCGCAGTCTGCATCAGGCGAGGTCGGAGAATCACCTCCGATTCTTCCTACATTGTACACACACAAAAATCCTTCATCCTTAACGTACTGCAGTGCTGAATGGGCTGAAGAGCACTTGACATAAAAACTGCGAGGAAGGAGAGAATGAATATGTGTAAAAACATGCCTCAGGGATGATGTTCCTTATTCATTCTCCTGCCCATATCAGCCAGCTGTTATTATAATACAAGTATCCACAAAGACACCAGAACATGAAAAAATTGGGCAGCTCTTACCAGAGATAGAAGGGCAAGGATAACACATCATGATTATAACTAAAGCATAACTGATCACAGCATCAATCTTCAGGTTCAGATTTGGGGCATAATCTGTCAATGTCTGCAATTTTTCGGTTCAACAAAACAAGTGGTGTTTGTCTGGTGTTGTTAACACAATAAAATGCCAGAAGGCACAACACAAGAAGATCGTTCCACAGAATTTGGCATCAAGTCACATGAAAAGATATGAGGGACAAGAATTTTTGACTTGACGTATTATTGTCACAATCAATATACAGTGGGAAAAGTGTTTTTTTTGTACAGTATGCAGACAAAGCACACCTTACATTGAGAATGAAAGGAGAGAGTGCAGAACATGAGCTGGAAAACAACCGCTCCACCCACTAAAGAATTGGAGTGGGCGTGGAAAGGAAAATGAAAAGGTTCATTGCCCTAGGGCGGGGTTTTCTGGTCTCATTCGAGTGAAGCCGTAAAATCCCGCCTTTAGTATTACAGTCATAGCTAGGGTGTAAAGAAAGATGAACTTAATATAATGTAGATCATTCAAAAGTCTGACGGCAGCCGGGAAGATAGAAAATGAAAGCTGGCGGCACTGTAGCACAGTGGTTATCACTGTTGCTTCATAGCACCAGGGACCCGGGTTCAATTCCCAACTTGGGTCACCGTCTGTCTGAGTTTACTCCCACATTCTGAAAGATGTGCTGCTTAAGTGCATTGACCCAAAGAAGTGCTGGACTGTGGTGATTAGAGAAATTTCACAGTAACTACATTGCAGTGTTAATATAAGCCTTACTTGCGACTAATAAATGAACTTCACTTTAAAAAAAAACTTTTGAGAAGATTGATAATTGACCTCAGATTTTTGTATCTTTTTCCCAACGGAAGGTGATGGAAGAGAGTGTATCTGGGGTGCGTGGGTTCCTTGATTATCCTGGCTCTTTTCCCGAGGCAGTGGGATGTGTAGACAGAGTCAATGGATCAGAAGCTGTTTTGCATGATGGATTGGGTTCATTCACGACCTTTTGTATTTCCTTATCAAGCTGTGATATACTTGGAAAGGATCTTTCTTTAGTGCCAAACGTTTTGGCAAAGGGGTAGGCTTTAAGGAATATCTTAAAGAAAGAAGGAGCTAACGAACCTCAATTAGCATCGTTGTTACAGCACAGACTGAGGCAATTTGGCCCATCAAAATAAAAACAGACCTCCATAGAATAATCTTGCTCCCATTCCACCATTCTATCCTTGTAGTCCTGTAAATCTCTTAGCCTCTAATGCCAATCCATTTTCCTTTTGAAATCACTCATCATCTCTGTTCCCTCCACCCTCAATCGGCAACAGTTTCCAAGCCATTGCGTAAGAACATTCTTCCTCACAACCCCACTCCTTCCTCTGTATCTCTTGCTCAAACTTGCAGTCTGTGCCCCCTCATCTCTGTACCATTAGTGAATGATTGCTTTCATCTGACATTGATTGTTTCTTCAACTTGCTGGGTAGTGACACTACATGAAATTCACTAAGTACAGACACAATCCACACAAGATGCTGACTTCACTTGAACTGGTGAAACTCCAACAATTGGGCTCAGAACATTAAATAATGGTTATCATACAATGCACCTCTTCCTGATGTAATTCAGCACCTTTGCACAACAGCACTTCAGAGGAATTAAGAACAATATCAAAAGGCATTAAAGTATTCCATGCTGAATGTCCATGGGCAAAGATCCTGATGCTCTGCTGAAATGTAATTTTATGGAAGTTATCATGCGCAGATTACTTGACATAGAGCTTCTGCTAAATTGTACCAGATTTTCATTGTGACATGTCCAAAACTGGCAGACTGCTGAATTTTAAGCACCAATTATTCTCAGGGTGAACTGAGTTTCTGGAATCTTTTATACCCCCAAATTGAATTTATCACCATTGGGATTTTCTGCTCTTGGCATTTGTTTGAAGGCTTTAAAAAAAAAGTAGCTGATTCTTTTGGATGCAAGGATATTAAAGTTTTGGATTTATTTTTACAGTTGACTAAGAAACTGATTACAGCATCTGCAAGTGATTCTGCCCATGTTCTACATAAGCCATTTTCAGTCACTTAAAATCAGGTTACTCGTAGGTGGTAAACTAACACAGTGATTAAGAGAGATCAAATGCTATACTTGACCTTGAACATTTCTTCTTGATTTCAGATTGCTTAGGATTGCCATTACTCAGATGACAAAGTGTTTAGCAGCCTGCAAAGCACAAGGACGTAGAATTTCTATCTTGTTGCAATCGATCATCCAGGTGCAAATTGTACCCAAAAAGAGAACAATAGCAGAGTGGCATTGCCACTGGACCAATAAACCAGTCATTCTGAACATTGCTCCAGAGACACATGTTCAAATTCCACAATGGCAGCTGGGGCAATTGAAAAACAAATAATGAATAAAAATTTGGAATAAAGAGCAACTATCCTAGAATCCCTTTAGTGAAGGATACCATTTGGCCCATTGAGCCTGCACAGGCAACAATCCAACCCTTACTGTCTACCTGTAATCCTACACATTTACGCTGCTAATCCCCCTGACACTAAGGATCAATTTAACAAGGCCAATCAATCAATCTAACCCGCACATCTTTGGAATGTGAGAGGAAACCGGACCACCCGAAAGAAACCTACGCAGACATGGCGAGAATGTGCAGACTTCACATAGACAGTCGTCCAAGGCCAGAATTGAATGTGGGTCCCTGGAGCTGTAAGGCAGTAGGACTAAGCAGTGTGCCATCCAATCAGTAATAACCATAGGACTATCAGACTGTTATAAAACTCCAGCTGTTTCGATGATGTTCTTAACATAAAGAAAGTCTACCCATTTTATCTGTTCTGGCCTATGTGCACTTTCCAGCCAAGAGAAATCAGCTGGAAGGCGCATATAAAGTTTCCAAAAAAGGAAGATTAAGAATAAGGCACAATGGACAGAAATTGAAAAGGTACACTCAGCCCAACAAAGCTCTCCTCACTAACATCTGAGGGATTGTGTCATAAGTGGGAGACCTGTCCCACAGATAAGTCTATGATGTGGTCATATCTACATAATCAGCTTTTACCTAGACTACCCCATCATCATCCATGGATATATCCTGTCTCATTGGAAGAAGGAGGGAGTAGCATATAGTCAGGACAGAGTAATCCTGGAAATCTTCAACCCTGGACTGATAAGGTCTCATGGTATTGGGTCAAAGATGGAAGCAGAAACATCACTCTAATTACTATATCCCACTCTTCCCTGATGATTGCTACCTGGAAGAAGCTCTGAGGGGAGTATTGGCACAAAATGTATTCAGGGTGTAGAACTTCAACATTCATCAACAAAAATGGTTCTAAAAAGCAGAAACAACATGCAGTCGAGCAAGTTAAGTAATTCCACAAACAATAGATCAGATCTAAGCTCTGTAATCGTGTCACATTCTAGTTGCGAATGGTGGTGGACAAATAAGAAGTCAGTGGATGGGCAAACTCTCCAAAGATCCCCATCCTCAGTGATTTGGGATCCAGCATGTTTGTGAAAAAGAAAAGGCTGAAACATTTGCAACTATCTTCAGCCTGAAATAGCGAGTAGATAATCCATCTCCGACCAGCTCAATCCCTAGTCAAGTTGTTCCAGTACAGTTGCAACACTCTACAGAATTTGCCCAGGTATCTCCTGTCCACAAGAAGCAGTACAAACTCAATCCAACTAATTGCCATTCCATCAATCTGTTCGCAGACATCAACAAAGTGGAGGGGATCATGATAGTGCTATGACAGTGTTCACACAGCAATAAATTGCTCACTTGGTTTATTGCAATATTGATCCGAACCAGAACTGAATTCCAGAGGTGAGGTGAAGGTGGCTGGCCTTGACTTCACGGCAACGACATTTGAATGAATGTGGCATCAAAGAATGCAAATAATATTGAAGGCAATGAGAATCAAAGGGAAAGCTCCCCACTGGTTAGAAACAAACATAGCACAGTGGAGGATAATCATGGTTGCTGCAGGGCAATCATCTCAACCCAGGAGATCATCACCTCTGAGAAGTGTCTTCGCACAACCATCTTCAATGGTGTTTCTTCCAATTCAAAGTGAAAAATAGGAAGGTTAGCTGATGAGCATCCAGTGTTCAATAGCATTCACCACTCCTCAGATACTGAAGCAGTCTGTGTCCATAAGCAGCAAGACCTGGACAACATTCGGAGTTGATAAGTGGCAAGTATCATTTATGGTTCACAAATGCCAGACAATGACCATCTCCAAAAGAAAGAATCTAACCATTCCCCCCATGACATTCAACAACTTGTATTTATTTAACCTTGGGGCAGCATGGTGGTGCAGTGGTTAGCACTGCTGCCTCACAGCTCCAAGGACCGAGATGTGAAGTCTGCATGTTCTTCCTTTGTCTATGTGGGTTTCCCCCAGGTGCTCTGGTTTCCTCCCACAATCTGAAAAATGGGTTGGTTAGGATCATTGGCCATGCTAAATTCTCCCTCAGTGTACCTGAATAGGCGACGGAGAGTGGTGACTAAACATATTATTCCATCTTTCTAAACAAATGACATAATCCCACAGTCACAATTAAAATGCTGCTCTATATTTTACCATTTTAAGAAACTCACCTAGTTTTGTTTAGTCATTGGATAAGTGCTATGATAATCAATACTGCATGAAACATGAATATACAATCCTCCTGGAAAAACAAGTTAAAATAGATTTTCCCGATTATACAATTATCCAGTAATTTGACATCTTTCAGTAAATGTCCATCACGGTTAGGTATAAATAGCTCCAAGAGCAGTCACGTCCTCTAAATTGTGTCAAATATACAGCTTGCAAAGGGTAGCTGAATAATCAATTCCAGATTTAAGCAAAAATCATTATTTATGGATGCAGGTCTAAAAAGGAGAACAGACAACGTGACTTTTGTTTCTCAAGAGGAAAAGCTAATGTTTGTTTCTGTATTGGTGCAATTGTCGCAGTTCCTTAAAGCTGAATTTGGGAGAGAATTCATTTCACTGAATGATGGAAAGATTAATTCCTAGATGTTAATCAGTTTGGGTCGGATGAGAAGTTCAAACCCAAACCGTCTTGGATCTGAAGGGTGGGATTTTCACCCTGATATTGGAATATTCCCTCCAAGGTCAACAGATCTTTGCAAGGTCTGCGCCCCCCCACTATATTCCTGATTTTCTCAAGAAAATGAAATAACATATCGAAGTTTTTTTTTCTCTATGAATCCTAACCTTTGTCTCTAAAGGATCTTCCTCCTATTTCTGCAAAGCTTCACAGCACGAGCCATCCTTCCTCGATTTAGTCAAAAGCCAATTTTATTAAGTGGATGAACAAGCAAGTAGAGAAATGTATTTACAGTAGATATACACTAGCCAATTCTTCCAAAAATAAATGCATTCTCTGTAGCGATTCATTATTTTGCAAATAACCTTTATAAATAGTGTTATTCCTTTCTTATTACACTTTCTATGACCTGAGCTGAATGACTCGATCTGATACTCCCTTAAATTTTCAAGCCAAGTCTATCATTTCAACAATTCAACTGACTCATCTATTCCTCCGAAGGTTACTATTTCTTGTTCAATTTAATAATCTGACAGAGCAATTCAAAGAGTAGTGTTCATTCACGTACTGGCATCAATTGCACAGATAATTCACCTTTAAGATACACGGTTTGGTTTCTCCCTCAATTATATTTACTTCAACAGCTCAGCAAAAGTTACACAACAGTGGATGAAATCTAGATTAGGCTAGGGTTCTAAGCCTCAATTGTAACTTAGGAACTGTATTGTAGAGATTGGGGTGAGCTTATTATTATTTTTTAAATTCATTCAGGGGACATGGGTGTCTCTGGCTGGCCAGCATTTATTGTCCATCCCTAATTTGATGATGAGTCTGTTCCCTAACCTTCAATTGGCTTGTCTATTGAATATTAGAGTGGGGATAGCTCGAACATGTCGTGCAGGGTTTGGAACGGAACTCACTCTCATCAGTGAATGAAAATCCAATCTTTGAAGTCAGGTAAGCAGTCAGTGGTATTGGGGGATGAGGCGGCAAGAGAAATTGGCAGTGAACCAGAGTTGGGTGTTACCAGTGTAACCATGGAACTGCTGTCAGCTCCATGCCTTGGCTCCTCACAACCTGAATGGAGCAAGCCATTCAATCCTTTGAGCCCATTCTAACATTCAATAAAATCAGGGCTGATTTGTGGCCTAACTCCATGTACGTGCCCTCAACTGATATCCTTCAATACCCAGTTGTTCACAGCAGCAGGATTTTCTGGTCCCTCTGCAATGAATGGAGATTTGAATGAGCGCCAAATTCTCCACTCTCGCTTGCAGTGGCAGCAGGGCACGTATGGCTGGAAAGTCCCGACTTATGCCTTCAAATGATGCTGATATTAAGTTGCCTCCTCCATCAGCGTTCCTGTTCCTTTGCAAGCTTGCAGTTTAGAATTGGGATCCATGCACACTGATGTGTATAGATGGAAAAGACCAGACTGATCTTCAAGGAAGGGGGTCAGGATGTTTGATACTTCCTCAGTTTGAGGTTGGAGCTTTAAATTGACTGTCCTAGATTTGCAGAGAAATGACATGTCTGTCGGCACTGTGGCACAGAGCTTAGCACTGCTGCTTCACAGTGCCAGGAACCCAGATTCAATCCCATAGTGGGTAACTCTATGTGCAGAAATTCTCCCAGCGTGTCTGTGGGTTTCCTCTGGGTGCTCCGGTTTCCTCCCACAGTCTGGAGGTGCATGGGTTAGGTGGATTGGCCATGGTAGCATTGCCCCTGAAAAGCAGAAGGATTAGGCAGGGTAAAGATGTGGGGATACAGGGATGTGGCCTGGATGGGATTGTTGTCGGCGCAGGCTTGATGGGCACTGTAGCGATTCTATGATTCTAAATGGCTGAACTGCAAGGTCATATTGCCTGTTCTAGGAGCAAATCTGGGGTCCAAGTGTCTACTGATGACAAGAGCTCGTGACCTCCCTTTGACAATACTCATGCTTTAGTCTCGAGGACAAGAAGCAGAATGATTATTCTTTTGCATATTTGGGAATGTATGTACGCATGTGTATGTTGGAAGGCAGAGGAGAATTTTCCTAAGAACTTTGCTGTTAAACAATCGGCTTTTTGCTGGAGTGACTTAAATCTTTGACAGTGATGTAATACCGTCAAAAGGAAAAGGGGTCACACATGAGATTGTGTTGCTTGTGTAGCCAGGGAAACGAGAGAGGACAGGGCAATGAAGGACGAAGCTCAGGAATATTTCAGCAAGTAAAGCTCCTCCCTCTGGAAAACAGGATTATTGTGCATAAGAATCCTCTGGAGGGCTGATTACTTTACAAGAGTTGTTCACTTGAAAATTTGTGGTTATGGTGTCAGAAACATTCCATTTTTCATGTAGAAATCTCTGAGGAATGGAGAACTAAGCAAGCAGAAGAAAAAGTGTTTCTTGACTCAGTACTGGTAGTGCGAGAATGCCTCAAATGATGTACAGCAGCGCAAACAATTAAATATATTTCAGTTAGTTTATGTCTGTTTCCAGGATTCACTTGTTTCCCTAGTTCACTAAGAAGCATTTTAAACCCTGAACTCTTGGGTTAACTGTTGACAAAGGGCTCATTGTCCATTTTTAGTTTCATTGTTTGTGCAGGCACTTCTGTGCAGATAAATTGTTTTGGAGGAGATGAATGGATGGTTTTTGTCGACTGATTTACCACTTGGGTGGCAAGGGAAAAAAGAAATTGAAACATCTCAGGGAAATGGGAAACTGCAGTTTTGTGCTAATGTGCAAATGTAAGAAAGGGAAGTATATCATATGTCTATAACGTCTGCTTTATCCATTCAACAAACTTATTGTTAACCATGTACTTCATTAATTTGTGTTCCTATCCTCAGCATGTCCTGTATATCAACTTGTGTTGATTATAAAGAACCTACACTGTAGAAACTGATCATTCAGCACCTGGATAGCAGCCAGATGGCCATGTTTGCACTTGTGTCCAATGACTTTCAACCCACTTCCACCCACCTTCATCAATACTCTGCATCTCAAATCCTTTCTCCTTCATGTACATCTGAAGCTTCTCCATTCATATGTAAACGCTTCAATGACTCCAGATGCAATGCTAACCACTTCTAGTAAAGTGAACAATATTCACTTATTGATGTCACAAATAAGCTTGCATTAAATCTGCAATGAAGTTACTGTGAAAATATCCAAATCAGCACACTCTGGCATCTGTTTGGGCACACTGAGGGAGAATTTAGCATGGACTGTGGGAGGAAACAAGGGCACCCAGAAGAAACCCATGCAGACACGGGGAGAACCTGCATATCCTACATAGGCAGCGACCCAAGCCTGGAACCCTGGTGCTGTGAGGCAGCCGTGCTCACCACTGTGCCACCTCTTAAGTTCCAGTCGATGCAGTTGAAGCACATAGCACAAACTAATACCTTTTTTTGACATCTGATGGACAGATAAAGAAAATTTGAAGGAATTAGAAACATATGCTTTCAACTAATCTTCACACATTGTCCATTCATCTCAAGCTGTGTAATGCCATGACTTTTATCAAATTTTATTAAAGAGGAAAACCATGAACTAAGCCAGTTTCAGAACTGTTTGAAACCAAGGGGAGACTTCACACTGCACGGCAAGAACCATTTTTTTTCAAACAGCGATTTCACACCTGTGTGGAACCCACAGTGTCAATGATACTTTGTTATTGTCTGCTACTTCCATGCAAAATATATGTCAAAGGCACTCGAATCTGATGTTAACCTATTGCCTTCCAAATACTGAAGCAAACTGAAGACAGATTGATCTTCAGAAAACACAGTGAAAACTCTGGCAGCACGGTGGCACAGTGGTTAGCATTGCTTCTCACAGTACCAGGAACCCAGGTTCAATTCCTGGCTTGGGTCACGGTCTGTGTAGAATTTGCACATTCTCCACGTGTCTGCATGGGTTTCCTCCAGGTGCTCTGGTTTCCTCCCACAGTCTCAAAGATATGCTGTTTAGGTGCACTGACCACGCTAAGTTCCTCCTCAGTGTACCCAAACAGGTGCCAGAGTGTGGTGACTAGGGGATTTTCAACTTGATTGCATTGTTAATGTAAGCCTTACTTATGACAATGCTGATAAATAAACTTGAAAAAAACATTAAACTGTTCCAAAAATGAAACAAGGCCAATTCTCTCGCATTAATCATAAAACTGATTTTGGCACATAAATAATTCTTCCAAAGTATTGTTTGACAAGGTGACAATTTAGCGACTAAATTCACAGCCCAAAACATTCAATTTTGTTCTCTAGAGACAATCATTTAAGCAATTAATAAAAGTTCTGAGAAATCAAGTATTATTCTTTGCAAAATTGTGACTTTAAAATCAGTTCCTTGTTTCTTGAAGGAAATCACAAGAATGATCCCTGGAATGAAGAAGAGCTTGTCGTATGAGGAATGGTTGAGGACTCTGGGTCTGCAATCGTTGGTGCTTAAAAGGAAGAGAGGGGGTCTTATTGAAACTTATAGGGTACTGCAAGGCCACGATAAAGTAGATGTGTGGCGGATTTTCCATCAATAGGAAAAACTAGAACCAGAGGGCACAACCTCCGACTAAAGGGACAATTCTTTAAAACAGAGATGAGGAGGAATTTCTTCAGAGAGTGGTGAATCTGTGGAACTCTTTGTTGCAGGAAGCTGTGGAGGCTGGGTCATTGAATGTCTTTAAGACAGATAGATAGGTTCTTGATTAATAAAGAGATCAGGGGTTATGGGGAAAAGGCAGGAGAATGCGCATAAGAAAAATATCAGCCACGATTGAATGGTGTAGCAGACTCAATGGGCCGAGTGGGCCATGTATTATGGTCTTATGAAAACTGATCAACTTATCATAAGTTTATTTATCAGTCACAAGTAAAGCTTGTATTAACACTCCAATGAAGTTACTGTGAAATTCCCCTAGTTGCCACAGACCAGCGCCTGTTCAATGCCCCTAACTAGCATGTCTTTCAGACTGTGGGAGCAAACCAGTGCACCCAGAGGAAACCCACGCAGATACAAGGAGAAAGTGCAGACTTCATACAGACAGTAACCCAAGCAATGAATCGAACTCGGCTCCCTGGCACTGTGAAGCAGCAGTGCTAACCACTGGGCCACCCTGCCGCCCCAACTTGAATGGGATTACTTAGCGACTGCTCACAAGACCCTTGATTTTATTTCAATGCAATGTTTGGGAAAATATTTGTCTCTCATCAGAGTCTGTCAAGTGTGTGAAGGAGTAAATTCTATCCTTAACCATTGAAAGCTGCCACGCCACATTAAGTCTGATGGTTGTACGTTTTCTCAGCATTGTGCAGTTTGCATAGCCACAATGATGCTCATTTCACTACCCTCTCGCTGCTGCATATCAATTCTCTCCCTCGGGATGTTGGAGTGCTCCGTACCAACAGCTAATGTCAACACTTCATATTTTAGTGCCCAGCATATTCAGCAAAATCTGCATGGCGTGAAATATATTTCTGGAGCAAAGAGAAAAAGGTCATTAAAAGATTCACGGCTACAGTCAGAGCGTTCCATCATCCAACGCTTGCAGTGTACCCTTAGTAATCCAAATTGCATGCTTGAGCGTCCAAGTTAAAAGGTGATGACAGAGGAAAGAGCCTACACTCACTTTCCAGAAAGGCTGTCTGCCCAAGCGTATGGTAAGTTTCAAAAGCGACAGCCACCCGATTCATATTCCTACACTCGTCCGCAATATAATGTAGCTCGTGTCATGAGAATCACTGAAGTATGACAAACCGCCGTTTGCAACAATCTTTACTTGGCAAGAAAAGTGGTGGCCAATGGCCTCCATATTTCATGTCAATTACTCCGTTGCATCTGTGAGTGAAAGCATCTCCACCAAGCCTTGGAAAATATGATAGATGTCATTGCTTACTGTAGCAAATTTGGAGGTCAGTCATTGTGGATCCAACAAGGAAAAGCTTTTTTAATGATACACAGACACACACACAGACACACAGACACACACACAAATATATGGGTGCCCGACCGGATGTATACACAAGTTGACTCTCTTCTCCTCCCTGGATTCAGCTGAGGATCTTCCCCATCTCAACATGTTCACCCTCGTTTCCCACTAGCCCAATTTCCCATGTGGTCACTCCCTGAGCTCTGACCTGAACACATGGCCCACGAGAAATCGCTCTTAAAGAGACCATGTTACTACAATTACCAAACTATGTCACCAGAGAAAATTGATTTAAAGGCAGCATCTCAGTCCCTCTGAATATTTTCAATGAGTTTAAGTTGCCACAGAGTATATCACTTGGCACAGCACAATTTGTGTGCACTGGAATAGAGATCGATGGATGCCAGCCTTCAAATCTCGTCAACATACATAGAAACAGAAACTAGAAGCAGAAGTGGGCCAATTGGCCCTTTGAACCTGCTTCACCATTCATTTTGATCATTGCTGACCATCAAATATAACACCCTGATCATGCCTTCTTTCCATATACCTTGATCCTTTTAGCCCTAAGAGAAACAGCAGAAGCTTCTTCTGTTGGTTACGCCTTCACAAGCTGCTAACCTTGCACAATCTAATACAGCAGTGTCGGTCTGTTGACTTACTGACAGTGAGCTGGAGTCAGCAATAAAGCAGGTATTAGTAATTGCGCAGTCTGTCACTAGGAGAATGATTCCTGCCTTCTTGCAATGGGAGATCAAGCACTTTGCTGAAGAACTCCGAATGTGAAGAACAAGACTATGCAAGTAGATACACTGGAGTAGGTTGCCTTTAGCCTCAGTGAGTGAAAGAGTATCTTCAAAGGGTATAGAAATGGCAAAGTGAGAGATAGATATCCTTAAACCGTTATAGAAAAAAATGCCATGGTGAGACCTGAGTCCTGGTAGCTTCTGATGATATTTGCCTTCGTATTAAAGACTTCCAGACTGGCCAGCAGTCAATCAATTTCCTACAATTGAATGATTTGATGGTTTCTTCAGAAATTCCAAAGGGCATTTCAATCCCATTGAGATAAATATTAGGCCCTGATGTTTACTGGGAGCTGGAAAGGAAACTGGGGAAGATTTTCAGGCAGGAAGCCCTCTATGTGTTTCCTGGGAGTCACTCCGAATTTAATAACAATTGCCAAATTAAAATAAGGATAGATATGGACCGAAAATCTCCCACTGCAGGATCATAGTGGGCATGACAAAAAGCACGGTGGCCCATAAGTCCATTGAACTTAGGTGGAAACTTGTGGTCTTACTGGGGCCATGTGGCTGGAGAAATGCCCCCATGGGTGGGGTTTTACAATCCCCCCCATGGGTGGGATTTTACAATTCCCCCATGGATGGGATTTTACAATCCCCCCATTCCCCCCAACCCCGGCAACAGAGGAGGGCCGCCATTGGTCTTCTAATCTGTGCTGCTGGGGACTAGGAGATCCCGCTGATGGGAATGCTGGAATTCCGTCCATAGCGTCTGCTGAAAAAATTTTAGTTACCAATAGACCTCAATAAAGCTGTAATCGGATAGGTTATATACTCATCATGTGTAAAAGCTTTTGCTTTATATTTTATAAACCTGAAAACTATGTGCAGAGGACAGCCCAGTTTCTCTGTACATAACTGCATTTATTCACTGCAATGCTTCTCATTCAGACTTCCTCTTCTTTGGACAGTTTGGTTTATCTTGTTTTCCACAATCAGGCTTAAAATCAATCAATTATGATGATCATCAACTGTAAAACAGACTCACATAATCCAACGCAGAACAACTGAACACAATAGATGGCCTTTCCAGCCACCCCTGGCTGTTAAAATTCCTCCCACTACGAGTGGGATTTTCTAGCCCTTCTCTGCTGGTGGGATCATCCAGTCCCAGAGAAGTCAGTCCTGTCTGCAGGTTCCCTAGCAATGAGACGAGAGAGACATACAAATAGCCATTGACTTCAGCAGGATAAGATCCTGCCATTGTTGGGAGTCAGGGTGGGGTGGGATGACTATCCAAGTTGATAACTGAGGATTGATATGTTGATTTGAGAAACATATCACATCTTGGTTTAAGTTTGGAACGGCATAATATTTGCGTAGTACCTTGCCTGAGTCGACATACCTTTGTTCGACTTTACCTTTATTCAGACTGAATTCTAATCAAAGATGGCATTATGCATTCTCCAAGTTGCCAGAAGATTATGGTTAATTCTTTCTCTCCTGTTGTAAAATCTATCTGCATCGCTCTGCGCAAAGTACCAATTCCCTATGGGACTTTTTCCCCTTGCTGTAGTTTCGATAGTGAACCTATTCCAACTGCCTCTGCTTTCAGCTTAAGTGGCTTCTTGCCAGATAGAGCTTATTGGCAGCAGCCCCATTGTCTTTTGCAGTCAATTTCAATCAGTCAAGTCAGATTTCCAACCCTTGCAGGCACACTGATTGACGGGGTGGTTCTCTGGTCTGCTGGCAAGAGGTCCACCCCATAACCAATTGAAAAACAAGTGAAATAAGTTGAGTGCCAAAACTTCTTTGGAGAGGCAAGCAACATACCTAGATAGATGGACGGAAGATGATCCTTCATCTTCCTCCTAAATTTGGAGAAGTTTGGATACATTCTTGGTTGTGGTTCTTTCTTCAGAAGGAGCTCTTCAAATAAAAATACAACAAAACATACTCTAACTTACAAATCAAAGAAAGGGCTTAATAAAGAGACTTCATTACTCCAAACTTGGGGCCTCGCCCCAGGCCACTCCAAGCTCCCCATAATTCCCAACAGGTTCTTATTTATAGTCAGTCAGCTGACCATCACATCCGTCTGTAATTGGTTCCATGGTTTACTGGGTCAGCTGACCCTTACAGATTGTTACCATTTGTCACATTACAGCCAACACAAACTTGTCACCCGTCACATTCTAACGGTGTTCTCTATGGATGGATCGCCTGGATTACTTGTTTGTCTATTGTGTTAATTATTGTCAGTTTATGAATTTGGTGAGTGTGAAAGGATAGTCAAACAGACAAACTGGGAGGAAGCAAAATCACAGAAAATGCCATTTTGATGGAAAAGGAATAAAATGTAAGATCATGATAAGATAATGCCTAAAAAGAAAGTTTTTAGGTTACGTTGGTTTTATGGTACAGAAGGAGGCCATTCGGTCCATCAATTACAATCCCATCCTATCCCCATAACACTTTGCATTTACCCTGCTGATCCCTCTAACACTAAGGGACAATTTTGCATGGCCAATCCACTGAACCAACATATCTTTGGACTGTGGGAGGAAACTGGAGCACCCGGGGGAAACCTACCAGAACACAGGGAGAATGTGCAGAGTCTGCACAGTCATCCAAGGCCAGAATAGAAGCTGAGTCCCTGCCACTGTGAGGCAGCAATGCTAACCACAGTTAGTTTCACTGAATATCAAATTTCAAAAATTGAAGACCACATACTTGAGAAAGACAAGCTGATGTATCTGCACAGTAAATTAGGGATGAGTAGAACACTACAGAAAAGTGGTCGGTAAAGTAACAATTAGATGGTTCAAATAGCTTCATGTGAACAACATTATGTTGTGAATCAGAGTGATACATTCTATTACCTAATTTATCTCCTGAACGTTTGCCAACATGGTACTTCATGAACAGTTAAAGGACAGAGATTGTAGTGTGACAACATTCCGATTCATGAGGTGACATGGGTAGTTATGAACTATACACCAACTGAAAAAAAAATTTTGGAGATGGTTTAAATGATGGTATTACAAGGTAGTATGCCAAGATTATTGCGAGTCCCTGATCATTCCGAAGAACTTAGAATCCAAGAATTCCGACAGTGTAGAAGAAATAATTTTGGAGATGGCTTAAATGATGGTATTACAATGTCCTGGGGTTCGAATCCCAGTACAGCAGATGATGCAATTTGAAGTCAATAAAAAATATCTTGAATTAAGAATCTGCTGATGACTGCAAAATCATTGTTGATTGTTGAAAAAACTTATCTGGTTCACTGATTTTCTTTAGGGAAGGAAACCTGCCATCCTTACCTCGTCTGGTCTACACATGACTCCAGAGCCACAGCAATGTGGTTCACTAAAGACAACTAGTGATGGGCAATAAGTGCTGGCCAGCTAGTGACGTCCACGTCTAACAAATTAATTTAAAAGATTGACTGTCTGGCAACCTTAAAATTATGGGTTCCCCTGTCAGCGGTGGTGGACTTGCCCTTGGCTTTTCTGTTGTGTGGCTAACAGTCTTCACCCTGGGAGAACATTGGTACATCAGGAATAGTGTCACTGCATTTACCCAAACTGTGCCTCAAAAATTCTACAATGCAAAGCAAGCTGAAATTCTGTAGTTTTTAGAAACTAAACATATTTTTTTACTCCATTACAAAGTAAATGTTCAGAGTGGGCCAGACAAATCCAAATCTATTCCTTGCTTGCTCCAAAAAACCAAATTCAAAATCCAATTGAATCCAATTCATAGTCCCCACAGGAGAGAGGCAAACAAGATCCAAGCTGACAAGGTGAGGCATTGCACCCCATCTTGGGCTTGATCAATGCTTGATCTCAGCCCTAAGGCTGAGAAGTGATCCATGATGATATTGTGCCATCACCATTCACAAAACACCAGTCTAAAAATTAAATAATGGATCTTCCCATTGTCAGTGACCTCTCCATTGGCAGGATGACCTCACCATGAATCTTGCTGGTGTTGACCAGAAAGTGAGATCAATCTAGGATTGAGATGAAGAATGTCTGTGTAAAACCATTTCAATAAGGATTAATGTTATGTATTAATATTGATCCTTGCTCCATCTATTAATATATTCATGTGTTCACCGGAAGTGAAGTCACAGGTTGCTAGCACCGGAGGCTGCCAGAATGAACAGGCAGCAATGTAGTGAACACCATTGTGTAAATAAAACACTGTTATTTTTAACCTCAGTGCTTCCAAACGTCAATTCTCCAATATTAATTAAATTAATATCTCTGGGCTTAAAATGATGAACAACAATTTGATTCCAGTGAAATCCAGCCCTAAAAAAAGAGATCTATTAACCCCCCCTTTCTTCCCCAAATGAAGCACTGCTCTCTTTGACATTCTATTGGTCTGCATTACATAAATTCAATTGCATTTCCATTTAAAGAAGATGTGCCCCACCTTCCATTTTGTCCTAATAAACCACCTACCTGACCATTTTCTAAACTTCCATGTCGCAGACTATAATCCATTGGCTTAATTTTGGCAAAGGAATCCTCAAACTATTTGTCTCTGACCTTACACATTGTGGAAAATATTTTGAAATCACATCATCTCAAGACCTCCTTAAGTTTTACCTCAAATAATTGAGACTGATTTTCTTTTCCACTAAGTTGGGAAACATAGCTCCAAGTACATCTCAAAGCGGCAGAGTTCATCCTTCTCACCTGTTTTGTTATTTTACATTTGTTTAAATAGGCAAAGAGCAAGAAAATAAACCAATTGTATTTTTCTTTGAGAACTCACTCAAGGCCACCAGATATCACCAAACCACTTACTTCAGAGTAAACTGATTCATTTTTTAAATTAGATGTTCTGAGATTTATTTTCAATGCACAATTCAGAGATATGACTGACATTTTTAAACAATAACGCTTTCACATTTTACTTTCATTTTGCTTCAGAATACACCGGCTGGTAATGTTTACCCCATAATTCCACACATCCTTCATGTTTGTTAGAGCATCCATATTAGGGTCATATTTTGAGAATTTAATAAAATGCTGCTCAGCTGTCGGAATGGAACAAAATCTGCCTTATTATCCCTCGTTCAAAGAACCCTTGCAGTCACTCCCTGATCCTTCTCCAAGAAACACAACCAACCATGTTTCTTTGTGTGAAGTTTGACTCCAGTGAGTGGAGCCAATTCCAATTGACTTAGGTTTTCCTCAACCGTTTGATGCTATGTGTCAAGAGTTGCCTTGACGTGTAGAATGTCCATCTCATCACTGAACCAAGCCTGCAATCAGGCCTGGAGCCCACCAGTCTGAGCAAAGGTCAAGGTATACATCAACATGCAGGTTATTGGCAGGCAGGATTCTGAGACAGCACTTTCCAAACCCTGGACCACTTCCATCTAAGAGGACAAGGGCAGCAGATACATGGGTCACCACCAGCTGCAAATTCCCCTCCAAGCCACTCACCATCCTGACTTGGAAATATATCACTGTTCCTTCGCAGCCGCTGGGTCAAAATCTAGAATTCTCTCCCTAACAACATTGTGGGTCAATCTTCAGCATGTATATTGCAATAATTCAAGAAGGCAGCTTACCACCAACTTCCCAAGGGCAACCAGGGATGGGTAATAAAGGCTGGCCAGCCAGCGACGTCCGTGTCCCACAAATGAATTTAAAAAAGTGCTGCTTGATAGCACTTTTGAAAACAACTCCATTTTGCTGAAGATCCAGTGGACTGATGGGTGTGAACTGGTCAGATTGGTTCGGCCTTGCTTTTTGTGGATGGGGGCAGACCTAAGCATTCTTCCACCTTCTCGAGTTGATGTGCGAAATTTTCCTTTGAGTTCAGGAAAATCCAATCAACTTTGGAACACAGCACTTCGGAATGGGAATAGGCCATTCAGAATTTCCAACCCTGCTCCGACATCATGGCTGGTCTGGTTGTGGCCTCAACTCCACTTTGCTTTCTGTCTCCCCAGAACTCTTGATTCACATTTACCGGAACTCCGTCTAACCTTGTCTTGAATAAATTCACTGACCCAGCCTCCACTGCTTTCTGAGATCACTTAAGGATGTAGAAAAAGTGTAAGTTGAGAAGGTGCTGGTGAGCTGCCTTTCTGAATTGCTGCAATCCACGTGTTGTGAATTGACCCACAATACCATTAGGGAGGGAATTTCAGGATTTTGATGCAGCATCTGCAAAGGAATGGTGATGTATTTCCAAGTTATTGGAGTTTAGTGGCTTGGAGGGAAACTTGCATTGGTGGTGATCCCATGCATCTGCTTTCCTTGTCCTTCCAGATGAAAATGGTTGTGGATTTGGAAGGTGCTGTCTAAGAATCCTGTACACCAATAACCTGCTTGTCGATGTCCATTTTGGCCTTTGCTCGGACCCTTTGTCACAATTGCATTAATAAAACTTCAGTGGTAGTTGTCAGTGCAGACTCAATGAGCCAAAGGGCCTTTCCTGTGTTATATGATGCTATTCTACAGTCAAACGGCTCTTTGAGAGAAACAAACTCTCGATATCATTTTAAACACTGGATCTCTTCTTCAGCTGTTTCAGTTGGTCATATTCTCCCTCACAAATAGTAAACATCCTCCAGAAACCACAACTGTTAAATCCCCTCAGGATCTGATGTGTTTCAAAAAGATTACCTCTGATCCTTCTAAACTTCAATAGGTCTAACCTCATCCTGTTTAATCTTTCTTCACAAGATAATCCCCTCATTCCAGGAACGAGTCGAGTGAATCTTCTCTGAACTGTTTCTAATACAATGATGTATTCTTTCAAACAATTATTTTTGGTATTCCAGAGGTATTGTCACCAAGGCCTGGTACAGTTGCAGTCAAACTTCCCGTCTGTTATATTCCATTCCCCTTTCGACAAATCATTTGCCTTCCTAATCATTTGATGCACTTTCACGGCTCACAAACAGCACACTTGACCCACGTGTAACTTCACACATCATTTACACATCAGAGTCAGGTATGCAACGCAGTTTGCAAGCTGTGCTTCAGGTGCATGAAAAGTTTGGGTGCAGGTTGCTTAGAAGATCCACTTAAGTTCTCCAACACTGTACCCCAGCTCTCAAGTGCATAAAGGTGCCCTTAACCTCATCCCCATGCTAACCCTTACCACCTCTATGTCCCTCAAGTATTTGTCATGCCCTCCCTCATGTCATCCATGCCATGTTTATGCCTTCATCATCGCTTGCCTAATATGCAAGGCAAATGGCCTCACATTTCATGTAATATAAACAGAAAGTATTGCACATTCCTTGGGGGAAAAATAACCTCTCACGATCTAATAAAAGCCTTTATTCATATCATAGAAGCCAAGACAAAAAGGCATTTTACCATGCAAAAAAAAACTATGCATTACTTGCAGCTTGTGTCAACAAACAAGGCACCATGACTTCCTGAAACTGTCATGCACTGTCAAATGACAGAAATAAGAAGAGAAAGTGCTGAAAATACTCAAAAACATCTGGCTGCATCTGTGGAAATAGAGTTAATATTTCATGTCAAATTTGACTCTTATTCAGACATGAATGGTACACTGACTGAGCTGAAAGCCATTTGTACTTGAAATTCAACCAAGCATTGGTAATAGCCACAGCTGTCTAAAAAAAACTGTTCTCTGGAAAGGAAAGAGCCATTGGCGGTCATTTCAATTTCAAATCAGATGGTCTGTCAGTTGATGTAAGGGGAGTGGTTAGATTTTTACAATGTGGATTTTCTTTCAAGTGTCGATTTTTTGAAATGTCAAAGCCAGTTTTTGTCAGAAAGTTGGAGGCATTTAAATCACATCATGGGCTGACAGGGCATTTTATTCCCCCTGTTAAAATAGGGAATTTAACTCCTGAGAGGCAGGGGAGCATTTTGCAGACTGAGGGCTGACTTTTCCCATCCTGCGCAGCAGGCAGGGCTGCGGACCATTGCAAAGTCATTGACCTCGTGAAGGACTTTCCAGTTTTGTGGCGAGCGAGCCGGAAAATCCCATCCTAAGCATTCCCGACTCACAGAAAGGTTGGAAGAAAATGGCAGGGTGTCAGGGTTATGGATCCAGCTAATTGTTAAACACAAGCCCTTAGAGCTCCAGCCAAGCCTTTGTTATCCTTCAACTATTTCCTGACATCAGGTAGACTGAATCACATTGGCAAAAGACTAGCCTCTGTGATGATGAAGACCTCAAGCCAAGATGGATCATTCGCTTGGCACTTCTGGATACAAATCTGTCAGCATTATGTTGCGACTTGTGTGCTACACTTGACCATCACTGTGAATGGGGATGCTCATTAACCTGTAGCTTCCTCCTATTACTTATTATTGGTTGAACATCCTACTATCCTGTATTCATAGCTGGATATATCAGCTTCACAGAACCTTGATCACTGAGCTCTGTCTATTGTGAGATGCATCTACTACTTATCCCACTTAGCCCTTGTTGTTATAGAATCATAGAATCCCTACAGTGCAGAAGGAGGCAATTTGGCCCATCAGGTCTGCACTGAAAACGATCACACACAGGGCCTATCCACACATCGACCTCACTAATCCCTCTAACTGACATAACCTGGGATAATAACAGGCAATTAAGCATGGCCAATCAATCTAACCTGCACATACTTGGACCATGAGAGGAAATTGGAGCACCCGGAGGAAACAAACACAGACACAGGGAGAAGGTGCATTCTGCTACTCATGGTCCACATCCCCTCAGGAATATCCAATTTTGAACTACTTCATCTGTTCTGATTTTATCCAACTTCATACAATGGTTGTGCCATTACATGATGGAGGGCATCCTTCAGTCTGAAGACAGAATCTGGTTTGAAGAAAGGACTTGAATATTTTATAATGAAGATTACACTTTGGTTCTCATAGGAATTTGGATTCAGGAGTACTCTGATTGTGCGAACAATTAGGGTGTGATTTTACCGGCTGTTCACACCACACTCCTACTACAGCGAGGCTGGAGAACTTGTCACCCAGCCAGACCTCTATTCACTGTAGCAGGATGGGAAAATCCCACCCGCATGAACAATACTAACATCTAATCTTAAACCTTGGTGTTTGACAGTGGCACCTTTAATTGCTGAAAACTTGCGTGATTATTGATTTGATTGCTCACACCCAATTAGCTTCTGCGGTGATAAGCAATAGAGACGGTTTTTAATTTAGTAGAGATTTTCAGCAAACAAATCTGACACACACACGCACACATACATATATACACACACATGTACACACACAAACATTATGTATATATATATATATATATATACACACACATATACACACACATAATACATATTATATATATATATTTATATATATATATACACACACACATACATACATTTAGACACACACATGCACACATACTAATTAAAACCTGATGAAAGTCAAAAATAGTCACTGTTTTGTCACTTAATGACAACTACATTTTTCGATCAAACAATGAGATGTCAAATGGAATTTCAACATGTGGTTTTGCACTACGCTACAGTTTTCTTTTTAGGAAATATGTTCAGTTAAGATCAGTCTTCCTTTCCACACAGTCATGAAGCAAAAGTATTAAATCGCTGGCAGTAGTTGTCCTCTTGCTGGTAATCACTTATCTATGCTAAATAACCCAGTTTAAGAAATTACATTGACATCAGATCAATATTTAAACAACACCATCAGCAAAAATGATGATTTGAGTCCTCTTGTTACACTTCCATCTCATCCAAATGCTTTTAATTTTTTTAATTCCATTTCTGGGCTTGCAGATTTGAATCTGAGCGGATGCCAAGTTTAAATTGCAATGATGTGTAAGATGGATTTTTTTTTACATTTTGCAGAGAGACTAACAAGCTCAAATATTTGATAACACAGAATTACTCTGACAGGGGTACACCTCACAACTGTTGTAATACTCCTTTGTATAATGACATAATCTCAGCTGAATGCCGTACAAACCGTACAAACTTGAACAAAAACTTTGCCATATCTGTTCTGCAGTTGCTCAGAATTACCAAAATATAACTCTTCCAAAAAAAAACTGCAGGATATAAATGTATTTTTTTAATCATTTGACGGACATGGGCATAGCTGATTGGGTCACTCTTATTGCCCAATCCTAGCTGTCCAATGGTAGTTCAGAGTCTCCCACATTGCTGTGTCTCTGGAGTTGCATGTAAGCTAGGCCAGGTAAGGACGGCAGATTTCCTTCGCTAAAGTGAACCTGACAGGCTTTTTAATAATAATTACCAATGGTTTCATGGTCATCAGTAAGATTCTTAATTCCAGATTATTTTTAAAAATCAAATTAAATTTCCACCATCTGCTGTGGTGGGATTCGAACCCGAGACTCCAGAATATTAGCTGAGTTTCTGGATTAACGAGAATACCACTGGGCCTTTAATGGTTGAAGCATGTTGGCCCTGAATTTCCTGGGTCACACGTCACATAGATCAGGCCAAAATTTATAGTGCTTTCTGCGCCAATTTTTCACAACAGGATCTTTTCTTCTTAAGTTAATTTGCCTTCATCAGAACATAAATGCTTCATCAGAACATAATTTAAACGTAACAATTTACGTTTGGTGTTACGTAAATGGTGTCATTTATGTAACACCAAAAATGATAAGTGTTTTCTTTTCCCTCAATAGCAACTTGCACTTAAATGCTATTAAATGCTAAAAATTAAATAGTGTGAGGAGGATAGGAGCAAGGGTAAATAAATTGCTTCAGATTTGGGTAATCTGCAGCAAATAAACTGAAGATCATCTTTAGTGCACTGAAATCTTTTTGGTAAATGCAGAGAAATGTTTTTAAATGTCAAACCTGGAAGAAAACCTGAGTATTTGCACTTCACTTGGAATTTAATTATTGTTGGAGATTTCTGTAAAATACATGCTTTCTACATTTATTTTATGGCTCTTTTAATCCCAATCTTGTTTTTCTTTCATTCATGACTCTACATTGAAATGCAACACTAATTTATGCTTTCTGGTTTACATTCTGTGTGAATACTTCAATCTGATTGGTGGAGGAAACACACTGTTTTGACCTACTCACACAATCCGCAGATACCCTTGAAAAGGTGCCACATGGAACATAATCTATAAACAACACAATTCTCCACTCAGAAGTCTGTTTTTGTTGAAGATTTGTGGTAAGAATAATGGTAGGAAGGACTACTATTTAAATGGAGAAAAGCTGCAGCATGCGGCGATGCAGGGGGACTTAGGGGTCCTTGTGCACGAATTGCAAAAACACTGTATGCAGGTGCAGCAGGTGATTAAGAAGGTGAATGCAATGTTGGCCTTTATAGCTAAGGGGATAGAATATAAAAGTAGGGAGGTTCTGTTGCAGCTGTATAGGGTACTGGTGAGGCCGCAGCTGGAGTATTGTGTGCAGTTTTTGGTCGCCACATTCGAGGAAGGACATATTGGCCTTGGAGGGGGTGCAGAGAAGGTTTATTAGGCTGATACCGGAGATGAGGGCGTTGGATTATGAGGAGAGATTGAATAGGCTAGGTTTGTACTCTTCGGAGTTTAGAAGGCTGACAAGGGATCTTATAGAAACGTGTAAGATAATAAAGGGGATGGATCAGGTAGAGGTTGACAGACTCTACCCACTTAACAAAGATAGCAGGACTAGAGGGCACAGCCTCAAGATTAGGAGGGGGGGGCGGTTCAGATCGGAGTTGCGGAGGGGTTTCTTCACGCAGAGGGTGGTGAATCTTTGGAATTCTCTGCCTGATGAGGTGGTGAAGGCTTCCTCACTGAATATGTTCAAGTCAAGAGTGGATAGATTTTTAATTGACAAGGGAATTAAGGGTTACGGGGAGAAAGCGGGAAAGTGGTACTGAACCACTACAGATCAGCCGTGATCTTATTGAATGGCGGGGCAAGCTCGAGAGGCTGTATGGCTTACTCCTGCTCCTATTTCGTACGTTCTTATGAAATTGCAGATACATATTTTAAAAATGTTTCAAGTGAAACAAGAATACTGGAATGAATGTGTTCGGGAATGTGATCTTTTGGACAGGCCAGGAGGTTGATGACTAGCCAATGGGCCAGTCCATGAAAAACTAAGAAATGTGACATTTGGTCCAAGATTGAATAAGGGGATAGTACTATTATTACTCAACTAATAACCCAGAAACTTAGCAAATGTTCTCGGGACCCAGGTTTGAATCCCAATTCCATCCCAGGGGTGGAATTGATTTCAATAAAAAATACTGAGAATTAAGAATCTACTGATGACCGTGAAACCATTTACAATTGTCAGAAAAATATATCTGGTTTACTAATGCCTCTTAGGGAAGGCAATCTGCGGTCCGAACCTGCTCTGGCCTGTGTGTGACTCTCAACTGCCCTCTGAACAAGGACAACTAGGATGGGCAATAAATGCTGGCTGGCTTGTAATGCTGACATCCCACAAAAGAATTAAAAAAATGATGGCTGATTTATGAGTTATATTGTGATAAAAATGATCACCTGGCCTCTGGTCCAGGCTAATACATGCAGATGACTGGGAGTTTCAGTAAAATGCCAGAATAGATGAGCAAAGTTAGTGTTTTGAAATAAACTGTGGGCATTATTTTTGCCGTGATCATTTTGTAAATTGGTCTCTAATTGTGGACCAATCAGACTGGATAAGGGCATTGAGAGTTAATGATGAGCTATCACACAGCTGTCAAAAAGTTGGTAACAAAAAGTTGGTATCAAAAAGTTGGTTGTATATCTTTGAAGTTCCTCTGCCAACATTCTGAGAGTGATGTGGTGACTTCTTTCTTGGTGTTGTGAGACTTCTTACTGTATTATACTGAAGAAATCTTTGTACTGAATAAACCATTGCTTGTTTTACATACAGTTGACTCTACTTTAAGTATCTTTAGATGCATTACAACAAACAGCTTTCAGTGCAATAAATGACAAGCACTTAAAATGGGAACTAGGTACAGGGAACCAATCGGTTGTGCACAGACCACCCCACACCCCCCTCCACCACCACCAGCCCGGAAAGAAGAACATAGCTGGGCAGTGCCCTCACACTGCCCCTGACATCCTGCTGACTGCAAAATCCAGGCCACTAAAAATTTTAGTCTTAGAAAGAGGATTCCACAGCAATGTAATATTAAAACATTAACTGACACACATTATACAGGGACATGCTGCAAATGACATTGGAAACTTTTAAGATTGCAACAGATTGCAAAAATACATCTGACCTGTTCATGAAGTTTGTTGTGACATTTTGTGGCACAGTAGCACAGTGGTTAGCACTGCTGCTTCACAGTTCCAGGGACTTGGGTTTGATTCCCAGCTTGGGTCACTGTGTGGAGTTTGTACATTCTCCTTCTGTCCACATGGGTTTCCTCCGAATGCTCCGGCTCCCACAGTCCAAAGATATGCAGGTTAGCTCAATTGGCCATGCTTAAAAATTGCCCCTTAGTGTCCTGAGATGCGTAGGTTAGAGGGATTAGCAGGTAAATATGTAGGGATATGAGGGTAGGGCCCAGGTGGGATTGTGATTGGTGCAGACTCGATGGGCCGAACAGCCTCTTTTTGCACTGTAGGATTTCTAAGATTCTATTCCATGATTCTATTTTCTCATCCCCTTTATTCTTTTTGTACTCAGTTTTATTTTTCATCTTAATCAAGATGAAGACTATTTTGTGAAGGAGAAAGCAAGTTTGCATTCACATAGCACCTCCAAAGTCGTAACATATCCCAAAGCCTTGTTAATCCCGAAAGTGTAAAATCCTGCCTAAGGAGCACTCTCCTTCCCATGGTCTGCCTCTTGCCTGCTCCGATTCCTGTGGTGAGGTGGGCACTCTAATTCCAGCTAATCTCTCCTTCTATGTCAGACCTGGAATCGGTCTGGTGAACTTTCTCTGCCTTAGAGCAAGAGATGACCTAGCAGTCTTTACGGATGTGCATGTTTGATTGTTGTCCTGTGCATCGTGAAATGATGGCGAGCTTTCCTTAAGGAGCGAGAACATCAAATACACCCCCTTTTAGCATTTTGGGAACTCAATGTCACGAAACAATTCAAGATCAGATCAAGGAGATGCTAAAAACAAATTCATTTAGTCTTCCATTTACTTCTGTTGATGTGGAACTGCCAAGTAAAACACTATAAACATTATAATTCTTATGTACTGTTATGACTTACGATGAAAATGGGTCCAGAGTGGAGGGAACATGACTGAAAATTGGATCACATTATCTACTAAAAGCAAAACTACATTCATCGCATCTTTCATAAAGTCTCCAACTGAGGTAAAAAAGCAAAACTCAATGAGGTATCCTTTCTATCAGTTATTAGAAATGATTGCCACTTTCCTTCCATCAGTAAATAAAACACAAAAAAGATATTTCATCCTTAGACTCATCCCAAAAAAACTGCAATGAGAAATTTCAGGAATGGATTCCCTTCTCTATGGAAAGAGACATTTCAATTTGATACTATGCGAGTGTTTATGAATATGCTTTCCTAAATATTCCAAAATCATCAATGATTTATTGAGTTTGAATAACACTCATAACCTCTGAAAATCTAAAAGAAATGCAGATGTCTTCGAATGACAAAGTAAGAATTATACAAGTTCAGCAAGAAGAAACGGAAGCCTATCAACTCAAAAAGACACACCTTTTGCATAGATGTAACCTGCTTAGAACTGTGGCCCAGAATGAAGTGCACACCGATCCACGCATTAGAATTGATGGCTCTTATTGGCATTGAACTGCTGATCTGTGGATGCCTGTTTGGCATCCCAGGTGACTTGCCCACAAAAAAACTTTTAAACTTCAGGGAGGTTTGGTGATTTTGATGAGGGGTGGCTCACTGGCGCCGTGGTGAGCACTGCTGCCTCACAGCGCCAGGAACTCAGGTTTGATTCCCGGCTCAGGTCACTGCTATGTGGAGTCTGCACTTTCTTCCTGCGTCTGTGTGGGTTTCCTCTGAGTGCTCCAGTTTCCTTCCACAGTCCAAAGATGTGCGGGTTAGGTGGACTGGACATGCTAAATTGCCCTTTAGTGTTAGGGGGACTAGCTAGGGTAAATTCATGGGGTTATGGGGATAGGGGCTGGGTGGGATTGTGGATGGTGCAGATTTGATGTGCTGAACGGCCTCCTTCTGCACTGTACCATACTATGATTTTGGGTGAAGATGGTCTCAAATGGGCCTCAGAACCCTTATTTACAAGTGTTTGGCTCTCTGCTTGCTTCAGCCCTGGACCTGGATGTCTATATTGATGCTTATACCAGTCGAACAGACTGGGAATTCCAAAGTAGAAAATATGGGAGGTCACAGCCCACAATATGAATGTTTGGCTATCTTTCTTACATCTGTAAAATGGATGCACGATACATTTCCTGACAAGAATGTCTTGTTCTGTCCGTAGCCCGAGAGGTTCTCTAGCTTGTAAGGAAGAAGTAAGGTAATACTAACTGTTGCTATTGATATTAGGTAATGATAAAGATTAAAACAAAGACAGTTGAGATGCCACATGCTAGTGAGAAGGCTCAAATTTATCTCCATGTGTCAGAACCAGTACAATTAAGCACTCCCTCCATTTTCAATTAATTGATCCAATGTTTCATAAACTTAAGACGTCAAACTTCCGTTGAATGCACAATCATTTTCCACATGCACATGAAACAGATGGAAATCCAGAATACAAGCCATAAAACACTTTCATTGCCCATGATCTTCAAGGATTTCCTTGGCAGTAGGGAAAAGCTAGTCTCTCCTGAGATTTCTATAAAAATGAATATATTACATCTTCTGCACTCTAAACTTAAATTATTGTGCACTTAAATTGTTACAGATGGCTGATATTGTTTCGGATTTATGCTTTCTGAGGGCTAGATATTTAATCTGGCATGCTATTGGAACAGAATCTATATGCAACAAAAAAAAGGAACAAATGCCAAGTGATGATGTAGATTTTTTACCTCATTTATTTTTCTCATATATTTCTGCGTTCAATTAATAATGTCATATCTTTAAGATCCTTTATCATAGAATCTAGAATCAAAATCCCTGCCGTGCATGAGATGGCCATTCGGCCCATTTAGCCTGCACTGACAACAATCCCACCCCAGACCCTATCCTCGTAACCCCATGTATTTATCCTGCCAATAAGCCCCCTCAGAGGCAATTTAGTATGGTCAATCAACCTAACCTGCACATACTTGTGACTATGGGAGGATCCAGAGGAAACCCATGCAGATATTGGGAGAATGTGCAAACTCCACACAGACAGTCACTCAGAACTGGAATTGAACCCAGGTCCCTGACGGTGTGAAGCAGCAGTGCACCGAGAGAGAAATACAGATTGTAAGCATGGCTTTGCACTTGGGCCAAACCACTGGGCTAAGAAGTGGCAGAGAAAATATCACTGTGGTTTGGACGAAAGAACAAAGTAAGAAAAACAATGAGTTGTAATTGCAAATTCGTATTTCTAACAAGCCGCCAGCTATTTACTGAAATTCAGCTTTATAGAGGCAACCAGTGCCAAATATGTGAATTTTAAATGTATAGAGGAAGTGTAATCATATGGGATCATGGTATGAGGGATTGCAGCTGCAATCTTCCAAACATTACATACTTCAAAATGCAATCTTGCTTTAAATCTATTCATTCTGGAATACGATGGCTATGAATAATTACATTGGGATAGTTGCTGTGCTATAATGGCTATAATGTCAACCGAGTTAAATGGTCATCTTTGAAGTAAAGAAGTACTTTAAACTGTTCATTGCTCAATTTTTTTTGCATATCTACAAATTTCAAGTTGGATTCTATCTCAAATGCCTGTCATGACCCAATAATGAATCATCTTTGCAGTGCAATATGCTGCTTTTCTCTATTATAATTTTGAACGTATTCATACATATGTCCAGTCCAAGTCACAGACCCAGTCACAGCCAAAAATTCCTGCATTAGGTTAACTGACCCACGAACGGTCTGCAAAAGTGGTTAGCCAGCACAGTGGTTAGCACTGCTGCTTCACAGCTACAGGGACATGGTTTTGGCTCGGTCACTGTCTGTGTAGACAGTGTCTACACTGTGTCACTTTGCACATTCTCCTCATGTCTACATGGGTTTCCTCCAGGTGCTCCGATTTCCTCCCAAAGTCCAAAGATGTGCGGGTTAGGAAGATTGGCCATACTAAAATTGTCCCCTAGTGTCCTGAGATGCTTAGGTTAGAGGGATTAGGTGATAAAATATGCAGGGATATGGCAATAGGGCCTGGGTGGGATTGTGGTCGGTGCAGACTCGATGGGCTGAAGGGCCACTTTCTGCACTTTAGGGTTCTATGATTCTATGAAAGATCCATCTTGTCCCCAACCAGTCCCATGGCAGGTCGGGTCAGAAAATTAAGGAAAAGAAAATCCTAAGATGTGCCCAGAATGTTTAAAACCTTCTCAATGTTTAATCAGAGATGAAGCTTGATCGTTGATGCAGATGTTGGATAAGAAGTGCAGTCAGGCAGTCCAAGCTTAAGCAAGAATCCAAGTTAACAATTTAGTTTATTAATTGGTGTCACAAGTATGCTCACAGTAACACTGCAATGAAGTTACTGTGAAAATCCCCGAGTCGCCACACTCCTATTCGGGTACATGGAAAGAAAATTTAGCCTGGGCAATGCACCTAACCAGCATGTCATTCAACTGTGGGAGGAAACTGGAGCATCCGGAGAAAACCCCTGCAGACATGGGGAGAATGTGCAGACTCCACACAGAGTGCGATCCAAGCCAGGAATCAAACCCAAATCTCTGTTGCTGTGAGGCAGCAATGTGCCACTGTGTTGCCCATCCAGAACAGTTTTACTTCAGTATCTAATTTACGGGGGAGAAAGAGGAGAATTCTGCACCCATGTTATCTGTGAGTGCAAATGGTGATGCAGGTGCAACACCCCTTGAGAGCAAGAAAATATGAATTTCGCTGGCAAAATCTCAATTTTCATCTCTCCACCAGTGACATAATGCGGCTCCTAACCATGATAGTTGGGAATCACATTTCAATGCATTAATATCCCATTAACGGGCTTCCCTGTCGTATCACCTCCTCATATTAGGAATTGCCCCCCTCGCTTGACATGAGATTTACAACTGGCTCCTAAAAATGGGAACCAGATGAAGGGAACCCACTGGCTGTGCACCGGGAGAGACAGACATGGTTGGCAATACTCTGGCACTTCCCCCTGGCATGAGGGACACGCCAGAGGCAATGCCAGTAAGGAGTGCTATGGAAGGGTGTCTTCAATAGGGAGGTCCGTATGGAGAGGGTCCCCATGTCCCCGAGAGTTCCCTGAGGGAGATGGGGTTCCCTAGCAGGAACGGTGATCTGAGCAGAGGTGGAGGGGAGGGATGCTTTTTAAACAGATTTCTTTGACGATCAGGATATCTGTCTGGATATCCAACATTGCTGGATCTAGCTGGCCTTCCCTGCCAGTGTGAGACATGGCCCCAGAATATATTTTTTTTTAAATGAGTGCTGGAAAATATGGAGAGAAAAGACAGCTGCACAACTGATATGCTGCACACCCCTTTCCCCATCCGGACTAGCACTTGGGGGGAAAAAAAATGTAAGTTTTTGCTTATTGTTTCAAAGTGAACTGACAAATAATCTGTAATATCACCACTAAGTTCTCCTCATAATCTAACTCTCAACATATTAAGGGGCACACAATCCTTACATTCTTACACCTTTAATTCTCTCAATACATTTCATTCCCTGTTTGCAGGCATGTTTATTATAATTCATTGAAAGTTTTAAGACAAATAGCATGGCTTCAACTTCTATGAATGAGCTTGATGCTGCAGTGGAAATAATTTCATTCCTTTTTTTCCTGGATCCAGCTGCTGTCCCAGAAGTAGAGAATAAGCGTTCAGATCGTGATGTGTCAACCGATCCCCACACAGCTGCAGCGTTAAAATGCTAAGGTTAATTAAAGGACCCTGGAAGTGCTTGAACCATTAGGATATGCGTATACAGAGAGGATTAATACCTACTTTGAAGAGCAGCACCAGATGTAGAGCACAATTTCATGCATTTGCTTTTCCTCAGAGGATGTGAAAGTGGGCCTCCCCAGACACATAACCATTGTGTTCTTATCATATTTCTGACTCAGAGAAGCCACGCACTGTACCATTAGACAGTAACCCATTAAGACTTAATGAAGCCAGTCTGGTGACCTCAAAAAAGGGCCAAGATGTTTGGAAAAGCACAAGAAAATTGCACTGTGGCCATCGTCACCTACACTGTAAATAATTTAATTTTACTCCTTGCTCAAGCCTATGTATTGTAACTTAAGGGCACACAGTTGCACGCCTTAAAATAAACGTGGGATTCTAGTCAAGAAAGATATTCAATCCAGCAAATTGTAATGGGGATTTGGATTCAATCTGGGATGGTTGGATTTAAGAATGAAATGCTCAATGGATTTTGTTTCTCTGTTCATGTTTGCTTGATTTGTCAATTTATTTTAATATGTTATTTGGATAATCCAAAGGAGTCCAAAGATGTGCAGGTTGGATTGATTGGCCATATTAAATTGACTCTGACATCAGGAGGTTTAACAGGCTAAATATGTGAGATTACAGGAATACAGCCTGGATGGGATGGTGGTCAGTGCAGACTCAATGGGCTGAATGGCCTCCTTCTGCACTGTACGGATTCTATGATTAAGCTGTGTCAACTTCAGCCCTCTTGCCTCTCAGTGAGAAGGTTTTGGCTCCAAACTCCACTCCAAAGTATTTGAGCAGTAATTCTAAGCAGTCACTCCAATGCAGTACTAAGGCAGAATTGTACTGTCAGTGATGTACCATGTATGAAATGTTAAACCAAAACCACATCTTCCCTCTGATCTGGGTATAAAAGATCCTATGGTAACATTTGAAGAACAGTATGGGGGCTCTTTCTCTGCCATGTCTTTTGTTTTAATTTTTTTTGTTAATGTCACAAGCAGGTTTACATTAACACTGCAGTGAAGTTACTGTGAAAGTCGCCTAATCATCACACTGTGGTACCTGTTCAAGGACAGAGGGAGAATTTAACACAGCCAATTTACCAGCACGCCTTCCGGACTATGAGAGGAGATCGTAGCATCCGGAGGAATCCACGCAAAAACAGGGAGAATGTGCAAATTCTGTGCAGACAGGGATCCAAGCCAGGAATTGAACCCGGGTTCCTGGCACTGTGAGGCAGCAGTGCTAACCATTGTGCCACCGTGAAGGGTACTGATTGGTGATTGTGTGAGATTTTCCACATAACCCACTGCATGGACGCAGCCTGCCATTTGCCAGCAACAGGATCCATTTAATAACATATAGATTGAACAAACTAGCAATACATAACTACTGACATAGAGTGAAACATGGATTAAGTTGTTGTCAATGGGTTGCTTTCTGAATGTACCCATCGCCATCATTAAATCCTTGGAGTGCTGAGCCTGGATAAGATGCTCTTTTGGAGAAGCGGTGCAGACTTGATGGCCGAAAAGGCCTTTCTCTGCACTGGAGGGTTTCTCGGAAACACCCAGTTTTAACCACTTCAGCAAACTTGCTCAGCTTTCAAAATGAGTATTCGAGAAACAACAAAGACAGTTCCCCACCCAAGTGATTAGCGCACACTACTATCAGCCAGCTAATAGAGTACGCGGTTATTTCAAAAATGACCTGATGTTCCAGCTAAACTAACAAGGAAAAACAATAACAACACTCAAATCTAACTACACGTCCTATTAGGCATCCTACATTCTTTTCTCAGGAAGAATCACAAAATCTTTATAGTGCAGGAGAGGGCCAGTCAGCCTCTTCCTTAGGGAAGCAATCCCTAGCAATCCTGCTTTATCCCCATCACCTCGCACATTCTGGCAGGCGAAAGACATCTGTAAATTCACTGAACCAGTGCCTGTTCTTTCTGCTCCTTTAAAGTAGCCATGTTGTGGCTGTTTGATTCCAATCCAAAAAAATCATATTGAAGTCAGCTGGTTAACAAAAATGAGACTGAATTTTTTTTTCACAAGAAGAAAGAGAGCTCTACAAAACGAGTGTTAAATTGGATACCCAACTGGTTTTGTGTCTAGCTCGAATAAATGTGAATAGTTGTTTAGTACCTAAAGTAAACTGAGCTCCCAGGGAAATCACAATACTGTACGATTGACGCACAGTTGCCAACTTCTGTATTCAGGCTCTCTAAATCTACTTGTATTGCTGGATGTTACCAAGGGTAAGCTAATCATGCTTGATAAATAATTATTTTCTTCATGCCTGAAAAATACATCTGTCAGCGTTTCATCCCCTCTTTTATCGTTTACAAATAAAATAGGTTGCAGCATCTGTTATTTGTTCCAAATTAGATATTTGCATGAAGTCAGACCCACTGCCGTGCAATATTTAACAATGTTGAACGAGCCCAAATTATACCTAATTGATCTTATCACATATTATGGTACTCAGCAAATCTGGTAAAGATTTTTTTTTGAAAAAAAAGTTCCCTGAGTGATACCATCAACATTCAAATCAATGTTTAATTGCAGCTTTGCTAATGTAAATGGAGCTCCAAGTATCTGGCTTTTAATTCCTGTTCAGCAATAAGATAGTTAAAAAGATACAAAATCCTCCTCCAGAAAGCAATAGCTCAGTATTAATATCTGTGCCTCCGCAAGGTTGTGAGTTCAAGTTCCAGTTGAGGAACTTTATCTCACAGAGTAAGTGTATACTTCACCATGGTACAAAGGAATTGGCATGGTAATGGAAGTTGCATCTTTCAGGATAGACACTAAACTGAAGCCCTATCTTGCCTCTGGATGTAAAAGATCCTGTGAGAATATTCAAAGACAAACAGGTGACTTCTCCCATTTGTGAGCCAGTATTTACTGCTTCCACCGAAACAAATGTTCTCATCAGTATTCCAATGACCTTCCTGAGTGCCAATTGGTTCATGTGTTTTCCTGCACTATAACCATGCTTTAAAGGTAGTTTACTAGTTGCAAAATACTTCCAGATATGCGAGATTGGGAAAGATAACGCTTGAATTTAAGATAAATGCAAAATACTGTGGATGCTGGAATCTGAAACAAAAACAGAAAAATGCTGGAAAATCTCAGCAGGCTTGACCTATGGAGAGAGAATAGAGACAATGTTTCGAGTCTCGATAACTGTACATCAGAGCTCTGACGAGGGGGTTATCCAGACTCAAAATGTTGCCTCTACTCTCTCTTCCCAGATGTTGTCAAAGCTGCTGAGAATTTCCAGCATTTATCTATTTTTTTGCATGATTTTTTTTTTGTCCTTTGAACAAGTTTGCTACAATTGGAGAAAATCTACAGCATGCTACCCATTTACTGATTGTGATGCTTCTATCAGTGTTTTATAAGACCATAAGATATAGGAGCAGAATTAGGTCATTTAGCCCATCCAGTCTACTTTCCCTTTCAAGCATGGCTGCTAAATTTCTCAAACTCAATTTCCTGCCTTTCCCATAACATTTGATCCCCTTACCAATCAAGAATCTATTGTCCCTGTCCTGAAGAGACTCAGTGACTTAGCCTCCGCAGCCTTCTGTGGCAATGAATTCCATAGGTTCACCACCCTCTCGCTGAAGAAATTCCTCCTCACCTCGATTCTAAAGGGTCGTTCCTTTACTCTGATGCCGTGCCCTCAGATTCTGGTCTTTCCTATGAATGAAAGCATCTTCCCCACATCCACTCTATCCAGGCCTTTCAGTATCTGCAAGTTTCAGTGAGGTTCCACCCTCACCCTTGGGTATTTCTCAATCTCTAACTGATCCAGTTGCCTCCAAAATGTGTTTCGACTGTTGATTAATGTGCACATTTTCTGCCACTTGGATTAAAACATGCTATTCCACATGATTGATGGAGATTTCTGCAAAGTCATAAAACTGGACTGGAGGCAAAACCAGAGAAGAAAAGTGAGAAACTAAGCCACGAAAATGACAGGTTCAGTCAGAAGCCTATTTACAGAGGGGGAAGAATGTTCCCCGTGAACAGACAGAAATTAAGATGCAGACTTGTCAGTTGGAAGGGATTAGAAACAGCTTGTAAATAACAATGTGAATCATAAAACAATAAAGCACAACTCACAAGGCAGATGGGGTACTGAGGGATTGTTGCTATATTTCAGCACAAAGCAGAATAATTAGTCACAGTGTGTAAAAAGCACATAGATGGTGCAATAAAAATAAAATCTAGAGTCAGCAGAATTGGAATTCAATGGGTGAGATTCTCCAGCCTTCCTGCCAGTGGGAGGTGAAGTGTTGTTTGCTCGTGGCAGAGTTCTCTGGTCTCATCGCTATAAATGGGAATTCTCATTGATGTCACCCCTCCCCAGCAGGAACCTATGGACAGGGATGTGCTGCCAATGGGACTGTCGAATCCCACTGGCATGAAAGACCAGAGAATACCGACCAACATGATAGGGATGAAGATGTAGTGCAGGCAAAAAATACACCTGCAATTGAAGGAAAACAGCATTATTGCCATTTTCCAGACAAAGCAAACTTAACTGAAAACAGCAACAAGTACACAGCTTTATATTCCAAAAGCTGCAGTATTAGCACCAAGAAAGCGCTGGAGTCTCATGCTCTTGTGGTGGTTGTATCTTGTTAAGGCAGGTTGATTCATCTTTTCAGTGGTGGTGAGTAGACAATGACAAACTCAACAACAGAAAGAGGCCTCTGTGATCTTGTGGCAGATAACCATGGTAAGTTCTATAAGTAGTGGAAAAAAAACCTAACCCTATCATCAAGGGTCGTGCTGACAAAGTTTGCTGTACAAGAACATAAGAACTAGGAGCAGGAGTCGGCCATCTGGACCCTCGAGCCTGCTCTGCTATTCAATAAAATCATGGCTGATCTTTTTGTGGACTCAGCTCCACTTACCCACCCGCTCACCATAACCCTTAATTCCTTTACTGTTCAAAAATGTACCCATCCTTGCCTTAAAAACATTTAATGAGATAGCTTCAACTGTTTCACTGGGCAAGGAATTCCACAGATTCACAATCTTTTGTTGGAAGAAGTCCCTCCTCAACTCAGTCCTAAATCTGCTTCCCTTTATTTTGACACTATGCCCCTTAGTTCTAGTTTCACCGACTAGTGGAAGCAACTTCCCTGCTTCTATCTTATCTATTCCCTTCATAACCTTAAATATTTCGGTAAGATCTCCCCTCATTCTTCTGAATTCCAATGAAATTAGCCCCAGTCTATTCAGTCTCTCCTAAGTCAACCCTTTCAACTCCAGGATCAACCTAGGGAATCTTCTCTACACCCCCTCTAGTGCCAGTGTATCTTTTCTCAAGTAAGGAGACCAAAATTGTACACAGTACTCCAGGTGTGGCCTCACCAGCACCTTATGAAACTGCAACATAACCTTGCTGTTTTTAAACTCCATCCCTTTTGCAATGAAGGACAAAATTCCATTTTCCTTCTTAATTACCTGCTGCACCTGAAAACCAACTCCATGGTGATTCCTGCACAAGGACACCCCACAGTATGCTGCAAATTTTTTACGATTTGAATAATAGTCCAATTTGTTGTTATTACTACCAAAATGGATGACCTCACATTTACCAACATCGTACTCCGGCTGCCAGACTCTTGCACACTCACTGAGACTATGGAACCACACATCAAAGAATCATAGAACCCTACAGTGCCGAAGGAGGCTCTTCGACCCATCGAGTCTGCACCAACCACAATCCCAACCAGGCCCTACCCCCATATCCCTATATATTTTACCTGCTAATCCCTCTAACCTAAGCATCCCAGAACACTAAGGGGCAATTTTAGCATAGCCAATCAACCTAACCTGCACATCTTTGGACTTCAAGTCCAAGTGAAGAACCTCAGGTCCCAGTGGAGAGTGGTTTCAGCTTCATAACACAGCTAAATCTGGAGTTCAGAAATTGCACGTTAAGAACCAAACCTTCTCCAAAGCAAGTCTTTGCTCTGCTTTTACTCTACTCTAATCAGGTTGAGCACTGACTCCAGATTAAGAACATAAAATATAAGAACAGTAGTAGGCCATTCAGTTCATCGAGTATGCTCCACCATTCATTGAGATCAGAACTGATCTATAGTAATCCTCAACTCCATTTTCTTGCCTAATCTTCAAATCCATAGGATCCCTTATTGATCAAAAATCTAGCCTCCACAGCTCTCTGCAGTAAAGAATTCCAAAGATGCACTACACTCAAAATAAATTACTCCTCATCCCTGTCTTAAATGGGTGACTCCTTTCAATGAGATTATGCCTTTTGTCACAGGTTCTCCCACAAGAGAAAGCAACCTCAAATATTCCTAGGATGAAATCTTACCACTATTCATACCCAAGGGATGGGCAGTGAGTAGATATTAGGCTGGCTGCCAAACTCTTATTTTGTCGCAGGGGGAGCATCTGCGTGAATGGCAGATAAGATCGCGCCCTTAAAATTTTAGGAATACATTTCCTCCATTACTGCAGCCATTGTCAAGTAAATCCCTTCATATCAACCCTAAGAAATACAACTGTATCCAAAAGCAACACAGCATTCATAATAGTGATCGTCAATTTGTGGATTTCCTATTTAACATGACAGATGAATAACTGAAGTCTCCAGTTCTTATTTTGCCAGAACATCATTTACAAATATAATACTGATGGAGGAAAATGTAAATTGCAGGTCAGGCAAGGGCACAAGAACACAGTATACAATCTGAAAGGAGCGCTCACAAATACAGTCCTATCAAATGTATTTTGTTTGAGCGTTCAAGATAAACATGATCCAATCATTTATGCTTTATTTTATGATTATGCAAACCTTTATTTGTTCAACAAAGAACAATTTTGACACAGTCAATGATATTTTCACAATTTCAGATGTATGAGCATCGATTAGAAACTCTAACCTGTAAATATATTGGAATGCTTCATCTCTTGCAATTATAGCAGATGAATCGACAACTATCATCCTTTATGCTGCAAAGTTAACAAGGTCAGCAGCGATTACCATCGGAATTATTTCCGATTCTCAAGTCATTACATTGAAGTTATTGATTTCTTTTGTAATTACCCAAATTTAACTTCAATAGTCTCCACTCAATAATGAAAGTTCTCCAACATGATTATTTAAAAACAAATCCATAAAAATCAAATTACAATTGATTCTTATTTTATAGACACTTTCCACAACATTAGAGGAAAAAAAGACTGTACTTAATTTTCTTAATGAAGGTCTCTGGACAGCAGCAATCATTCGTAATTATAAGTCACTGATGAGCCATTCACTTGAGGATATAAGTGGCCAAGTTAGGAGATCAGAAGTATCACAGCAACAACTGTAGACTACAGGCAATCAGGTATGAACCAGTCTGTCATCTATGACGCAGTTGCAATGCTGAGCAACTAACATCACCTGTCTTTTAAGAGCCACTGCTCAGTTTCTCCCCTAAGATTAATTAATTTTGGAAGTTTCTCCAGATCCACAACCGCTTCTTGCCTTGTTATCTCAACAGTCTGCCCTGTTTATCTTATAGCAAGAAAAAAGAGCAGGAAATAATTCAGCTTGCTGTTCTTATCCTTTTTTTTATTTAAAATTCACATCTACTTGGTTGCTTGCAGTGTTTTATCCAGAACGTCACGCCCAGATTATGGAGAATGTTGTGAAGAGTGAAATCTGAAAATGAACCATTCCAATGGATTTTAATGCTACTGAATCTTGAACACCATCATTGGTGTTCTTCCTTGTGTCATTTCTGGGTGTTTTAAAGACCAATTGTCAGAGATTAATTAGTCAGCAACTCTATTATCATTGTATAATGAGACCGCCAGGATAGAAGGTAGCAAATTAGCTGATGCCTAAGAGGTAGATCAATATTACTTAAGGTATTGAAAATGCTTTCTGATTAAAAATATTTGTATTAATTTATTTTGGACTGACAGAAGACCAGTGTTGATGGTACACAAAGTTGAAGTGTAAATAACATGACTAGAAGGGTTACGGCAGCAGGATGCCAGATGGCTTCTTGGGCCTGCTCCATCAAGTTGACATTTAAATATAAATGAGTCATCTCCATTTTACTGGAAGATAACAAAACCGAGCACATTTCTGAAAAATGATAGTAGTGGTGAAAAATAACCACGGTTTTCTTTTACGTAAGACAGGATAAGTTTTTCACTCAGAGGGTGGTGGGTCAGTGAATCGGCTGCCATCGGTGATTGTGGAGGCAAACTCATCGGGGTCTTTTAAGAGACTTCTGGATGAGTACATGGGATTTAATGGATTGAGAGTTATAGATAGGCCTGGTAGGTAGGGATATGATCAGCGCAACTTGTGGGCTGAAGGGCCTGTTTGTGCTGTAGTGTTCTATGTTCTATGTAAGGCATATTCACCCCATAGTGTTGTCGAGCAGAGGGATCTTGGGGTACAAGTACATAGCTCTTTGAAAGTTGGCACCCAGGTTGATAAAGTTGTTAAGAAGGCGTACGGTGGGTTAGCTTTTATTGGTAGAGGGATTGAATTCAGGAGCCGTGAGGTTATGTTACCACTGTACAAAACTCTGGTGCGGCCGCACTTGGAGTATTGCGTACAGTTCTGGTCGGTGCATTATAAGAAAGATGTGGAAGCATTGGAAAGGGTGCAGAGGAGGTTTACCAGGATGTTGACTGGTATGGTGGGAAGGCCTTATGAGGAAAGGCTGAGGGACCTGAGGTTATTTTCATTAGAGAGAAGAAGGTTACGCGGTGACCTAATTGAGGCGTATAAGATCAAGGGATTGGATAGGGTGGATAGTGAGAGCCTTTTTCCTCGGATGGTGATGACCAACACGACGGGACATAACTTTAAATTAAGAGGTGGTAGTTATAGGACGGATGTCAGAGGCAGGTTTTTCACACAGAGGGTGGTGAGGGCGTGGAATGCCCTGCCTGCAGCAGTTGTGGACTCGCCTACTTTGGGGGCATTCAAATGTTCGGTAGATAGGCATATGGATGATATTGGAATAGTTTAGGTTAGAGGGTCGACTGGCCGGCGCAACATCGAGGGCCGAAGGGCCTGTACTGCGCTGTAATGTTCTATGTTCTTTGCCTGCGTATGTTTCCTCCAGTTTCTCCCCAAAGATATGCAGATTAGATTGATTGGCCTTGTTAAATTGCCCCTTTGGTGGTCTGGCAGGGTAAATACGTGGGGTTACTGGAATAGGCGCCGGGTGGCATTGTTGTTGGTGCAGCCAAATGGCTTCCTTCCACACTGTAAGGATTCTATGATTTTATGACCTGGCCTCTAGTCCCCAACTTGCTAGAATTATGACCAAGATAAGGAACTCAGCAATCTAGAGGATTCTTGGTGTAAATCTACTTTTCAATATTCTATGTTATTGCTGCCCAACATTGCTGTTACAGAGTCTGCATTTTGACTTTGAACAAGATCAGAAAATCAGCTTCAAGGCAAATATTCATTATCAAATGAAAATATGCATATTCTAATTCAGAACACTTTTTCTATAAGTGCGTGCCAAGTACTTAGCCTCACCTTCTTTCCTGATCAATAAAAGCCTCCAGAAGTGATTTGTCAAACCATCGTTTTTACCAACACAAACTTGCATCCCAAAATAACTTTCCCAACACTATACTTCTTTCAAAGTATAACGTTACCTCTATTTACTTTTCAACCATAGAAAGACATCTCTTCAAAATCAGTCTAGTTTTGCAATGACTGGCTTTTTGAAAGAAATTTATGTCTAAATATATTCATTTTTTTTAAAGTATTCATTCATGTATGTAGGCAGTGTTGCCAGCATTTTTTGCTCATCTCCAATTGCCTCTGAGAAGATGATGGTGAGCTGCCTTCTTGAGCCACTATAGGCCCTGTGGTATTGGTACACCCAGTGCTGCTTGGAAGTGAGTTCCCACATTTTGACTCAATTACAGCAAAGGAACAGCGATATATTTCCAAATTGGGGTGAGTGGCTTGGAGGAGAACTTGCAGGTAGTGGTGTTCCCTCGCATCTGCTGCTCTTTCCTTTGGTTTTTGGTTTGGAATGTGCTGTTTAACAAATCTCAGTTCATCTTGTAGATGGTGCATGCTGCGGTGGAGGGAAGGAATGTTTTTGGATGGGGTGCCAATCAAGCAGGATGGTTTGTCCAAGATGGTGTCAAACTTCTTGAATGTTGTTGGATCTGCACTCAACCAAGCAAATGGAGAGTATTCCATCACACCCCTGACATATGTTTTGTTTATGGTGGACAGGTTTTGGGAAGTAAAGAAGTGAGTTATTGGCGCAGGATTTGACTTTCTATTATAGCCACAGTATCTATTGGGCTAGTCCAGTCCAGCTTCTGTTCAATTGTAAACTCCAAGATGTTGATACGCACCCATGACAAATATATTAACTATCAGTGCCAAATAGCTATCAGCCTATGATGTAGTATTTCTTTTAATGTAGACTTCCTAATGGCGTTCAAAGATTGTATGGCTTATGCCCAGAAGTACAGTCATAATTTCATTTTTGGAATCTTGATATCATACATAATATCAAGAATGCTGAATGCCTTCTACAGTTTTCTAACTACCATGACTGTTAAGTACTTTTAATTAAAATGTTATTTAATTGAATTTAATGACCTGATTACTATAACAGTCTGTCTACTCCGCCCTGCCCCCACTTCCTTCACTCTCACTGATTTTGCAATCCCACCTATTCTCACCCAAGCTTGAGAATCCTATTCCCATGTTGGTTCGGCTTACGACTGATAACTTTATAATGCCACCCCCATGATTTGCTGAGTTTCAGTCATTGCATGTTTTTCAAATATGGCCACCATGCCCTGGGAAAGTTCCATCACTCACTGGGAGCTGTAGCTCACAGAGGGAACTCAGCTCCAGAACAAGGGGAAGCAGCACAGTTCATTGGAATTACCATAGGCACATTGCCAATCCGTTAACACAAAAATATTGCTGAGAGGAACGTTCTTTTCTCCTGGCTGAAGCTTGTGCAAAGGAATGGAAAGGATGCTGGGGAGTTAGGAGGACATGACAAATGTAAGAAAATCTGTAACCTTACAAAACTGCCAAATACATCATGAAAAAAAACTCAGCAGCTGGTAAAACCATAAATAGACTTCACAATATCTAAAAAAAAAATTAATATATTGAACTCTAGGGACTTGATCTAAGCAGATGTGGTAACAAAATTATTGGTAGCCTGCTGCCATAACGTGTGGAAAGTCTCTGGAGCAGCACAGTGGCATAGTGGTTAGCACTGCTGCCTCACAACACCAGGGTTCAATTCTGGCCTTGGGTGACAATCTATGTAGAGTTTCTCCCCGTGTCTGCATGGGTTTCCTCTGGGTGATTAGGTTTCCTCCCTCATTCCAAAGAAACACAGGTTTGTTTAGTTAGCCATGATAAATTGCTCCTTAACAGGGTAAATACATGGGATTTTGGGGATGGCAGCATGGTGGCACAGTGGTTAGCATTGGTGCCTCACAGTGCCAGGGACCCGGATTCAATTCCTGGCTTTGATCACTGTTTGTGTGGAGTCTGCCCATTCTCCCCGTGTCTGCATGGGTTTCCTCCGTGTGCTCTGGTTTCCTCCCACAGTCCTAAGATTCGGTGGATTGGCTGCGCAAACTTTTTCCTCAGTGCTTCCGAACAGTGTGGCAATTCCGGGACTTTCACGGTGGTTTCATTGCAGTGTGGATGCAAGCCGACTTGTGATTAATAAATAATCTTTATGATAGGGCCTGGATGGTATTGTTCTCGAGACAGGTTGAATGGTTTGCACTGTCGGACTTCAATGATTCAAACACTTAATAACAAAAGTGAATAGGAAGTTGAGCTCTGTGAGCTGCAATGTCATGCTATCAGAGTGTCGTCCTCAAGGTGTGAAAGGCAGTGTGAATTAGGGTCAACAAAGTTTGGGCAGGATGTTATTTTGGTAGTGCTGCAAGCTTTTAAAGATACTGCATTATTATTAGCTGAGCAATCAGAATCCAAATGAAAAATTAGATTTTTTTTTCTTTTCCCACCAAACACGTATAGCACTCTGAAGTCTGTTATGAATCACATGCCTCAGGCAGCTAGTATCAGCTCTTAGCAGCTCGCAAGAGTACAAAATAGCATTTTGATAATTGGCCCTGAACAGTCGGATACAGACGGCTTGCTATTATCATCAAACATCATATCTTCTCTCCAGAAAACAGTTCAACTGTTCCAAAAAATATAGAGAGGAGAACAAAATGGAGGGAAAATACAGGCTTCTCAGAATTGTGTAATGAGTTACCATTCAAAGGTTCCCTCTTTCCATACAGATGAATTCAAATTGAGACAAAGACAAAATGATTCCCAAGTATTGTCCGAGTGATTACCTGATTAAAAGGTCGTTCCTTGTTCCGAAATAATCAAACCGTGGCTTTCGATTTTTCTTCTCTGCCTCCTCCGCTCTCCCCAGTGGCTACTTGAGCAGAAGTGCTCTTCGGAATGTTATTTCTGAATGAATTTTTGCACTCAAGGGGAGGGAGAGGTAGCGCTCGGAAGTGCAATTTTATTCCCCCACTTCAGATCCTCTTGTCAGCATCAAGATCAGAAAATAAAATGGGTAAGGTGCAGAATAAAGTTTGTGTTATCTGCCCCAATGTGGTGTCTCAGGTCCAACCCAAGAACTCCCTAAAGCACTGGCATACTATTCCACACACTCAAAACGTTCTTACATCAAATTTACTGCTGTGTTAAAAGTAACAGTTCACCCTCAACTGAGATCCACTAGAAACAGAGTTCACCCTGCCAGGGCATACTGAAAATTAGAATTCAGTTCCAACAAATCGTGAAAGAACAAAAGTAAATTATTACAGATGCTGGAATCTGAAACAAAAACACAAAATCTCAGCAGCTCTGATAGTATCTGTGGAGAGAGAACAGAACTAATGTTAGCTCTCTGACAAAAAGATATTCAGACTTGAAACATTTGCTCTGATTTCTCTGGGGAGAAAATGTTGCCACTGGAAGGGAGAAAATGGCAACAGAGCTGTTGTTTTTTTCTGTAGAAGCCCAACTAGCTCACTCATGTCCTAGCAGGCAATGAAACACACCCTGTTTTTGCCTAGTATTTTGATGTGGGTTTGGAATCAATGTGGTTGACTCTTAAATGCCATCTGAAGTTACCTGGCAAGCCACTTAGTTTCCCCACCATTTTCAGAGAACAACAAGGGATGGAAATTACATGCCTTACCATTAATGTCCCAAGAATGAAGCTTTTATTGAAAGGGAGAAAGACATTTGGATCTGTTTGCCGACATCCCATTTTGATTTTGGGTTTTTAATCATTTGTGAGACATGTACGTTACTGGCTGACAGCATTTAGTGCCCATCCCTAGTTACCCTTGAAAAGGTGATGGTGGACTGCCTTCTTGAATCGCCACGATGCATGTTATATGGATTGAACCACAATGCTGTTAGGGAGGAAATTCCAGGATTCTGACCCTGTGACTGCAAAGTCAGATATTTCCAATTCAGGATGGTGAGTGGCTTGGAGGGGAACACGCAGGTGGTGTTCACATGTATTTGCTGCCCTTGTCCTACTAAATGGAAGTGGCATTGAGTCTGAAAGATGCTGTTGTGGGATCTTTGTTAAAATGCTGTAGCGCATCTTGTCTAGTACACACTGCTGTGACTGAGCACGGATGGTGAAAGGAATGGGTGTTTGTGGATGTGGTACCAATCAAGCATGTTATTTTGTCCTAGACGGTGTCAAGCTTCTTGAGCATTGTTGGAGCTGCACCAATTCATACAATTAAGGGGTATTCCATCACATTCCTGATTTGTGCCTTATAGATGAACATACAGAAGACTGTACTCTTAAAATGTCACTTGTGATCCCAGTGATTTTCTACTAACCATGAGTAGTTATTAGACAACTGCCCCTAAATTTACAACATATAATAGATATTGGTAGTAAAAAAGTAATTTGCCACAATTAACAAAGCACCACATTCATCTCTCTCAATCAGAGGGAGACGATTGGTTCTGTCGATTGAGGGGAAACACAGTGCAAGCATGAGGCAGGACAAAGAGGCAGGTCGCCATGACTGAACACAGGTGGTATGAGCTTTGAACCTGTACAATTGGCTTCATTCTGCCTCGCACTCTAGCCAATTCAGTGAGCTAAATGACCCCCAAGTATGAGACATTTAGTTATAATCCTGATCAGAAATCCAAGGTTTTGGTAAAGATGCTTGAGGATAGATTGAATCCAGAAGGGTCTTGAACAATTTACAATATGTATGCTTTCCTCTAATATATAAGGTTAATTTCTGGAACATGTGAATGAATGCAAATTATGGTTGAACACACCACTTGGCACAATAAATGGCAAATGTGACGAAGACAGAATCTATAAATTTCTTAACAAAAGTAAACTTAGAGCTTCAGGGAGATTGATTGACTCAATCATTTTCATGAATGACTTCAGTGTTGAAGTTCAAAGATCTATCCAGCAAACTTATTCCAAACCTCATCCCAATACAGATGCCATCAATGACTGCTGGGTTTCAATCTGCTGAGATTCCATTCTCCGGGTTCTTGAGTCTACTTTGAAGCACCAACTGACAAGCACAATGTCAGTTCTATAGCTGCACTGAGCTAAATATTACTGCTCCAAAGTCTACACTCTCCTCAGTGGCCTTAGCACAACATCACCAGACTTTTGCTGCCTCTTGGATCTTCAGAACTTCCCCAGAGCTCTCTTCAATCTCCAGGGTTGCCCTTAAGCATTCTTCAATTAAAATCTGCTCCCCACCACCCTCTTCGTGTTTGCAGCCTCTTTCTTTGCTTCTCTTTTTAACCTCACTGGGATCTGAGCTTGTCTCTTGTTTGGGGCTCTCCTTTTTGGATCCTCTCCCTGACCTCTCCCTACCTCCTTTTTGGGATTCTGGCCTTCAATTGTGTTCTGCTCCCAATCTCATGACTCAAGTTTTTATGCCATTTTCTTTACTGTACAGGTGCGCTGGGCCCATTTCTCTGCTTATATATAAAGAACAACATCTATCAGGAATCTTAGCTCCTGAGCCTTGCTCTCAACTCCATGATGAGTCTGGCTTCTATAGCAGTGTGCAAACCATACAAATTGGCTACCATCTGGTAAAATAATCATCGAATCCCTGTAGTACAGAAAGAGGCCCATGGCCCACTGAGTCTGCACCGAAACAATTCCATCAAGCCTTATCCCCACAATCCTTCATATTTACCCTATTAATCTCCCCGAAACTAGGGGGAATTTAGGATGGCTAAACAACCCTACCTGCACATTTTTGGATTGTGGGAGGAAACCAAAACACCTGGAAGAAACCCATGCAGGCACGGGGAGAACAAACGAACACAGATAGTCAGCCGAGGCCGGAATTGAGCCCAAATCTCCAGCGCTGTGAGGCAGCAGTGCTAACCACAATGCCACATTAATACATCCATTGTTTACATCTTATAACAGAGTTTCAGAGAGTAATTTAAGTCCCAGTTTCATTTAAGATTACAAATTTAAGTAGCTTATCTTTTAAAGATTTCCCAATCATTCCTATCCAAAAGTCTGACTGACATTTTTTGAAATGGAAAATTAAATAATCCACTCGCATTGTACTTGTGCCAAGTAAGTACTGCACATTTATACAGATCCTGGAAAAGTTACAGGAATCCGTGGAGCAAATAATCAGCAAATACAGGAGAATGTCGTGGGTCAGATAGTACTACAAGGAGATGTACACAAGTTAATATTTGTTGTCTGGATAATTCCGCCGTTCCTGGGCTACTGCATGACTTTTGAATTGACAGTGCACTTTGAATGCATCTTGTGGTATGTGAAATTCAACACAGGAGTCCAAAATTCAAAGGGCAATTGAGCTCAATTTGTGAAAATACAGTTAGATCTTGACATAATTCCAAAATTGAGCACAATTAACACACCTCCAGATTAGAGTCTAGCGCATCATTCGTACAAATAAAAATATTTCACACTGACATTACAGTTGTGCAACAAGTACCACACAAGGCTTTCTAGAATCTAAGAGAATAATCTGCAGAGCTCATTAATGTTTAAGTGATGGTTGACTGCCAAGATTCTGTTCATTGCTGACAAGGATTCCAGGCTGCCAGTTGTCATAGGGACTTTACAATTGTGTCGAATGTTCGAAAGAACACACTTAAAATTGGAGTAACAATTTTGTGCGTAATGAATGATAGCAAGATCTTAGCAGTACTTTCTTACACTTGTGAAATATTTTCAAGTTCCATTTACAAGTAAAGCCAAGTCTTTTCAGTACTCTAAAAGGGACAAATATGAAGGGGGGGGGATTATTCCCTCAGAGGAATGCTTTCCCATTCAAAGCTCAATCTTATTCATTGCATTTTGTGTCAATGGTCACCAGACTTATTTAGTACACCAGTTACTATTCCCTGCAGAGAGAAAAAAAAAATCACTCTTCCGTGATGTGCAGTTATCATTTTCTTCATTCTGTCCATTTGCATCCACTACCACTGACCCATCTGTAACTACAAACACTTCATTCTCAGATTATAGAATGAAAAATACTCTCAATGGACTCAAACCCAATTTGATGGACAAAAGCCCATGGAAGGCTTCTGCAGAAAATACAGATCTATGGGATTGAGGGTGATTTAGCTAATTGGATTAGCAATTGGCTAGCAGATAGAAGATAGAGGGTGGTGGTTGATGGAAGTTATTCATCGTGGAGTTCGGTTACAAATGGTGTACCTCAGGGATCTGTTTTGGGGCCCCTGCTGCTTGTAATTTTTATAAATGATCTGGATGAGGGTATTGAAGGATGGATTAGTAAATTTGCGGATGACACCAAAGTCGGAGGAGTGGTAGATAGTGAAGAGGCGTGTTATAGTTTGCAGAGAGACTTGGACAAGTTGCAGAGCTGGGCCGAGAGGTGGCAAAGGGAGTTTAATGTGGAAAAGTGTGAGGTAATGCACTATGGCAGGAATAATAAATGTGTAGAGTATAGGGCTAATGGTAGGATTCTTAATAGTGTTGATGAACAGAGGGATATTGGTGTATATGTGCATAGATCCCTGAAAGTAGGCAGTCAAGTCGATAAGGTTGTTAAGAAGGCATACGGAGTCTTAGCTTTTATGGTAGGGGGATTGAATTTCGGAGCCGCAACGTCATGTTGCAACTGTACAAAACTCTAGTGCGGCCGCACTTGGAGTATTGTGTACAGTTCTGGTCCCCACATTATAAGAAAGATTTGGAGGCATTGGAGAGGGTACAGAGGAGGTTTACCAGGATGTTGCCTGGTATGGAGGGCAGGTCTTATGAAGAGGGGCTGAGGGATTTGAGGTTTTTTTCGTTAGAAAGGAGGCGGCTAAGAGGGGACCTAATCGAAACATATAAGATGATTAGAGGTTTAGATAGGGTGGACAGTGAAAGCCTTTTTCCTAGGATGGAGAAAGCTAGCACGAGGGGACACAGCTTTAAATTAAGGGGTGATAGTTATAGGACGGATATCAGAGGTAGGTTCTTTACCCAGAGGGTGGTTAGGGAGTGGAATGCCCTGCCTGCGGAAGTTGTAGATGCGCCAAGTTTGGTGGCGTTTAAGAGGTTAGTAGATAAGTTTATGGACGAAAAGGGAATGGTTTAGTTTGGAGGGTCATTGCTTTTTCCTAATTGGTCGGCGCAACATCGAAGGCTGAAGGGCCTGTTCTGCGCTGTAATGTTCTATGTTCTATTAAAAGCTATCACTGCAATGCTAGGTGCTTTTCACAGTTTAACCAAACAAAATATGAACATGGAGATGAGAGTTAGTCAAGCTACGTACATGTGGGTGAGACCATGTATTTTCTTAAAAATCCAAACACTATCTAAGCTATACAACTCCATCAATGTGTAGACTTCACATACTGGAGAAGGATAGAGGACATTAATGTACAATAAACATGGAGACTATTTCATACACAGGCAAATTGAAATTAAGATTGCGCAAACTTGGATAATGTATATCCACCACAATTCTCAGTCACTTTGATAGAAGTTTCATACTTGTTGATGTCAGACATACTTAGTAATGTAAAAGCAACTTCAGTTACTTGGATCTCAGGGATATGTTGGTGCCACTTTCATAAAAGGAGGAAGTGCAAAAAAAACATTGCTTGCCACCAATTCCAATTTTTCCTTTATAATTGTGAATGGCTGAGGAGCTATCAGCTTTGGAGGACCATTCAACAACAATGAGATTCAGTCTTTGATATCAGGGCTGCGTGTAGCACACTAGCTAGCACTGCTGCCTCACCACTCAAGGGACCTGGGTTCAATTCTGGAATTGGGTGACTGTGTGGAGTTTGCACATTCTCCCTGTATTTCCTTTGGGTGCTCCGATTTCCTCCCAGAAATATGCAGGTTAGGTGAATTGGCATGTTAGATTTCCCTTCAGAGTCTCAAGATATAATAGTAGTATTTCCGGTAGCAGTACCCAGGTTTCCTCCGGGTACTCCGGTTTCTTCCCATAATCCAATGATGTGCAGGTTAGGTTGTTTGGCTATGCTAAAAATTGCCCCTTTGTGTCCTAAGATGTGTAGGTTAGTGGGTAAAATATGTAGAGAGATGGGGGTAGGGTCTGGATGGAATTGTGTTCGGTGCAGGCTCAATGGGCTGAAAGGCCTCTTCCTGCACTGTAGGATTCTATGAAGATATGTAGCATAAATACATAGGATTAGGGCTCGGGTAAGATGCTCTATCAGAGAATCGATACAGACTTGATGGGATGAATGGCCTCCTTCTGCATGGTAGTGATTCTATGACCTTGAAAAACCTCAGTTTTGCTGATGTGAGGAGCAGAAAAATGAATTGGACAGCAAGGGGGGTGCGGAAGGGAGAATAGATCATAATAGAACAAGACCGAGAATGGGAAATCTCGATTAACTGTTCTTGAGTAGCACTTGGTGATCAGCCAAGTGTGATGCAAGTAAAGAATGTGGGCAAGTCTGCTCACCCCAGGATCGTAGTCATGGGGAGAAAGAGAAAAGGGGACATCGAGTCAAAATTAAATTTTTAGAAATTCAATTGCAAACGGTATGTGAAATTGACATTGATGTTTTCTCACCTCATCAAGATTTTCTGCAAAATAAGTATTGATTATTTTGTGCAACTTCCATTAATATTGAATGACAGCTGTGCATTTGAACATCTTTAACATTGCTACGGGCACAGTTTGATTAAATCATTAGAACACACTAAGCATTTGGAAATACGGTGGTGTTTGCTGGGACAGGGCTGATTCGAACTGCAGAGTCCAGAAATTGAAAGAAATGGCAAGGAGGTTGTCATTCTCTCCAAGTTTGTAACAGTCCATCATCTTCAGAAGGTAAGGAGGAAACAAAGTCAAACCATTGCAGGGCAAGTGAAATCTGAGGGGAAAGCTATCTTCAGTGGCCGATATCAAAAAGATGTACACAATGTGTCAAGTCAGGCAGGATAAGTGGTGTGTAGCCCACCAGCAGCACTGCTGGCTTCTCCTGCCTTATTTTCTTTTGAAGATGTTGTCAAAATAAACCCTGGAGGCAGATGCCACGATGTCACACTGGAAGGGGTGGCTCTGAATGAACTGTTCTGGCAGTCACCTCAGATGCTAACATATTGCGACACCTTTTTTTAAAGTGAAAAGAGTAAAAATCAAAAAAGAATAACAAATATTTCATGGGTTACTCCCCTCTACCACCCCTCTGTTTCTGGAATTCTCACCCCCCTATTCGGCACTCTCCCAGCAGTGTCCCCGACACTGCAGTGCCAAGGAGAAGTGTCGGGAGAAACCGGGGGCAATGCCAGGGTACTACCTGAACATGACTCTTGACTCCCCGCGGGCCCCTGGTGGGAATGGTTCACCAGATCCCTGTTCATCACGTCCTGTGAGGGGAGAGTGGTAATTCCTTATGTGGGGGGATAATACAAACGGGGAGCATGCTAACGATATTTCAATTATGGTTTCAGGGTTCCTGACATTTCGTAGTGGGAACAGTATTACGTCATTAGCAATACAATTGAGCAGGGAAATCCTGCCATTTTGGGACTCCGCTCAATTCTCTGCACCCACCACATTTCTTGATGGAAGGTCAGCACGTGATCAGGGCTAGAGAAGGCAAAAGGTCTCTTTCTGAAATCAACATTGAATGAACAACTTCAGATTGTGACCCTTCTCCTCCATCTTGACTTTTTCTTTAATATCCCAAACACTTATTGTCCCAATCCCAACCGTACCTCCTTCCTTCCCCACTGGCCCATCTGTCATTTGTTCTTTAGTTCTGATTTCACCAACTACTGATCTTTAGTCTCCCATTAATACATTCCAATATCTTACCTTCATTCAACTACTGGCACCTTCTTCCGCCATTAATGCTTCCTCTGTGTCATGATGTACACATCTATGTTGCAATCTCTCTTAGCTCCCATTCATCAACCATTGACCTTCTACTTTGTTCCAGCAGCTTCAGTTCCTCTGATACAATATACAATCCAACACATTTCTCCCTTTTTTTTAGCTGTGAAGTGACACAGACTTGAAATGTTAACTCTATTTTCTCTCTCCACAGACACTGCCAGACCTGCTGAGTTCTAGTATTCTCTATTTAGGATTCTTTAGAGCAGAGTTCTCCAACTTTACAAGGAGTGCTGGAAAAGCAACTTCCAGCGTGGAGCCAATAAGTTGGTTCAAAGATAATATGTTCACCTGTTGGACTTATTTCCAGCAAAGACCAAACCACTCACTGATTGCTGTTAACTGCTAACAAAACAATAATCTGAATCTAAATTCAAACTTTAAATTGAACAATTCTAATTTATTCAGGTCCAACGTTCTATAAAACCATTCACTGAAGCAATCTTGAGAAGGAACTTTTACCAAAGTTACTTTGCACTATGTAACAAAGTATGTTACATACTTTGGCAGTCAAGTCGATAAGGTTGTTAAGAAGGCATACGGAGTCTTAGCTTTTATTGGTAGGGGGATTGAATTTCGGAGCCGCAACGTCATGTTGCAACTGTACAAAACTCTAGTGCGGCACACTTGGAGTATTGTGTGCAGTTCTGGTCCCCACATTATAAGAAAGATGTGGAGGCATTGGAGAGGTACAGAGGAGGTTTACCAGGATGTTGCCTGGTATGGAGGGCAGGTCCTATGAAGAGAGGTTGAAGGATTTGAGGTTGTTTTCGTTAGAAAGGAGGCGGCTAAGAGGGGATCTTATTGAAGCATATAAGATGATTAGAGGTTTAGATAGGGTGGACAGTGATAGCCTTTTTCATAGGAGGGAGAAAGCTAGCACGAGGGGACACAGCTTTAAATTAAGGGGTGATAGTTATAGGACGGATATCAGAGGTAGGTTCTTTACCCAAAGGGTGGTTCGGGAGTGGAATGCCCTGCCTGCAGCAGTTGTAGATGCGCCAAGTTTGGTGGCGTTTAAGAGGTTAGTTGACAAGTTTATGGAAGAGAAGGGAATGGTTTAGTTTGGAGGGTCATTGCTTTTTTTTTTCAGAATTGGTCGGCGCAACATCGAAGGCCGAAGGGCCTGTTCTGTGCTGTAATGTTCTATGTTCTATGTATCAAAGGTTCACAAGGCAGTAAGAAACACAGGAAATTGGAGCAGGAGGGGCTGTTGGGCTCTTTAAGGTTACTCCACTATTTATTATGATCAATCAACTCAATAGCCTGATTCTACCTTCCCCTCATATTCTTTGATCTCCTTCGCCTCATGGACTATATCTAACTCCTTCTTGGAAACATTCTATGTTTTGGCCTCAACTACATTCTGTGGTAGTGAATTCCACAGACTGACAACTCTCTGGATGAAGGAATGTCTTCTTTCTGCATCCTAAACCGTTTGCCTTGTATACTCAGACTGTAACTATTGGTTCTAGATGCCACCACCATTGGGAACACCCTTCTTGTATCTATGCTGTCTCATCCTGTTAGGATTTTATAGGTTTCAATGAAATCATCCCCCCCCCATTCTTCTGAACTCCAGCAAACACGTTCCTAATCAATGAAATCGTACGTCCATTCTACCATGCCAGGAATCAGTCCCTCCACTCAAAACCTTCTCAGGGTGCAAGGCACAGCTAATTGATTTAAGATATGAAGAAGTTAGACATCTTTTGATTCCATGTTGCTAAAGATTGATTCCCAATTTTGTTTTTTCAAGCACTGAGTATGAAAATTCTGACCTGCAAATAATTCAGTACAATGTAAGTGGAAATGGGACTCACTGAAACACAGATGGAAGCCAGCAATGGAATAACATCACAGCGACTGAATGTTTCGATTCAAATTTGGCAGAGAATCATGAATGAGGTTTCAAATTCAAAATAATGACCAAACTGAAGAGGAATGAGTGGCGTGCATCTTTGAAAACCAATAGAACATGGCTACCACTATTGCTGCTTACTGTGCAGTGAACATCTTAAACTAATTTTTTGAAAATGATTTGAAAATTATAATGCATAAAGTCCTCACTGATGCAACATATGGTTCTATTTTTAATAGCAATGCTTGACTTCCAAAGGGAATTCTCACTCAAAGTTGCATTCCTCCAAACACAAGCTTATTATAGTATCTTTGAGCAATGTTCAATTCAAATAGAAATATCTAAAGAAAAATCTAAGCTATTCAATTAACACTTTAAAGCAAACTAGATCCCTCAAGGCATTTTTCAAGGTGAATCAGAAAACTCATTGATTTTATTTCACAAGTGCAAACAATATAAATATTTGAACCTTCTATAATCATAGTGTAGCTTCAAGATCATATCACTGTTTTGACAGGGTTCGTGCAATCTTTCTAAATGTCTGGTAGTGAACAAAAGACAAAAATGTTTGATAACTCCGACCATCTCACTACTTTCTGCACTGAGTTTCTACAAATTCAGGGAAGTCATTTTAATTTTCAGAGTTCTTCCTGCTATTATACTCCCCATTCTTGTACTTGCTTTCTAGGGAGGCTATTTCTAAGGCACAAAAATCAACCATTCTGCACTCAGTTTGACCCTTTCATTTGGACCCATCTTATGAAGGATCATAAAGGTAGAGGTGTGGTGCATTCAAACAATCATTTAATAGCGTAGATACACACTGTCAAGAATTGATTCAGAACATTTTCCTGAATCCCATGGAATCACTGCAATGCAGAAGGAGGCCATTTGGCCCATCAGATCTGCAGGGACTCTTTGACAAAGTATTTTACCCAGGACCTCTCCCCACGCCTATCCCTGTAACCCCATATATGGCTAATCCATTTAACCTGCACATCTTGAGACACTAAGGAGCAATTGAACATGGCCAATCCACCTCATCTGCACACTTTGGACTGAGAGAGGAAACCGGAGCACCCAGAGGAAATGCACACAGGGATATGGACAGACAGTCACCCAAGGTTGAAATTTCACCCAGGTCTCTGGTGTTGTGAGACAGCAGTGTTAAAGGCTCTGACTCCATGCCACTCTTTAATTATGTTCGAAATTTTAGTTGTAGTTTGGAGGAGCCAGTTTAATAACAGGTGAATTGATCATACTGAATTCTCCTTCAGTATACCCAAACAGACAACGATAGCATGGTGACTAGGGAATTTTTGACAGTAACTTGAGAGCAGAATGAATGTAAGTCTACTTGTGACTAGTAAATAAATAAACTTCTTAATGAACAAAAGGAATTTGGAATGGGTTTTTTAGACTTTCCATGAAGTCGGGTGAAAAAATCATGTGTTTTTGATTCATTGCTAGAAACTTTAAGCCAATTAGCATGCCATGTGATCTGGAAATATTTACCACTGTTTTACAAACATGTGCCTGACAGATGATGTGGACATGCAAGACGCTGAAAGCAATGTGGATGCTTCTTTTTCAGAGGTGATTTCGCATGTGAACCTTCCCAATCGAAAAATCATTTGACACCATCATTAAAATTACACTTGAAAGAAGAAAGCATTGCTATAAGACATGGACATTCTCAGCATTGCAATTTCTCCCACGAAGCAGGCACAGAGGGAAAAAAAAAAGCCTTTTACATTTCAGAAACAATTTTGAGATTATTTATAAGAATCTGAAAGCTGGTCTAAGTTCCAGTGTCCAACTTAGAAAACACTTTGACATTTCCTTGTGCATTTTTTTGCAACAGATGGGCAAGGCCACATGAAAGCAACTCAATGGCATTTAATGTTCTCTGTCTGATATGTTTGAACTTGTTTCTATTAAAAGGGAACTACTAAGAGTCTCAAGAAGATGAATGGTCGCATTATTCCCCTTTGCACTCATTGTCACTGCTGAAACCTATCACTAATCATGGAATTACATCATTCTGAGCATGGTGTGACAAGGCTTTTGAATTATGACTGCCTGTCATTTCCTTCTGCATTTCATCTTAATGTCAGCCTCATCAATGATTATCCCTGTTGGGTATAAATTTGCATTGCAGCAAGTTTGGCTGCTGCAGTGAATACTGTTCATTTTTAATAAGATAATATCAAGCCTTTTTCATTCAGTCTGCTTTGAGATTACGTTGGTCGTGCAGGTGCAGCTAGTCTAACATTGAGCATCAAGGCAGAATAAAATTCAGAAATCACAGCTAATTTTACCTGAGTCCTGCATGACACTTTAAAGATAAATTCATTGTGGCAGCAAACATCTGCCCAGGACGTTAAGCTGCAATTAAAGCTGATCATTTTCTGCAATAACTTCTTCTGATTAAAGGTGTAATGGCTTGGAGATGGGAAAAATTAAATAGAATTAGCTTAGACCCAAAAGAAATTCAAGGTTTGCCAAATACCATCAGCTATAGATATCATATTTACTGAGTACATACCTTCCTCCCAGAAAATTAGGCTTTAAGTTACAGTGGCACAGTGGTTAGCACTGCTGCCTCACAGCGCCAGTGATCCGGGTTCAACTCCAGCCTTGGGTGACTGTCTATGTGGAATTTGCACATTCTCCCTGTATCTGCGTGGGTTTCCTCCAGGTGTTCCAGTTTCCCTTCAAAATGCAAACTTGAGTGGGTTAGGTTGATTGGCCATGCTAAATTGCCTCTCAGGGGTGAACTTTACTGTTCCATCTGCCACAGGAATCAGAGACGTGGACCATGGAAAGGTTCACTGACCCCTGGCAGGATTTTCCGGTTTTGGGGTGAGCAAGGCCAGAAGATCCTACCAGGGGGACTAACAGGGTTAATGTGTGGGGTTATGGGGATAGGGACTGGGTGGGATTGTTGTTGGTGTAGGTTCAATGGGCTGAATGGCCTCTTTCTGCACTGTAGGGATTCCATGGTACTATTCTGTGGGAGCAGTCAACTGAATACCATCATGCAGACACAAATTATCATGTCTCAGGGCAAATGCAAATTATACCCTCCAAATGAAGTCGTAAAATGCAAAGAATTTGGAACATATACATAGTAGTGAATTGCAACTTTAACTTAATACTGGGTGACCCAGTGGCACAGTAGTTAGCACTGCTGCCTCACAACACCAAGGATCCCGCTTCAATTCCGGCCTCAGGTCACTGTCTGTGTGGTGTTTGCATATTCTCCCCATCTCTGCATGGGTTTCCTCTGGGTGCTCTGGTTTCCTCCCACAATCCAAAGATGTGCGGGTTAGGTTGATTGGCATTGCCAAGTCGATCCTGGTGTCAGGGTAAATATGTGGGGTTGTGGGAATAGGGACGAGATGGGACTGTGGTCAGTGCAGATCCAATGGGCTGAACAGCCTCCTTCCACACTGTTGGGATTCTGTGATTCTTAAATAAATAATAATGGAGTCGGCTCTTGACACATCATAGTTTTCCTTCAACTGACTTGTAAAAATGATAGTTGATCCATAATTGTCTGGACAGTAATTTCACCTCCTGAATCCCCAAAGCCTGTCCACCATTTACAAGGCATAAACACGATGGAATATTCTCCACTTGCCTGGATGAGTGCACTTCCAACAATGCTGCAGGAGCTTGATACCATTCAGCGCAAAACAGACCACTTGATTGATATTCACACCTTCAATATTCACTCCCTCCATAACTGATATATCGTGGGAGCAATTTGTACTGTCTACAAGATGCACTACAATAACTCACTCAGACTCTTTAAACAGTACCTTCCAAGCTTGCTACTTAGAATGGGCAGTGCGTACATAGGAATGCCACCACCTGCAAATTCCCCCCCAAGCCACAAACCGTCCTGAGTCGGAACCATATTACCATTCTTTTACTATCACTGGGTCAAAATTCTGGAACTCCTTCTCCAACAGCACTGTGTGTATATATCTGGTTACAGTAGGAAGTCTCATGACACCTGATTAAAGTCCAGCAGGTTTATTTGGTAGCTTGAGCTTTCACAGCACTGCTCTTTCAAGCAGTCCAATGCTGGCATCTCCACATTATACCTGGTTGTGAGAAACTGCAGTTATGAAGATAGGTTGGAGGATTTGAGTAGCTTTTCTTTGGAGAAAAAGAGGACTGAAAGAAACTTTGACAGAAGGATTCCAAAGCCTAAAGGGGTATGGATAGGAGGGAACTGTTCCAATTGGCAGGAAGCTGGAAAAATCAGAGGGCACAGATTTAAGGTTGTTGGTGAAAGAAGGAAAAGCAATCTGGAATGCATGGCCTGACATTGTGGTGGAGGTTGGTTCAAACGAGACATTAAGGAGAGAATTAGATGATTATTTGGAAGAATGGCTCTGGGTGAAATGTTCATTTTGAGAGCTGATGCAGAAATGATGGGCTGTGGGGTAGCACAGTGACACAGTAAATAGTGCTACTGCCTCACAGCTTCAGGGACCCAGGTTCAATTCCCAGCTTGGGTCACTGCCTGTATGGAGTTCGCACATTCTCCCTGCATCAGCGTGGGTTTCCTCCATGTGTTCCGGTTTCTTCCCACAGTACATAGATGTGGGAGTTAGATTGATTGGCCATGCTAAATTGGCTCTAATGTCAAGGGGACTAGCAGGGTAAATATGAGGGATTATGGAAATAGAAGCTGGATGGGGTTGTGTTTGATACAGACTCGATGGGCCAAATGGCCTCTTTCTACGCTGTAGGCATTCTACGAATGGCCTCATCCTATATTGTAAGAATTCTGTAATTTCCACTACACGCAAATATTCACTCCATAATTAGCAGTTAAAGCTCATTTATTAGTGTCACAAGCAGACTTACATTAACATTATATTGTGTAAATTCTCTAGTTCCCACACTTCAGTGTCTTTTCGGGTACACTGAGGGAGAGTTTAGCATGGCCAATGCACCTAACCAGCACCAGACAGTGGGAGGAAACTGGAGCACTCGGAGGAAACCTACATAGACACGGGGAGGGTGTGCAGACAGTGGCCCAAACCAGGGATCAATCCTGAGTTTCTGGCACTGTGAGGCAGCAATGCTAACTACTGTGCCACCATGCAGCTCCCCCAAGGTATCTGAAAAAAAGAAGTTACAGAACAAGACTATGTTACTGTCCTTCACTGCCTTCATTAATAATATCTTCAACCTCTCAGGCAGAAGCTAATATTTCAAGTAGCACATGGGGAAGCACAGTTAATGCAGCAATGAACACACTGCAGCATGAGATCTAACAGCTTTCAGATGAGATGTAAATGTGCAATTCTGTTGGCCATTCATGTGGGCGATAATAATGGAGACAAACGCGGATAATAAAAACCGTACATGCCAAATTGAAAAAAAAAGTGTTCTGCGACACTGCAGCCAGTAACTGGAGCTGTAATAAATAATTGCGTTAACTTTTAAAAAAAAACAGCGAAAGCACATCAAGAAAAAAATTACAACTCAGCAAGGGGCTATTACACCAGCATAATTATTCTATCATCAAAGTCTTTGAATAAAGACCCATTCTTCACACTTTGTCACAATGACAAACGGCATCTGTAGCTCTGTAAAAACAAATAGACACTTGGATTAAGATGACTGTGGGTTCGGGTCCCCTTCAGAGATTGGAAGAAAATTTCAGCTCCCACAGCAGTGTAGAACCTCGGGAATGCTGCGGCATCAGCAGTTGGATGAGATGAAAATTTAAGCCCTCTTCATTGGATTTAAAAGACCCCAGGAGAGTCAATTCTCACCTGGCAGTGGTAACATTTTCAGCGTTTTGGCTAAGATCAAACCTAAGATCAGATGCCATGTTTTTTTTCTTGTCAGCTTGAATCTTGTTTACCTCTCTTATGAGGACCAAGAATTGGGTTCAATTGTAACTTAAGTTGTTTTTTTTTGGAGCACGCAAAGGAGATGAATGAAGGGCTCACCAGTTCCGCTCTGTGCATTGGCTTTGTAACTGTAAGAATGGAATAACAAATAAAAAAACTCATGGAATTTTTCAAAAAAAAACGGGAAGGGAATTAGAAACAAGAAACTAGAAGCAGGAGGAGGCCATTCAGCCCTTCGAGCATAGTCCACCATTAACATTGATCATGGCTGATCATCAAAATCAATTTCCTGATCCTGCCTTCCCTCCATTTCCCTGATTCCTTTAACTCCAAGGGCTATATCTGATTTCTCTCCTGTGTATTATTTATCCCTTAACCAAAAGTCTAAGGTCACGCTCCAACCAACTCAAGAACAGCTTCTTCCTTGCTGCCATCAAACTTTTGAATGGACCTACCTCGGACTAAGTTGATCTTTCTCTCCACCCTCGCTATGACTGTAACACTACATTCTGCACTCTCTCATTTCCTTCTCTATATGCGGTCGACTTTGACTATACGGCATGCAAGAAACGATACTTTTCACTGTAAACTAATACGTGATAATAATAAATCAAATTAATAGAACCAATGATCATTGTCTTATTACTGTTTACTGGGTGCTTTTGCTGTGCACAAATTGGCTGCCTTGTGCAATAGATTAAAATAGATTCAGCTGTCAGATCTACAAAGGATCTTGATACACAGATCTGCAAGTGAAAAAAAAAATGTTAGCATAGTAGATGTGGCCTTTCAAACATTAAAAGGGGGATTTTCTAGTCTGTTTCCACATTCCCAAACCCTGCCCCAAACTAGATCTTTTGGCAGTGAAAGAGGCCTGCTGTAGTCACCAGCAAGATGATCCAGTCCCGCCGAAGTCAATGACTGTTTGGGTTGCCTGCTGACCATACCACCAGAGAACGTACCGAAAGATCCTGCAAGCAGGAAGGGTCAGAAAATCTTGCGCAATGAGAATTCTCACTTTTGCGCAACAGGCAAAAATAGGTAAAGCAAGTATAGTAAGTTGCTGTCATGCAAGAGATCTGTTAAACTCTGGGTTTTGGGGCAGTACAAAAAGGTGCTGCATTTATTCACTCGTTGCTCCCAGGAATGAGTGGGATATATTTATGTAGGAAGACTTGAAGTTTCTTTACTGCAGAGGAAGTCCAGATTATAAAGCTTTTTGATATGGTAAATAGTTGGAGGTCCTTTCCACTATTTGGTGAGAGGGCAAAAAGATAAGCACAAAAAAATACAGGCAAGGAGGGCACTCCTTCACACAGTGTTAACTCAATGTCACAACAATTACGCAATTCTTCCTTCAGGCGTTTTCCTGCCTGGTTGCCATTTTGGAACTGTAAAACCCCCAAAAAAATCTTTTATTAAGCATTTCCATTTACTAAGGAGGCTTCAGACAAATCCACATCCAACAACCTGCCCCAAACATTACTTCGCTGCACCTTCAGTGACGAGTTAATTGAAAGAAATTAGGAAACAAATCTTTATACACAGTTGATTAGTTCGTATGATTCCCTGTTTCAAGTTTATAGAATATTTCAAAAAGGAATTAGATTGGTATTTGATAAGGATCAATATTAAGAGTCTTGGGAGGGAGCAAAGAGAATGGGATTATGCCTGGTAATTTATAAAGAAAAATATTAAGGTCATAAAGGAACTGAAAGCCTCTTTCTGTGCTGTAAATTTGTTTGATTTTGTCTAACTTTGTAACATAAATGTGAAACAAAATCCTAAAAATATGTTTTGAGCAGATTTGCAGACAAATTTCTTCAATCCATTGATTCGCTTTTTATAGTTTTTAAGTACTGTTTTGTCAGGTGCATTTTCTGCAGATTAGTATCCATCAAACTATTTTTTATATTCATTCGTGGAACATGGGTATCGCTGGCTGGGCAAGTATTTATTACTCAGCCCTAGTTACTCTTGGAAGACAACTGAGAATCAACCGCATGCTGTGGCTCTGGAGTCACATGTGGGCCAGATTTTCTTCTTTGAAGGGCACTTCCTAAACCAGATGAGTTTTTCTGACAACTGACAATGATCATCAGTAGATTCTTAATTATAGATTTTTTTTAATTGAATTCAAATTCCACCATCAGCCATGGCAAGAGTCGAAACCGGATCCCCAGAACATTAGCTGAGTTTTGGGATTAATAGTCGAGTGATAATACCACTGGGCCATCATCTCCCCAAAGTCAATTCTGCCCTAGTTGTCTGGTCAGAACATTTGTGATTGTTGTGTTGGAATAAACTGATCCTGATTCTTGGCCACTTTTATCAATGTTGGCAATTATGAACATCGCCCTCTGCAAAACAATTTTCCATTAAGAACTGGCATTTAAGCCTCGGGTTCTATTGCAGTGGGCATGTTGGAGATGGATAGACAAAATTCCTATGGGAATTGGAGTATTTGGTTATTTTAACTCTTGGCCATCACTTAAATATTGCATCACTCTCTCCCTCCCAAAACTGGCCGGTGTCAGGCCAATAGGTAAGGATGGCAAACTACCTGGAGCCTTAAGGACTGGTGTCCTTAGCATAACTTCAGTGCTGGGGAAGGGTTTCCACAATTGCTGCCAGCACACAGTAGGAGAAACAAGCCTTGGACTGGGAAAAGTTCAGGAATTCCTTGCAGGAACTAGCATGAATACTCCGGCTCCTAGGTGCCCGTGAAGTGTTCCCACAAAAATATCATTTTAAAAAATAAATAACATTCGTCAGTCTTTTTCTGGCCAGTTGACATCTCGTATCATGATTTGGCTGTCCGATTACATGAAGTGTGTTAAATTCTTTATTACTTGAGGGGTAACTGCAAGAACTCAACTCCACAGACAGGAGTAAGGGAACACACATTTTCATTGCAGTCTTACTTGCTCCACACCCCAAACTAAAACTGTCATCTCAGGGTGGTTCCTGGGCAGATCATCTGACATTCTCTTAAAGGGACTACCTCCCAACATATATAATGTAGGACCCGACCTGAACAACTAGTGTCACATCTCAGATATTTTACTACAATTGTGCAGGCTGTTGGTGAGGCCACACCTACAGTATTGCGTGCAATTTTGATATCCTTATCTGAGGAAGGATGCTCTTGCTATAGAGGTAGTGCAGCAGAAGTTTACCACGTTGATTCCTGGGATGGCAGATCTGTTCTATGAGGTGAGATTAAGTCGGTTAGGATTATATTCGTTGTAGTTTAGAAGATTGAGTGTGGATCCTGTAGAAATTTATAAAACAGGGTTAGACGGGGTAGATTCAGAAAGAATGCTCTTGAAGGTGCGAGAGTCCAGAACTAGCTGTAATAGTTTGAGGACAAGGGGTAAACCTTTTGGAACCAAGCTGAGGATAAATTTCTTCATGACGTGGAGATGCTAAAGTTGGACTGGGGTAAACATAGGAAGAAGTCTCACAACACCAGGTTAAAGCCCAAACAGATTTATTTGGTCGCAGTAGCTGCTCGCTTTCAGAGCACTGCTCCTTTCCCAATTTGTTCCTGAGATCAGACAGGGCATTGCATCCAACTGGGAGTCCTGAGACAGGTTGAAGATTAGAGCCCAGGCATTATTGAAATCTTTGGCACTGCTAGCACGAGGGGACACAGCTTTAAATTAAGGAGTATGGGTTATAGGACGGATATCAGAGGTAGGTTCTTTACTCAAAGAGTGATTAGGGAGTGGAATGCCCTGCCTGCAGCTGTTGTAGATGCGCCAAGTTTGGTGGCGTTTAAGAGGTTAATTGATAAGTATATGGAAGAGAAGGGAATGGTTTAGTTTGGAGGGGCATTGCTTTTTATTTTGGTCGGCACAACATCGAAGGCCGAAGGGCCTGTTCTGTGCTGTACTGTTCTATGTTCTATGTTCTAAGTCCCCAGATTCCGTTGTTCCTTCATTGGCAACTGTTTGCAGCCAGGACAGTTAGTGAAATTTTGCAAGCCCAGACAAGTCCTTTAAGACTTGATTACCTGTAAAGACTAGCATTCCAACCATTATTTTGTAAATTGAATTTGTGTCCTTATATGCTCTGTTTGTGAACTGATATCCCACTCACCTGATGAAGGAACAGCGCTTCAAAAGCTAGTGGCTTGGGCTATCAAATAAACCTGTTGGACTTTAACCTGGTGTTGAGAGACTTCTTAATAAATTTTTTCAACCAGAGGTGGTGAATCTATGGAATTCACTACCACAGAAAGTAATTGAGGCCAAAATGTTGTCTGATTTCAAGAATAAATATAGTTTTTGGGGCTAAAGGGATATAGGGGGAAGAAAATTAGGATATTGAATTTAATTATCAGCTGTAATCATAATGAATGGCACAGCAGGCTCGAAGGGCCAAATGGCCTCCTTCTGTTTCTAGTTTCTATGTTTCCATGTTTCAGTATCAATAACAAAACTGGGTCATGATTTTTGAGTTAAATGTTGGAGACTGCATACTTGGAAGGGTTGTCATGGCCAACTTGAAAACCAGCTAAGATGATATAGCATCCGCAGGCAAGTTACAGACTGCTTCAGTTGACTTGGTCTAACTTTCAATCCTCTTCATTTTCCACTCTTACCCGTGCAAAAGAGCTAAAATTGAAACAGCCTGTCCTCGCATCATTTGCAAAGAAATGTGCTCAAATACCAATTGCCCAATTCCTCTTTCAGGAAGTAACTTTGAACTGCTACAGACATAATATTTGTAATCTGCAGTTGCCAGTGGAGGCACAACATAATCTGGAGACTTGTACCAAAGATTTCAATAATGTCCAAGGTCCAACCTTCAACTCATCTCAGGGCTCCTCGTTGGATGCAATGCCCTGTCTGGTCTCAGGAATGGATTGGAAAAGATGCAATAAACAATATTTTGTTCAAGATACAGAAAATAATAAGTTGATGTGAATGTCTAATTTTGCCAAGCGATCCCTTTCAGATGAGTCACAAGTGTAGTGTGGAAGATGCAGTAAAAATAGCTTTCTATAAACAATGAAACTTTGAATACAATTTATAATAGCAGTAAATGAGGATAATATTCACTTCTAACCTGGCACTTTGAATGTAATCTTGACCATGTCAGTATGCGGCTGAGCATGTTCAGTTACTATGCCTTTTGAAAAGTCACTCCTATTCTGCAATTTAAGATAAATATAAGAACATAAGAAATAGGAGCAGGAGTAAGCCATCTAGGCCATCGAACCTGCCCCGCCATTCAATAAGATCATGGCTGATTTGAAATCTACTTCATGCACATGATTCCTCATTAGAACATGTTATCGCATCTGCCATGTATTTCCTACAGCATACTAACATAATTGCTGACTCCAGCAAAATTCTTCAGCAAATATGTTCAGAGTTTGTTAGGAAGCAGGTTTCCTATTGTCAGTTGAAGCAATTGTCAGTTGATTGCTTTGAATGTGAAAGAACATATTCTTGTTCCCAGTGATCATCCAAGACTAAATAATCAAATAAGAATCATCTTCAAACATAATTTTTCCCATTCAACCAGCTTCTATTCTGACCTTAATGTAGATTAGGCTCCAACGATTGCATTTATTCAGGTGCTTTCTCTGCAATGTGAGCCAGTGAAAGATCATTTTCAGGTCATTGTTTTTACAGGAACTACCCTTGGAATGCAAATATGAGTGGTGAAAGCCTCAATGTGTTTATCTTTCCAAGGCTGTGGCCTTCTTATTCAAAGGATTCAAAGAGCACAAAGTTTCTACATTGACTCCAAAACCATATTATGCTGCTCGCTGTGGCACTTTCCAGGGCTTGATGCAGACTGACTGACTTACTACGAATGCAAAATGAACAGCAGTTTGTTACTGTTGGTGATCTCTTCATGCATTCAGTGAGTGTGGAAGGCACAAGATGGAATTGTAATATCCTGTTATTGCTAGAGATAAAGGCAGGTTTTCAAGTTCACACAGATTGTCTCCTGATATTTGACATGCTGAGCATGTCTATTTCACTTGAGAACTGCCAACTTGTCAATTTAACTCCACCAGAGAAAGCTGTCTGACCATGTATGTGGTGTCTCACCAAACTCAAGTAGTATAATTTCCTATTATTTTCAATAATACTATCACTTTTAAGCATATATTTGTTGACTCATATCGCACTGACTTACCAAGCTATGTCATGACTTACCGCATAGTCTCTACTTCTGTAAAATGGCTGCCATTAACCACTTCTCAAAACACCTATTCTCAAAACTTCTATTTTCCTCAATTATTCTTATCTTTAGCACTACTTTTTTTTGTCTAAAACCTATGAAATGATTGCTTCATAATTATTCAACTATTTCACTGAATCTAAAGCCCTTCACATCACTCTCCAGGAAAGTCACTGACATCACTGGACAATGCCCCACCATTCCTCCTTAACCCTCTTCACAATCATTAGTACTTTCAACCATTTTGACTCTTCATGTTACCAGTCTATTGTCCAGAGTCCAACTCTTTGACAAATCTCTTGCTCTCACGGTTTAATTCCTTCCAGAATATTGATGCCATTCCTGCAGTCATTCTGCTCATGTCATCTGTGTGTTCCACACTCAGAAACACAATTTTACACCTGTATTTCACTGCTAATTTGAGCTCTCTACTTTCTCGTTCAAAGTTCCTGTTACTCAGAATGCCTGTGTGCAGTGCACTGCTGAACAATCTCAATTTGGTGTCACTGCACTCAGATCTTGGAAAGAAAAAGTCCTGTGCTCGACTGTGACTTGAATTGACTTTCAATTATTCCTCCAGCCTTTTCCACAATCAGTGTGACATAGTGAGATCAGAAACTCCAAATGGTGCAACTCTACAGTGGGACTTGCTTGGGAGGATAAACCAAAAAAAAAATCCCACTGTTACTGAGTTATCTTGAGCTGATGTACATGTTTGATTTGATGAAAGGCCTGCACCAAAATAGTCGGCCTGGCTTTTCTTTTCTTACACGCAAATCTTTTGCATTTCCAGCCTTTTCACTTCTTCTTAAGGCTACGTCCTGTGGCCGTGTATGACGTTTATCATTTATCAATTGGGAATGTGTGCAGGATGCTTGTGAGAGATTACCTATTTTCATGTCTTTAAATGCATCATTTCTTTTGAAATGATCCACAATTCTTGTAAGCATCGGCCATTTGAAGAGAATAAAACTCTCTCAGTACATGTTGAATTGAAATGCTAACACATCTTGATTCTGTTCCTTGAAATTTTATGTCATTTTATGTTGACATGACAAAACTCTCATTATCAGGAATAATTCGCGAATATATAGCTGACTGACGTTTCTGTGGCTGCAACTATTATCAGCGCAGAGCCCTCCCAATAGTTTAAATACCGCACCGAGAAATAGTCACCTCCAGTCATCTCTTGGTTAAGTAACAAGTAGACATTTTTTAAAAACACATCTCAAACAAAGATAAAACAGCAGAAAATCACAGTGTCCTTCGGACCATCATATCTATGCTGCGCTTATGGTTACAGCAACCAAAATTGAATTCCACCATGCTGCTGTCTTGCAGCTTGCACTGCTTCAAACATGTATCTAAATTCCTTTAAGCACGCAATGGTCTTCGCTTCAATGACTGCCTTATCTGCATAAAGAACCTTTTCATAGCCACTACCCTTGCTTTCTTGCTCTTCGCCTTCACAACCTCAAAAGAGCTGATGATCAGAATTTCTTGTCCATCTTTAAACAAAAACATAGAAAATCTATCTGCCTGTCTCTTCCCTGATTATTATGTTTGAAAAGTTGCGAAAATATCAGTCAACCTTGAATGCTTATGTTGTTTTCTCCTCACTCTAAGTATCCACTTGGTACACAAAGCTAATTCACAGTGGGTACATTCAGTCATACAAAGCCTCCATCATAACCAGGAAATATAAACAGTTAACTTTGCTAATATGTGCCATCAGGCTCTAATGCATTTGCCAGTACACAAGGGTTGGTCCCTTTGTCCTTCACTGCCTTATTTTTTGTCCTTTGTTTTAAGGGGCTTTTAGATAAACACATGAACATGCAAGGAATAGAAGGATATGAACGAAGGGTAGGCGAAAGGGATTAGTTTAATTTGGCGTCATGTTCAACACAACATCATGGGTCAAAGGCCCTGTTTCTGTGCTGCACTGGTCTACGTGTAGTCAGCTGTTGAAAATTCTAGCATCGTGCCGAAAATTCCATTCTGAACCCTGTAACAGTTAAACAGCAATTCTTGAACAATAGAGGAATTGTTTGATGACAGTTTACATTAAGAATCTCCTTGTCACACAGCAAACAAAAGCGGAATCAAGTGAACATATAAATCGAGTAACCCGGGCAATTAATGTTGAAGATAAATTATAAGCGTGCTGACAAATCACTACAACTCTACAAGGAAATCACAGAGGTGAATGCATTGTCTATAAAATTAAATAAAGTGGATACAACTGAGAGAGAGCCAATGGTTAGAGAAGTGCGGCAGAGTGAAACAGTGGTTAGCACTGCTGCCTCAGAGCACAAAGGACCTGGGTTCGATTCCAGCCTTGGTTGACTATCTGTGTGGTGTTTGCATGCTCTCTCCATGTCTGCTTGGGTTTTCTCCAAGTCTGCTCCAGTTTCCTCCTATATTCCAAAGATGTGCAGATTAGCCATGCGAAATTGCCCCTTACAGTCAAGGGAGATTAATAGGATGGGGTAATGGCAATAGGGCATGGGTGGGATTGTTGTCGAAACAATAGGCCAAATGGCTTCCTTCTGATTGTAGGGATTCTACGATTCTGAAATAAATTGGGCGGATGAGAAGTTTAGATGCGAAACAATCAGCAAGGTGACAGGTAAATTAATCCACTGACTCACATTATGGTAAGGAAAAATTCACAGTCACAACACTGTGTGAAGAGCTTCTCATCTTGACTAAACAATCACAACTGACAGAATGACTTTCTCCACCCAGAAATTGTTTGTGGATGGGGGTGAAAATCATGGCCAAAATTTTACCGTTCTACCCACCATAGGAATCAGAGCAGGAGCTTGTTTTCAGAACAAGCAAGGCCATAAAATCCTGCCCCAAATCTTTCACACAGGAGTCATTACCATTCGTAGAGCAGTCTTCTTTCTCATTCTCTTAATCACCAAATAGAATTCATCACACCAAGGCTCAAGCAGGAAGAAGTATTTTTCTATTTCTTTTAGAACGTGGGAAAATTAGATGTCCCATTCAAGGACTTTAAGAGTCAAAATCAAGATTGGCCTTCCAGTGCAGTACTGAGGGAAAGCTAAACTGCTGAGGATACTCTCTATGCCATTAAGCATTAAACTGTGCTCCCATCTGCCCTCGCAATTGGACACAAAAGAATCCACAGGGTGAGATTTCCCTATGGCATATTTCAGTGCAGAGGCAGTGGACTACCATTAGCTACTAACAGGATCTTCCAGTCCTGCTACTGTCAATGGCATTTCTCATTGTTTGTAGTCTCTGCCATGGCAGGGGATGCCATTGGCAAGACTGAAAGATCCTGCCAGAAAATTTCAGCCATAGCATTATCTGGACAAAGAACAGGGATGTTACCCCCATTGTCCTGGTCACTTGGCATGTCATAAAATTCAGGGCTCTAGGTCAAAGTGTTGACAGATAGGATTAGCTGGGAGTTCAAGTGTTTTTAATATGTCGGTGCAGACTCAATGGGCTGAATGGCCTCTTCTGCACTGTATGATTAGATGATTCAATATTTATCCCTCACTTAAGATTACAAAAACAGATTATTTGATCCTTATGTTGCGACTGTTTTGGGACTTTACTATGGGCAAAATGGTTGCTGTCTCTTTACAGCAGTGACTGCTGCGTATAAAGCATTTTGAGATGTCGGGTGCTCACAAAAGGCATTATATCAATGCAAGTCTTTCTTTTCCTTTAGATCAATATGCAAAGTTTGTGTGGCTGACATATGTGCCTGGCATTGCAGGTGAAGACTTATGCCCTCAGACAATCTGTGAAAATTGCATTTAAGCTTCTGCATGTGTCATAGGCGGAATAATTTGAATCAAACATGAATTACAAAACAGCGAACACTGGTAGTCAGAGAGTAACTTACAGAAACTGCCAAGCTGTTCCAGGAAGCAAAGTAAAATCTTCATCCTTATGGCAATCTTTGACTCACTTCATCAAACATGCAACTTGCACTGAAATACAGCTCAACATCATTTCGAAATATACTTCTTAATAATTCCAAGAGCAATTTAATTACACGTTGGGGCGTATTTAACTGAGGTAATGGGGGGAGTGGGGGGGGTGGTGAATGGGGAAACAGGAGCTCTGAAATAATCTCCTTTGGGGAAGACACTCTGGAATTAACTGCTGGATTGCTGGATACTCACAAGGATGAGCAGTGATGGCCCATCCTGAGACCAAGCACCGCAGGGTAGTAATCCCGCACAACACCCCCACCTAACCATCACGCCCTCTATCTGCCTCCCTACCCACCCTGCACACCCCCCACACACCCTTCTTCCCTCACTCCACATACCCTCCACCCCCCTACACACTCTCCCCCAGAGGGCTGCCGGCCAGAGGCAGTGTTGCCCACTGCAGGGAGCATGAGCATGAGTGGTGGTAGCAGCTGGCAAGCACCAGGGGCAGTCCTACATTTATCCAGACCACAGGTCAATGAGGGCAAGAAGTGAGTCATCAGAGAGGGGGCTGGCCTCTCCATGGGTGTGGGTTTGGTCTAAGCTCAGACACCCAACTGTCCTAATGCCAGCTCTCTCAGTCAGTCACCGAGTGCCCTTGAATGAGAGACTCATCCTGGGAGCCCACAGCAAGTCTGATATCATGTTTGGTTCTCGGGTTTCCCAAGTGGTGACTTCGCCACCCACCAGCCAGTGCTGATGGGATGGTGCCCTTAAACAAGCATGAGAGACCTGAGGAGCAACTTTTTCCACATGGAGTGTGGTGCTCAGCTGGAATGAGCTGCCAGAGGAGGTAATAGAGGTGGATACAACTACAATATTGAAAAGACATTTGGACGGATACATGGATGGGAAAGGTTTCAAGGGATATGTGCCAAACAGAGGCAAATGAGGCTAGTTCAGTTGAGGAAACTTGGTTGGCATGGACAAGTTAGGCCAAAGGGTCTGTTTTTGTGCCATTTGTTACTCTAAATAATCTTAGGAGTGACCCACTGACAGTGTGTTTAAAGACAATACAGAGGGTATAGAAGTGATTAGCATTTTACTACTATTGATCAGAACCTGAGGAAACAGCTGTTTTTTTCTTAATCACTCTCCATCTCCCAAAGGAAAATGTGGGTCAGTATGGACGAGTTGGGCCGAATAGCCTGGTTCCGTGCTATACACCGCTATGACTAACTGCCCATGTAAGGGCCTCCATTAAAGGTAGAGTGAGCCTTTCTCCAAATAGCCTGAATATGGACCAAAGCAAGTAGGTGCCAGGGTCCAAATTCACCACCCAACCTCTCCCAATTTAATGCCTCCATCCACCCCCAAACAGGTCTGGGGCAAAGGCATTAAATTCTGCCCAATGTGTGGACTGGAAAAAATACTGAAGCTGAAAAAATAGTTTAGACTCTCAGAAGAATTGAATTTCTCAAGCGTCTCTTCATATCTTGATGTGGAATGAACGTCCTTAAAAGAAAATAGCTGCAAATGTAGTTGGGGATCACACGGGAGATTGTAAATAACCAGAGATGGTCGAATGCATTAGAGAGCACGGTGATTTGCAGCTGCTAACATCATGCAAATATAAAGCAAAGGAAGACAATCCATCAGCGCTGAATAATTTAGAGCATAAAAGTTCAATCGGTACCGAGCAGTTTGATTTATTTTACATTTGGGGGGCAAGTAACCTTGTAGGTCTTTTTGTTTGGAGATGAAAAAGAACACAGAGAGAACTGTTTTAAGAATAGGCCTGGATGATTGGAAGGGCGTTCCTCAATTGACAGTTTAAAAATACATAGATTTTTGAGAGACAAAATTGATCTTGGCTGGATTCTATTTTGAAGTGTTGCTAAGGTTCGTCAACTGCAGTCAGGGGGAGAACCCCCTCAGCAGAGGTGCTCTCCAACTGGAGGCTTTTCCAATAATAACTCCGGATTTCTGCAAATCCGCTGAAGAAGCAGTTTCCCAAGCTGCCGCATTTCTTGACTTAATCAGTCCCTTATTAAGGCAAATTCTAAATGCTGTTGTTAATTGTCTGCAGCTGGCAAAAAATGCTTCTGTCTGTCCTTGCCAACTTTCTGACTGATGGAATTCCAAAGTAAATATTCCAGCTATCGGATCATGCGCGATCACAGATCACAGTTGCATTGAAGGCACAGTTGCACTAGCTCTCCGCAACAGAGGGACACAATAGTTTTCTTTCAGAAAATCCTGTTGAGCTTCCGTTTTCACCATTATAAAAATAACAGATGATTTAGAATCAAAATGACCCAATTGCAGTGGACATAGAAGTATTGATTAATTTGAGGTGGCAGTGAATTGGAAACCCATTTTAATCTTGTTAGGGTCTTGGACACAAATCCCAATATAATTTACAAAGCCAGACTAGATCAACAATTTTCAATTTTTGATTTAAATGAGAATTGCTGAATAGGATGCTTCACTGTTCTACTGACAAATTAGGGATCTTATTGTAAAATAAACGAGTCGTATCACAGTTTAGATGCAGCTCCAACAAAATGAAGCAGGTAAACTTTAAACCATTGAACAAACATTACAAGTAAAACAAAATCCTGTTTCTGATATATCACTATTTCAGTTCCAAATAAGTTATATTTCTAATGTATCACTATTTCAGTTCCAAATAAGTAAATACAGTCAGCAATCCCAGGCACACTTGATATAAATAGAGTTAACAATCTTGAAGCTTACGGAGAAGTTTTGATTTTCGGAGCAGCTGATAGAATCATAGTGCAGAAGGTGACCATTGAGTCCACGAACACACACCAACACCCATCCCACTCAGGCATTACCCCCGTAACCCCATGTATTTACCTTACTCATCCCCCTGACACTATGGGACAATATATCATGGCCAATCAACCTAACCTGCACACTTTTGGACCTAGAAGAAACCCACACAGACACAGAGAGAATGTGCAAACTCCACTTAAGCCAGTTACACGAGGCTGGAATTGAACCCGGGACCCTGACGCTGTAAGGCAGTAGTGCTGCTTCTGTCCTTAGACAACCCCAGCCAGAAACTGAACAGAGAGTTGTTTTTCACTTTCTGCTGCATCCCTAACTTGTCCAATTAACCATATTACACATGCTCCTGCATATCTAATCCCACCTTCCATTTCTTTAATCAAAAAAAAAACCCCAAGGGATATTTTCTTTTATAAACAAAAGTTCATCAGCTCTCCCCTAGGTGAACACTATCTGGTTAAAATGGGTAATTATCCTGCTTTCCTAGCATCTGTGCTGTATTCCCTCCAGACATACTGACACCAGGTAGCAAAGAACTGAATTTTACAATAGTCCCCTTAGGGCATAACTATATCAATTTCATAATATCATCACAGTCCACATTATTTATTTTTAAACCACTGAAGGTTGAGTGCAGCCTAACTTTCATCCTTGGAGTATGACTTAGTAACAAATGTGAGAAACCGTCAATCAAGTTTGTTGCCAAATCAAACTTCAATCATTAATTATGATGAATTTCAGAATGGAAATGCAAAAAATATGAACATACAAACTAGGAGCAAAAGTGGTCTATTTGGTCTCTCAAGCTTGCTCCGCCATTCAATAAGATCATTCCTAATCTGTTTGTGTTTCTAATTCCACATTCCCCATTGTCCTCCCGATAACTTTGATTCCCTTACCTCATAAGAATTTACCAACCTCCAACTTAAAAATATTCAGTGTCCCGGCCTTAAAAAAGGCAGACAATAAAGTCACAAGACCCTCAGAAACTAATTCTCCTAATCTCTGTCCTCTGAGGGCATCCCCTAACATTGGCCCGGAGCTCAACCACAAGAGGAAACATTTTTTCCACGTCCAATATGTGAGTTGACCATTTGATATGTAATGAAATCTGGAATTTTCTTTTGTTTTGAATTCTGCAGGAATATTTCCTTCATGCGCAAGTATAAATGAACTATTTATCCCTCGCCCTTTAACCTGAAAACCTTGCCAGAGATTCAATCGCATCTCTAAGGTGTGAATTAACCAGCCTTCCAGCAACCTGTTTCACTTTCTGTACAAATGACGTTATAGTTATGCACATACTGAATGCAACCTGTTCCATTTTACATTCCGTGTAATGAATTCCAGGGAGAAAGAAAAGTTGGAACAAGTACAGAGAATGATGATATGCTGCATTGCAAGTGCTGATTATAGATTGCTTAAAAGTGCTTACAACTTTAAACTAAAGAATCTAATGGGAGGAAACACTTCTTTATTTTAAGTAATATGAGCACAGATTACACGCTAGATTCCTTCCTTTTATCATAAATAAATGTCTGCAAGCAATTTGTAATTGGTGGTGCCAAAAACCTTGATGCAGAGATGCTAGCTAGAATCAGATCTATGCAAATATCTGGCACAACTCCAACAGAGTTTCAAGAAAACAAATATTTTCTCAATTAAGGCCCCAATTTAATAGTCTTCACAAGTGTGCACCTAAATCACCAGGGTTCTCAAGTAAATGAGAACTGGTTACAGTTGATTAACTTTAGGCCAACACTGAAGGTAGAATTATCACCACGAAGGCACCAGTGACATGCGATGTGCATGAAGGCGATCATAAATTATCACTGAGCACTGTTACTCGAACACAAGGATGCTGGGATCGAGCACCAGCTGGTTGCATTCCACAACATATGTGGTGAGGATTGCGGAGGATATTTTCCAGGTGGTGATAAGATTGGAGGAGACGATGCAGAAAAAGGGTAGTTGTTCACAGGCATGGAAGCGAAGGAGGAAAGAACCACCAATACAGACCCCTGTCAGTCAGCAGTTGTTCGGCATGTGGGCAGCACCCAACACGTATTGGAAGAATAAGCTCAGAGTCAATGAAGCATTCAAAGCATTGTGCAGCAGATGATTAGCCTTGAAGAGAAAGGTGACATTAGCCTTGCCAAGGATTCTATAAATTAGAGCGGTAGACAGGTTATTTTGCAACTGCAAGCTAGAGTCCCAAGCAGTGTATTGCCTCCCAGGTGCTCGGGTAATGGACATAACCTTGAACTGACTCATAAAGCTTCTGAAAAAGAGAAATACAAATGGATCCCATGATGCCAAAGATGTGGGAAAAGCTGGCAAGAACATCTTGCAATTTAATCCAGCATCTAATTGTCTCTGCAAGAAAAATCTCAAGATCACTCCTGGTGCCACTGGCTAAAGTGATAGGAAAAGGAGATGTCAGCTGCAACAATACCAAGCAAAAAGAACTGGGGCAGAAGAGGAGAAATTCATAATTATAGAATGCTAATACATTCCAGAACAGATAACGTTTTACAGAGAGAACGGGTTAACAACTGGTAGCAAAATATTTGCAGTGTGAATAAAACAAAAAGTGGCAAATGTGTCACCCTTATTCAATAAAGGGTGTAAGGGTTCCTAGTAACATCACATCAGTTGGTTTAATATGGAATCATAGAATATAGGAGCAGGAGGAGGCCATTTGGCCCTTCGAGTCTATTCTACCATTCATTACCATCATGGCTGGTCATCCACTCAATAGAGTAATTCTGCTTTGTCCCCCCATAATCTTTGATCCCATTTGCTCCAAGTGCGAAATCTAGCCAGCTCTTGAATACATTCAATGATTTGGCATCAACTACTTCTTGTGGTCATGAATTCCACTAGCTCACTACTCTTTGGGTGAAGAAATGTGTCCTCACTGCCATCCTAAATGGTCTACCTGAATTCTCAGACTGTGACAGGTAAGATTTTAAAAACAATAATTGGGGAGAATGTTTAACAGAGGCAGGAGAAATTTGGAAAGATCGGATTAGTGAAGGCTGATGGTGGCTGACTGATCCATTTGAAAGTTTTTGATAATTAACAGAGAAGGGTTGGTAACAGGGAAACAGTGGATGTTGTTTATGTAGGTTTTAAGAAAGTGGTTGGCAAAGTACCAGGTAAAATACTGGTTAACAATATTGAAGCTTAAAGTAAAAGGAGGGTCTGAGTGAGCTTAAAATTTTAAAAAATGGTTTCAGGACATAAAGCACTGAGTCGTGGTAAATGGCAGTGTTTCAGAACAGACAATGATAGACAGGGGGCTGAACTTTCTGGCCATTCATATCTGTCCCTTCTGGTCTCAGTGCTGGCAAATAGTGGGTTGCCACAGAGCATGCGGTGAGGTCATGTGTAAATTCCCACACACACTTCAGTATGAGAACCATTGCTTTTTTTATTCATGCGTGGGACATGGGCATCGCTGGCTGGCCAGTATTTATTGCCCATCTCGAGTTCCCCTTGAGCTGTTTTCTTGAATCGCTGCAGTCCACGTTAGGGAGAGAATGCCGTTAGGGAGAGAATTCCAGGATCGTGACCCAGTGACTATGAAGGAACGGCGATATATTTCCAAGTCAGGATGGTGAGGGGCTTGGAGGGGCACTTGCAGGTGGTGGTGTTCATATTGCCCTTGTCCTTCTAAACGGAAGTGGTCATGAATTTGGAAAGCACTGTCTAAGGATCTTTAGTGAATTGCTGCATTGTAACGATATATATATTATATATAGATGAGTTGGACATTGGAGTACAGAGCAAAATTTGGCAATGATACCAAGCTTGGTGTACATCAAACATGAAGATGATATAAATTGACTGCAACAGGACATAGAAAGGGCAGACAAATGACAGATGGAATTTGCTACAGAGAAGTGTAAAGTGATGCATTTTGGCAGAAGAGATACAGAGAGGCAACAGTGAATTAATGGCACAATTTGAGGGAAGGTGTAGAGACAAGGCGTGGCCTTGGCTCCATGCGCACATCTCCGTGAAGGTGACAGGACATATTGGAAGGGTAGTTAGTAAAGCAAATGGGATCTTGAGCTTCATAAACATGTGTTTTAAGTATAAAAGCAGGGGAATGAATCTTTATCAAGCTTTGGTTAGATCATAACTCGAGCATTGCATCAAATTCTGGTCACCATGCTTTGGGGAAGGATGTGACTGAGGAATCTAGAAAGGATGCAGGAGAGAATTTCCAGAATGGTTGCTGCGATTAGGATTTCAGTTATAAAGGCTGTCAAGGGGATTGAGGAGAGATCTGATGGAAATGTAGAAGATTACAACAGATTTAGTTAAAGTAGAAAAAGAAAAGTGGTTCCCATTAAGCAACAGAAGAAGTAAGGGACACAGACTTATACATGGTGAGGGTGGGAGAGGGGTTGGATGTGAGGAAGAATATCTTTACAGTGACTGATAAGGTCCTGTAGCATGCTACCCACAACAGTTTTGGAAGTGAAGGCAATAATTTCAAAAGGATGATGGAGGAAAATAAAATTGCAGAGTTTTGGGATAGAAGGGAATGGAACTGTTTGGATTGCTCTATAGGGAATTGCCATGAACAATATGAGCCAAATGGCCTCTTTCTGTATTGTGTTGATTTTCTGGCTCACTGATAAACTGACCTCAGTCACAATATTAAACGACCACATGGAACAACTGGGCAAACGACACATACGCAGCAATTGGACTCAATATTAAATAACAATTAGGAGATAGCAGAGCAAGCTTGATTCAGAGAACAATTGGCAACATGACTATAATGAGACAGAATTTAAGCGAACAATTCAACTGATACAAGCAACTTCATAAAAATCATATAGTCTCTTCAGAGATTAAGCTAAGGTCGCACATAGTAATGTTTTAAGGGGGAAGAAGTTGATCACATGGAGGAATACATAGGCTGGAGTCTTATCACCATTCACGCTGTGGATTTTCCTATTCTACAGCAGTGAATCGAGATTTGGCTGACCACCAAATTCTCTGGTTGTGCTGTAGTGGGAGCATGGCATGAATGGCAGGTCAGAGAATGTCCCATAGAGTGCAAAACAGATACATAAGTAGTGAAGAAGAAAGGTACCAGAGAGAAAAAAAAACATGAGGAATAATAAAATTATTGGTGTCATTATGAGCATAATTGGATTGCTCCTAAAGCAATGGTTGGCATAATAAACAATCTTTTGGAGCATGTGGCATCATAAGTTAAATTATATTTCAGGAAAAAACACAAACATCAAAAAATGCAGTCCAGAATTCATTTCATGTTTGTTTAATCAAACTAGCCCAGAGCCAACTTAATATTATCCACAAATGGCAGATGGTGATGACACTAATATTTTAATGTGTGATAATTCTGTGTTAATATATTCTGTGCTCGAGGTAAGACTGCTTTCAGGTTCAGCGTTTTGTTACAAGCAGTCAGTTAATCTGGAAGGAAGGCGCAGCACAGTGGCACAGTGGTTAGCACTGCTGCCTTGCAGCACCAAGGATCTAGGTTTGATTCCTGGCATGGGTGGAGTTTGCACATTATCCCCTTGTCGGCATGGATTTCCTCCGAGTGCTCCAGTTTCCTCTAACGGTCCAAAGATGTGTGGGTTAGATGCATTGGTCATGCTAAATTGCCCCTTAGTATCCTGGGTTGTGTAGGTTTGAGGAACTTGTGGGGTAAATATGTGAAGATAAGGCCTAGGTAGGATTATTGTCAGTGCAGACTCGATGGGCTGAATGCCTCTTTCTGTACTGTGGGATTTCTATGAATGCAGCAGATGCTGGAAAGCAGGATATTTATTCTTTTTAGCCATATAAGTTTTTATTTTGCAGAAGGCTTGATGAGCTTTCGTTTACCAAAGAAAAAGACCCTTGGGATGTTTTCTTGATTAAAGTAATGGAAAGATAAGTTAAATATAGGTCATGTAGCTATGTGATGCTAAAAATGGGAGGGACTGGGTTTGTAGCTGAGAAAAAGAGCTTTGTAAGTTCAGTTGCAGGAGAGGGCTATTTACAAAGAGAAGCCTACAAGCTGTTCTCTCCACAAAATCTCTGAGAGCACCAAGGCTGTTAACCCAAATATGTCTGGATTTGCTAATTCTGTCTACTATTTTTAAAGTGGAGTTTAAGTTGATAAGAAAAATATTGCTTCATTGGAACTGAATACTAATAAGTTAAAAGTTTATTTCTTTTCATGTTTAAAGATTGTTCAATGATTAAGAGTTAATGTTTCATTTTGTTGGAGGTATATTTAAACTGTGTTGTGTATAAAGTTTGTGTTGAGCAAAAAAAAATCCCTATTTCCTGAGGTAAAGCGTCTTTTCCTCACATTTATGTCAAAAATAAAAAAAAATGTTGGGATCTTGCCTAGCTTCCTGGTGTACCTTGGGGTTTCTGATCTGGCACCTTAACAAATACATAATTTTAAAATTATACCTTCCACAAATATTTAAAATTTTGGAAACTGCACAATTTGAATTAAAAAACTGTGAATTCTCTGATATAATGGTTTATTTTGTTCACACCTCTAATCTATATACTACGGCTGAGTAAGGTACCCAATTTATGAAAATCATTTGACTGAAAATGTAGCCTATTGTTGAGGCTAAAATGCACACTCATTAATCAATTTGGAGAAATTACAGCATAAATCTGCAATAATGATTCGCGCTCCATTATTTAGGATAGGCTTCAGAAAAAAAAACAATTTTAAAAATCTAAAGGCAGCAACTGAATGCACAATCCTCTACATGTTGTAAACATCTATTTCTATTTTACACATTTACTTCTAAATATTTTCCCTGTTATCTTTTATTTTTCATTCTTCTCTCAGTGCTGAATTTTATCATATATTTGCATATTGCCATGAACTCGCCTGACAAGAATGACGTTCACCCCCTCTACTTCACCCACTCCCCTTGGCAGCTTGTTACTGATCTCAAATCTCCCTTTACCTCAGTGCCATTGATGGCCAGTTTTCCCCTGCACCTTACGAGGACATTTTCTTCACAATTTGTTATTTTTCTCATATCGTTTTCTCAAACAGTCAAGATCTTCCATGTCTCATTTTGATACATTTATTTTACCTTTGAAGCTATCTTCTCTCCCATCTATATTTTGAATTTTTTTTCAGTTGTCTAAACCTCCAAAAACTGTGGTTATTTTTAAACTTGGAAACTTTTCAATGGCTAAAATTATCGCATGATGATACCATATCTAACAGGCAAGGAAGATTTTTAAAAATGGGCTAAGAAACCTTTGCTTTATTTGCATGTATGAAAACTCAAATTCAAAGAAATCCTACAGTGCAAAAAGAGGCCATTTGGCCCATTGATTCTGCACCGACTGACTATCTGTTGCAAGCCCTTGCCCCTATCACGTTCCCATAACCCCATATATTTACAATGGTTGATCCTTCTAATCTACACATCTTGGGAAACTAAGGGGGAATTTAGCTTAGACAATTCACCAAACTCACGCATCTTTGGAGTGTGGGAGGAGAACAGTGTACCCAGAAGAAACCCACACAGAAAATGTGCAAATTTCATGTCCACAATAACCCAAGGCCAGAATTGAACCCAGATCCCTGATGCTGTGTGGCAGCAAGGCTAACCACTGTATCACCGTGTTGCCCTCAAAGATGGAAAGAAAAGGGCTGGCAAACCCCAATTCCCTGAACGAGAGGACATTTGTCACTGTGTTATTAGTGCTTATTTTAATTCGGCATTGGGCAAGTTAGCATTAGTGAATCTGATGCCTTTCTTGCACGTACATTACTTTGTTGTCTGGTGACAGACTTTTTTATTGCCATGTAGTAAAAATTAAAATGACTGCCAACTTGTGCCATTAATGTTAAATTACAATTGTTTTAAGGGAGTCACCTTGGTGTCTTGCAATACGATTGCCTGTGCTGCCACGATATTGGATAGGTATTCATTTATAAACCAACACATCACAATGTCATTCAGAGTGATCTATATAGGACAACATTGAATGATGCCCGATTAAAATGTGCTGCTGGTGTCAAATATGACAAAAAAATGAAGGCACATCCTGCAGTCCAATTCAACAAAGATCTAATTCACCAGAAACTGTTAATTTGTGTCATTTTCCAAGAATAATGTTGAACATGAACACATCCATGATGCCAAGTTCTAAGCAGAAATATTCCTTTGACTCATGGCAATCTCTGAAAATTACCACAATGACAAATTGAGCAAGAGAATTAGTCAGATAAAAATCATGATTGCCGCATTTATGTTGACTTATTGTGAAGTGAGGGAGCGGCTCATAAGTGCATTATTATATCATTGCACTGCACACATCAAAATGTCTCAAAATGCTTTATACTTAAAACTATAGCTGCTATTGTGTGGCGCAGACATTCATTCATCTGAATTGACAGTGATCACTTGTGGGCATTTTCTTTTGTCACATAATATGCTTTGAAACTCCGAACATGCAAGAGGAATAAGCCTCATGTTGAGCGGCATCGTATTTAGTGGTGTTGGAATTCCATAAGCCACTGAAAGAAAGGAGGCAGACTGAGTGAATTTGTCTGTTTCTTCATACCATTGAAGCACACTGGGCTTTTTATTGTGTCCGGGGTACCATCTAGGGTGCAAAGTTGTCCACGAACGAATTCTGTGATCATTATCTAGCTTGAGACTTCATTGAGTTAGACTAGCAAACAGAGTCTGTCGCCTTTTATTTAGAATGGCAGCCAAAAACCATAATTTTGATGTGTTACGCTGTCTCTTAAAAGACGTCTCATTTCTTGGAGCCAATCCACAGATGCCATGGATGGAATTTTACATGACCCCAGTGGTCCTCCCCAGGAGGACACATAAGATAGTGATCTGGCCTTTTACATTACATATTCACTGGACACTTCCATGATCTCAGTTTGAATTTAGCCTCACACACATATGATGAGGTGATCCAATCTAGTGTTGTGCAATAAGAGCCAAGTTACTGTAGCATCAGATACCCATGGGACTTATTGGGAGGAAAGAGGTGCACAGAAATGTTTGGAGGCTGATAATGGTCAGAAAAATGTGTGTTCAATGGAAAGCAGATATCATGGTCACCTGACAGAAAGATAGATTATGACGAACTGACATATTTACTGATATATTTTTGAGCAGCCAGAATTCAATTAATCAAAGGAATGATGAAGTTACTGTAAGAAGATATTCTGATCCAAAACAAGGAAGAACTCTGTTCAGAAGTCAACTCAGGTGGTAAAATGGACCAATTTTTGGTACCTGAAAGATTATAATTTCTTCATTACAAAGACTAGACGACAATTTAGGCCAAAAAAACCTCAGAATTCCAGCCTCCATTTGTCTTCAAGTCAGCAACTTGTACTTGTTACCCTTTCAACTACCATCTTAAAAACTGTAATGAAGCAACCCGTTTCTGTTTTACTCTTCGAATAATCTAAGTGAATGTTATGTCTCTGCTTCACACTGCTGCCTCACAGTACCAGGGACCTAGTTCCATTCTCACCTCGAGTCACTGTGTGTGCTTGCATGTTCTTCCCATGTCTGCATGGGTTTCCTCCAGATGTCCCAATTTTCTCCCACAGTCTAAAGATAAATGGGTTAGGTTGATTGGACATGGCAAATTGGCCCTTAGTGTCAGAGAGACTAGTGGGGTAAATACAAGAGGTTACAGGAGTAGGACCTGGATAGATTGTGTCAGTAAAGATTCAATAAGCTGAATGGCCTCCTTCTGCATTGTAGGGATTCTATAGAATGTGCATCCAGAGTTGCTAAGTGACAGTATAAGAAACCGTCTACGTGCCCAAGCCCGAATTCTGCCCTAGTCTTGCTGAGCAAGGGCACGGATTCCTTCAGTATCTGAGAGTCATGAATGGTATTTACTTAAATCGCATTTCAGAGATACATCTTTCCCAGACAGCACAAAAATGGATAAAACGCAAAATTATCCCATATCGCTCCCCTGTCTATTACAACTGCCAATATCGCTCAGAAAGGCCACAACTGTTAACTCATTATTATTCCCCATTAGAAAGCAGATGTCATCCTATGGAAAAATGTCGGCCAGTTTCCAAGTCCCAGAAAATGCTTTCAATCAACCAATTTAGATTTTGGCAGGTGAATCTATTGCTTTTTTTTATTAGTTGTTAAGATATGAGCAATGCTGCCATAGGAAGCAGGTATTGCCCATCTCTTATTGTCCTTGAAAAAGTGGTTCTTTAACCTCTGCAGTCACTGTGACTGCATCCAGAGTTTTGAAGGGAAGCAATTCCAGGATTTTGACAGTTCAACAATTTGACTGCTTCACCCAACCCATTTCTTGAGATGAAAATTCTCCTCACAGCTTCTAAACCAACAAGTATGAGGCAGGAAGTGTTAATTAGATTTGAATCACGTACAGAAAGCAAAATAAAGGTTTGGGAAAAACAGATGGAATTAGGAAAGAGGGGTAAGAAGGCCAGATTGGAAAAGCTAAACAAACAAAAAAAAATGCTTTTTAACTGTCCAGCACTAATGAGCCACTGAAAGAATGAATTTCCACACTTAGAAAAATTACAATTTCAGAGCCAAAGACACTGGCCAGAATTCCACAGCCATTCACGCCCTGCTGCCACTACCAGTGAGAGCGGAGAATTTGGCGCCCAGCAAAATCTCCATTCACTGCAGCAGAATCAGACAATCCCGCAGGAATGAAATGGCCAGAAAATCCTGCCCCTGCTTAGGCATTAATTATCACTTATGGTATCATTAAAAATGCATTTATTCCTGAATGTACTAATCTGACCCTTCTCTGCCATTTTCAGCTCATCCTATGAGAATGGCTTTCGCGCAGAAGTTATCTGTGAGGACAGTTACAATGCACTCTGTTGAGGAGTAAAGTATCCTGGGACAGCAATCTCGAGATTTCAATGTTTTACTCTGTATGTGTATGCACCAAAAGTTGCAACTAGATTTTCTCCCTTTCAATAGTGTTATTCTAGATGCAATATCTAGGCCAATTAAGCAAGGGGCGGTATTCAATTATATTTTAGATAAAGTATGTTTGGATAAACTTTACCTCATCAATTTCGACTGAAAAGTATTTAGAGATATTGCTCAACACTTGACTGTCATTTCTTGACCTCTAGCCTTGTTCCACCTCACCCAAGTCTTTCCACGCCTAAAACTTGGAAACTGGTGCTGGATTAAGGCTGTACAGCCACATCTAATCCTCCTGTACGTTGCCCAAGTTGTCTTATTTAATGGACCAGCCTGGTAATAAATGTACAACTCACTGTAAGAGAATTGAATTCTATCCTCACCCAAGATCCAACTGGTGTGCAATTCCAGAAGCAGGAATGATTACAGAATCCGTGCTTTCCATGGTTGCATTTTTTGAGGTAGACCTGAACTAAAAACTGAAACTGAAAACAGAAATGGAAAATGAGAAGCCAAAATTGAGAATGGAGGGAGGAAACTGACCTTCACTATTTCTCGAGGATTGGACAGTCAAACTTCTGTGAGAGAGAGGGATTGAGGCAATAAAGGGGTGCAGGTCCATCCAAGTTTAGCAGCAGAAGTTGCTGAATCCAGCAGTACAGGCATGCAAAAGAACAGGAGCCAGACCCAAAAGCTGGGAATGTGGTCTTGCTTCTGTTACTTGAAGATAACAGTAATGGATCTATACTATCCTGACCGAGTTAAGGAGTTCTTGCATGTGTGTGCCATTTTTAGTGAGTACCAGGAACTCAGGTTGGTTGTCTGCTGCTGTTGGTGAGAGATCAGGCTCTCTTACAAAAGAGATGGAGTTGAAGTTCTTTGTGAGCAAGACAGTGTTCTGGAGAACTTTGTAATGAAGTTTAATTGCCTATTCTCTGTGTGAGCTGCTGAGCCAATTCGATAGCTATGTCTGCTGTTGACTGTATGACATAGAGTTCAGAATCAACCACAGTTTGCCTATTAATTCCTGTTTAACTTAGTGATTCCAAATGTTAAAGTATGAGGTTATCTAAGACAGGAGTCGTGATTTTCCGATCTCATTTGCCCTGCCAGCCAAAACGGAGAACTTGGCACTCAGCCATTCACTGCAGCGGGACTGGAGAACCCCAGCCTCAGGAGAATTCTGACCGGTGTTTATTATTTGTTTTTTTTAAAACTTTTGTGTAGTAAAAAAAGGTTTCTATTTTAAAGATCCTGCGCCTTCATTTTGGATTCTTAGGCTGAGGGGGGGGAATGGTGGAATTCTGTGCTCTATAAATGTGAGGTCAGAAGTAACCCATCAGCCGGAATTTATTCGGTCCGTGGTCTAGATTGTAACAGAATCCATTTTATTCCTTCTTTCATGTCTGGTCAGCCCAAATTCCCAGGCTCAGACTGGCTGAGTCATTACATGGCATAGATCAAACCTGGAACCTTGCTTCTTTACGGCTCTACCATAAAGACACATTTGATCACCAATTCATTCACGGCGGCGATATCATACCTTTTTTAGTTTATAGTAATTGCTTTCAGGCTGTAGTAAATTAGCTGAAGAATAATTGATCCAAACGAATAAAAAGCTTCCCAGGTGATCAATGTGTGATTTACAGAGATAAGACTTCGCCAATAAAGCTTTTAGGACTTCCTCAAATAAACTTCACTGACCTTCCAACATTTGAATAAAGAAAGGGAAATATGAATAAATTATTTTGGGTTGCAAAGCTAATTATGGTGCCATACTCCTGTTCCAAGATATTAATGATATAAACTGATGTTACAAATAGCAAATCAGGATGAAGAATCTTCACACCTAAGAAAGGGATTTTTTGTATATCCTTCATTTACGCACATTTCTTGGTTGGTGGGGGGGGTGGGGGGGGGACGATACTCAGCTGCAGGAAGTGATAGAGAAAGGGAGGGATAGAGACAAAAAGGTATTTAAAACAAGAATGAGAATTTTGACATCAAGAAGATATTTGAGGAGGAACCAATGAAGTTCAATGCACACAGGACTGATAGGTGAACAGCACTTGGGCATGGGGAGCTGAACTTTGCATGGCCTCAAGGTAAAATGTGGGAGACTAGCCAGGAGTGCATTGCAAGAGGGTGGAACCATGGCACAGTGGTTAGCACTACTGCCTCACAGTGCCAGGGACCAAGATTCGATTCCAAATTTGCGTAACTATCTGTGTGGCATCTCCCCGTGTCTGCATGGAATTCTTCCTGGTGCTCTGTTTTTCTCCCATAGTCCAAAGATATGCAGATTATGTGTATTGTCATGCTAAATTGCTCCATAAATGTCCAAAGTATGTGTAGGTTAGATAGGTTAGCCATGATAAATGCGTGGGTTTATGAGGGAGGGGAGGACCTGGTAAAATACTCTTTCAGAGAATTAGTGCAGACTCAATGGGCTGAATGGCTTCTTTCTGCACTGCAGGGATTCAGTGATGATGTATTTGGAGTCAGATGTGACAGCAAAATTGCAAACAGACCAATTTCATTTCCGAGAGTTGCCAGGGGCAGCAATGGAAGGTAGCAGTAGTTCAGATAGGTAGCAGAAATATCCAACTCCAGAGGAGTTCAGGACAATAATAAATTTCTCCTTCTCTATTCATATTCTCCTCGTATTATCCAAAACAAGCACAAATCTATACTGTGCTGCTGCTGGATAAGACTATTATTTCACATACTGGGTAGATAGTAAGCTGGTGATCTTTATTCTTGAAGAATAGCTTACATATGAGAATATTTCTCAGTCTACAAATCTGGCTCTACAATACATAACTTTAGGGTTTTAAATGGTCAACTAATCCCCTAATATAGTATGCAAGAAGAACGAGTATGTTTTGGCCAGGACAATGCTGCGTTTCCAACTGGGGAAGGGGTAAAAAAACACAATCTTTCTGTGCTATCCACAGCTAAACTGTATGTTTGCCATTTTGCACAGGTACATACACATGTCCCACTAGACCACACTATATGTTTGCCTTGCAGATAATGGACATCAGATGCACTCAGGAAAAGTAGATCTCTGGATCATTTGCCACCTTTTCTCGAAACAGAAGTATCCAAGTGCGTCTCAGTTGGCAGCAGTCTAGCCTTGGAACAACAAGATCCTATGTTCATATTCCACTCCAGAGCTTGAATGCATAGAAACCAGGGTGGACATTCCAGTGAGGGAGCACCGCACTTCTTTTTCAGCTGAAATATTAAAACAAGGCCCCAGCTGCCTGTTCAGGTGGATGTAAATAATCCCATGGTACTGCTTCAAGGAAGAGCTAGCGATCAATCCCCAGTTCATATTAAGTTGATCTATCTCTAGCTGTTTGATGGATGACTGTAACACTACATTCTGCACTCTCTCCTTTCCTACTCTATATACAGTATGCTTTGCGCAGTGTGCAAGAAACAATAATTTTCACCGCAAACTAATATGTGACAATAATAAATCAAATCAAATCCAATCAGTGTCCTGGACAATATCTATCCCTCAATTGAATCCCACAAGCAGATTCATTGTCACATTGTTAGCCACATTCACTATGAATAAATGCTTTTGGAATGTGAATGTTAGTCTGTGATTCTATCACAACAGAAGCAGAGGCAGAATCTGGACCTGTGGAGTAGATGGAGTGGAGTAGATGGGCAGGATTTTATGACCTCTCTCTGGCAAGATCATAAAATCCCGTTCCAGGCCAATGGAAATTCCTGTTCTGCAAGCCTCGCCCATCCCAGAATAAATTCCAGCTGATGCATTCCTTCTGACATCATATTTATGGAGCACAGAATTCCACCATTCCACACTGTTCCCCCCCTCCCCCCACCACCCCCACCCCCCACTCAGCCGTGGACTTCTCCTTCTTGCTCTGCTCTCGAATTCGGAACGTTCATATTCCCCCATTTTCTCCCACCCAGTTCCGATTACAAGATCATTATGAGGCCAAATCCGGGTTGATTTTTCATGCCTCGCCAGCTGCACTGAAATGTGACCTGTGGCCCCCGATGAAGGGCACCTCGGCCCTCACCGTTCTGGCACAGTGATTTAATCTTGTGCGCACCCACCCAGCCACCCTACAACACAAAACAGACACGTTTCAAAAAGGAACAGTTTCCAGTGGAAAACTGGAGTCACGCAATAAATCTTTCAGCCCTTTTTATTTATCACAGCATCAACAAAGCAAATAATTCATGGAGTACATGAATCAAAGCTCATGCAATTCTTCAGGATAATGCATCTTTTGTAGCTCATTGCATTAAAAGTGAGTTTATGAGTCGTTTGCAGTTGAAGCAAGACCCAATTAAAAACTTTACGGTTGCATATGACAGCACACAAATCATCATCAAGGTAAAAAAAAATCAAATCTAATTAATATACTTTGCTGCTTTAATTCCTACAGGGGTTATTAAATAAAGGCCCCTCAATCACAGTTCTCTAAACTCTAAGTGATATTTTTTGCTCTTCAGTAGACAATCCTAATCTTATGAAATAAGCATTGTGCTTCACTAATTGACTAAGGCCTCCAATTAAATTGATTAATGCGAGCCAAATTGCAAAAAAGGTAAGAAGAAAATAGCTTTAATCTGCTCAAAGGTGGTTCATTTGTCACACAAAAGAATATATACTTCAGCAGTTGTGCCATGTTGTACAGACAAACCCACATTTACATTATTTAACGTTGATGTCGGAAGACCAATTGGAATACAATTTTAAAGGGGGTCCAACAGTTTCTGAGCTATTTTGGAAGCAGTTGTGTCAATCACTACAGCATTGTGGGTCAACCTGCAGTACACCGACTGCAGCTATTCAAGAAGGCAACTCATCACCAACTTCTCAAAGGCAACGAAGGATGGATAATAAATGCTGGCCAGCCAACAACATCCATATCCCACAAATCCCAAATGAAAAAAAGGCAAGTTTTTTTTAAGGGAAGTTTGAGCCTCTTCCATCCGTGTGTAATAAGCATTGCTGGCTGGCCAGCATTATTATGTGGAAATGCCAGCATTGGACTGGGGTAAGCACAGTAAGAAGTCTCAGGTTAAAGTTAACAGGTTTATCTGGCAGCATTTGGTTTATTTAGTACTGCCAAATAAACCTGTTGAATTTTAACCTGATGTTGTGAAACATTTTACAGCGTTTATTGCCCATCCCGAGTTGTCCTCAGAGGGCAGTCAAGAGTCAACCACATTGCTGTGGCTCTGAGGTCACACATAGGCTAAACCAGGTAAGGACAGCAGATTTCTTTCCCTAAAGGACATTAGCGAACCATTGACAACGGACAATGATTTCACGGTAAACACTAGATTGTTAATTCCAAATAGTTTTTATTGAATTCAAATTCCATTATCTGCCGTGGTGGGATTCGAACCCAGGTCACCAGAACATTAGCTGAATTTCTGGATTAGTAGTCCAGCAATAATACCACTGGGCCATCACCTCCCCATCGTCCTTGTATGTTTACCCAGATTAGAAGCAACTCATAGAACAACACAACACAACAGAATGATTGAATCATTAAGCATCTTGCACAGCTGCCTACTAAGTAAGCAGAATAAGTTCGGCAAATTTTATTCGGATGTGCATATAGACTGCCGTCTATTATTTGTTCCACTAGGAAGCCAATTAAGGAACCAGGTTTTTGCCAATCTGCCAGAAATGATGATGCAAATATTCTGGGTCATCACATGATGTCAAAGGGAAACGATGCAAGGAGCACAAGAGAGAGACAACATATTTACATCACATCTTGCTCAGTGAGAAGCCCAGCATCATTTTATAGAATAATTATTTTAGGGGGTGTAATTAGTTTTACAGTTCATTGCAGTCATTCTAAACTATCCTCCCAAGAAGCACAATGAGATGAATGCCCAGTTTACTAAGTCATTCTTTTATTGAAGGAAGGGGAAACGAGGTCTGAATGCAAATAGAAATGCCACGAAAGCAGAACAGATGAAAACAAAATCTTTTGGGGAACTACAAGAAAAGGCAACAAAATAGGATGAAGACAGAAATCCTCCTAAAATCGCAAAGAGAGGAATGGTGTTGATCCCACCATTCCCCAAGGCCCCAGGTGCCTTGCTGCTTTCCCTCTGGTGTCATCCATTTGCACTGCAGGACGTGGAAACTCTTGGATGCCAGTATGGGCCGAGATGAACTGTCTGCAGCTTGAGGAGTTTCAATTCAGAGTCATTGAGTGAGAGGCTGAGCTGCAGACACTGTGGCACATCAGGGAGAGGGGAACGTTACCGGGCAGTTTATTCTAGAAGACAATCACAGCTCTTGACACAGACTCTTCTGACTTCTTCAGTGGTCAGGGATAGGAGGCATCTACGTGTGCTTGAAAGGTGGAAGTGGAGGATCTGCAATACTTGCAATTGTCCGTTTGGATAAAAGTGAGAGCTGCAAGGGGGAATAAGTTAGCTGACCGTGGTACGTGGTAGTGGGGGGGATGAGAATAAATTGAAATGCAGTGATAATATAGGACAATATAATCAGAGATATGGACACAGCTCTCTGCAGTGAGGCGCATGAGTCCAGACAGCTGTGCTGCCTACCCATTGCCAGGGTTTGGAACATCTGCTCCGAGTTTGAGAGAAATTTGCAGGGGGGAGGAGGAGACTGCAGTTGTCATGGTATCAATGACATAGGCAGGACTGTAAGGAGAGTCAACTTAGGGATTATAAGCAGTTAAGGACCAAATTAAAAAGCGGAACTCCAAAGGCAATAATTGGTGTATTACAAGCAAACTGACATTAAGTAAAATTTGAGAAAACAATGCATGGCTCAAAGATTGGTGTGGTAGAATTGAGTTTTGCTACATGGGCAACTAGCAGGAATACCAGGGGAATTGCAGCTAAACCAGCGGAACATTCTTCACTTGCACAATGAGTGTTCGAGTGAACTGAGTAATTGGGGTAGTATGGTGGGCTTCAAAATCTACAGTGGGAAAAAAGGGGTCACACGAGAGGAGATGCGGCAATTAAAAAGGAAACAAGCTAGTGGAGCAGAGTAGCAATTTGGGTGGCAATAGTGTGGCAGGAAGAGATGGAGGGTGGAAACTGGAAAATCCTGCCTGAGGTCAATGGACCTTTCCATGGTCCATCCCTTGCCCGCTCAGATTCCCATGGTGGGTAGAACAAGAAAACTCACCCCAGAGACTGCACGCTTCTGGGTGCAACTGCAGATAGTGACAGAGATTGTGAAAAACAGAGTTAAACACTCTTTAGCAGTGTGGCATTCATCACAAAACAGATGAATTGTTAGGACAGATAGAAATAAATACGTGTGACCTGATAGCCGGAACACTGAAAGGTATGTGACATTTTGAAAAGACAGGAAGCAGGGGAAAGATTGTGAGGGAGCTCTGTTAATTAAGCATGTCTTCAGTACAGTAATGAGAGATGATCTTGGCTAGAAAGGGCAACATGTAGACTCTGTTTGGATGGTAATAAGAAATAGTGAAGGTAAGAGGTGATCTGTGGGAGTAGTTTATTGGCCTCCGAACAGTAATTACTTGATAGAGCAGGGTATACAGGAAGAAATAAATGGGGTGTGCAAGAAAAGTATTCTTTTCTTGGGTGATTTAAATCCACACTTAGACTGGGTGGTTCAGGTTGACAAAAGTCACCAGGAAAATGAGTTTAGAGAGTCTGTTTGAGACTATTAGAGCAATACTTTCAAAAGCCAACCAGGGAGCAGATATTCTGGACCTGCTAACGAGGAGTGAGACAGGATTAAATCAATAACTTCCTGGTCAAGAAGCTTTTTAGTGACAGTGATCATAGCATGACAGAATTTCAATTTCATGTTCCTACGACTTGTGTTTTAAAACTGAACAAATGTTGCTACAGAGGGAAAATTGTGTATGGTTTTCTTGCTGGAGTTTCTTGTGGAGATAATGCTGGGGGTGTGCTATCTGTGGGTGCTCAAACAACATTTGACACAAATTTCTGAATTCCAGCTCATGGAATAAATGGGAAAGTAGATACTTGGATCAGTAACTGGGGCTGGGTGAAAGGAAACAAAGATTGGAGAGAGAATTGTAGTGGAGTTCCCTGGGAGTCAGTTGTTGGGACCCTGAATTTTCCTGAGAAATACGTGGATGACCTGTGGTGTTCGGGGCATGATTTCAAAATTTGCAGATGATACAAAGCTGTGATGAGGATAACCTTGATCCTCAAAAGGATATAGACGTGTTGGTGGATTGGGAAGACAACTGGCAGATGAAGTTCAATGCAGAGAAATATGAGGTGATTCGTTTTGGCAGGTAGAATATGGAGAGACAGTATAAAAAAAAGCGAGAAACTAAAGAAGAGGCCAGAATAGAGATACCTTGATGTATATGTACACATGTCATTGAAGATAGTGTGGCATGGTATATTGAGAGGGCAGTCAATAAAGCATAGAGTTTCTTAAGATTTATTAATAGGGGCATGGAGCACAAGGATATGGAAGTCATGTTGAAACTTCTCATCTGGAGCACTGCATCTAGTTCTGGGCACCATATTTGAGCAAGACCACAAGGTATTAGAGAGAATATAAAAGGAGATTCAAACACCGATTCAAGGGATAAAGAACTGGAGCTACAAGAATAGATTGGAACTGTTTTCTTTTGAGGAAAATAGGCTGAGAGAAGGCTATTCAAATTCCTGTGGGGTATGTACAGGGTAAATAGTGAGAAACTGTTCCGCATCAGGGGCCATCAAAAACTTGAGGTGACAGATTCAAAATAATTTGCAAAAGTGATGTGAGGAAAATAATTTTCACCCAGAGGGTGACTGGAGTCTGGAATGAACTTCCTATACATTGATTAGTGTCACAAATAAGCTTACATTAACAGTGCAATGACATTACAGTGAAAATTCCCTAGTCATCACACTCCAGCAATTGCTTGTGTACACTGAGGGAGAATTTAGAATGGCTAATGCACCCAATCAGCACATCTTTCAGACAGTGGGAGGAAACCAGAGCACCCAACCAAAACCCACACAGACACAGGGAGAACGTGCAGACTCTGCACAGACAGTGACCCAAGTTGGGAATCAAACCCAAGTCCCTGATTTTGAGAGACATCAGCGTTAACCACTGTGGGAGAGGAGTGGGACTAGCAGAATGCTCTTTCAGCAAGCAAGTGCAGACTCGATGGGTTAAATAGCCTCCTTCTACAAGGTAATGGATTCTGTGTTTTATTAATCAAGCGCTTGAAGACATATTGACAAGATGGGAATAGATTATCTTTCTTTGTCGGAGCCTGGGAGAAAAGCCGCTGCCAATAATGGCATAAAAAGATAAAAGTGAGTTAGCTTATTCAAGCAGTGTCACAGTGTTCTCAATAAGTGCTCAACAATGCACATTTACAGGTAAATTATTTTTACAAGCAACTGATGAAATACTTGCATATTCTAAAAAACAGAATGTGACATTTAGTGCTCATGAGTGTTTTTAACTGAAATGCGATGAGAAATCTATTGAATTTCTTCAGACTAGAATAATGAAGATGACGAAATATTGAAGATTCTACAATAAAAATCACGTGTTCCTCATGTCAGCTGCTAAGAGGAGACTTAGTATTGAAGGAATACTAAGCAGGTTATATGTTCAGTTCCATGTCACTGAAATGATTATATTGCTGTGAGGATAATAAGAAAAATGACAAGTTTTTGGAATCTCCAAATCCTTGGATTGTACCCTACCTATTCTTAAAACAACCAACACAGGGTACCACAGAAGCATCTGTTCAATTTATTCATGAAATGGACATTAATTTTTGGAAACATAGTGTAGACTAGTTTATAAATAGTAACAGAATATTGCAAACTGGAGGACAAGTAAATTTTTTCTTTCATAATTCAGTTTTGCCGAGGCTCCAAGTAAAGAAATGCCTCTTACTTCATTGCTACCTGCAGAGTGGAGTGAGTTCAAGTGTTGCAGTGGCATTATAAGTAGGTCACTAAACTTCAGCGGACATAATCTGTACCTTGGTCTTGTCAGGCTTGTCTGTGACTCCAGATCTACAGCATTGCGATCTGCACTAAACTGCCCTCTAACTGAGCCACTCAGTTAAGGGGAATTAAAGATAGGCAATAAATACTGGCCTTTTCAGCAATGCCAACAAACTGGTAACTCTCGCCACAGATGTAAGCAGACTTGCTAAACATTTCCAGGTTATAGTTGGCGTCCATTGTTTCTTCTTTTCCCCCGTTTTATAGAATCAGACGTTGACTGACGTGTTCTTAATTGTTAGAAATGAATATTTCTGTCGTAGCTCAGGCAAATACAAAACTCCTCCCACAATATTTATATCATTAGTTCTTCAGGTGAACTGAGGAAATCTGCAAGTTGTCAATGTTAGCTCCTTCATCACATCTCACAAATTAGAAAGCAATCTGTAAATCATTTGGCTGTTGCACAAATAAACAGTTCAAATAAATGATGGGATTCTCCAATCTTGTATGTGGTGAGACCCGTAGCAACAGAGAACGGAAAATTTCTACTTCCAGCCAAAACTCCATTCACTCTCAGCAGCACCGAAGAATCCCAGTCGCAAACAAGAAAGTTGACCACTTGGAGAAGAAAATTAGCTCTATTCATCAATTTTACTAAAATAGGCTTTGCATATTAGAGTTATAGAATCCCACAGTGCAGAAGGAGGCCATTCGGCCCATCAAGTCTGCACCGACCACAATCCCACCTAGGCCCTATCCCCATAAATCTACCCTAGCTAGTCCACCTGCCATTAAGGCGCAATTTAGCATGGCCAATCCACTTAACCCACACATCTTTGGATCGCGGGAGGAAACTGAAGCACTCAGAAGAAACCCATGCAGACACTGGGAAAATGTGCACACTGTCCACACAGACATTGACCCAAGCCAGGAATCAAACCTGGATCCCTGGTTCCGTGGGGCAACAGTGCTGACCACTGTGCCATTGCTCCAGCCGAAAGTGACTTGCTGAAGCCACGGATACAATATGCCAGGCCATGACAGGTGAGGGGAACAAAGATTTATTCCTCAATATTGAGCAGCTAATCTCTATAAAATGTAATGCAAGAAAATAAAACTGGTGAGAGAATTTTCTCAAAGCACAGCTAAGACCAAATGAAGGCAGGGAAGGAAGAATGCGCAGGATACCAAATCACCTCAAAAAGCCAAAAAGGTAGATGCCATGAATATCACCACTTTGGAACCAGTTCAGCATTGAGTTTGTTACAGCCCAAAACAATGCATAGTTAAAGCACTCAACAGTCCCCAGATAAAGTTCAGTGCAACATTCCATCGTATGAGAAACAAATTGCAAGTTACCGATTCAGGAAATTCTCACTGAAACAAGCTCATTCTTTCTGATTGTATCACAGCTTGGTATAGCTCTTGCTTTGCCCAACACAAAAAACTGCAAAGGGTTGGGAATGAAGCCCAGTCTATCACGTAAACCAGCCTCCCATTCATTGACTCTGTCCACACTTCCTGCTGCCTCAGAAGGTCCCCACACACCTCAGACATTCTCTCTTCCATCTTTTTCTGTCCAGAAAAAGATGCAACAGTCTGAGGTCACGTACCAACCGACTGAAGAACAGCTTTTTCCCTGTTGCCACCAGACTTTTGAATGGACCTCCCTCTCACTAAGTTGATTTTTCTCTGCACCCTAGTTTTGACTGTAACACCACATTCAGCACTTTCTCGTTTCCTTCTCTATGAACAGTATGCTTTGCCTGTATAGCACGCAAGAGTCAATATTTTTCACTGTTTACTAATATATGTGGCAAGAATAATACATCAAATCATCAGAAGAAAATTGAACTTCCAGGTCAGATTTAACAAGTGTGAGACTGAAAACCAACTGACAGCAATAATTAAAAAGATTACCATGAGCTTTTGTGAATGGAATCATAAGCAACATTCTAAGAACTACATGACACATTCGCTGGAATTCTCTGACCTCTCCTGCGGCTGGGATTATCCAGTCCCGCTGCTGTGAAAGGAAATTTATTTTGACTCAGCACCAAATTCTCCATTCCCACTGGAAGCGGTAGTGGGGAATGAGAGACTGGAGAATTCCTGCCATTATTGCACACAAAAGGGAGTGAACTGACCAGAATTTGTCCAAGTGTTGGGCTCAGCCAGAAGACTAATGTGTAACTCTCTAATTCACAGACAAGTTTTCTCTCCAAAATTTGTGTCTCTTTAAAAGAAAAAAAAGAGTGGGTGCAATTTCCACCACCACACTGACTCTTTGAGCCAGCAACATGCTCCAGAGAGATTGGGTCATATCTTCAGGGACAGCACGGTGGCACAGTGATCAGCACTGCTGCTTTACAATGCCATGGTTCAATGCCATGGTTGACTGTGTGGAGTTTGCGTGCTCTCCCTATGTCTGCATGGGTTTCTTCTGGATGCCCCAATTTCCTCGTGCAGTCCAAAGATGTGCAGGTTAAATTGATTTGCCATTTTAAGTTGTCCTTTAGTATCCAAAGGTGCGTAGTTTAGGTGGGTTAGTTCGGGCGGAGTTGCATGGACGGATGGCATGGAGACAGGGGTCTCGGGCTAAGATGCTGTTTTGGAGAGTCTGTGCAGACTCGATGGATTAAATGGCCTCGTTCTGCACTGTGGGCGTTCTATGGTAAATGATAGCATTGCGAGAGGATGATAGCAATTTACCATCCACAGTTCAGAGAGTACAATAAATCGTACATTGCAGTAAAATGAAGGTGCTGAGAGCTGAATGGTTTCACCCATGAGGAAAAAGTTAATCTTAAAGAGCTACTGTGAGACGATAAAAGCACTTGAAAGATATTTCACCAGGTTTGTAAATGGAGGATTGTGAGAAATGCGATCGAGGATATGTAACTACTACTTTCAAATAGAATCAACACATTTCCAGACGTGCATTGATTCAAAAGCGGCAATTTAACTCTGCAGCCAGACTTTAAACTGAATACTGAACTCGCTAAATCTAAATCATGAAGAATCTGCTCTGTGAAGTTCATTCATCAACTGGGTATTGCAACGTGTACAATTTGAACTCTATTTCAATATCATGTCAAAATTAGAAATTGTTTACTTTCATGGGTTTTTTTTATAACACACATGGATTATTTTTTATACCACCCATCTTCTACAACAATAAAGTTGCTAGGATGTTGAGCTTCATGGACCATGGAAGCTTAGAATTCCTACAGTGCAGGAGAAGGACATTTGGCCCTTCAAGTTAGAGGATTTTATCATCCCTATACCCTATTCCTGAAAACCCATTCATTTATACTGGCCATTCCAGCTAACTGAGGCAACACAGTGGCAAAGGGGTTAGCCCTGCTGCCTCACAGTGCTGGGGGCCTGAGTTCAATTCCGTCCTTGGGTGACTGTCTGTGTGGAGTTTGCATGTTCTCCCTGTGCCTATGTGGGTTTCCTCTGGATGCTCTGGCTTTCTCACACAGTGCAAAAATGTGACGGTGAGGCTGATTGGTCATGCTAAATTCCCTCTTACTTAGTGTCTGGGGTACTAGCAGGATAAATACATAGGGTTACGAAGATTGGGCCTGGGTGGGACTATTGTCAGTGCAAGCTCAATGTGCCAAATAGCCTCCTTACGCACTAGTCCATGATTTTTGGCCAATAATGGGCAATTTACGAAGGCCCATACACAATGTGCATGTTTGGATTGTGGGAAGAAACCCATGCAGAAACGGGGATAATGTGCAAACTCCACACAGACACTCAAGGTTAGAATTGAACCCAGGTCCCTGCTGCTGTGAGGCAGCAGTGCTAACCGGCGTGGAAAGTGGCATGTTAACTATCAAAGCAGTTGGAAGATGATTCCATACTGAGCACGAGCCAAAATAATAGCTCACTGAACTCTGTTCCAGTATTAAAAACATACAACCTAACATCACTCTCCCTGTTCCTACCAATCTGCACGAGAGTTCAACATTTCCTGCGTCTTTACCTTATTCTCATAGTCTCTGAGAGTGAAAGGGTTGTTTTGTGTTTAATTATATCTGCCCTGAGGGCAATAGATAGGGACTGCTCAACCTGTTTCCTTACAAACCTTTACAGCCAAGAGACAGATTTAAATTCTAACAGACTGGAATGAATTCAAGCCGAGAGACAGAGGTGAGAGGTTGCTGTGCAAACTGACATCAGTCAGATAGCATCAGCTCTGCTGAATATTTCCAAAATTTTCTATTTCTATTTCCACCGAGTAGCATTCGCTTAAAATCAAGTCACAGTTTGTTTCGTGGGATCAAGATTACTTCAAAATTAATGCAATATTAAGAACACAAAGCCAAAGCTGGAGTTACATTTTCACAATGCAATCAAGGGCAAATAAAAGAGCACTCCTGTTGGAAACTTTTCCTGCAGATCTAAAAATGAAGCGAGTGTTGAGGGCAGTAAGCCAATGGAAGACAATCAGAAGGAAAAAAAACCCAAGTTACTTTTCATGTGATTTCTTCACCATCTGTCAAATTTGAAATTTCAGCCCAAGGGCTAAAAAAAAAACCTCCGACACTAATTGAGGTGATGCACTCACAATAATGATAAAATCTGAGAAGTGAACTCACCGGGTGAGGCGACAAACAGACTCGTGCTCTACAAGCGCCAGCTTTTCAAAATGAGCAAATCTCGACACAAAAGCTAAGCACATTTTCCTTAACCTTGCGGGAAAGCCTGCAATTTGGAGATAAGCTCGGGATTTTCACTGACAATGAAGAGCCGTGAAAATGGGCAGAAAGTTCTGGCCCAAAAATTTACAAGAAGTTGGCCGCATGTTCACAGGTTAAAATAAAGCTCCTAATGACTATCGCCATATATTACTTACTATTACCTGCGGCATTAATCCCGTTTGTCAATATTACAAACAGAATTAAACAACATTCATAGAGTCTAGAATACCTACAGTGCAGAAGAGGCCATTTGGCCCATCAAGTCTGCACTGGCTATCTGTCAGAGTAAAGTTAAAATGTTTTTATCAGTCACAAACAGGCTTACATTCATACAGAAATGAAGTTGCTCTGAAAATTCCCTGGCATCTTATCCAGGACTTCTCCCCTACTTTGCCTCTGTAACCCCACACATTTACTATAGCTCATCCATCTCAACTTCAGCATTTTTGGACCATGGGAGAAAACTGGAGCACTCAGAGGAAATGCATGCAAATACAGGGAGAATGTGAAAACTCCAGACCAATAGTCACCCAAGGCCAGAATTGAACCCAAGTCCCTGGAACTGTGAGGCAGCAGTGCTAAGCACTGTGCCATCTTGCTGCCTGAACTTCAGCATGGAGAATAATTCGAAAGGACAATTTTGATCTTTTAATAGAGTTGGGTAGACACTCCTTCATATCAATGCAATCCTACATACCTTCAAGAGAATCCAGCTTGAAACTGCTTTACAATTAACTATTTTAAACTATCGCAACATGTATATCACATAAATATTTATGACAGGATCACACTAAAATACAACACTAAGACAGAATCTATTATCCATACAAGTTGCATCTTAAAATGAAAACAAAACTTTCAAAATTTTATCACAAAAAGCATTATTAAAAATGCCAGTAAACAATTGTGCTAAACTGTCCTGAAAAATGAAAGGATAAACACTGCATTTGAGTGAAATAATTTCAGAGTTAACAAAATAATTCTGATTAAAATTGATCATTGAAAATTACAGTATAATTGCAGCACCGAAGGAAGCCATTTGGTTTGTCGTGTTTGAGTAAGTCACCTCGTCCCAGTCACCTACCTTTATCATATAGCCCTGCACACATTTTCCCTTCAGCTGACTGTCCCATTCCCTTTTGGGCATTACAATTGAATCTGCCTCCACCACACTGTTAGGTAGCGCATTCCAGTTGCTAATGGCTCATTCTGTAAAAAAGTTTCTCCTCAGTGTCGCCATTGTGTCTGTTTGCCATTCACCTGAAATCAGTGTCCTCAGGTTCCCAGTATTATGCAATATGTAGAAATCACATCACGTATTTTGTTGTGAGGAAGTCATTCATACTTGCAGCTGTGTAATTGACCAGTTCATTTAAGTGAGCAACTTTATGACAATAAAGAATCCCTGCAGCGAAGGAGGCCAATCAGCCCATTGAGCCTGCACTGACAACTATCCTAGTCAGGGCCTATCCCTATAATCCTGCTATCTCCCTGACACTAAGGAGCAACTTAGCATGGTCAATTCATCCAACCTGCACATCTTTGGACTGTGGGAGAAAATCGAAGTACCTGGGGGAAGCCCACACAGACACAAGGGAGAACTTGCAAACTCCACACAGAATTGAACCCTGGGACCCGACACTGTGAGGCAGCAGTGCTAAACACTGTGTTATTGTGATGCTAAATTATTACAGGAGAAATCAAGTTGTATCTTTGCATATTTATTCACTCAAGTTGCTTCCATGTTCCAAGTTCCAGTATGCTTAACTTATCTGCTTAGAGGGTCCTGGTTGTGTTTCCTATTCTATGATGGCTGAGTTGACTTCGGACAAGTCAATGTTTGGAGACACTAAAATTACCTCCAGGAGCCTAATACATTATAGTAATGAGAGAGAGAATTAAAAGCCTGGTTTCATGGTCGGAACCACTGCACAGTGACCCCTCCCTGTTGAAAGTGTCGATGCCTGGGCAGCAGATGAGAACAGAATTTGATGCCGCTGTGTACAGTCAAACTGTCTGACAACACTTAGCATCGTGATTCATTACAAATAATGGCCACTTGGGCACGGCGCCAGATATACAAGGCATCCATCCCACAGACGTCAAACCCTGCTGGAGAGGAAATTGAAAAGACAAACAAACTGAACAAAGATTTGGAGGAACGGCTGTAAGCATGGTCAGAAAGATGGATTGTGCAGTGATTTTGCAAGTTAGGAAGAAGAGATGGCCACTTTCATGGAAGGAGGAATTTAGAAAATAGGGCATTCTGTTGCCAGTGTAGGGTCAAAACAGAGAGGGGGGAAGCACAAAGAGAACAGAGTGGGAAAGCCCCAGATTACTGGAGGGGATATGAGGCTGGTAAAAGTTGTAGATTTAAACTGCTTGTGGTCTTGTACGGTTTGAAAGAGTTCTGTCCCCAAATATTCATTGCTCTGGGAAATTCTGGGCCCAATTTTATCAACTGTTCACGCCATGCTCAATCTGCAGTGAGGTCGGAGAATTTAGCTCCCAGACAAATTTCCATTCACTGCAGCTGGACCACAGAATTTGAATTCAATAAAGAGTATCTGGAATTAAGAATCTACTGATGACCGTGAAATTGTTGTCAGTCGTCAGAAAGACCCATCTGGTTCACTTTAGGGAAGGAAACCTGTCATCCTTATCTGGCCTGGCCTACATGTGACACCATTATCACAGAATGTAGTTGGCTCTCAACTGCCCTCTAAAATGGCTCAGCAAGCCATATTCCTGCCCCTGTTTGTTTACCACCAGGTCTGTATACGTCTGAATCTTCCGCTGGTTGGGCCCGGACGATTGGCTGGCCTGGGAATGGACGCAATTCCGACTGCAATTGGGCCCCGGCAGCGATTTCACACTGACTGGGTACCCAACAGCCACCAGCTTTCGTAGCGCTGCTCCTTCGTCAGGTGACTTACCCGATGAAGGAGCAAGTGCTCCGAAAGCTCGTGGCTTTTGCTATCAAGTAAACCTGTTGGACTTCAACCTGGAGTTGTGAAATTTCTTAGTATATTTACCCCAGTCCAACACCGGCAACTCGACACCATGAGTAACCAACTGGCAGCCAGTAGCAAACACGGGCTGAGAAAGGATCATGGTTGCTGGGGGTGAACAGAGGGCCTTAGCGCAAGAGGATGGCAGTCGGGCACAGAGATAAAAGGGAGAGTGGCTGTCTGCAGAGAGCTCCCCGAAAGTTGCCAGGAGCTGTGGAACTGTTAAAATACAGTTAAAAATAAAATAAGCCCCAAGAAATATTGCAGACTGTCTCCACACTGCAAATTCAAACACCTGACCTCGACCTCAAATGCCTCATTTTGTTTTCTACCACCTTAGATAGTTCATACCACACTGCAATGTATTAGTTGCAAAACTGTGGAGGCTGCCTGACAACTGGCCCATCCAGTGCTAACCCAATAAGCACAATCAACACACGGGCATTTTTTAAAAAACATTAAAGTGTAAAATTAGCAGGGTGGAGAGTGACAGCAGGGGCACATGGTATGAGAAATGATGCCACAGTCACACAGGAGGAAAGGTAGATGAGAAATTGTTGTTTAGGGATTCAGTGCAGATCCCTTTTTCCGGTTGATAATAGCTGTGTGACTGACTCTCCAGCAGGGTACACACTGAAGGAGCTGCTTTACGAGATAATCAATGATTCAAGCACACCAAGAGAGCAGACAGGACAGAGTTTAGAAACAATATAATGACAGACGTGCTGCATCAACAGGATTAAAAACAAAAGTCCTCATGACTGTCCCTAAACCATTTAAATTATAAATATACATAAAAATACAATATTAATGAGGGAATGATAAGTTTCTAAAGTTCTGTAATTGAGAAATTAGCAATGTATGATGAGCTCAGCACCGTCTCAAATATTGCATAAGTGGGGTTATGCCCTGCAGTAATTGCGAGCTTTATCACTGAAGTAAACAGTGCTAGATGTATTATACGCATCGAGTTACTGTTCCATAATACCACACAGCTGCAATGAAGTACTTTAAATAGGCTTGTGTGGCTGGAAATAAATAATGAGGGTTACATTCCTGGTTTTCAGTTGTGCTCACTAATCAGCCACACTGCAGCCTTGTTTGGATCAAATGCACCTTTTGTTTGTCCACTTGGGTCTGACAGCAACTGGAGTTGCCCCAGGAATTACTGCAGGCATTAGCATGGTGGCACAACATTAGCACTGCTGCCTCACATACTAGAGATCCAGGTTCCGCTTGGATCACTGTCTGTGCAGAGTCAGCATGTTCTCCCCATGTCTGTGTGGGTTTCTGGTTTCCTCCTGGTACGAAAGGTGTGCTGGTTAAGTTTGGCCATGCTAAATTCTCCTTCAGTGTGCCCAAAGAGGCACTGGAGTGTAGCAGCTAGGGGATTTTCACAGTAACTTCACTGCAGAGTTAATGTAAGCCTACTTATGACACTACAAATAAATTTAGCAGTTGAAAAGATTGGCTTATTCATTAGCGTGTAACTGATCACCAACTTGTTTTTTTTTATTAATTTTATAGCATATGGGTGTTGCTGGCTAGGCCAATATTTATTCCTCATCCCTAACTGCCTCCATTTCAGAGTCAACCCTATTACTGTGAATCTGGAGTTGTATATAGTGCAGACTAGATAAGGATGGCTGATTTCCTTCCCTAAATGGAACATAAATGAACAAGATGGGTTTTAACAACAATCGATAATGGTTATATGGTCGTCATTAGATTTTTTTTAATACTACATTTTTTAATGAATTCAAATTTCACCATCTGCCTTGGCAGGATTTGAACCCGAGTCCCAAGATCTTGTTCTGAGTCTCTGGATTGTTCGTCCAGCGACAATACCACTGCCCCACTGCATCACTAAATCCCACTGGAGAATGATACTGACGGGAGATTGAGAGAGGCTGATAAACACACGAAAATTGAAGAAAAGAACCGGAACAGATAGAGTAGGTAGTATAAGGATCACTTGAGCAGGGTAAAAAATGGTTCCTTAATTTAAAACAGACTTATTTCAGACAGAAAAACAATGATTTTTGCATCCCAACATACTGAGAGCGTGAGAAGCCAATGCAAGAGTTAATTCTCAGAATCAGACTTTCTGGGAATAATTCATTTCTTTGGCATCTTTCTCTGTCTCAAATGATACACAGCCCTGGGAGACCAAATGGAAATTAGAGATAGCTTTGGCCAAAACACTTTGAATGTGAAGATCCTCACATTTACAGGGCGATATTTGTTAGTTGTTCATCCCTTTTGCTGGATGCGGAGGAGAAACCTTCAAAATGTCGACAGAGGTGAAAAATAAATTGTTGAAAAAGGGAGATAGATTCCAAGGCTGCTTGCAATTAAGTCAAAAAAACACATGCAGAGATGTTACAGACACAGAACAGTTGACATGCCAGAACCATTAGTTACTCCATTGAAGTAAGTGGTGATTTAAAACTGATTGCCAATTTTAGGTAGGAATAGCTAAGTTCTGGTTATTTATTTTTGGTAGACAGTTGGATAATGGTCGCAGTCCCAGAGGGACATGGCACCAGCAAAGAGTTTAGACCAAGATAATAGCATGCTAAAAAACGGTCTGGTTAAACTCAGATAGTAAAATGTCTCACAATACCAGGTTAAAGTCCAACAGGTTTATTTGGTAGTAAACGCCACTAGCTTTCGAGTTTGCCCCTTTGTCAGGTGAGTGGGAGTTCTGATCACAAACAGGGCATATTAAGGCACTTATAAAGGCTCTTTGCATCATAAACTAGGATAAACAGAGTACCAACAGAGTCCACAGGTTGGAATTCTCCGACTGTTGATGCCAGCAGGATTTTCAGTCACCAAATTCTTTGCTGAAGCAGGAGCATGGCGTGAATAAGCTGCAAGATGGCACCTATGCCCACTGAGTTCTACAGCGCAGCAAGAGGCCCTTTGGCTCATTATGTCTGCACTGGCCATAAAGCACCTTTCCACTCCAGTCTTGTTTTCCAGAGCTTGGCTGTGGCTCTGATAGTGTGGCCCCTTTAAGGGGCAATCATTTGTGTGTTACAAGACTTCCCGGGATCTATCGAAAAGGAGCATGTGAATTGGAGCCTATCAGATGGTAAGGGATGGGTCCAGACTTGGGTCCATGCTGAGCTTGTCTGTATACAGTTTTAATTATCACTCAATAAATTACTGTTGTGATTTAAGATTTCTTTGTCATGTTACTCGCGCTAAATATACACTCCGGCATTTCAAGTGCTTATCTAAATGCTTCTAAGTATTGTAGGTTTATTGCCTCTCCCACCCTTCCAGGTGGTGAGTTCCAGATTCCCTCCATTCACTGGGTGGAAAAGGTTTTCCTCAATCCCCTCAACCTCCTGAACTTAAATCTATATCCTTTGGTCATTAACTCCTCTATTAGGGGAAACATTTCTTCTTGTATAAGCCCTTCATGATTTTATCAATCTGAATCAGGTCTCCCCTCAGCGTAACAAATATTGCTTCTTCCAAAGTGGATTTATCAATACATATTAGCCCAAAAATATTGTTCTATTCCTGAAATGTTTCCTGTTTGCAAGACTGAATTCATTAACCCAAACAAAAATAGGGTTGGTTGAACTGTATCTGTTCACATGATACTTCAAGATGTCCCATGAACACATTCCGTTCAGTTCTGCTCAATTATTCCAGGCACAAAGTGGCAGTGTAACTGGAAATATTGTCATTTCAAAGTTACTTCACAGATTGTTATCATTCATCTGTTTCGTTGACCCATGACAACTGAGTCACATGGTTCCTTTAAATGCCAATTTATAAAACTAGTTTGTTTTTTATTCTGAAATAGTGCACATCAGCTGATAGAAATTGATCTCTAACTAGTTTGTATTGTTCCCCATGGCTCATTGATTATCCATTAATGATCGAACAACTGCAAATGCATTTATAGTCTCTTTACGAAAATGCAAAAAAGCAGGAGGATGTCAAAACTCTGTACCACAAACTGTTTAAGATCTCCGAATGTGGAACTTGTCGATTCTTGGGATGGAGTTTCATTAAGTTTACATTTGTGTTTAGCACATTTCTCCAAATGAAGCTAAACTTTCTTAGCAGTAGTTGAATCACAGCTCCTTCACGTACCACGGCCTTAGAGGGAATTAGAGACCATTAACTATAAATTAAGCAGAATGGCTAAATCATCAGATATAACCAAATCATGGGTCAGCGATTGGGATGGAAACAGTCGGGGCACAAAGTTAACTTGGAACAAATTTAGAAAGAGGCTGAAGACAATGATCGATGCAGAGAACTCTCTTAACAAGGAGGAGCCATTCAGAATTGTCAGTTCACCAAGGGCCTTCAGATGCATATCTGGATAAAGGAAAAACCAACTGCAGGAGATTGAGTTAGAACTGGCTCAGACTGAACTGCAACTGGCAAAAGCTGATTACTGAATTACAGGTGGAAGACATAAGAGATTGGAAAATGAAGCCATCCTGTTACAGAAGTTGGGACGAAAAACGCACCATTGTGCAGCAATTCATGGAAAGAAAATTGGAATGGAATAGTTGGGTGGTTTGTCTTTGATTGGCACAAATGAGATGAGCTGAAAAGCATTTTTCTGCGATATAGACTTCTACGGCTCCCATTTGATTTGTGCATGGCTATGCTGAGCAAAATACTGTGCAGATTTCATGGAATCTCGACAACATAGATAGAGGGCATTCGGCCCACTAAGTCTGTACCAAACACAATTCCACCCAGGCTTTATAGCCGTCACCCCACACATTTACTCTGCTAATTCCCTTGACACTAGGGTCAATTTAGCACGGCCAATCGATGTAACCTACACATATTTGGACTATGGGAGGAAAGCAGAGCATCCATGCAGCCGCAGGGAGAAAGTGCAAACCCAACACAGACGGAACTGAACCTAGATAAATCCTGGTGCCATGAGGCCACAGTGCTAACCATGGTGCCATCCTATGCAATATGGTTGACCAGGAAATGCTCCCACTCTCACTGCCTGCCATCAGGCATACCAGAAGGTTGATAATCTACACGCTTGGTCATGGCCTTCCATGACAACCAAATCCTGAATTGAGACTTGAACTCAGAACTTCAGGCCCGGTATGGGTAAGGAACCTTAACACTATACCACAAGACCCCCAGCTCATACACACAGTACCAGATCAAAAATTTCAAACAAATGATCGTTTTCCAAGCTGTATATGTGACCTCACAAATGAATTGTGTGCATTAACTTTAATATCAATTCCTGAGGTTACAGAATTAAGTCTAAATTTCAGATTTGGGAAAAGTTACATCGAAAGGATTCTGGACTTGTCAGAAAATAGCCAAAAGGAAGTGATCCCAAATACTGGAAAATCAAATTCACCAACTGAAGTTCAACAGTGGCCTGCTGCTACTTAGCTTGAAAAGTTCCACTCAGAGGAGGCGGTTTTGAGCCTGGACTCACCTTTTGCGAGAACGACAGTGAGTATTCAAGATCTGGTGAAACCCGGAAGTCGTGGATCTCATGAGCAAGATCATGACCTGCGATTTTTGCTGCCCCCAACACAATCAGGTTCATATCCAAAACGGACTTAGATATGATTTAAGTGTATCTCTATATCTTGAGATATTATGAAAGATTCCCCTTGCCATGCACTGATCCCAAGGCGTATTTACAAACTCCTTTGGTGCGTGTTACAACAGACCTACCCCAACCTAAACCTGTAATGATGATGTACAGCTGAGAACAACTTCATAGGTTCATCAGATATCGGAGCAGAATTAGACTATTTGGCCCATCGCGTCTGCTCTGCCATTCAATCATGGCTGATGACAGCATCAGGGACCTGGCCAGGCAATGCTCCCTGACATAGGTTGGCACCATACCCATGCCAGTCTGTGCCATGGGGACAATAAGAAGTCTCATAACACCAGCTTAAAATCCAACAAGATTACTTGTAGCAAATGCCACAAGCTTTTGGAACACGCTGTTTCTTTGTCAGGTGAGTGGGAGTTCTGATCACAAAAGGGCACAAGGACATAAACTCAATTTACCTGAATAATGAGTCTTTACAGCTAATCAAGTCTTAAAGGTACAGGCAATGTGAGTGGAGAGAGCATTAAGCACAGGTTAAAAGGACATGTATTGCCTGCAGACAAGAAAGTTAGTGAGAATTTGCAAGACTAGGCAAGTTGTGGGAGTTACAGATAGCCCAAGATCTGATCTGAGCCCAAGATCCCGGTTGCGGCTGTCCTCGTGTGCGGAACTTGGCTATCAGTTTCTGCTCAGCAACTCTGTGCTGTCATGTGTTGTGAAGGCCTCCTTGGAGAACATGCTCGTTGCTGAGCAGAAACTGATAGCCAAGTTCTGCACACATGAGGATGGCCTCAACCGGGATCTTGGGTTCGTATCACACTATTTGTAACCCCCACGAGAAGGAACAGCATGTTCTGAAAGCTTGTGGCATTTGTTACAAATAAACCTGGACTTTAAGCTGGTGTTGAGACTTCTTTCTGTTTTTACCCCAGTCCAACAATGGCATCTCCACATCATGGGGACAGTGTCAGGGGCAGACACCCTGGGAATTCATTTATGGTTGTGATGGTGGCGGAGCAGACATGGGAACTGGGGACACAGGAATGAACACCCTACTATTTTTTGGTAAGATTTCACCCTTTAACTTCAGCAGTTAATTTACTTTTAGCTTCATTATCCACAGTGTATTCAAGAAGGATAGGGAAGGTGGGGGGAGGAGAGAATGATGTGGCTGTATTGATTTGAAAAATGCTGTTTGAATGCGAGAGAGCAATGATACATTTGATTGATTTAAAACATTTGTTCAGAATTTTAAAAACATTACAATTGATGTGCTATTAGACAGTTGAGTGTATACCATAATGCACCAATTAATGGAATGTTGATATAAGACAAACTGCAGAAAGATAGGAAGACTTTAATGTGGTGATAGTAGAGAACTTAGAAAATGCAGCACAGAAACAGTCAACCTGCCCATACCAACATTAATGTTCCTCACTAACCTCAATATATCCCTCCACATCTAAATCAAAACATTATGCCCCATTCCAGCATCCCTGAAATGTTTATCCAGTTTTCTATTAAAAATATCCATTTTATTCACCTCAACTGCTCCTTGTGATGGTCAGGTTTTGCACTGTCATCACTTTCTAAATTCCCTATCTGGTTTCTTGATGACTATCTTATATCGAAAGCTCCTAGTTTTGTCTTCCCAACAGCAACAATAAAATAAAACATTCTGAAGCCCTTCACAGGTGAGTTGTAATGCAAAATGAGGCACCTGGAGATACATAATGTGGTATTAGTACAGTTGGCGAAAGGCTTATCAAAGAGATGTTGGCATTCTCTTGGGTACCAGTATTCAAACGGCACATTCAGTCGACTCTAAACACAAACAGCGCTGGACATCATACATCCAATGCAAGGTCTTTAATTACTTGTGTACAAAGAGAACCCGCAAATAGTCAACACCAAATGACCAGAGTGGTTCTGAGATCACAGAGAAACAATCAATTACGGTAAATCAGGAACAAAAAATTTTAACATCTTTCATTAATATACATATTCACCAATCACAGCATAGCCCTTTTGCCCTTTCTTATCCAATGGAAAATCAATCCTCCATTAGCATAAAATGTCCCTATATCTTGCTATTTGGTAATCGCCATGGTAATTTGTTCTTTGTTTTCATCCTGCTGTCCTAACCTGGAATGCAGTGTTTATGGAACAAGGTTTTAGACACATACTCGCTTATCCTGCGTACGTCACTGTTGGCCTTACTGAAGGTTTGGCTGAAGGCCGTGTTTGACTAATAATCATTTTCCATTACTTGACAGTTTTTTTTTCCAATTATGGAACTTTATTTTTCACAATTGTTGTCACCTAAATTCCACAGAGGTAGGTTTTGAAGAAAGTCTTGCAGGAAGAAAAAAAAGTTGAGAGGCCTCGGGAGGGAAACAGGTACAATATCAATCTTTATCAAGAAATTGAAAAATATTTGAAAATGACCATTTGCAAGGTTACATGGAAAACATGAAAACAATTTTCAAAGAGGCACCGTCAAAATTATGACACCTTGGTAACCAACAAGTTGAAAGAGGAAGGAAAGGATCGGCCAAGTTTTGCTTTTGATAATGTAAAGATGGAGGGCGAGGAAAGAGTTAACTGGGATGGCAATTCCTGAACTTAAACAGAAGCAAAAAGAATCAAGTTCAAAATGGCGTTTGGTAGCACAAGTAAGTTAGACAATGAGGGGCGAGAACATAGTTGAGAAACATGTTTCTACCCTTGCAATCAAAGTCTGTGAAGAGCTTCATCAGAAACTGGAGCAGTAATGATGTGCTGACCCAACACAGGCTATTTGGAAGTTGTTCAGGAAAATCTTGCGTTCAGTTCCTTCCCAAGAATCAGTCAGACCCCAAGGGATAGAAATTCTGCTTCTGTATCTGAGAACATGTGCAGAGGGCAACCTTTTGTGCCAGGGTGTGAAGCAATGTGCAGCCCGCAGCGTGATTTTAGTTTGCCAGATTTTCATTGCAGCCCAGACACCAGTCCAATAGCAGCAACCTCAGTTTAGCTGAAATCAAAGCTGCCTAAATATATCATGAACAAATCATTAGAAAGATTCATGCCACATTGATTTCCCCAATAGAAATTCTGCGGTATCCAGAATCTGAAGCTTGCTGCTTGCAGCCCCATCTAATTATAAACATTGCAAAATAAAAGAATTAGTTATTTCTGGAACTGAACCCTTATTTGTATTTCAGACTGCTGTAATTTTAACAGCAATTGTAATTGCTATGTAACCGGACTGGAGATTAGCATTTCACGCAAATATACAGTACACAGCAAGGATGAGGACAAAGAAGGAAATGTTTCCAATTGATTCATTAACAGACTAGATGCTCTCCAAGAGGATTACATTAGCCAACATTATCACAGCCTATCTATTTCTTACCTGTAAGCCATCCGAGGGTCTTTATGAATCCAACTGAAAAAAACATATACCTTTCTTGAAACAAAGTAATGAAAGGAACCTCCAGCTAATTGTATATCTCGTCCTTTAGAAAATCTGAATGCACTTACAGTAGCCGTTGAAAGTATGAGATGTTCATAAGGTAGGAGCCATAAAGCAATCTTACAACCATTTATCAAAAGGAATATTACTTAGGATGTTTGCTAATGGACTGAGCTCTTTCTCTCTGGGGATGGTTAAGGACTGAGGTTGAGAAGCATATCAAGAACTTCAAAGTAACAACTTTCCTATTTGCAGGTGGTTCCAAGAGTTTTGCGCAATCTAAAACTTGAATTTAAAAACTCCTTCCACTCTAAAAGCTGTATGCTCTCTGATCTCAAAAGCCATGCCATATCACCCAACTGGTTGCCAAAGCAAGGAAATATTGCAGGAAGTAAAAAGCATACCCGCAGCGCAGCAGGTGTCATCATTTTTACATTAGATCTTAAGAGCTATGCTTAATGATATCAGGGAGGAAAAAGGAAGCAGGGGGCAAGGAATGTAAAAAAAGCATCAACACACCTGATATTTACTGGTAATAATAATGATATCAAATTAAGAAATGTCCCCCCAGATGACTGGGACAGGGAAAAGATGACACAGAAATCAGATCCCTTATCCCTACTCTCCAGTTTCAAAGGTTCAGAAATTGCTCCCACCCAAAAGATTTCAATTGATAAATGTACCATCTGGAGCTGTAACCGAGATCTCATGTCATGAAGATCTGATTTTGGATTTGCAATGTAAAGCTTTTGTTAATACAGGGCAGTGTGCAGTAGCTTAAAATGAGTTTCAGCATGCCAGGAATGTCAGCCACCAGACTCATCCTGCATCATTCATGCTGTGAGATTCAGAGCAGAAAACCGGCTGAGTGAACAATGCAAAGTTTATATGGAGGCTGCAGAAAGGGGAGGGGAGGGATACAATATTTCAGATGGGTGACATGATTCACTACCAGCCCCATCATAACCATTAAAGCAGGCTTTATGTGGCTATCCCATGAACTAACCTTCCTCAATAACTCAAATCTTCTGACAGTCTTTCAGTTAATAAATAAGTTATGATTAGCAATGGTTCACAAAACACTATTCACTTTTAAACAATCTTCTGCTTGTAACTTTCAATGATGCAAGCAAATTTTAAAGGGATCCATAGCCAATTTTCATCAAACCAAACTGTGAGATGCCTCAATAAATTAGGCAGCATTCTACATAACAACATCACAGTTAATACGATCTGTTCAGCTGTATCTTCTCTTGTACAAACATGCCATAAGTACCACAAAGGAACTTGAGGTCCAATACGAACATAGGAATTAGGGGCAGAGCAGACCTCTGCTGCCATGATACAGTCAACCGGAGTTTTATTGCTTCAAGCACCAATTCCACCAGTGACGGAGGCCTTAATGTTCAAATGGTGGGTAGGAAGGTGGTTTATGGCTCCACTATACTGCCGATGATATTCCAGACTGCTGGTGCTTTTTGATAATCTTATCAAATTCTACATTTGTTCATGCCAAAATGAAAATATTCCATTCTCATGAGGAAACATGAAGCATCTAAATAGATTACAGAGGATAAACAGAATGTGAAAAAGACACAAAAGTTCACCCCCACCTACCCCAATTTAGACAAAAGTGTGAAACTGCACGAGCTACTCATCTTGACCATCATTTAAACTCCATTATTGCACATTTAAAACCAGACCAAGGCCCATTCATCTATGATGAGCTGCAAACTATTGATTTGTTCTGAATCACTATCTGCATGCACATTTGTCTCATCTGTAAACTTAAGAATGGTTCGAACTAAGCTCTCCTCTTGATTACAAACAAAAATGATCAGCAAAAGATCCAATCCAGAGCCCTGCAGAGGTTCACTTATAGTCAGAGTCCATTTCAATCCATTTATTCATAACAAACAACTTTCTGCAAATGTAAATTTCACCAGTCGCATTACCAATGTAATAACTCACCTTCAGCACTTGTACATCAATTTTCTTTAAACTGCTCACAATTAGAAAGATATACCCTTAAAATAAGGATCAAATCACATCTATTTTTCATTCTCAAAAAGGGAACAGCTTAACCTCACTTCCAACAGCAATGACACCATGTATATATAATACTGACAGCTTTGTAATGAAAAATCTCACATAAAATTTCTATACAGCATGTTTGTAAAACTCTTCAGAACTAACTATGAAAATGGTAACAGTTTTTTATGCCCCTATCATCTTGGGTATATGAAGTCCTTGTGATTATATTAGGAATTCAAAATTTAAATCCTCACATATCACTCTTGCAACGTAACAAAAGAACCCAAGACCTCATGTTTATAGTCAAGACCCATACACAAGAGAGAAGGAAGTCAGGCCCTTCACACCTTGAAATGCAGAGGCAGCCACTGAGGCTATTAGGTATGAATGTGGGCTCACCTTGATGCTCTGGGACTTTTAAGAAAAATATTAAATACCAGCCTTCTAGACATTACCACCTCCCACAAACACTTCCCATCTCGACCTTTGCCGCTCCAACCATTCCCCTCTATGACACCACGTGCTCTTCTATCCACCCCCATGGCTATATCGTCAATGCCAGCACATGTCTCATACCTACCATCCTTTGTCTTCTATCCTCCATGCCAACTCACCCAGTTTCCACTGTGCGCAACTTCAGGCCCGATGCTAAGATGGGAAAATCAAGCTCTAAGTGTCAACTGATAATGATTTTTGAATAGTGAAGTTAAGTAAAAAACCGACTCACTGCATTTAAATACCTTTGATTCCTTAATCCCTTATAAAAAGAAAACATTTAGTTCAAGTACTTAACACTTTTTAAAATATACAATTATATTCATAGCCCCACAAAGGGCTATAACCACTCAGATCTGTCAATCATATTGTGAACTGACAGACAGCCCACTGTAACAGTAATAAATTGTGAAATCATTCTGTACTGCCAGGGGAGTGGGGTAATCAAAATAATTTGACATTAAGCATGTATAGCTTTAAAATAGGAAAATGTAGTAGCTCTGAGCATTAACGGATTTTAAAAAAGTTGTTCAGACCTTAGCACAATGGAGCAGGAAAATAAAAATCACAAATTTAATGAGTTGCACAGATGGGTAAGCACAGTGTGATAAGAAGCACAGAACTCAGCCATTAGTGAGATAAAGACGTGAGCCACAACGTGTATAATTCTGCTCATTAGGATTTTATCGTGCAAGTATGGCAGCCAAATATGTTACACAGCCTTTGCAAAAGAGAAGACACCATGTAGGAAGAGATTGTGTCTTCCAAGCATACTATTGCATAATATTCTCTTTCACTGCAATTTACAGATTGTGTATTTTCAACCTTTTACCACAACAATAATCCTCAGACATATCAGAATGGAAAAGCAAACTGCAGACTTCATTTAACTTAATCAGCAGGACATTTAAATACCTTAACAGGCAGGATATCTAAACGCATTGGCAGCTTGATAGTGGCAAGTATTTTAGTCATTTTTTGTGCACATGTGTATCAATAGTTAACAATCCCAAATGCCATCTGACCTCTCCAAATGAGTGTCTGGACTTGTCACCTCTTCAAACCTCATTAAATCACTCTAGTAAATTTAGATTTTACCTGAAAAGTAAGACCTACAAGTTGCTATAAAACTTACAAGCCGCTAACAAATAAATTTGATACATTTGAGTACAGCTGAACTTTTACTTGCGCTACTGTTCCCATAAAGCAAAGATGTGCCAACTACAAACGACTGACCCACCTACCTGGGGAAAATGGTAGGTGCTCGATTTGGAGTTGGGTCTTCCAGAATAGGGGCTTTGGCACCATTTTGGCTAAATCAGAAACCATCTTCACCCGTGCAAAATTTCAAGATTCAGTTGGCCTTTGTGTGTATTTGGATGCTCATCATAGAGTTCTGGGTGAGATGGGGTTTAACTTAAGTGTCGCTCTGAATATAAGTAAAAGAGGGCACTGGAAAAATTGAATCTGAAGAGATGTGTTCTAAGGAGAATTTCGGTGGTATTGGGAAGAATATTTCATAACTAGAAGCAGGCTTTCTTGGGGATGGTTTCAAGGTGAGATGTGCAGCACTCACGGTCATTTCACGTTCTCGATTTCATAAAGATGTTCAAAATCATGAGGGGGTTGGATAGAGTAGGTGAAGAGAAACTATTCTAGCTTATAAAAGGATCAAGAAAAGGGGCGCACAGATTTGAAGTGATTTGCAAAAGAAGCAAATGTGATGTGAAAAAAAACTGTTTTACATAGTGAGTGGTTCAGGTTGGAATGATAGCTTAGAAGTGTCGTGGGGGCAGGTTCAATCCAAGCAATTTGATGATTAGTTGAATAGAAAGAATGTGCAGGGGAATGGTACTCAGTTACAATGATCATTTGGAGAGCTAGTCCAAACAGGATGGCTGAATGGCCTCCTTCTATGCCATACAAATTCTGTGATTATCAAGTTTAACCGTCAGCCAGTGAAGTGGATTGACTCAGAAGCCAAGGGTTAGGATTTTCTGCTGGATTTCTTCTACAGTAATTTAATGGGCTTATCTATACTGAGATTGCCAATGTATCACCACAAGATACATCTCATAATACACCACTTAGGTCCTGAAATTGCTGGAAACGAGCTTCAGTGTAATGTTGGATCAATGGCATACGTTCCAATTCAAAGAATTTCAAGGAAATAGTGGTGTGCAGTGATCTACGTCAGCTTTCATAAGATATATGGCATAGAAACAGACTTTGCCCAAACAAATCCATAATTGCTGCTTATGCTTTGTTCTCCCCTAATCTAAACCCATCAACATAACACTTTTTTTCCTTCTCTCTGCTTGTCTACCTTACCCTTAAATTCATTTACACTCTTCACATAATCCCTTTGGGAACGAGTAACACATTCTCACCACTCACAAGGTGGAGATAGGAAGATAGAGGTTTACAGTATAGAAACAGGCCCTTCGGCCTAACTTATCCAACTAGTCCCGATTGCCTGCATTTGGTCCATGTCCCTCTATACCCATCTTTTCCATGTAATGGTCTAAACGCTTTTTAAAAGATAAAATTGTATCTGCCTCTGCTACTATCTCTGGCAGCTTGTTCCAGACATTCACCACTTTTTGTCTAAAAAAAAAATGCCCCTCTGGACTCTTGTATCTCTCCCCTCTCACTTAAACCTATGCCCTCTAGTTTTAGACTCCCTTACCTTTGGGAAAAGCTATTGACTATCTGGCTGATCTATGCCCCTCATTATTTTCTTCTGAATTCACTGTTGGATTTCTTGGATAAGCAAAGTAAGAAGTCTCACAGCAACAGGTTAAAGTCCAACAGGTTTATTTGGCAGCACTAGCTTTCGGAATCTCAGGCTCACCTGAAGAAGGAGCCTGAGACTCCAAAAGCTGTTGCTCCAAATAAACCTCTTGATTTTAACTTGTTATTGTGAGACTTCTTACTGTGCATACTCCAGTCCAATACTGGCATCTCCACATCATGATTTCTTGGATACCATCCTGTACCAATGGCCTCTTCTCCCCAAACAGAAACATTCTTCCAGAAGTTAATGCTTTTGAGGCCATTCGCACCACTCCCCTGGAAATATTGCCAAAATTCTAATCACACTCCTCCCCCATTCAGAACAGAGACAAAAGCAAATTTACTGGTGGCATTAATGTCTACTTGTGGAAGTGCTGTTGCAGAACAGTGCTGGTGGGCTTAAATGGTTGCAAAGGTTAATTCTGAGAACAGCATTGATTGGCTATTGAAAGAGAATTAGCTTTACAAAATAACCCATTGTCCATTTTATGGATATGTAAGAATGACATTTCATTATAAATGCTACAATTTCTGGTCATTATAATGTTTAATAGACGTGTTAAAGTTACCATTTGCACCTCACAATAAGAAGAGAATTCTTGGCAAAGGGACATTAGCGACAAAGGATGGATAGCTGATCATAATATTTGCATAAATGATAGACAAGAATGTAACAAGTCCATAGTTAGTGTTCATTCCCCAGTGTTATTTTCATTACATTAAATTTATATCCATTATATGTTTGATCCAATACCAGTTAGAAGAAAATCTCTCTAACAGGTGCTCATGCAATCCTTCAGACTAAGAAATGACAACTTTGGATTAGATTGATATCACAAATAGGGTGATAACAGCTTAAGTATGTTTATAAAACATAAGGAGACATAATTAAAATTAGATCTAATTAATGAGTGTATTCAAACTTGATTGCAATTAATCATTTTTGCATTTGGAAGGTTGTTAAATATGCATGTCATAGAACAAAAATAATTAATAATTAGCTGCTTGATAGTGCAGAAAAAAGAGACATGCTATCAAAACTTTTCACCTTGCACTCATTGGGACAGGTACAAGAACACCAAATTTCAAACAGAGCAACAAGTTACATTGTAAGGCATAGGCTGCCAATTGGGTAGGCACGGCAACTTTGATTGCTCAAGCCATTGCCACGTTGAATCCACTGCCAACAGCACAAATCTGCTTAAGTCAAAAGCAGACATAATGCCTGGAGATTTTACTTATGTCTGGAAAGAGTAAATCCCTGGGCAGGGATACATGTATCGTCTAGAAAGCATTGCAAGCCAGACAGATAATCTTAAACTGGTTGTTAGTACAATTATTGCAAATTCAGAATAGTTTAGCAAGTAAGCAATCCCTGAAGGTAGATAGGCAGGTGGCTAAGGTGGTTAAGAAGGCACTGGAATCCTTGCATTCAATAGCCAAGGCACAGAATAAAAGAGCCAGGGAGTTCATGCTGGAACCGTGTAAAACATGAGTTAGACTGCAACTTGAGCATTGTGTGCAGTTCTGGTGACTTCATGACAGAAAAGATGGAACTGCAGGGGGCATGTTAGAGAGAGGATGTTGCCAGGACTGGAAAACTGCAACCATGAGAAAAAATTGGAAGGCCTGGGGTTTTTCTCTTGGAACAGGGGTGACTGAGGGGAGATTTGATTGAGATGTACAAAATTGGAAGGGCTCCAAATAAGGAAAGCCTACTTAATATGGCAGAAATGTCAGTGACTAAGGGGGATAGATTTAAAGTGTCTGGCAAAAAGATAAGAGGGGAACACGAGGAAACATTTTTTAAACTAGAGGGTTGTGGAAGGAATTCACTGCGTGAAAGGATGGTTGCAGCAGAAACCTTCAACTCATTTAAAAAGGTATCTGCTACCCTGGCAGTGCTACTTTTGTTTCAGGTGGAGGACATTGTTACCATGCTGCTGTCATATGGCTGGTTCTACACTGGCAGATGAGGGCAACCTACTCAACTGGATATCAAAAAGGGAGAAATAAATTGGAAGTAATAACTCACGCAAATTATTTCCCTTTTCTACTGATAAAAAGGAGTGACGTGCAAAATGTTTCACATGAAATTCAAAACTAGATACAAGGCAAGTTAGCATGCAGTAGAAATAGAAATATTCCGTCATAAGTGCCAAAAACAGACCTTCAAAAGTTCTGCTCTTTGCTTAGTAGCCTGCTTGGCTGTCTGAAACATTAATAGGCACATAGGGTTTTTAAAAATTGGTGACACTTAAATAAACCACTGTGAGGAACAAAGCACATTGCCATTGAGATTTCTTATTATTTTATCTCACCATGTTGTAAGGTTGTAGATTTTGTTCCTTGTGGATTTATTTTTTAGTCGGCCTACTACTCCTCCCAAGAGTGCACATGCATCCCCTTTCAACTCGCCTTCATTTTAAATCCCTGATTTTCCAACACCTTTCTCTCTCTGCACTGCTCAGGATCCATGTGGTTTGGTTTGTCTTCCTGTCCTCACAGTTACAACTGCTTTGCTTCACCAGCAGAGACGTACTCTGCAGTTGCCCTGTGGAGATTTATTTTAATTTTTCCTTCCCCACTGCTGCAAGAGTAAAAGTGCTAAACTTCCAACAAACAGGCAGGAATCAAATTTGCATTCCATTGGAACGTGTGAGCCTCATTTCAATTCAATTCTTTGACTATTATTGCTTTTCAGATCACAAAATGTGCTAATTGATACCTTAATCGTCTATAGAAGGAAGGAACACTGCTCAGATGTTGTATTAATTACATCAAAGCAGTCTTCAGGTGTAGCATTGCAATGAAGCCTCTGTGAGACTCTAAACACAATACCAAGTGAAATTTGCCTTAAGCTGCCTGTTGGCTCTCCATGATGCTGAAGGGGAAGGGAAGGGAGCAGAAATAAAAAAGAAACCAATTTACTAATGTACTTAAAGTAATGTGGTGCTCATCTTAACTTTAATGGAACTCATAAGGCATCCTGGAGCGCCACTAAATTGAACGCTCTAAAGATCACAAACCTACAGATCTCAAAGCATCAAATTCCCCTCAGTTCTTCAGACTCAAACGCTTCAGAAGTAAACTCCCCTTAGCCTCCCTTCTGAAAAGTAATGAGTTTTTTTAAAATGTAAAAGTCTTCCACCAGCATGTACAAAAAGGATGAAGCTCCAAGTAACTCGCAGGTGTGCGAAATAAATCACCGGACTGAGTGTTAATTAATGTCAAGTTTTCTGGCTTCCATTCACACTTCATGGTGTAATGGCACCGAGGCCACAAAATCAAAAATCCAACAGCACAAAAGCAAAACCAAAATCATGCTAAATTAAGTCCAGAAAAACTTAATGAATATGTCAAAGAGCAAAGCCAGTTTTTTTAAAAAAGAAAATACGATTTTCCCCCATGTTACCTCTTTTGCTAAGTCACACTTTTTTTTTAATGGAATAGAGCCTTATGTACATCATTTAATGAGCTCAGTAAGATTATCAGTGGCTGCTGGCTGTAAGTTTTCTATCACATATTGTATGTGCATTATTTTTGATTTTCACACATGACTAGTATTAGTCCCGTGGGCAGTGAAATAACCAGACGGGCTGACATACTAAGCCACTTAAGTGAAATACATGGAAAATGTTCTCTTTTTATCTGCTTCCTGTCATCAGCTAACACAAATACATATTATCTGCAGCACTCGTCCATGTAATGCCAAGAAATTTTCTCTATCGGAATTTTGAAGCAAAAATATAAAAAAGCTATGTTATTTAAAAAAAAGGCAAACTGTTTTGTGATTCATGTCAGTTTTGTAGATATAAAGCAACACATTTCTGCAGAAAATAACAGAGATTTTACTGCAGTGCCTGTGATGTGATGATTGTTTTCATTGTCCACTATAATAACACGCCATTATGCCCTTTTCAGAGATGTCAAACTTTTTCCCAATGTTTCCAGTAAAACAGTCAACTTACCATTTGTCACAGAATCTTCTGGGTCATTGCTGTATAAGTGCTGTTACCAACTCTAAAGAGACATACTTGTTATGTTTGGCTTCTGCAATATTTAACACACTCAGTGGGGACACTCTCCTTTCATTTGTTTGAACAGGTCAACGGCTTGTATCACTTGGTCCACCTTGTTTTCTAACAAGGGGCATACACACGATGGGTCGTGAGATGGCTGCTCTTGGATTTTTTCGAGAGTATCCCAGTGCTTCACGTCATTAGTGTGCGCTTGACCTGGACCATTTGATGGGCAACACGACAGCTCAGTGACTATCTCTATGCTGTGCAGAATACATGGATTTGCACCTGTGTCTGTGAGAGTTTGCTCATTCTCCCTGTGCTTGCGTGGGTTTTCTCCGGGTGATCCGGTTTACTCCCACATCCCAAAGATGTGCTCTTAGGCTAATTGGCAAAACAAATTCTCCCTAAATTGTCTCAAATTTGGTTTTTAATCCATGGAACTATAAACATAGACAGGGATCACGGGTAGAGGTGGGAACGTCGGGGTGGCGGCGCGGGCTCATTGGGCTGAAGGGCCTGTTTCCCGTGCTGTTTTGTTCTTTGTTCTTTACAGTGTATACATGCTGTTTAGCTTAACTACAAAACACGAGAAGTTATTTGTCCAGTCTCAGGAGATATGTAGGCAGTGACTGACGCACCCCTTAAATTGGGTTAAAAATGTTACCTCTTTATTACATCAAGTTTACAAACGTTCATACAGTTTCATGTATTTCAATTGAATTTTATTCGTCTCAGTCTCATTGACCACATGCTTCTCCCATTTTCCCATCATTGACACCTTTTAAAGTTGATTTCAAGCCCACTCTTTAAAGGGACAATTGCAAACTTGAGTTTTCATGGATTCTGGAATTACGGGACAGAAGATTTACTCGGATGCTTCCCGGATTTGATGGTTTGAGTAATAAGGAGAGACTGAATAGATTGGGACTTCTTTCCCTGGAGCGTAGGTGTCTTAGGGTTGATCTTATAGAGGCCTATAAAATAATAAGGGGTATAAATCAGTTGGATAGTCAATATCTTTTCCCAAAGGTAGGAGCATCTAAAACCAGAGGGCATAAGTTTATGATAAGCAAAAGGAATCTCTCAGTGAAACCATGAAGAGATGGCTGCTAGTTCCAGAGATGGTCAGTAACAGATGCACTCATGTTCCTGGGTTCAAGGTTGAAAGTGGTTTGATGACCTGAGCAGGGCTGAAAAAATAGGTACAGTGGCACACCTAAATGCATCCTGATGGATGTATCACAAAATATTCTTTCACTCTGCCAACTCATGCCAACTCCAGGACATCATCCAACACAGACACCTTCACCAAATGATCCAATCCATTTGTTTAACAAATATCATTATTCTTACTCAAGGAGTTGCCAGGGAGACAAGTACAGAAGACATGGGTGAGGTCAACCTGATCATCGATCAGTTGGACAGTCAACATCTTTTCCCAAATGTAGAGGAGCTTAAAGGTAAAGGGCATAGGTTTAAGGTGACAGGAGTGAGGGGAAAGATACAAAAAGATCCAGAGGGGCAACTGTTTCACACAGAGGATGGTGAGTGTCTGGAACAAGCTGCCAGAGGTAGGAGTAGAGGCGAGTACAATTTTGTCCTTTAAAAAGCATTGACAGTTACATGTGTAAAATGAGTAGTGAGGGATATGGGCCATGACCAATCTGAAGACTCTGACTGACCGATAAATTGCTCAATGATATGCCCACAGATTATACTGTGTAACTCCTGGACTTCAACGCTTGTGTTCCTCAGCCACATATTAAGTGGATCTCACTTGGGAAGTCTTCAAGCTGCAAAGATATCAGAGACGGTGATCCTCATGTAGGATAAAGCACTCTGGCAGCGCCTGGAAATTTTGCATACATCTGCATAAAAAGTCTTTTTTTGGTTGGAAACCAATGGCACATTGACAGAGTTGATGAATAATCCTGGACTACGTGGTTCTGGGGGTTGGTGCCTTAACTTCCACATGCGTACAACTGATGTGTTTGTGGAAAGCCAGCCAGAACTGCAAATCAGAGCTCCTGCTCACATTGATTGGCATTTATGGGCATGTTTGACATAGGTGCCTGTCCTGACAAACATACCCACAGTCACCTCATCTTGTGAGTTTGAGAAATATCAACTGCAAGACCTGACAAACTGCTCAGTGAAGCCATGGAGGAACCAGAGGGAAAGATATTGATGATGGTGTGTTTGACAGCTGTTGGTAAAGCATCGCACCCAGCCCACTTTCACAGAGGGTCTTTTTCCAGAGGCTGCAAATCTCTGCCATCACCTGATTGATGGGAGAGCCTGAGTCACTCGTGTTCCAACACATTGAAGAAGTTTAATCTCTGCCTACGCACTCTATTTTATTGGTACAATCTCAGGCAAACTGTGTTCGTTCTCTCTATCCCATGGAGCGGCATGTCAGTGAGAAACAGGCTGCCATGGTCCCTGATGGTAGGACTGAAGCCAGAGCAGCTCCTGATGCTGCTGGCCATTTTTGTTCTCATCTGCGATCTGGAAGCATAATATTCGCACACCGAAGGTAGTCGTTTGGCCCATCAACTCAATATCTTAACCACACAACTCCTTCCCCCCACAACACCTAATCCACCTGCACAACCCGGGGCTCTAAAGGACAATTTGGCAAGGCCAATCCATCTAATCTGCACATAGCATAGAATTCCAACAGTACAGAAGGAAACCATTTGGCCCATCAAGTCTGTACCCAATGCAATCCCACCCAGACCCTATGCCCGTAATGCAACATATTTACTCTGCTAATCCTTCTGACACTAGGGTCAATTCAGCATGGCCAACCAACCTAATTCGCACATCTTTGGATGGTGGTAAGACACGCAGACATGCGAAGAATGTGCAAACTCCTCCCACAGTCCAAACATATGGGAGGAAACCAAAGCACACTCAGACACAGGAAGAATATGCAACCTCCAGACAGACAGTCACTCAAGGCCAGAGATGAACATAGGTCTCTGGCACTGTGAGGCTGCAGTGCTAACCATTTTGCCACCGTGCTATCTTTCATGCCACTGTGCCAATGCAACAGCGAAAACAGCAAGGTAGGGATCAAAAATACAATCCTCCAGAGTTACGAAAGTCACCCCTCAGTACGTGTACTGTGAACAAAGCCTTTCACACAATCAGGCAAGAAATTAGCTGCGAGGTCTCAGCATTTATTTGCATTCACGTCTTCAGCACCCTCACTTTCCCCCCTCCTGACTGCCGCTGTACCCTTGCCTTGTTTTCACTTGCAAGTTCCAAGGATGCACAGAGAACCTGTGCACCCACAGTTAAAATTCCAAAAGCCATGTTCAAATTGCCGTACTTGACTGACTAACATATTGAAATTGACAACCCATCTCTCTGGAGAGGATTGTTCACATGCAGCCAAACATGCTGCATTCAAATGTGGAAATTAATGGGTTAGAGCCAGCGTCCCAGCATGCTGTCCATTTCTACTGTTCTAAACACCCATCCAATCCCGAAACCCACAAATTACGAGAATGCAAATTTAAATTCACCCCAATATTTCTGTATGTTAATCTGATCTTTTTAAAAGCACTTTTCAACCACAGGTCCAAATAATTGACTCTATAACTATAAGTTTAACTATTCTCTCATTTGTATGAACATTAACACCAAATGTGAACATTCAATGGTATAACCATCACTGAATCCCCCACTATCAAAATCCTTGGGGTTACCATTGAACAGAAACTCAACTGGACTTACCACATAAAAACAGTGCTACAAGAACAGGTCAGAGTCTAGGAATACTGCAGTGAGTAATTTACCATCTGATTCCCCAAAGCCTATCCATCATCTACAACACACAAGTCAGGAGTATGATGGAATACTCCCCACTTTCTTGGATGGATGCAGCTCCAACACCACTTAAGAAGCTTGACACCATCCAAAACAAAGCAGCCCACTTGATTGGCATCACATCTACAAACATTTGATCCCTCCACCACTGAAGCTCAGTAGCAGCTGTGTGTACTATCTACAAGATGCATTCCAGCAATTCACCAAAGATCCTACAACAGCTCCTTCCAAACCCACAACCACTTACATCTAGAAAGACAAGGACAGCACGGTAGCAAGGGCGGCATGGTAGCACAGTGGTTAGCACTGCTGCTTTCACAGCTCCAGGGTCCTGGGTTTGATACCCGGCTTGGGTCACTGTCTGTGTGGAGTTTGCACATTCTTCTTGTGTCTGTCTGGGTTTCCTCCGGATACTCTGGTTTCCTCCCAAAGTGCAAAGATGTTCAGGTTAGGTTAATTGACCATGCTAAGAAATTGCCTCTTAGTGTCCAGGGATGTGTAGGTTAGAAAGATTAGTGGGTATAATATGTAGGGAAGTGGGAGTAGGACTGGGTAGAATTGTGTTCGGTGCAGACTTGATGCCGAAGGGCCTCTTTCTGCACTGTAGGGTTTTAAGATACATGGGAACACCACCACCTTTAAGCTCCTCTCCAAGCCACTCATTATCCTGACTTGGAAAGATAGCGCCGTTCCTTCGCAGTCACTGGGTCAAAATCCTGGAATTCCCTCCCTAACGATATTGTGGGTCAAACCGCAGAACATGGACTGCAGCAATTCAAAAAAGAGGCTCACCACCACTTCTCAAGGGTAACTAGGGATAGTCAATAAATGCTGGCCAACCAGCGATGCCCATGTCCCACGAATGAATAAAAAAAAAATCAGCATCTTTGTAACTACAAATAACATGGTGGCAACATAAATGGATACTATTGAGGCCAGTGCATCCATGCCAGGTTTAAAAAAGACTGATTCAACCAGTCCCATTCCCTAGCCCTTTTCACCATTGCCGTAGCAAATATTCTGGTGCTTATCCAGTTGTTTTTTTAAAGCTGTGACTGTGTCCGCCTTCACAATTCTCAGGTAGTGCATTCCAGATCTTAACCACACACTGGATACATGGGTTTCAATAATGTGATGTTGCCTTCTTCTGACAACTTAAATTAATGCCCTCTATCTCTTGACCCATCTACCAACAGGAACAGCTGGTTTCCATCGACTTGCAGGTTCCTTGTGCATTTGAGCACTTCTATCAAATCTACTCTTCGCTAAGGAGAGCAAACACAAATTCTCTAACCTATTCACATGACCTTGTGGCTGAAAGGCTTCACATCTGTCCTAAAGTGCCATGCTGAGAGTTTGATGCAACAGGCCAGTTGAGGCTAATCCGATGTTTATTCAGGTTCATCATAGATTCCTTGCTTTTGTAATCTATGTGGATGGGGGGATTTTCCAATCTTGTTGTGACAGATACAAATCCTAAAATTGCAGAAAAAACTCTTGCAAATGGGCCATCATGGAATTTGCATGGGGTGATCTTCCTGGTCCCCATTGGCAATGTTATCAGGCTCATACCTAGCAAGGGCTGAAACCTGATCAACATACATTTAAATATTCCAAAATGGCTTTACACTGTTGCTTCCCACTTCACCACTTGTTCCTCCTTGCTGACATGATGTCAAGCCAGTGGGAATCACTGTTGATTTCTCAAAACCAGTGCTAGGTTCACAGTGCTGGATTGGCCAGGGGAGCCAGCAAAGCATTGCATTAGGAGGCATGGTCTAAAGGGATGGGGCCTAAAAGGAGCAGGGCCTAAAAACAACCCCATAGTGAGAGCTGATTTCATGTGGTGGGAGAAGACCAAAGTCTTAGTACCAGTGAATGGTTGGGAATATGCCCAAAAGACCCAATGCCAGCAAATTGAGGGTCAAACTGTGCAGCCAACCTCACTATTTCTGTCCTTCGCATGGATCGCTCTAAACGTGTCCCCATTTTAAAATGTCAAAGTGTGGTAAGAGCTGGCGAGAAAATCTGCCTGTTTCTACGAGGAGCAACACACCGATTTTTAGTCAGAACATGAATTTTCCAGTCTCACATGCCCCACTACCACTAGCAACGAGAGAGAAGAATTTGGCTTTCACTAAATCTCCATTCACAGCAGCAGGACTGGAGAATCTCAGGCACAGCCGAGGTCAGAGAATTCCAGCCTTTGCCACATTTGGGGGCAAATTCTGTCCTATGACTGTTTATAAAGCCCAGCATCCCATATGCCTTTTTAACCACTTTGTCAATCTGCCCTGCTAATGCCAAATATATGTGCAAATGTACCCCCTCCATCTCTGTTCTTTCGAATTATACCCTGATCAATCATTTCACATTTCTCTGCATTAAAATTTCATCTGTCACTGAATTACAATTTGTTGTATTGCATGATGTTATAGCAAGAGGCCATCGCTTCGCAATGTCCAACTCAGCTTGCTGTTCATGTAAACAAGAGACTAAGAACAATATCAACTATAATGAAGAACAAGATCTTGACAAGCAAAGCAAAGTTCAAACTACTGGTACTACTGATATATTTACTTGAGCATGTCAAATAGGGTATGGTTTCACAAATTCAACCAGGAGGACAAACTACACTTCCATGGGGTGTGTTTGAATTTGTCTTTTGATGGAGGAAGGGTCAGTGCAGTCTATATATTAATTTTCCATTGGTGTTGCTTTACAATCAGCCAACACAAGGCATAATCTTAGCAAATTAAGGAGTGACAATGTATGTATATTTCCTCCTGTGCAGACTGTTCAAGCATCCCTGCAAGCTCGCTGACTCAATTAAAAATTTCTAAAATAACAAACCTTACCTTAGGACTCAAACACTTAGCCCAATCACACTGGCCAATTGGTATTCATGCAACATCATCTTTAACAGCGCTGGTACAAAATATGTGTTCTAATGCAGCCAATGTAATAGGATTTGGCAGCTTAGTGTCAGTAATAGAAATGTCTGTAAAGGTTATCTTAAAATGCTCCCAGTCTGATTGGGCTGCAGTTGGTGGACCAATTTCTTGAAGTAAATAAAGTTAAAACTTCAAAAGCCTGTGGATGCCTCGAGGACAACCTGCAATTTGCTATTGCTGGTGAAGATGTAATTGGATAGTCACTATGTAGCAAAATAACATTTTCTCCACAACTCAGTGGGTCAGTGAGTGAGCAAAGCTCCCCACGTACAACTGAGACCCAAGACATGGATGGATCCCTCCATTCAAGACTGGATAGTGCAATTATTTCCTTTCTTGCATTACTTTTGGAAATATCAATTTGTACTCCACCGTGGACCATTCTGTTTGGAAGGAGAGCACCTTCGCTGGCAGTGTTTGTTCAAACATCTAGATCATTTAGTAATAATAAAATGTTGCCACCAGTGTCATGAAAGGGATACTGATCTTTTGCATTGAATACATCAACTAGTATTTAATGGTGGAAGAGCATTCTGATGGTTTAGGAAGGTGGCCCTTTGGCTAGTCTGGATTTAGGATTTGATGACCACAATGATTAGCTGATAAAATTCTGAAACACTATAATGCCTACTTAAGAATCTTTTCAGTTTCCAATCAGTAACTTGGATGGAGATGACCTTGATGCATCGACTAGATCATAAACATTACCCAATCCAGGCTGACCATATTTGTGTTTTTACAATGTCTTAAATGGAAGCGATTTCAATATATTTAGCCCATTAAATGCAACTCTTCACTTGGTCTCCAACAACAAGCATATTTTCTTTGGAGAACATTAAAATGGCCTTACTTCACTTAAATCTCTGAAATACAAATGACATCCCTGTGCAAGCAAAATCAACACTGCTGGAGTTGTCACCTAACAGAAACCTGAAATTCTCATCAAAAGGAAGAAGTATATTTCCTCGTGGCATCATTTGATACCATAAGAGAGAGGACTTGAAGTATGCTGAGTGCAACAGGAGCCATTCCCTGCCAACATGTAGTAACGGAGATTGACAATGCAGTTATCCCCAACAGAAGCAAGATCCTTCTGAAATAAAAGGAATACATTGAGTGATCAAACATGTCTATCTTACTCCCTAAGTATCTATGTATGAACCATACAACATAAATGCAATTTATGCATTGAAATAATGTAAAAAAATTCTATACATAATAACCAGTTTCAAACACTTCAAAATAAGAATTATTGGTGAAAAAACATCACAGGCAATGGCTGCAAAGTTAAATTAAGAATCAATCAAGCTGTATGATAGGAATACAGGTTCTGAATTTCTTTCACTTAATAACTTCTTTTCTGAATATAGAAAATAGAATAGCAGACTGAATAGTAACAATTACCAGCTTCATTTTGCCCCCTCAGTTCTCACACCAAAGATGATGAAGACAGTCCCTTATTGATTGATACATTCACAACATTGAAAGTATTACCAATTGTCACTGCTATGGATAGCATAACTCAGAAAACAAAAACTGTAATAATGTATCCAGATGTCCTTTGATTAGAAGGGTGCCTCTCTGTCGAGATGGCTATACTCCAAGAAGGATTGCATTAATAAAATCGCTAGCACTGAACAGAGGGAGTGCTCTATACTAAGGCTACACAAAGCTAGCAATGTATACAAAACTGGATCCATTGATATTCTTCTGCCAGAGATGGATGTTCTAACCACAGCACCACAAAAAAATGTAAAACAGCTTTATCGTTTATTAATGTATTTAAAACAAAAAAAGGCAACCTTTGTTTTTGCCTAAATGTTTCATGGGTTGGACACATCCTCTCGTATCTAAGGATATATGAGGCAAATAATAATTACATACTAATGGCAGGATTAGCAAAAGTACAATAATGCAATTAAACCTGCACAGAAGGAATCCTCGGCAATTCTAAAAATAAAACAACCAAAAGCAGAAATGTATCAAAGCACTCTCCTGTACAGCGATAAACAACTGCCCCTTTAAGCATGTACCAGCTCCCTCTCTCTCTCTCTCTCCATATATATAGGAATAATATTGAATAACTCGACCTGGATGGTAGCGCTTCACGCCTTCCCCCACCCCCCTCACCAACTCCTCCAGAAACTTAGAAAATCCTCGCAACCATCAAGACAGTTACAAATAAAACCAGCAGTCCAACATCTTGGATAGCATCCAAGAAGATGGGCAAAAGTGTAAATAAATGAATCATTCTGGCCATGAAAAATTCTTGGTGCGCGCGTGTATGTATGTGTGTGTGTGCGCACACATGCCTGCATTCTGCATAACTTATCAAAAAAGGGAAGGGGGGGGCTTGTTATTGTAATCGCCAAAAGCAACTGAAAGATAAAGTAGGCAAATTAGAATTAATCAGTTTTCACAGTGGAGCAGCTTGTATCGGGGAAAAAATAATAATAATGCGCTTCCCACCGCCCCCCCCCCCAACCCACAAGATGACATTGCAATACTTAGGCTGCCACACAGATTATATGTGGAGGCAAATTCCTGGAGGGGGTCGCGGCGGCGGGAGTGGGGCGGGGGGGGGGGGAGAGAGCAGAATATAAAGCTGTATCTGAAGTAGATAAGCCGTGCTCACCATGCTTCGCGACAAGGGCTTACCTATCTCAACATCATTAAATCCAACAAATACACTGCTGACCAACAAACATAGGAGGGATCCTGTCTTGTATATGGACAACATGAAGACTCCGGAAAGGTTTCAGGAGGCAGATTGTTTCAGAAATAGTAATTGACACAGCGATATTGACAGTGCAATGTTGACACAGCGATATTGACAGTGCAACGTTTGGTTAAGAACAATAAACATTTCAGTAAACAGGAACTTTTCATGCATTCTTTAAAAAAAACAATTGATTGAAATTCAATGGGTTCTGGAGGAGAGTTTTTTTTCCCCAAAAAACAAAAACAGACACTTGTGTTGCCTACCTGAGGACGGCGTTCTCTCCCTGTCTCACTGTCACGTTGTCCATTGCTTTGGGAAAGTTGCTCTCGCTGCGGCCGACCGGCTCCCCTGCGGGTACAAGGAAAAGTAACCTCAGCGCTAGCAACATCAGCCACCTCCCGGGGCAAAAGCCCGTCAACTGCCGCGTCCCGGGGCCGAAGCCCCCCCTCGCCGGACAGAAGACCACACAGAGCCGCATGACAAGTTCGAAACCCAGGCGAGCCTCCTCCACAGGCAACACAGAGAAGAATACAAATATAAATGTATGGATGTATGTATGTCTCCCTCTATATATTTGCAGGCACTTCCAGACGGAAAACTCCAAAAAAATGTATATATAATCCAAAAAAAATAATTATTTCCCAATTGAGCTGTATCCAAACTGTCCAGGATTTCCCTAAATCCCAAGAGGTCTTCTGGAAAAAAGGCAGTAATGATTTGCAGTCCAATCCAAAGAAAAAAAATGAGAGAAAGAGAGAGGAGGAAAATAAGATTGTGCAAGCTTCTGTCACGGAGAGAGATGACAACAAGAATCGGTTGAAAGCTCGTAGCTATCCAACGCGGCTACAGCTTCAGTGCTGAAACAGTCCTTCCCATTACAGTATCGTCACACCGAGTCCGCCTCCCTCAATGGCCAGCACGCTGGAGTTACACTGGAATTGGACAGCAGGTAAAATAACCCTTTCCTCGACATCTCATCTCCCCCCCCCCCCCCCCCCCACTTCACTTAACCCCTTCAATTCATGCTCACATCTCCAGCAAAAACTGAAACATCCTACATAAACACACACACACGCATTTCAATGCACTCACTGACAACACTAACCACAGGACCGCAGTACAGAACCCAGTGCTGGATTAGAAATCCTTCACTATCGTGTAGCGACGGCCAGAGATTAAAGACCCCCACATTGCCACGCTGTGCAAATGTAGCGATGGGGATTTAACCCCTTGCTCCCTCTCTCTCGCACTTAATCTATTTACAAACCTCCTTCCCCTACATTCAGGCCCTGAAGACGTTTAATCCTTGCATTATCAGCGGTCGTTCCCTCTTGTCCAAATCAACTGCTGGACATGTTAAGGGTCTCTTTCAGCGCAGCCCTCTGAAATGCAGCTAAAGTTAGTCTCAAGTAATTGCAACCTTGCAATACACAAATTTCAAGCCGTTTCGTTACAGTTGCAATTTATTTAATGATAACCACACACACACAAACACTACAACATCCCCAAAGTACACCGGGGGGCTACACACATTTTGCAGCCGTGTAAACATCACTGATAAAACTAATGTTGTTGAACTCGGTTAAATAAAGCGCAACTGGAAGCTCCCAACATCATTCGGTTCATCATTAAACAGTGATAGACAGCAAGCAAACTTTTTATTTTCCCTTTTGCAGTTGCAGATGCTCTGGAGACCAGCAGGGAATTCAAGCTATCTTTCCCCAACCATCATCACGTCAGTCATGTCAACATCTGTAAAATGCTCTGTCTGCTTTGAACAGAGGCCCTATTTTAAATTTTACGTAAATTAAGTTGTCTGCAATGCAAAATAAACAAGTTGGTTTATTTCCACATATGCTCCAAATGTTCCTATTGGGTGGAATTTTCCCGACCTGCCTGCTGCAGGAAGCGTAGCGGGCAGGACACAGAAATTGTGATGGTCCATTGGCCTCCAATGGGATTTTTTTGGTCTTGGGGTGAGCCCAGTCAGAAAATCCCTCCCATAGATCACAGGCCAGTATTTTTCAAACTCAACTGGGGAATTCCGGAGCTGGCGTGATGGTAAAATTCCAGCCATAGTCATAAAGGTCTGCAGCACAGAAGAAGCCCTTTGGCCCATTGTATATAAGCTGGCAAAAATCACCATCTAATCATTCTGATCCAGTTTTCCAGCACTCGACCCATAGCCTTGTATACCTTGGCATCGCAAATACACATCTAAATATTTAGTGATCTCTACCTCCACCACTCCTTCAGGCAGTGAGTTCCTGACTCCAACCACCTTATGAGTGAAAAAGCTTTTCCTCACGTCACCTCTGCACCTTAAATCTATGTCCCCTGGTCATTGGTCTCTCTGCCAAGAGGAAAAGTTTCTTCCTGTCTTCCCTGTCTGTGCCCCTCATAACTTTATACATCACAACACACCCCCTCCCCTGTCTCCTCTGCTCCAAGGAAAACAACCCCAGTTCTATCCAATCTCTCTTCATAAGTAAAACTCTCCAGCCCAGGCCACATCCTGATAAATCTAATAATTCCAATGGTGATTTTAAAAGTTATCTTTCCGCATGAACTTCAATGTTACTAATTAGATGGAAGTACCTCCTTAAAGGGAAATCAAATATGCAAATGCATACAATTGTCAAAGTGGATGATTTTTGCTGGAATTTTACCACCTCACTCCGCTCGAGGCTCGTAAAGTCCCTTCCGAGGCCAATGGAGAATGATTCTGGGGCAGGCATGATGGTAAAATTCCAGCCTTTGAGTGGAGTTCCTGTCAGTGACTCATTTATATGCAATCAGATATCTTTTTCCTGGCACAATTGAAGACCCAACACAACATTTTAGAGAACTAGGTTTCTATTTGGAGAGAGATTTATTTTAAATTGCTTGACCTTATCGTTTTATAATTGGCGCCTAAAAATATTAGGGACGTGGCTTCTGCATCACTGGTTTCTGCCTGGCAGGAATATCACTTTACAGCTTTTGTTTTATTAGTTAATGAGATGTGGGCGTTACTGACTGGGCAAGCAATTATTGCCCAATCCTTAATTGCCCATGAAAGGGTAGATAATCATAGAATTCCTGCAGTACAGAAGGATGCCATTTACCCATTGAGTCTGTACTGACCACAATCTCACACAAGCCCTATTCCCATAACCCCACATATTTGCCCTAGCTAGTCCCCTGACACTGGGGTCAATTTAGCCAATCAATCTAACCTGCACAAACCTACCTTACTGTGAGAGGAAACCCACGCAGACACAGGGAGAATGAGCAAACGCCACACAGACAGTGACCCAAAGCTGGAGTTGAACCCAGGTCTCTAGTGCTGTGAGGCTAACCACTGTGCTACCATGCTGCCCAAAAGAGCCAAGTATATTGCTGTGGGTCTGGAGTCACAAATAGGCCAGACCAGGTGAGGATGGCAGATTTCCTTACCTAAAGGACACTGGTGAACCAGATGGTTTTTTTTAACGTCATGGTCATCATTCGACTTTTAAATCCAGATTTTCACTGAATTCAAATTTCACCATCTGCAGTGATGGGATTAGAACCCGAGGCTCCAGAACATTACACTGTGGTTCTGGAATACTAGTTCAATGACAGTACCGCTGTGCATCCACTGCTTAAATGTGGAGCGCAGCAACATGAGACCTTTTTGATGAGGCTGGGTTACAGCTTTTGAATTCAACCCCTCATGAAATGTAGCTCTGGGCCAGTGCCATTTCTTTAAAGGCTTTTGAGATCTGCACATATCCAAGAAACTAAAGTGCATTTATTTTTAAAGTGGAATGTTCTGAGAGCGTGGGTAATCCCACCTGGGCTTTTAAGTCATTTGCTCTGCCGAGACTGAATCACATTCTTGCAGTGTTCCTTCCTGGATGTGAGAGGATCATTCCAGCTCACCGGAATAAACCACCTATTCTCAGCGAACAACTGATTCTGGAGTGATTGGTTTCGGACCGGTAACACAGCGTGCCTACAAAGTGTCCTATCTTTGAAGGAATGTGGCTTTAATTTAGTGCTCACTCATTTTATGTAATTTGAGTGATTATCTGCTTTAATGACATGCTGGAAGTAACAAACTGCCTAGTGGCTGTGGCATGGGTCAGGCAATGGCATTGTGGTATTGTTGCTGGATGAGTAATCCAGAGACTCACGGTGATGCTCTGGGAACACAGGTTCAAATCCCACCATGGCAGATGGTGAAATTTGAATTCAATTAAAATCTAGAATTAGAAGTCCAGTGGTGAACGTGAAACAATTGCCAATTGTTATGAAAATCCATCGAATGTTCTTTCGGGAAGGAAATCTGTCATCCTTACGTGGTCTGGTCCACACATGACTTTAGATTCACAGAAATGAGATTGACTCTTAAAATACCCTCAGGGATGGACAATAATAGCTGGCCCAGCCAGTGATACACACATCCCATGAAGAAATTAAAAAAAAAACAGAAAGTTGATTAAGTCATAGATTTAATCATAGTCATAGTCTATGACTTCTATGATTATGACTTGATTAAGGAGCCGACAACGTTCAGCTTTTAATTTCTTCTGTCAGATCTGGATTTATGATCCCTGATGCATAATTAGGCATCAGTAAGATACTTGTACGGTTAAGAAGAAGCTTTTAAACAATAGGGAGCTTGTGGAGGTCTGTCCACAGTAAGAAGTCTTATATCACTAGGTTAAAGTCCAACATGTTGATTTGGAATCATGAGTTTTCGGAGTGCTGCTCCTTCATCAGGTGATTCTCATGAGAGATCTCACTGATTGGAGATCCTCAGCCTTACAGAAGCTGCCAACACACGGGAGCTGTGGTCTAATGTTGATAGTGCTGCTATCAATGCACCAGGGCCTACAAGCGTAGAATCCCTACAATGTAGAAGATGCCATTCAGTCCATCGAGACTGCACCAACTCCCTGACAAAATATCTTAGACAGGCATTCTCCCCTGCCCCATCCCTTTAATCCCGCACATTTTCCATGGCTAATCCCATCTAACCTAAACCCTTGGGACACTAAGGGGCAATTTACCACGGTCAATCAACCTAACTCTGCACATTTTTGGACTCTGGGTGGAAACTGAAGCACGTGGAGGAAACCCAAGCAGATGGGGGAGGACATGCAAACTCCAGACCATTGCCCTTGGCTGGAATCGAACCCAGATCCCTGGCACTGCTAATCACTGTGCCACCATGCCGCCCCCATATATTATGTAGCTCGAATGGATAAATTAATCAATATATCAATTCACATATGGTTTTACTGTTGTAATTTAAATTTGCAACCCTTTGTCCTCCCCATCAAATTTTCGTGTGCTGATTGCTTTAATTAGTACTTCTAAATTAAAACTCTAACTGAGGCAGCAAATAAGCGAGTTTCATATTAGTCCATAATGATTGCAATTAGAACTGCATTAAACTCTTCCAAGGTATGCAGCACAGCTTGAAAATTTGTTTTTCCATACTAAAAGCACTGTTTTGCAACATATTACAACATATAATTTATTGAAGCATGGTTACTTTTAACCATTTGTAAGGAAAAAAAAATGAAAATGCATATTATGTGTCTGAAAACGATAAAAGAATGAAAATATATACTTTTTTTTAAAGGCAAGTATCATCACAAATCTGAAAGTATAGCATCGTTTGAAAAGTACAATGGTACTGTATGATTTTTCAGAGGGCAGTGGTGGCAGGCTGCCACACAATAAGGAAATAAATATTAAATATAAATTGCATTTGCAATTTCTACTCAACTATATTTTTTTTCCAGGGCATTGATTTAATTACTTGGACAATTGGTCCAAATTTGGTCCCTCCTCTAAAAAAGGATTAACCTGTCTGAGAGAGATGTGAAATATGTGTCCGCTAGATTGATTTTTTGGGACTTCCAGAGAGGCAGGATGTAGCCCTTTATTTTATACTTAAATGATTCAGTGGCCAGTTGGTCAGAGTCCATTGTGCCATTTTTTTCCACTGCTGGCAGTAAGGCATGACGGGGGACAGCTAGCCATTCCTTCTCCCTCTCTACCCAACCCCCACCAACCTCATCATTTTACCAGCCCTCTTGTCTCTCAGCCACTAGCCAAAAAGCCCTGGAAATTTCCACCATAATCTCAAGGGATCAATCACAGAGAATTGATTTGAGGAGCATTTTCTTCACTCAGTGGGTTGTGAATCTTTGGAATTCTTCATCCCAGAGTGCTTTGAATGTTCACTTAATGACTATATTCATCCCAGGGATCAATAGATTGTTGGACACTAATGGAGTCAAGGGATATGAGGATGGGGCTGGGAAGTGCAGTCAAAAGAGGAAGCATCAGTTATTATCTTAGTGAAAAACAGAGGCGGTTCAAGAGACCTAATAGCCAGCTCCTATTCCTATTATGTTCTCACTGCAAATCATATTTTATGTAAAATGTGTCTTTTAAACCATGTATACTGCTAAAACTTCTGAATGTTTACAAATACATGAGAAAAACTCATTTTTTTGAAATGCTTTTGCCTATCCCTCCATGTGTAAAAGCTCTCCATGCTAGTCTGCCTTCACAACCTGAAGTTGAATTTATACAAAAGGCAAACAGATATACCAGTATGACTTGAGCTTAAACCCTGTCAAAGTCTTCTGGGTAAATAACAAGCACATCGCTGCCAATTACAAGAGGAAATTAGGAAATCATTTTCAAAATCTTTCTCAAACATAAGGAGAAAACCAATATCATTTTATTGAGTGAAAGTACAATGAGTCTATTCTTCTTTTCTCTGCAGGTTTAACATTGAACATCAAATATCCCATCTACATGTAATGACTGTCCTTTGTTGTACATCAATTCAGAATCCACATCCCAATGTCCTCACAGACAAAAAAATGGGTGATGACAGAGGGGATGGGAAGTGAAAGCAAGATAAAGAGGGGTGAATTTGAAACATGCAAGAATAAGAACAAGGCAGGAAAGCTACCTTGCTATTTGCGCGGATGCTTTCTAAGATTACATGCAGGACAACTGAATGCTGTGAAATAGAGCTCTGAATCTTGCTCACAGCTCTCCCAAGAGAGGGGTATTTTTACAACAGCAGCATTGTCCCTAACCTCTGTATGTTCTGAGATCCTGCTGAAAGCCAAATCTTACTCGCAATGTCATACAGACAGTAAAATTGGTCGAGAAAATAACAAAAGCTTTAAAGTAAACATTGGTAAATATGAATAACGAAGCAACTGAGGAATATTTTAAGAAAGAAATTTCAATTATGTGTCTCTGGAGATTGCAGGGTGATTAGACTAGACTCTTTGCCAATGCATTTAAACAAGTAAATGCTGAGGCGACACACTTAAAAATGAGCTTTTGTGAAAGCATTGGAAGATTTGCTTTTAAAAGTGAATTTCTTTTGTCTGAAAGCATTTAGTGGTCCAGGTTAACATGCATTGGAGGAAGCTAAATCAGTTCCCCATGGACCCATGTCCAGAGCACTATCTTAATTTGACAGTTTCACCCAGTGGCGCCCTCAGGCTAAACTGCCAAGGAAATTAGAGGCCTCATGAAGCCATCATGGGGACTAGCACAGCTAAGTAATTCAGACAAAGAATTTAAAGTTTTCGGAGGGCTCAAGGGAAATTAACAATGGGTTTCTTCAATGGTTTGTGTTGTTGCAATAAGGGTAATATCCAATTGATTTTAGAGTTTAGCCACACTACCCTGAGAAATAATGTGGAAGAAATGTACAAATAAGTAGACCAGGTCAGGGAAAGAAAAAAGGGTGATATGATATCCAGGATAGATGACCTTTCCTTCTGAGTGATTGGCTTGGAATGCTGAATTATATAATCATGTAACTCCTGCAGCAGGCCAACTTTGACAGGAAAACAAAAAAAAATGAAAGGAAACTGATTTTGACATGAGTTAGTAATTATTCTGGAGTGCAGAGGTTTAGGACCGATAAATCAGAACAGATGTGCATGGAATGGCTTAAGGGAAACAAGCGTCTGATTCTGCACAGTTTTGCTTCCTAATATTAACTTGGGAATTTGAAATCCCTTCAAGGATATTGGGTCTTTGCAAATCTTTGCTTGGATGTTCCCTTCAGTTTAACCCTTTACAACTGATAAATATCAAATCCGTGTTATCTTTGCCATTGCAATCATAGTTCAAAAACTAGAAAGCATTCTGCACTGCACTGAATACACAGATGAAATAATTGTAAACAAATTCCATAATTTCCAAATTCTGATGTCAAAAGTTAGTATTCTAATTCTATCTCTCAACATCATTTCATAGAATAGTAGAATCCTTCCAATGCAGAAGAGGCGATTCGTCCCATTGAATCTGCATCGACTCCCTGACAGAGCATCTTACCTGGTCCCTCTTCTTCACCCCATCCCCGTAACACCACGTATTTGTCATGGCTAATTGATCTAACTCACACATTTTGGGACACCACGAAGCAATTTAGCACGGTCAATCTACCTAACCTGTGCGCTGTGGGAGGCAATCGTAGCAAGTGGAGGAAACCCATGCAGACACAGGGAAAATGTGCCAGTTCCACACTGACTGCCACAAAGCAGATTAGTTGAAAGGTCTAGCTGTTTTATGAAGATAGGGAGGAGCTAAGTTTGTAACAGAAGTGGGCAGCAATGGAGGGGGTTGGGTGGGAGGGGGTGCACTGGAGGGAGGGGTGGTCATTAAGGGAAGGGCTTGTCAGTGAGGGTCAGCAGTGAGTGGGAAGTAGTCAGTGGGCTGGTAGCCAAGGGCAGCTGGTGAGTGGGGAAAGCAATTGGGAGAAGTTAAGTTGGTTGGGTCATTGGCGGAGAGGGGAAGAGTGTAGCTCTGGCTCCTGTGAAGGATCCACGGGAGTCCCATGGGAGTGGGGAGAGTGTCATAGTTACCCAGAAGTTAGAAGTGGTTTTAATTCTTCGAACATTTTCTGGGCAATTGTTGCTGTAAGACAGTCGGAACTATCTGAAATTTGTAATTTAAATCATATCATGGATATTTCCGTTTTCAGGGCAACTGTCCAATGGAAGTTTAAACTTCATGGACAATCGCTGTATAGCTCTTACAAGGGGATTTCTGAGAGGGTGGATGTTACCTTTGAGGTAGCTGTCCAGCTGTGACATCCTGGGGAACAGAAGTGATGAGGCCTTGACATTTCAATGCAATACTGGGGATGTCAGAGGTGCCATCCATCGTGAAGATCTCCAAACTGAGGCGCCTTGTTTCATTGAACATGGAAAGATCCTATGATAAAAGTACAACTAGGGACATTTTACCTGCCCTAGAAAACATCCATCATCACCAAAAAAAAATTAGGTGGCCTTCTATCTCATTTCTGTTTCTGTCAGTTGTCTGTGATGCTTCCCAAAATAACAATCTTCAAAAGTAAGCCATGCTGAAGATGCAAAAATGTGCTTTGTATAAGCAATCTCTTGTGTTCCAATTCTTCTCAAAGTATAAGAAAACAGAAAGGGAGAAAATCAATCTATTTTATTGCCAATGAGCTGAAAACTTACCCCAGTGCTTTCAACACCACAGGAGGTCCACTCTCATTGTAAAATGAGTTGTTGTGTTGCATCAAAAATTCAAATTTTAATTTCCCACTCCACTGAATTCCAGAAAATAGAAACGTCCTTTTCTGAGGGGTTACTGTTTTCCAAATTCCCCATCCGCATCTCTCTCTCCGATTGCCCAGTGCAAGATTCACTTCTGAGTCTTAGCTTGCACATGCATTCCATCCATCATCCATCCCTGTGCTATACAGCTTTAAACGTCAGTATTCTGCTGGGTTTCTTGACAGTCAAATCCAGTGAAATGTGAAACGTGTCCCTATGTGAAATATCTGATTGGTTGGGAAGGCTTAGGAAATAGTGTTATTGTCGCTGTAATCCAGAGACCCAGGGTAGGGTTATGGTAAAGTTGCCATGTCCCAGATGACTATAGCCTGCTGTCCCTTTTGAGGGGAGAATGGACTGGAGCTCATTTAAACTGAGCGTCACCGTACCTCAGGCAAGGGACAAGGATGAGAAGGCAGGGCCTTCAATGAATAACCTCAGCTGGTATGGGAATTGAACCCACAATGTTGGTGTCTCTCTGCATCACAAATCAGCCGCCCAGCAAACTGAACTAATGGATCAATCCAGAGACCTAAGGTAATGCCTTGGGGACCCAGGTTCGAATCCCATCACAGTTCAAGTGAAATTCAGATTCATTGTTGTAAAAACCAATCTGGTTCACTAGTGTCCCTAAGATAGGGAAAGTAATCTGCTATCGCTGGGCTGGCCTAATATGACTCCAGACCCACAACGATGTGGTTGACTCTTGAAAGTGCCAAGATAGAGTATTTAGGGATAGGTAATAAATGCTGGCCCAGCCTGCAATGCCCACATGCAATAAAGATAAAAAATCTCCAAATCCTCACAGTCCTTAAGAATTTGCAGTCAGCTCTGTATTCCGGAAAGTTGATTGATCAACCCAGCAATTCCAGTCTACTGAAGTTTTTTTTTGCTTATCTTAAAATCCTGGGCGCCAGATTACATAGATTTGCTTCCCTCGAAAAATATTTCCTTTTAATTACTTGAGCTACCTACAGTTGGAGTTGCAAACTGTCGAAAGCTTCCATTTGTCATTACCAGAACCTTTGAATTCATTTCAAAATAACACATCTTTGAGTGTCAATAAGATAGTTTAGTAGCCTGCACCACTGTTGATTCAACAATGCGGTATTTTTTGACAAAAACAGTGGGGGACATTGTAACATTCTGATGTGCTGAAAGCAGTAAGCTGTCTTGTAGTTTGTCTTTAATTGGATTTGTCCATAATCAGGAAATACTATCAGACATGATATGATGGGACATGTCATGGGTCACAGAAGTAGAGATATGCTAGTTGATTAAGCAACATGTACATTTTTTTCTTATTCATTTATGGGGTATCGCTGGCTTGGACAGCTCAGTCAGAAGGTAGTGGTGAGCTGCCTTCTTGAACTACTGCAGTCTCTGAGGTGCAAGTAGATCCGCAGTGCTGTGAAGGAAGAAGTTCCAAGATTTTCATCCAGTGGCAGTGAAGATACGGTGACATATTTCTAAGTCAGATGCTGAGTGACTTGGAAAGAAACCTCCAGGCAGTGGCTAATCCAGTTCAGTTTCTGGTCACTGGGAACTCTGGTTGTTCAGAGTGGGAGACTCAGCAATGATAATGCCATCAAACACTCTTCCTGGGAATGAGTATGTTGCTCACCGATTGTCCTGCCGAAGCAAAACATGAAGATTTGCTGATCTGAGCCACCCATTCCTCCAACTGCATCCAATGTCACCTACATATATGTCAAAATTCCCTTGTGTAAGTGGGAACAATGATTTCCGAGTTTCTTCACAAATTTCTTGCACTAGCAATTAAAACAAAAGCCCTGAACTTGGAATTACTCGTTCAATATTTTTTCAACTGATTTGTAACATTTCCATCACTGTTTTGTTTTATATATTTAATTTACTTTATTGGATTTTAACATGACTTTTTATGTTGATTTTATTGCTTTCCAACTTGTTCCCATTTTAAATCTGTTTGTACTCTGTATTACCTTGCCAGAACTTTACTGATTGTTAGAATCATTAACTACAAAACGAGTGAAGCTGACACATTGAGTGGGATTTTCAGGCCATTGGCCAGTAGTGAAATCTTCCAGTCGCGATGACATGACTCAACAAGTTTCCCAATGGCGCCGGGGCTGGGCGGGTGGTGGAGTTGGATTGCAGCTGAATCACAAGATCCCGTCCCCGGCAGGCCAACTCATGCTGCCAAGAAACATTATGCAAGGCGGGTGGGAGGGGGGGGGAGGTGAAATCCTGCTGATTGGGTTGCATTTCCCAGCCCTTACCATGTCAGGATTTTCCAGTCCCACCAAAGGCACCTCCCAACCCTTTGGAGGTTACCCAGCAGCAGAATGGGTGAAGCATACAAAATGCTATAGATCCCGTTGGGATAGGAAGATTTTGCTGGTAAGATGGCGAACCACCTCCTCTGCCTGCGCTGCTGGAAAACACACTGCCGGGAGTGGGGGGAGTGGTTGGGGTTGCAGGGGTCGGGGGAGGGAGGGGGAATACAGCCATTGAATTTAGGATTCAAGTGGCATTAGTGATGGATGGGAAATATTTGTAATGTCCAAATTGTTAACAATTACAAAGTAAAAGCAATTTTAGACAATAAGAGTGAATTATTCATTCTGGTGGCAGAAACCAGAGATTGTCATTCTCAAATCCACTCATGGGGGAAACAGGCACTCATTGTGATTTTCATGTGAATACCACCTTAACTGACATGGAGACAAAAAGAGAAAACACTGGAAAATCTCAGCAAGTCTGGCACCATCTGTAAAGAGAGGAAAGAGCTGACGTTTTGAATCCGGATGACCCTATGTCAAAGCTGGGGGATATCAGGGAGACAAATTCTCCGTTCAATTAAGAATGTTGAATGGGTTCTTGCCACTTGAGAGGAACAGCATCCCAAAATGGAAAATCATTCGGTGAGAGAGAATATTTCAACATGGAGACAGTGTCTACCCCACTTTCTTCAAATATTTAACTTAAAAATAAAGATAAGCCGGCATGCCACCACTGTGGTGGTGGAAGATATGGGGTGGCTGACCGACACCTCTAAAGGGTGCCCTGTGGCTGTTCCTGCACAGAGGCAGGCACAGGAAATCTCTAGGTCTGTCTGAAGTGCTGATCCCTGACACTTTCCACCAAGTGCCACCTGCTAATGAGGGAAATTGGATGAGAACTGGAAAATTCCACCCTGCCTCACTTTAATTGGTCTCATTAGACTTTTAAAGTTTAAAGTTTTAACGTTCTATTTGTGATTTTTATCAATGATTGGAGGAAGAGGCTGAAGGATATGTTAGTGAATTTGCTGATGATACCAAGATTGGTGGCGTAGAGGATGAGGTGGAGGGCTCTTGTAAGCTGCAAAGAGACATTGATAGAATGCTGAGCTGGGCAGAAAAGTGGCAGATGAAGTTTAATCCTGATAAGTGCAAGGTGATTCATTATGGTAGGACAAATTTGAATGCGGATTATAGTGTCAACAGCAGGGTTCTGAGGAATGTAGAGGAACAGAGAGATCTTGTGGTTCATATCCACAAATCTCTGAAGGTTACCACTCAAGTGGATAGAGCTGTGAATAAGGCCTACAGTGTGTTAGCATTTATTAACAGGGGGTTTGAGTTTGAGAGCCGTGGAGTTATGCTGCAGCTGTACAGGACCTTGGTGAGAGCACATTTGGAATATTGCGTGCAGTTCTGGTCATCTCACTGTCAGAAGGATGTGGGAGCATTGGAGAGAGTGCAGAGGAGATTTATCAAAATGCTCTCTGGTTTGGAGAGTAAATCTTATGAGGAAAGGTTGAGGGAGCTAGGGTTTTTTTTTCTCTTTAGAGTGGAAGAAGATGAGAGGCGACTTTATAGAGATTTATAAGATGATGAGGGGGATAGATAGAGTGAACGTACAGAGATTATTTCCTCGGGGGATGTAGCTGTTATTGGGGAGCATAACTATAAGGTTCATGGTGGGAGATATCGGAGGGATGGTTGAAGTAGGTTCTTTACTCAGAGAGTGGTTGGGATGTGGAATGGACTACCTACTGTGAAAGAGGAGTCGGATACTTGAGGAACGTTCAAGTGGTTATTGGATGGGCACATGGAGCACACCAGAGTGGGATAGCTTGATCTTGGTTTTGGACAAAGTTCAGCACAACACTGAGGGCTGAAGGACCGGTACTGTGCTGTACTGTTCTATGTTTATTTATTGGTGTTACAAGTCAACTTACATTAACACTGCAATGAAGTCACTGTGAAAGTCCTCTAGTTGCCAACTCCAGCACCTGTTTGGGTATGCATGGCCAATGCATCTAACCAGCGTCTCTTTTGCACTGTGGGACAAAACCGGAGAACCCAGAGGAAATCCATGCAGACAGGAGGAGAACATGCAGACTCTGCACAGAAAGTGACCCAAGTTGGGAACTGAACCCGGGTCCCTGGAGCTGTGAGATAGCAGTGCTAACCACTGTGCCACCCAGTAATGATGAAAGCAAAATATCATCAATGCTCGAATCTGAAGCAAAGACAGAAAATGCTGAGAAATCTCAGCTGGTCTGACAACATCTGTGGGGAAAGAGTAAAGCCCACACTTCGAGCCTGGGTGACATTTTGTCAAAGCTGAAATACAGCAATTGCAGAGACCACTCTGACTGACCCACCTCTGCAAAATATGACTCAGAAACAGGATGGAACTGGTGAACTGATGGGTAAGGCTAATTTTTAACCCCACGCACCTCCAATCTTCACCTCAGAGTGGGCTGAAAATTCAGCCCTAAGATCTGTTGCCACCTTTTCCATTGTAGAATCTTTGTGTTTTTTTTTGTGTATTTCAATTGATTTTCTTTGGAAATCGTATTTTTCAACACACAAAACATTCAAATGCTGCATAGTTGCTGTGGGAAGGCTATCCTCATTTTAACATGGACAGGATGAATTTTCTAACACTAACCAATTAACGCTGAACTCTTGACTTGTACTGGGCTGTCAGTGGTGAAAAAAAAATCATTTGATCTCAGTGTGGGACAGAACTGAATGCTAAAGAGGTCAGGAATGTGGCAGCATTAATAGATTCGAGGAGACAAATCCGAATCTGCTCTGTTTTCTGGGAAAATAGAAAGGACATGAGAAACCCAGTACTTGGAAGTTAGTATCATTTAATTTTCTTTTTAAATTCTGCTGGATGACTCTGTAAAATTTCTGTGCGGAATTGCCCCAAACAGTTTGGGTATGGGATAAAACAAGTTGAATGGTCAGACTTTCAGTAAGGCGTTTGACAAGGTTCCTCATGGTAGACTGATAGAGAAGGTGAAGGCGCATGGGATACAGGGCCGGGTATGTAGATGGGTCGAGAACTGGCTCGGGAGGAGGAGACAGAGGGTGGTAGTGGAAGGCTCTTTTTCTGACTGGAAGCCTGTCACTAGTGGAGTGCCACAAGGCTCAGTCCTAGGTCCTCTTCTATTTGTGGTCTACATAAACGACTTGGAAGTTGGGGTAGGTGGTGAGATCAGCAAATTTGCTGATGACACTAAGATGCTTGGATTGGCGGGTACAGAGCAGTGCCAGGCAATACAATAGGACATAGATAGGTTGGTAGACTGGGCAGATAGATGGCAAATGGAATTTAATCCGGATAAATGCGAGGTGATGCATTTTGGCCGAAAAAATGTAGAAGAGAGTTATAGGATAAAAGGTAAAACTATACGGAGCATAGAGACGCAGAGAGACTGGGGGGTGCAGGTTCACAAGTCTCTGAAGGTGTCCTCACAGGTGGAGAAGGTGATAAAGAAGGCGTATAGTATGTTAGCTTTCATAGAAAAGGGTATAGAATACAAGAGTAGGAGTTTGATGTTGCAATTGTATAGAACGTTGGTTAGGCCTCACTTGGAATACTGCGTCCAGTTCTGGTCGCCATACTATCGGAAGGATGTGGAGTCCTTGGAGAGAGTGCAGAGGAGGTTTCCCAGGATGCTGCCTGGTATGGAAGGACTGTCTTATGAGGAACGATTAAATAGACTGGGGTTGTTTTCCCTTGAAAGACGTCGGCTTAGAGGGGATCTAATAGAGGTGTATAAGATTATAAGGGGTATAGATATAGTAAATGGTGGTAAACTTTTTCCACCTTCAGAAATGGATAGGACGAGGGGTCATGGCCTTAGGGTGAGGGGGGCTATGTATAAGACGAATATTAGAAGGCAGTTTTTCACACAAAGGGTAGTGGGGGTGTGGAATGCACTGCCAAGTAAGGTGGTGGGAGCAGGCACGCTAGGGCTGTTTAAGGGTCTCTTGGACAGCCACATGAGCGTTATGCAGATAGAGGGATACAGTAGGCCTGTTTAACTATGGCTTTTTTTTCCCACAGGTAATTCGGTCCATACTTGACCAACAAGGAGCATGCATTCGGCAGGTGGTGCGAGGACAGCTCTTGGATGTTGATTCATGGGTTGCCTGGTGCCTCATGTCGTAAATGAGTGCTTTATCTGGACCATCTGAAGGGCACCATGACAGCTCAGAGACTATCGATGTGGCTGTGCAGACACTTGGAATTGGGCCGGTGTCTGCGGAGTTTGCGCGTTCTCCCCGTGGTTGCGTGGGTTTTCTCCGGGCACTCCGGTTTCCTCCCACATCCCAAAAAATTCGCTCTTAGGCTGATTGGGAAACAAATTGTCCCTACATTGAGACTCTTCCATATTAGGAATAACCTAAAATTAGAATATGATAATGGAATTGTTACTATATAGTTATGATGGCGGCGCAGGCTCGTTGGGCCGAAGGGCCTGTTTCCCGTGCTGTATTGCTCTAAAAAAAACTATTTTAAGCAGTTAATACAATGCCACAATTGATATCCGCATTCCTCCACTGCAGGAGGTATACGTTGAAAGGCCATGGATTTAAGACTGAGGAGGAACTACTTCTTACAGACGGTGGTGAATTTGTGCTAGTCACTGCCCCCTAGCACAATGGAATCTGAATCACTGAATGGTTTTAAGAAGGAGCTGGATATATTTCTGATCAAAAAAGCTGGTTAAAAGGATTTGGGGAAGAGGTCAGGAGGTGGATTTGAGACCATTCATGGCCACCCATGAATGGTGGAGCAGGCTCAAAGCACTGCATTGCCCCTACTTCTGCTCCAAATTTCAATTTTCCTCTGTGGAAGAGAAAAACTTTATTTATTTATCATTGTTCAGTGACCCTGCAACAAAATGTCCATATCATTTCATTTGAGAACCAACTGAATATGAATCTGATGGCTTCTACCTTCAAATAGTTTGCTTTATCAGTTCAACAAGAAGAGAAATAGTTGGGCTACACACAAGGGACACCAAGCCTTGGATTAGATCATTGCTTTCAGAGGAAGAAGGAAAAGAGAAGACTTGAGAGAGAGAAAAAAAACACATATTTCTGACGGAAGATCATCAGCCTTAATAATTCTGTTTGTCTCATTGCAACTACCTAACATGTCAAAGATTCAATGATTACTAGCAAATGGGACAATGTGGTCTGTCAGCCTATTCACTCTGATTAGTTACATAAACACAATACAAGAGAAGGTCAGAGGCTACGAATACTGCGGTGAGTACTTCATGTCCTAACTCCCGAAAACTGTCCACCATCTACAAGGCCCAAGTTAGAAGCGTGACGAAATAGTCCCCACTTGCCTGGAGGTGCAGCTCCAAAAACACTCACGAAACTTGACACCATCTCGAATGAAGCAACCCACTTGATTGGCACCACACCCACAAACATCTACTCCCTCCACCATTGACACTCAGCAGGATAAGCATAAGATATTTCACTTCAGGTATGATTCGAATGACCCACTGGGGAGCTTTTATCAAACAAACGGTGAATGATAAATAGGGCATTGTGGGCTTGCCAAATAAACAGCTGGTCTTGGTATTTGGCTGAGATCTTTAATTTGTTGGTTCTACTGAAGAAAATCTCAATAAGAGTTTGTAAGTTCTCTGTAGCGGTACACACTATCTATAGTATACTATCTGCAAGGTGCACTGTATCAATTCACCAAAGATCCTTTTCAAACCCATGACCACTTCTATCTAGGAGGACGAGGGCAGCAGATACATGGGAGTGCTACCGCCTGCAAGCTGCCCGCCAAGTTTCCTGACTTGTAAACGTATTGTTGTTCCTTCACTGGGTCAAAATCCTAGAATTCCCTCCCTCACATTATGGGTTAACTGATAGCATATGGACTGCAGCGATTCAAGAAGATAGCTCACCACCAATTATTCAAGAGTACCTAGAGATAGACAATAAATGTCGGACAGCCAGCGATGTCTATGTCCCACAAATGAATTTAAAAAAAGGTGTCAATTGCTCAGATACTGAACTACAGAAATTATCTATTTTTAGTAACAATAATATCACAGTCTTCAGAATAGGATAACAACTGGTAACTCAGATGTGTGTGTCATATCACATCATAATATTCAGTGCTCTGGCCAAGTGCTGGCAGGTGGAATTTGGTGTGAGTTAGAATCCCTATATGCAAAAAGAGGCCATTTGGCCCATCAAATCTGCACTGACCACTATCCTGCCCAGGCGCTATCCCCGTATTCCTACATAGTTTACTCATTAATCCCTCTAACCTATGCATCCTGGGACACTAAGTGGCAATATAGCACAGCCAATCAACTTAACCCACACATCTTTGGACTGTGTGAGGAAACCAGAACACCCAGAATAATCCCACACAGTCACAGGGAGAATGTGACAGTGACCCAAGTTGGGATTTGAACCCAGAGCCCTGGAATTGTGAAGCAACAGTATTAACTACTGTGCTACTGCGCCATCTATGTGTTTCTAATGTGCTGGTGATGGACTTGATGAGCTAAAGGCCCTCTTCTGTGCTGTATGATTCTATGATTCACATATTGAGGCTGCTTAATATGTTCGAGTTCACAGATGTGAACATTAAACATGACTGAATAGAGAATATTGGATTAATGTAAATACTTATAATGGCAGTTGCCAACAATTGTGTATCAACAGAAAATCAAACTAATACCCTGTAACAATTATTATGGTTCAGGTCAGAAGCTCAAAAGTATTTTGTGGAGCCCACCTGGCTAATAAGTTTTGTCTCTTGAATTTGGCTTTGATAAGCATGAGATGTTTCATTTCAGATATGATTCAAATGATCCACTAGGGAGCTTTTACCAAACAAAGTTTATTTCAGAACGTATAGTAAGAAAATTAGCAAGAATCTTTATCAATTACAAACTAGAATCAAAACAACCACTATAATTATAACCCCTAACAAATGTATCGAATGTGTTCCAATCAAACCAATCCAATAGACAAAAAACTCTTTTCACAGGTTTAACATAGTAAAGGCTAATGCTCACTTAATATTTGACTTGGATCCTTTGGCTGAAGTCTGCAGTTGTCTGGATAGACTCAGAACAGTTTGAGGTCAGAACATCTTCCCAAAACACCAGGGATTCTAGGCAAGCCACCAACTGCCCACTTTCCCCTTCTGAAAGGTAAGACCTTGCTTCTTTCAGATGACCAGCAGAATTTACAAAACCAGGAAGAGAAACTTCGTTTCAGCTTGATGCTCCTTCCAAAAATTAAAACTCAAACCTGCAACTCCAAACTGAAAATGGAAAAAAAATTCTATCACCTGACCTGCCAACCTGTTTTTTCCCCTAACAATGCAGAGTCATAAACATCCCAGTAAAAATAAACACTAACCCCTCTTCCCCAGTTTAAGCAGCAATAAAAGGGACATCTCCAGTCAAACTGGTGCCATAATGACATCTAACGCTGTGAGCTGAGAAACACTGACAGTTAAAGCTGCAGAGATCACAAATTAAAAAATACATCTTTTAAAGGTATACTACCATCACACAATTCATAAGAAGGCCTGTTCCAAAGCAAATAATAAAGTATACTCCTTTGAAGTGTCATTTTCCAGTCCAACATCATTGTTCCCACCACTGCAAATCCTATTCTGCTAATTGTTGAATTATGTTCTCAACCTTTCCCAATGTAAAGATCAAACACGATGCTCTTTAAGAAGTTCAAAGCTGTCCCATTTTAAACGTAGATAGCAAGCTTCTAAAGAAAAATGACTGGATCTCTTAGATCTACTCCTTGTGAGTGTATGAAACGTGTAAAATCAGTGCGACACTTGACAGAATGAACTTTAGTTTTCAAATTTGACTGCAGTGCTTGCTGTTTTATCACAAGCACATTGCTAGTCAACAACAGAATATAATGTAGACAATCAAAGCAGACTTTTAAAATGTGTTATTAATTAGAATCTGCTAATTGGTGCACCCCTACAACTCTTCATATGTGATAGGTTTCACAAGCTTTTCCCCACAGTATTCAGCATGCTTCACCACAGTGTGAAAACAACACTCGGTGTACTTCCTGCAAATCAAATCAGCTAATAAGTTACATCAGTGATTTGAATTAGCAGTTTTCAGCAGCTGAAGTGCCAGCCATTTGTGGTATTTCTTTTTAAACAGTTTTGCTTTCTATTTATATGCTAAAATTAGGCATTAGGCATTTCATTGTGTCTAGACCCTTCACTTAGTCACAACTGAGGGTCTTACTCATAATCTGGTGCAGCTGTTAGTACAAAAACCAGACCCAGGTTTCTGATAATAGTTTCTTCATAGAAATTACAGAATCCCCACAGTGCAGAAGAAGGACATTTGGTCCATCAGGTCTTCGCTGGTCATAATCCTCCCAAGCCCCAGTCCCATAACTCTACCCATTTGCCCCGCTAGTCTCCCTGACTCATCTTTGAAGTGTGGGAGGAAACTGTAGCACCCGGAAGAAATCCACTCAAACACTGGGAGAACGTGCAAACTCCACACAGACAGTCAGCCCAGGCCAGAATTGAACCCAGGTCTTCCACGCTATGAGGCAGCAATGCTAACCACTGTACCACTCATATTAATATTGCAATACAAGAATACTTACAGTACTTAATATTGCAATACAATTAATACTAGTTCCAGGTACAGCGGTGTAAAATAAGCATCAATTTAAGCAATATTTGACACATTTATGGTGTTTATAGGTTATTTTAGGAGGAAACCATAAATCCACATTTAATGGGTTTAAAGAGCTTTCAGATTTGCATGTGAGTTTCTACAACCGAGACAAAAAAAATGTGATCAAATAGTCTTAATCTCCTAGCAGCAAGACGTTTGCCATTTTCTATAATGAAGGCCAGAAAAGTGTCCAGAGTTAACATACTGCCAGTCAGATCTCTGCTTAAATATCAACTGTTATAAAGAATCTTGATGAATATAAAGGTGGTTGACCAGAGTTTTACAGCAATGGATAATCCCTTACCATTTAATTTCCATAAAATTTAGCATATAAATTACTGTAAATGGAGAGATGGTGGTGTAGTGTTACTGGACTAGTAATCCAGAGTCTAATGCCCTGGGGAGATGGATTTGAAGCCCACCATGGCAGTTGGTAGAATAAAATTAGAATAGAATAGAATCCTACTGTGCAGAAGGAGGCCATGCGGCCCATCAATTCTGCACCAACCACAATCCCACCCAGTTCCTATTCCCATAACCCCATGCATTTACCCCAGCTAGTTCTCCTTACTCTAGGGGGCAATTTAGCATGGCTTATCCACCTAACACACTCATCTTTGGACTGTGGGAGGAAACCAGAGCCCCTGAAGGAAACCTATGCAGACCTGGGGAGAATATGCAGACTCCACACAGATGGCAATCCAAGCCAGGAATCAAACACAGGTCCTTGGTGCTGTGCAGCAGCAATGCTAACCATTGTGCCACCATGCTAAACCAAAGGTAAAGCCACAATGCTCTCAAATGACCATGGACTGATGATGATTTAACCTGTGAGTCACTCAGGCCAAGTTGGGACCTCCATGAATAATCTTAGCTGGCATGGAAATTGAACCATCGCTGCTGGCATCACCCTGTATCGTGAACTAGCTGTCCAGCTAACTGCGCTAAACTGAACCCTGAACTGAATGAATTATTCAATTAATTAATTTTAAAAATCAATAAATTGTAAGTCAATCTCAGTAATGGTTACATGAAACTATCATCGATTTTTAAACGTGCATCTGGTTCGCTTTAGAGAAGGAAATCTGCCATCTTTATCTGGTCTGGCCAGCAATGTGACAGACTCTTGCTTGCCCTCTGAAACTAGCTCCTGGGTTCCAGGGCAATTAGGAATGGGCAATAAATAATAGCTACGCCCACATCCCAAAATTGGAATCTCATCCAATTTTCAAAAATTGGGCGATCAAAATGGTGTGGTATTTTCACACTCTGGAACCTGTGACCACAGCAAGCAAATATTTGTCTCTGTAACCAATCTGAACTGATATGAGAAGGAATTTTTTTCAGATGGTGGTGAATGAATCTAAGGAATTTGTTGCCACAGAAGGCTGTTGAGGCCAGGCCACTGAGTATACTTAAAACAGAGATTGATAGGATGTTGATTGGGAATGGAGATCAAGGTTTGTGGGGAAAAAGCAGGAATATAGGGTTACGAAAAATATTGACCGTGATTGAATGGTGGAGAAGACTCAATGGGCCGAATAGCCTAATTCTGCTCCTATGTCTGATTATCTTATAGTTTTAAGTACTGTGGATGAACAATGCAGAATTCAAATCTGGGTCTGTGAGTTGGCATATTGAGTTCAATGTCAAAGCAGGTACAGAAAGTGAAATGAAGAGAGGGAAGGAAAGATTTACTTTAAAGAGATATAACTGACAGAAAAAGTAAAGTAAAACAATCTCCAACTGCAATTAAGCTCAGATGAAATGAAACTCTACAATTCTCACACCTCAAACCTTGTACAATAATAATTACAATATAATTAGACATTAAAATGGGCACTTAGAGAGGGCTTGTCCATCTCATCTCTTTTTGTGATGTATTTAGTTCATTTTCACCATACAAACACACAACTCTTACACCTTTCAAAGATATTCAGAATAGTAACCAGATGGTGAGATGTTGTTTTCACACAGCTTATGAATCATAGGATCATAGAGTGCAGAAGGAGGACATTCGGCCCATCGAGTCTTGCATCAACCATAATCCCAACCAAGCTTTATCCCCAAAACACTGTGCATTTACCCTAGCTAGTCTCCCTGACACCAAGGGGCAGTTTAGCATGGCTAATCCATGCACCCACACATTTTTGGACTGTGGAAGAAAATCGGAGCACCCAGAGGAAACCCATGCAGACAAGGGGAGAATGTGGAAACTCCACACACAGTGATCTAAGCCAGGAATCGAACTTGGGTCCATGGCACTGTGAGGCAGCAGTGCGAACCAATGTGCTACCATGCCACCCATGGGGGAGCATTTCATCTTGGATCCACACTTTCTGACGCTTGCGTTTAATTGCACTTCTACGTCCACCTAAAATTGCTGAACAGTTCTCACAGTAATCATGGTGAATGGCATTAGGTGCATCATTATTGTGATTGCCTTTCTGCTTGTTTGGACATTACATATTGATGACCTTCACAATTAAGAAAAGGTTGACTTCCAACTGAAATAGACAAGAAGCAGAATTGTCATTGGCTCGAATGATTCAACATCATATATTGATGGTAAGTCAGCCACGATACACCTTCAGAACTACAAAGAACAAAGAACAAAGAACAAAACAGCATGGGAAACAGGCCCTTTGGCCCAACGAGCCCGCGCCACTACCCCGATGTTCCCACCTCTACCCGTGATCCCTGTCTATGTTTATAGATCTATGGATTACAAACCAAATTTGAGACAATTTAGGGAGAATTTGTTTTGCCAATTAGCCTAAGAGCACATCTCTGGGACGTGGGAGGAAACGGGAGCACGGAGAAAACCCATGCAAGCACGGGGGGAATGCGCAAACTCCCACAGACACAGTTTCAATTCAGATTTTTTTTGTCAGAATAATTAGGCCAACAGCATCCACTCTTCAAACAAAAGTACTCAAAATGTCAAGGAAAATGGGCAGAAAAGAAAATAACTAAACGCAATTATAATTTTTGTAACACTTCTGAGATTTAACAGGAGCCCAAATTGGTGATTCAAAGCTGCAGATCCTTAATTTGGTTAAGACCGGTTCCATGCTGTGAAAAGAATAACCTTTTTGACATGGTGTGAAAATGTAACAGCAGCGGGTGGTCCAAGTGTAAATGATGAGAAGTTGCCCGGCATTACTTCGAATTTAATATTTCTTAGGTGGCATAATTTCCTTTGCATTGATTCAAAATACTAATATATCCTTCTTGAATGAAGTATTAATCACACAAAATGGTAAGTGATACAATGTTAATAGACATCAGAATATGTAAATGCAAGGCAATACTGTTCATTGGTGCTGCATTGTTACTTGATTTCTCAATAATTAGTGATAATTGGTGATGGAAAAGCCAAGTGATACTTTAGAAGGCCCTTCCCCCATTTACAGGCACCATTGTTCAAGATGATGGTAAGTGCATGAAATTACATCTCTGGAAACTGATACATTAGAACAGTGAGGTAGTTGTATATGCTAAACAGAACAGCTCCCTGACAATAGTAAATGCCTGGGCATTTGACTATTCCTGAGGTTTACCATGGCCATTCTGCACTGAACTCAGTAAGAATTTAGCAACACCAATTTTTAATCCAACCGATTTATTTGATAGTAAAATTGCGAGCTTTCAACACTCCGTGTCTTCCTCAGGCAAATGCAGTGTTCTGGTCTGCAATAGCACACATCAGCATTGCAGACCAGAACACTGCATTTGCCTGAGGAAGACACGGAGTGTTGAAAGCTCGCAATTTTACTATCAAATAAATCGGTTGGATTAAAAATTGGTGTTGCTAAATTCTTACTGAGTTCTTACCACCCCAATCCAACGCCGACATCTTTACATCATTCTGCACTGAGGCATCATTTGAATGATGAATAGCAGCCTCACAATGTTGGTACAATTCCGGAGCAGGGAACATTGCCAGGACCGAATGAGGCTACATATCAACGCCACATAAAATTGGTTCACTGGTCTGAGAGTGATACCAGCTGAGTTAAGCTGCTATTTGGGTGCAGAGCAAAGAAGATTTATGGAAAGGATCAAACTGCAAGTAAAAGAGAAAATGACATATTAAGTTTAACAAGCGATGCAGAATTGGTTCCATTTACACAGATGCTAGAGAATGCCAATGTTTCCTCTACTGGCTTGCAGTGTTGTGAAATAACAGAATGCAAAGCTTCAAGCAAACATAGTGAAATATAATTACAAGGCAGTGCTTACTGGGGTCCCATCGTTAGTATGTTGCTTTTAATGATTAAAAAAAAATAGCTGAGAAGTATAACAATGCTTTTCAATCGTTAACACATAAATGGCTGAACCACTGAAGCTTATTCTTCATTTTGAGTTCAGAATTTTTGAGGGCTCATCGCTCGCTTCTTTTAGACACTAGAATGACCCATCAGTGTGGCCACATGTCCCAGATTTAAGACAAACATTTTGTGATTACATTTGCATCCAAGAAGATACCATAACTCTGGCCCTAAAGTGACTGTTTTATGCATCCAGTCAGCTATACGTCTTCACAGTGTTTCTGTGTGAGATTTTATTGAACAGATCTTAAAATGTCTGCCTCCAGAGGCAGCGTCATGGCTTAATTACATGACCAGGGAAATCCAGATGTGTCAATCAAACTGGCTACATTTCAAAACCTAATTATCTACCTCTTTCATAATGGTAAAAGATACAAGCATTCCATTTTTCCAAGTGAATAAAATACATATTTGCAGGCATGATCCTGTCAGATAGTGCATTACCCATGTTATCCACTAGATATCCACTGTCTTCTTGCATTGTTTCTTCTACTGGTCAATCTCTGCAAATGCGTTGCACAAATAGACTGGAATTTTTCAGTCTTCATGTCAATGGGATTTTGCACTCCTACCAATGTGAATGAAAATTTCAATGGCCTGCAAGCCTTGCCACCATATTGAGGTCGGCTGTCTTACTCCTGGTAGTCACAACAGTGACAAGATAATCAGTTCCTGCCCAAGTGAAAAGGTCTACTCCCAGCCTCATCTGTAAACTGCCTGGGATGTCATGCTCTGTAGCCTGTTTCACACTTGTAGTGAAAGTAATCTTTCATTTCATTGCTCATGCTTGGCCAGTAGAACACTTCTCTTGCCTTCCTCAGAATTGATGGCTCACAGAAATGTGCTTCAACATCTCTTTTCTCATCCGATTAAGGATAATGGCTCAATGTCCTTTGTACAAGATGTCGCCTTAGCCTGTCAATTCATGTTGGTAAACAATGCTTTTGTGAACACAGGTGTGTCCTGATGTTCTCAGGCCAGTACAGGTGAGCCATGGAAACTGGCAGGATTGGATGAACACCGTGGCAACCAATGGTGAGCCAGCTGGAAAGTTCACCATAGGGGTGTGGGGGCAGAAGTCACAGCCAATGTTACTGCAGGGTTAATGGCTTCCAGATTAGCTCTAGTTGCTGTTTCATATTGAATCTGGAAGACTTCACATCCTGTTGCAGCCTCAAGTTTCTTCATGGGGAGTGCTGTTGTTGATCAAATGACTGCAATGTACGTTTGTTTTCCTTGTTTATAAGTCCAAGTAAAATCTTTCTAAACAAAGTAACTTCTTTTGCATTCGCTTTAAAAGGATTTGTAGTAGTTGGTGAAAATTGCTGAGAAGTGGCTAGCTAGTGGTCAGATTCCACTGTTACTTTGTCTCTTCCAAGCAAGTACGGATGAAAACCACAGGCGAAAACAATAGCCAGGCACTCCTTTTCAATCTGAGCATAATATTGTTCCAGTTACAGTAGTGTCCTGGATGCAAATGTGACTGGTTGTTCTTGATGCATCAGAGTTGCTCTCAGACTTGTCCTGCTGATGTCATACTGAAGGGTGACTCCCTCTTTGATATCCTAGAACTGGCACTGGCATTGGCATTGTCATCACAAGCTGTTTGTTTTTCACGATCACTGCTCCTTGTTCTGTTCCCAGTATCACAGAATCTCCTTCAGAGTGAGCTCGTATAATGGTTCACATTCTATAGGCAAATTTGGAAAAGGTTTTACTAAATAGTTCATGACTCCAGCAAATCTTTGTACTTCTTTCAAGTCCACTGGTTGCTGTATGGCTGCGACAGTACTTACCTTGTCAGCTTCTGGGCAAAAATCTTTTGTCGTGAACAATGACCAATGTACTTGACTTCAGGCATCTCCAGTTGAAATGTGTTCTTGTTCAGCTTTAGATTCATCTGGCAAGCTCTCTCCTGTAGTCACATTAAATTCAGATCTGGCCTCTTCCACTGTATCTCCAAATCCATCAATTAGTTGACTGTCTATTGTGACTTCTATTCTGGGAATATCACCGACTACTTCATGTTGTCTATATTGGTATACTTCTGGAGCCATGGAAATGCCAAAAGGCACACGCAGCCATCTGTATCCCCCGAACAGCATCCAGAATGTCATTAGAAAGCTGCTGCTTTCATCAAGCTTCACTTGCCAGAAACCATCCTTCGCATCTAAGGTGGTGAATATCTTGGCAAGTCGCAGTAAAATTTCTTCGATATTTGGCATGGGGTAGTGAGATCCCTTCAATACTTTATATAGATTGTTTCGGTTTGAATATATCGACAGCTTTCCTAGTTTCACTGTTACCATGCTGCAAATCCAGTCTCTAGCAGTTGTCACTTCTTTGATTCTTCCCTCTTGCACTTTAGACTTAATTTGAGATGCTGAGCTGGTCTCACACTCTCATCTACTTCTGGATGATATTCTCCAAGTAGACATCCCAACCCTGTGAACCCTTTCAGACCTGTTCTGCCATCACTGGCTTTGTTTGCTTTGACACATTGTGAATTTCTATTGGCAAGTTCTGGGTTACCTGTCCAAGCTTTAGACTCCGGCTGAAATGAGTGGCTGTTGTGTCCCATAAATCATCTGGAAATCTAAACATTCCTTCATAAGGTTCTCAGCTGAATTTGTGAAGAAGGATGGAATGAAGGAAATTTATCAACAGACAGCAGCATCGATAGAAGTGATGATGCAGAAGAAGAGCCATAAATTCTTGATGAGATCTTGTTTTTAAATGACTCATTTAAAAACTCATTCTAATTGAAGTGGTGTGGAATATGGTGGTTGAGCATCAGATATGGCAGCATGGACAAATTGGGCTGAAGGGCCTGTTTCCATGCTATAAACCTCGATGACTCCGTGACTCCGTATGTTTTGTTTCATTTGTCAAGTTGATTGTTGTAAATCGAAAAAAAAAGCTTTTTTAATATAGTTAACATTTGTTAACAATTTTTTTTTTCTTGGTATGAGTTTTGTCCCATATAACCTCAACCTTACATTTGAGGGTTTCATTTTCAGGTTGTCATGTTGAGCTACTTCACACAGGTCTGTGAAGGTCATGTTCCATAGCATACCTGTGTCTATTTGGCATTTCATACTCGCTTGAAAATCTCCTTCTGGGGTCATCATTGTAACAGTCACAAACAATTTGTCTCCAATGGACTTGATAGAACCAAACTGCTGTATTGTGTGTAGTTCTTCATCAGATTAATCTGCTGATACCTCTCCAGTGGCCTGCCTTGGCTTGTTTTCACAACATGAAATAAAGAAAATAATTTGGAGCTTACAAAAAAGAAGTGTCCCTGATTTTAGTCATTTGTCCCTATTTGGTTGTATCTGACGTTGACAGGTTTGAGCAAAGTGGGATGCTAGCTTGACTCGGGTATCTGTGCTGAACTGACTTGTTCTTAATCAGGGTGCAGTTCACGCAGGAGTATATTCTTCAGTCTAAATTCTTCAAGTTGCCTCTTTCAGATTTATTAACCACAATACACTGCCCATACCCTATCCTACGTGACACACTGCTTATCCCTGCCCTCAGTCATTTTTGCTGCTTAGGAGAAGACAATGGATTCAGTTAGGCATGAAAATGCACACCTTTAGCTGGCATTTATTGCCCATCTCTAATTGCCTTGAGAAGATGTTGGTGAATTGCCTTCCAAACCAGTGCTGTTAGGGAGGGTGTGCCAGGATTTTGATCCAGTGACAGTAAAGATATGGTGATATATTTCCAACTCAGGATGGTGTGCGGTTTGGAAGGCAATTTGCAGGTTGTTGTGTTCCTGCACTTGTTCTTCAAGGTGGTCAGGGGTTTGGAAGGTGCTATCGGAGGAGTCTTGATGAGTTTCTGCCGTGTATCTTGAAGATGATAATCACTACTGCTATTGTGTGATGGTGGTGGAAGGAGTGAATGCTGAAGGTAATGGAAGGGGTGCCAATCAAATGGGCTATCTGGTCCTGGATGGTATCGAGTTTTTTTTTGAACATTGCTGGAACTCATGAAGATAAGCACCAAATATTTCAACACTCCTGACTTGTATCGCATAGATGTTGGACAGGCTTTGGTGGGTCAGGAAGCAAGTTATTTGAAGCAGGATTCCTCGTCTTTGATCTGATCTTGTAACTACGTCATTTATGTGGCCTGTCCAGATCCGTTTTTGATCAATGGTCACATCCAGGACATGGATAATGTGTGATTCAATGAATTTGTAAGTTGAAACTGGAGGACTCTCTCTCTTCTTAACTGGAACAGCAGAGTACAAATCCCTATCAGACAGACAGCCTCCTATTGGATCTCCAGTCAAGAATCTGCCTATCATTCCCACCTGAACATAATGTCCACCTTCTGGCCACTGTTCAATTCAAGGGAAATCACCCTTAGAAGACTGTTCTCCACACAAGATGAGGTCATAACCCCAATTTAAGCTGATGTTGGGGCTCTGATTCTTAACCCAAAATTCTGCTTCTGGCCATTGTCAATAGAAAAATAAACATGTTTGCACATGCCGCCTTCCACCCCATCCTCCTCTCCACCCTCTGTCCCTCCATCCCATTTGACAGCAAGAGGAGAATCCTTTGTGGGTATATTGGATAAAATTGATAGAAGAAGAAGCAGAGACCAACGGCCTCAACTTGGAATATTGTCTGCTTTTCACTCACAGCGAAACACCATTATTTCAGCCTCCTGCTGTGAGTTCCATTGTCAAAATATGTTAAGTTTTCTGTTTTACAGAAACTAATTCCTATCGAGTGTCACACAACACAATGAGACTGCCTGCAATAGAAAGAAAAGGTAGTGCCCCTTGGTGGTAACGAACAGCAAAATAACCAGCTGTATATCTCGATAGCAAGACAACACAATAGGCTTGGAATTCTTTCTAACAACCAAGGTTTCTTATTTGTGGCTCAACTATCATAATTTACCATTTTCTGGAATGAAGTTACACTTTTACATAAACATGCATGAGTGGTTCAGAGTCCATCATTAAAACAGAAATGCCACAAAAGACTTGAGTGAGGTGGAAGGGCATCAACCCACCTGGGGGAAAACTAAATTGTAAGTCCTCCAAGCTATCACTGACAGTAACAGCAAACAAATATTCATCCTGTTTTGGTTATACCAGATATGCAACATCTTGTAGTAATTCCACTATTATGGATGTTTTGAAATCAGTTGAAAATGTAGCCGTGCACATCTTTCTCCCCAGTTTATCACTGTAAACATTGTATATCGGAATCTGAATCATAGAATTGTGGAATCATAGAAGAGTTCAAATACAGAAGGAGGGTTGTGGGTTTTAACAGAATAAAAATAATGTGGTTTGCACATGTAGATTCAAGCTAACACATATAGCTTTTTATTGAAAGCTGCTTTCTACATTGCAGAATACAAGACTGAAAAGTAAAACAGTAGCCTCTGCTAACACTCAAATGACCTCACTATCACTTCATGTGATTAGCTCTTAAAACAACCTGCAACACTTTTAAATATATAACAGTGACCATCCTGGTTTTCTGCAAGAGCAACTGAGCTAGTCCCACTACCTTTCAACCATTTCCCTGCAATCACTGTACTTTTTAATCTCTTCTGCTGCTGATCCAATTCTCTTTTGGAAGCCCTTTTAATGAATGAACTTTTCCCTCCCTTTTCATTGATGGAAGCGTAGGATCAGCTGATAGCAAAATCCCCCTCTGCCACCACCACTGCCTGGGTTCCCCAGTGGCAGATGGCATGAGTCACAAAAAATGCCAGAAAATATGCGATAGGCAGATGGGCCGAAAAATTCCACTGAATATTTTCCTCCACTGTACTCTGAGGCAGTACATTCCAGATCCCAGAATAGAAACACTCACTGCAAAAAACATTTTTCCTCAAGTTATCGGTGCTTCTTTTGGCAGCCATCATGGTTTGCAACCTTCCACCAAAAGAAGTAGTTTCTTCCTAACTTACTCTTACTCATCACAGTGCAGGAGGAAGCCATTGAGTCTGCACTGATAACAATTCCACCTAGACATATTCCCTCAGCCCCACATATTTATGCCACTGACATTTGCATTGGAAAGTGTGCAGAGAAGGTTTACCAGGATGTTGCCTGGTATGGTGGGAAGGTCTTAAGAGGAAAGGCTGAGGGACATGAGGTTATTTTCATGAAAGAGAAGAAGGTTTAGAAGTGACCTAATTGAGGCATACAAAATGATCAGAGAGTTAGATAGGGTGGACAGTGAGAGCCTTTTTCCTCAGACAGTGATGGCTAACATGAGGGGATGTAGCTTTAAATTGAGGGGTGGTAGTTATAGGATGGATGTCAGAGATATGTTCTTTCCTCAGAGGGTAGTAAAGGTGTGGAATGCTTTGCCTGCAGCAGTTGTGGACCCGCCAACTTGAAGGGTGTTCAAATGGTCAGTGGATAAACATATGGATAACATTGGATTAGTTTAGATTAGAGGGTCATTAGATTCGTTCCACTGGTTGGTGCAACATTGAGGGCCAAAGAGCCTGTATTACGCTGTAATGTTCTATGTTCTATATTCTAAGGGGCAACTTAGCATTTGATGTTTGGAAAGACACAGGAGACCTGAACGAAACCCATGCAAGACACAGGGAGAAAGTACAAACTCCACACAGACAGTCATCTGTGGCCAGAATTGAACCTGGGTCCCTGGTGCTATGAGATAGCAATGCTAACCACAGTGCCCCTGCGCCCTCAATCTGCCCAAAACCCCTCATGATTTTGAATACTTTTCTCAAATATCCACTCTGAGGAGAACACCTCCAAGTTATCCAGTCTATACATCTGCTGAAATCTTCACTCTTGGAAACATTCTCATTAACCTTTCTGCACCCTCTCTAGAGTCTTCATATTCTTCCTAAAGTCTGGTGCACAGTATCAGACATCATACTCCAATTGAGATGGGCCCATAAAGATTCATCATAACTTCTTTGATTTTGTACTATTGCGTCTATTTATAAAACCCAAGATCCTTTATGACTTTTTAACTATTTTCTCACCTTTAATAATTTGTATACAATCCCCTTTGTTCCTGAACTCATTTTAAAATTGTATTCTTTGTTTAATTTTATCTCTCCTCATTCTTTCTGACAAAACATGCCATGGGGGGTGGGGGGGGCACAGTGGTTAGCACTGCTGCTTCACAGCACCAGGGATCCGGGTTTACTGCCAGCCTTGGGTGACAGTCCGTTTGGCGTTGCATGTTCTCATTGTGTCCAAGTGGTTTCCTAAGGATCCTTTGGTTACCTTCCACAGTCCAGAAATGTGCAGGTTAGATGGATTGGCCATGCTAAATTGCCCTGTGGTATCAGGGGGATTAGTGGGGTAAATATGTGGGGTTAATGGGGATCAGGTTTGATTGGGATGATTGTTAGTGCAGGCACAACTCTATATCTTTCTGAAGTCAATCATATTCTTCTTGCAGTTCATACTACTTTCAAATTTAATGAGAATCATAGAATCATACAAGCCCTGTGATGCAGAATGAGTCAATCTGGCCCATCATTCGGCCTATGTCTATGTGGGTTTTCTTTGGGTGATCTGGTTTCCTCCCACAGTTCCAAGATGTGCAGGTTCAGTAGTGTGGCCATGCAAAATTGTCCTTTAGTGCCCCAAAATGTGTAGATTATATGAATTAGCCATGGGAAATATGTGGGGCTATGACGTGAGGACCTGGGTAAGATACTCTGACAGTGAGTCAGTGCAGACTCAATGGGCTGAATGGCTTCTGCTGCACTGCAGTGATTCTATGATCATTGTCCATGAGGCTCTAGCTATAATTGACCAACTTCTCAAATGTACACAAAGCATTTCCTCTGTAAAGGCAGTCCATTGTTTTATTACAGTATGCCTGCTAATCGTTAATTTCAATTTTCACCCCTGAAAGGGGCTATCCTCCAATTTAATTAAATTAATTTAGATTGCCCCTTGTCCTTTCTCACATGTTAGGATCCTGGACCAGAACCCAAAGGTATATTATGAAGCCAGATTTGACCCCAATAATTTTTCTGTTTTGGCATAAATGTGATAAAAGGTGCTTCACTTCAGGAGTAATTCCCCTGGCAAATTAGGGATCTTTTATCAAAACAAGCTTTATTCATAACAGCGTTTAAATATGATTCTATACAAAATGAAACAGCTTAACTCTTAACAGTTGAACAACCATTAAGCGTGAAATAAACCCTCTAAATTCTAACTTCTCATTATTTCAATTCCAAATAAGCAACATACTTCTCAGAGATTTAAAATCCGCTTTAAATATTATTAGTCAGGCTAAATATAATTGCCATAATAAGTATGGGCAGCCTTGGAGGTTTCAGAGTAATATAGGGTCTGATTCTCCCATCGCGATGTGCTAATATTTTGGAGTATCAGGTTGAAAGCATACGTGTGTCCCACTGTCAGAGGGCAGGCACAGTTTAGACTATGCTGGAATCCAATGGAAAGACCAGGTAAGTCTTTTTAATATATTAATGTAATTTAAATGTGATTATCTAATCTGGGACTTCTTCTCCAGGGCTGATAGCATTGCATACTCCACCAGGTGTATTTCAATCTGGTGGAATTTAGAATAGCTCCCCATGTTTGGGGAACTAGCAGAGACCCCGTTGGAGTGAAGGGTGCATTTGGGGCTCCCCAGGAGGTCGGGCAGCAGGGGATTGGTGCCCCTGGCAGCGAAGCCTATGCTTCCTGGCATCACTCAACGGGCAAAGTGTCCATGCACCTTAGCACTGGCATCAGACCTATTGTGGGTAAGGCTTAGGGGTGATTAATGAAGGTAGTGGATTCCGCTGCCATTCTGCCTGGGGATTGGTCGGGGCTGGAGGGAGGGCAGCAATTTGGGTTGGGTGCAGGGGTGTGGTCTGCTGGGGACCTGCCTCCCATGGGGTATCTGCTGGGGTGAAAGGGATCATCACTGCTGGAGGGGTGCTGGAGATTGGGGTGCTCTGAGATGTGAGTGTTGGAGCTGGCCTAGAAGGGTTATGGAGACCATGATCTGGCTGTGGGTGGGGTTGGAGGAGCAGCATTTGGGGGGCTTCGAACTGGCCAGCGATTGAGCTGGCCAGCAAAAGGGAGGCTGACAGATCGGGGCTATTGCATATGCACAAAGGCCCAGAACGGTCAGCGTGTGGTATAAATAGGTCCCATCCCCCAAACTTTGAATGATATTCACAATTGTGACCTCTGCAGTGTACTGAGGGTGGGAAATTCGAGTCTGAATTCCCACTGGAAAAACAATCATAAATTACACCAGTTTTCCTGTGAATTCAGCACTTTGAATTTGTTTGGGAGAATTGAACCCATAAAACTTTTAGAAACCTGCAAAATTCTTCTAACTTCAACCTGAACAGCTGAAGTCCAACTCATTTTCGCTATTGTAGATCCAAGACTGCACATAAACCACAAAATCACATAACCCTGTCAATCACTCGAATCTAAAATCCCAGGAGAACTTAAGTAAATAAAAGTCCATCGACACTATTTAACAGAACCACTTGCAATGTTGAAATAAGTAATTATTCTGCTCTCCCAGCATCTGAGCTGTATTCCTTCTAAACACACTAACTACTTTGGAAAAAAACTGAACTTTAGAACATTCTTCTGAAAGGTAAAATAACACACCATCTATATGTTGTATACCTCCATCACACAGGGCTAACATGAACTTTGTAATACTAAGATCATCCTTCACTGAAAGCTCCCCAGTTGATATCTGATTAATTTAATCATTCCCAGGGACAAGATCCAGCAACGCCTCCACTCATGCCCACATGTCCACCTTTGACTTGCTGCATTGCTCTAATGAAAGCTGGAGGAGCAACGTCTTGTCTTCTGATTGGGCATGTTGCAGCCCTTGGGACTTTGTGGCAAACTTTAGATTGTGACTTTTGTCCTCTTTCTTAAGCATCCCTTTTTTTAAAATATCCCATACATGTATTGCCTCAATGCAAATTACCCCCTTCCCCTCTGACATCAGGCCATCTCTCTTTTATTCTTAAAGTTGCAAAGAATCAAAGAACTCAAAAGATTAACTTTGTTTCTCTTCTAATACCAGCTGATATTTTATGGCTTTCTGAGTTTCGGCCCCACTGTCTTTGAGCTGAAAACACACTGATCAAGGAGATTCTCCTGAACACATTTCACAAATTCTTCCCTCTTTCTGCCCTTTTACACTATTACTCTTTATTACAATTTAATTATTCTTATCTTAATCAAAATTTCTCCATTATTGTTACTCTGCAGTTTCTGAATGGGGTTGCAATGTCCCTGCAAATATATATATGTTAACCCACAGAGAAGCATACCTATGTATATATTGTTAGCTCACAGAGAAACATGCCAATACTCTTTGCAAATATACAAAAAGCAAGTTCCTGTGACTATTTATTGTATTACTAATGTTGTGCAATTGAAGTGATATATTATGAATTTCTCTCATAAAATAAATGTATCTGGTAAGAATAGTACTGTATCATTAATAGTTGTGACTGAATTCTGTAAAAAAATGACTAGGCTGCATTTCCTAAGCATGTCAACAGCAATCCAACTAAATATATCTCATCACATAAATGAAAGGGATAAGAGGATTTTATTTGTTCTGGATTGAGCAATTTGTTGCACTCTTTTTTGGGGATCATACATCATTTAAAATTATAGCACGGAAGGAGGCTATTAAGCCCATCAGAAATAAAAGTGTTGTTCATGACTAATCTTTGGGGCGGCACGTTGACACAGTGATGGACACATTGCTGCTTCACAGTGCCAGGGACCCAGAGTGAATTCTGGCCTTGGGTGACTGACTGTGTGGAGTTTGCACTTTCTTCCAATGTCTGCGTGGGTTTCCTCCCACAGCCCAGATATGCGTGGGTTAGGTTGCTTGGCTGTGCTAAATTGACTCTAGTGTCAGGAGGAATTAGCAGGGTAAATATAGTTGTGTTATGGGAATAGGGCCTAGATGGGATTGTGGTCAGTACAAACTGGGTGAGCTAATAGTCTCCTTCTGCACTGTTGGGATTCTGGGATCATATGATTCTTGGATTTGTTGTCCTTTTTTGGGGGGGGATTGTATATCATTGAAAATTATAGCACAGAACGACGCCATCGAGCCCATCAGAAAAAAGGAGTTGTTCAGCCTAATTTCACTTTCCACTCTTGGGGCTAAATTTTGTCATTTTTTGGCAATGTCAGCTTCAGCAGGTGCAGTCAAGCGTAACCCACCGGCTGCCCTGATAGCTTTCCCACTGCAATCTTGAACATTTGGCCAAAAGAAACAAAGAGATAGGCCTCATGATGGCCATTCCTCCAGCAACTCGGGTACCCTGAAGTAACAAAAGTAAAAATGGAAAAGAGAACACTTCACTTATATGGAATCACCGCCACAATTCCCCCCACCTCAATCCTCACCAGAGAACTTCCAGGTCCTCAGAATGGAACTCCATTCATACCCCCTCCACCATGGAACTTCTGGACTTTCATAATGGAACTCTCTCCATTCCCCCTTCACCACAGAACCCTCTGTGCCTCCCCATGGACTCCCACACCTTCTCTTCACTCCCATTCCTGGCACTATCCACAGTGTCGAAGAGACTGCACTGTAAGTAGTGAATACAGTATATTTAATCAAAAACAATAAGAGGAAATTATTAATTTCATTGGAGCTTATCAGGCCTCGATGGTGAGGGGAGTGACATCTCCTTGGTTTATACGCAAATTTCTAAGGGAAGGAGTCATGTTTGGATTACGTTGGGTGGCGATAGAATGAATCAGGGTGTCTTGGAGGGCATAATCTCCTCAGAATTCTGAAAGGTATTGCACATGGGAAAGGAAGGGGGAGATGTATTTGGTGGTGGCATCAAGCTGGTGGTGCCAAAAATGGCAGACAATGATCTGTGGAACACAGATGCTGATGAAGGGAAAGGTGTGAACAAGATGCGCTCCTCATGATTCTGAGAAATGGGGAAGGGGTGAAAAATGAAATACAGGAAATGGGTTGGATGTGGTCACCAATCCTGTCACCATGGTGGAGGAAAACCCTCGGTTGAGGCAAAAAGGGACCATTTCAGAAGCATTGGTATAGAAGGCTGCATCATCAGAACAGATACAAAGGAGATGGAGAAACGAACAGGACACATTTTGTCGTGTACCTCAGAGATACGCAGAGACAACACAGATGAGGCTGTTGCATTAACAAGAAACCTAACTCATAGGATTACTCTTCCCCAATACTGTTCAGAAATGTAATTACTGTCATCTATGTTTGCTCAACCCAATGATATTCTGTTGCCATTGAACACTCCAGCATGACCTTCCTATCATTTCCATAATCACAACACATTATCCCAATCCCTAGGCTGACCTAGCGCCAAGAATCCACTTCTTCAATCCCTCACATCCCAACAAATCTCCACTTATCCCACAACACCGCTGCTACACCTTTCTTCCAATTAATCAACATTATGAGAAATATGTCATCCTCCCCTTAATATTCTCGCTTGACTCCGATATACAATTTGCAGAATCTTCATTTGGATTCTGAACATAGAACAAGTAACAAAATTATGTAGTTAAACATGCACACAATAATAATTAAGGCCACTGATTTATAACCTCCATGAAAATGTAAACATAATCACACAATCATTTTGGCAATTCCATAATATTGTGTAATCAAAACATGATTTAAATTATGGAACTACTATAAATCAGTGACCTTAATATTTGTACATTACATAGCACCAAACAGCTAATCCCTAATGTGCCATGTGTAACATCACAGCAAATCTGCTAGTAAAATATTAAATTATACAGATAAACTCAACCATGATGGTTACTGTAAAACAAAGCAAGGAAAAAGAACTGGAATGCATAATTGCAAACTTTGAATGTAAAGTTAATCTGGAAGATGATTCTGCTGAAACTGATCAATATTTGGAATAATCTATGAAATAAGATCATGAAGGCATGGTGGCACAGTGGTTAGCACTGTTCCCTCACAACACCAGGAATCTGGGTTCAATTCCCAGCTGCTTGGAATTTGCACATTCTCCCCATGTCTGCATGGGTTTCCTCTGAGTGCTCCGGTTTCCTCTCTCAGTACAAAGATGTATAGGTATATTGGTCATGCTAAAATGTCCCTCAATGTCAGGCGGACTAGCTAGGGTAAATGCATGGATTGTGAGGACAGGACCTGGGTGGGATTGTGGTCGGTGCAGACTCAATGGGCTGAATGGCCTCATTTTGCACTGTAGGGATTCTGTGATCTGGAAGATAAACAAAATAACTGCTTGCAAAATGAATTTAGATGTAATAAGTTAATTAATATATAAGAGAGGTAAGCTCCAATAAGTGAAATGCCTTTTTTTTTCATTCTGAAATATCTCATATTATTGCACTCAGGATCAAACGCCATCATCTAGAAGGTTCCAGTTACAAGCTTCAATTTAAAAGACTCTTTGCAGTTATTGATATTGATCATGACACTTATCTTTTTGTTGGTTGCTGTCTTTACTCCATTTCAGAACTTACGTTATTTATATAAGTTCACAATATATAGGAGCAGAATTAGGCCATTCAGTCCATCGAGCCTGCTCCGCCATTCAACCATGACTGATATGCTCCTCATCCTCATTTTTCTGCTTTCTCCCCATAACCTGTCAACGCGTTACCAACGAAAAGTCTGTCTAACACCTCCTTAAAATTACTTACTGTCCCAGCATCCACCGAACATTGGGGGAGTGAATTCCCCAGAATCACAACCCTTTGGGAGAAGCAGTTTCTCCTCAACTCTGTTTTGCTACCTCTTATCCTAAGACGATGACCTCTTGTCCTCGAGTGCTTCACAAGAGGAAGCATCCATTCCAAGTCTACTTTATCCGTATCTTTTATCATCTTGTATATCTCAATTTGATCTCCCTCATTCTTCTAAATTCCAGAGAGTATAGGTCTAAACTGTTCAATCTCTTTTCATATGACAAACCTCTCTCCTCTGGAATCAATCTAGTGAACCTTCTCTGATATACCTCCAACATTACAACATCTTTCCTCCAATAAGGGGACCAAAATTGTGCATAATACTTGAGGTGCCGTCTCACTAATGCCTTGTACAGTTGCAACTATACTTCCTTACCTTTACATTCTATAACTTTATATATAAATGCCAACATTCCATTGACTTTCTTAATGATGATATTGTGGGGGAACTCATAGCCTTGATAGAGTCAAATCAACTTGAACTAGAATAGATATCAGTAAAGATGGACTTTTGGTGCATCGCTGATTCAGAAGGGTTATATAACACTGCAGTGGAGCTATGTTATCTGGACACAAACTATTTTTAACTTAACATTTCATTAATTTTGAATGTTGATTCAGATTCATCACATTGGAGAAGATGCCATATTCATGTCATTGTCAACCCATTAATGATTTTGCAGCAAGTTATGAAACAGGTGAAATCTTACCCATTTTCTCAGCTCCAAATCAGGTTGATTAATAATTTAATTGATGCTCAATGTTAAAATGGAACTTGCCAATGGGAAAAATAAATTTCAGGAGTACACATTAATAAATATTAATGTACTTGTTTTTGCTCTCCTGAAGGTAGGTTGCATGTTGTGTGAGCAAGTTACACAAATATAAGCTCAAATTTAATTCCAATATCCACACAAGTGCACTTTACACTGGGGCTGCTGGGCAGTTTATAGGAATAGATTTTCCCACAGCTTTCGAATCTCAATTGGCCAGAGATTGAGATCAACACCAGCACTGCCAATCCACATCAAACTAATCCACTAGCTCCATATTAACAAGAGAAGAATTCCATAACCTACTTAGGCTGCATTCATCAATTGAACATCCAGCAAATATATTCATAATTCTGCACCACCAAATCTAATGATGATCTTTATTCTCAGATAACTGGTGGACTTTATTGTTTGTCTCCATTGTCATCACTTTATTCCTTCCAAATTATGAAAATTATAATGCTTATCCTCAGAAAAAATATTGGCCAGATTTTTTGTGGTAGGAACCACATTTTGACTATCCGTGCTCACATTTTTAAGGACTAAGTCGCACAGCAACTTCCAAAATACACACATTCATAGTCAAACAATAAAATTTACACCAGTATCTCGCCAAGACATCTGGTATTCAAGCAGTTGAAGGATGTGAAGATACAGTACTTACTCACTGGAAACCCAATGAATATGCCAGAAAAATGAAAGCTTGTTCATTTCAAATGTAAGTAAATTTGCAATAGCTTGATGATTCTCAATGACAAACAGCCTCTCTGGCACTGAAAATGTACTTGGACACATTGGAATCATATTCTTTCAGACTTTACCTATTGTTGGAGATTCAAAGGAAAGCTTATGTTTTATGTCTATTTTTTTCCTCCCTCTCTCTCTCTCTCGATCCCATCCTTCTTCCTTCTTTACTCTACTTAAGTAGATGATCAGTTACTAGTGTCACAGGTAAGCTTACATTAACACTGCAATGACGTTACTATGAAAATCCCCCTAGTCGTTACATTCAGACACCTTTTCGGGTACACTGAGGGAGAATTTAGGATGGCCAATGCACATAACCAAAATGTCTTTTGGACTGTGGGAGGAAACTGGAGCCCCAGGAGGAAACCCACGCTGAATGGGGAGAATGTACAGATTTTGCACAGACAATAGGTCAAGCTGGGAACCAAATCTGAATCTCTGGAGTTGTGAGCTGGCAATGCTAACTACTGTGCGGATCTTAAAGGAAAATGTCAAAAGTGGGATTTGAACCGACAAAAGGACCAGAATTCACCAGTTTTAAACGAGGCAAGGAATCGCACTCATTGAGTTTGGTGCCTTCGGCCACTCAGCCTTTCTGACAACAAGTCTACACATTGAATTCAAACTTACACTTCCTGATTTAGACGTGGTATGCCTCAGTGTAGATTCTTCAATCTCATGGGTCAAATCTCAGCCTCACTGACTCTTCAATCACATTGCTTCACACACCCTATTGAAGGGCATCAGGCAATTTTTGACACTTGATTGTTGTTGATCATCTGTGAGATGCTGTAAGCGCAAGAACCATGATTATTTGCCAATGAGAGCATAAGTCAAGTCCATTGAAAAGGAATACAGGGGACATGAATGTTAGATTTTGTGCTGGCTTTAAGAAAGTCAGGCTGCATTATTCATCTGTGTAATAAATGGATACCATTGGAGTTATTGCAGAGCTAAGTGAATTGTCATCGAGGCTTATTTCATTTCTGAAGTAGATTTTCCATTGCCGTTCTGCTTCAGACTTAATATGCATGCCATAATTGATGACTGTTTTAGAGGTGATTAGCCAAAAGTTGTTAAATTGTGGAAAGCAGGGGTGTCTTATTGGTTTTTACAGTTACGTGACAAGATGCACTTTTTTGCTGACCATGAATGTTGTGAGTGTGCTAAGGATTGAATTTTAATTAGTAGTCTATTAACAAGTTCTTATAAGTGCCTGTAATAACAACATTTGTGTGATAGAATGCACTCAGAAAATGCTTATGCTGCTTTGTAAGAATTAATATTGACTTCCTAAAGGCTTATAATAAATGTAGGCTGGTAACAATAATGAATGGGTTGGACTTGCTGAGGCTGCTGTTGATGGCAAACACATTAGTTGTGAAAATTGAGATTGTTGCGATTTGCAACTTCACCTTCAAGAAGTTGTAATATTCAAGTACCAAGTTTGAGATCACTTGAAAGAAAGGACCAAGAAAACACTTGCATTTATTTAAGCACCTGTCATAAGCTTCGGAATGCTCCAATACACTTTTCAGACAATGAAGTACTTTTTGGAGTCACTGATGTAATGTAGGAAAACATGAAGTAAGTTAGGGGGTGTCACAGTGGCACAATGGTTAGCACTGCTTCCTCACAGCTCCAAATACTCAGCTTCGATTCTGGCCTCAGGTGACTGTGTGGAGTTTGCGTATTCTCCCCGAGTCTGCGTGCGTTTCCTCCAGGTGCTCCGGGTTACTCCCACCCTCCAAAGATATGCGAGTTAAGTTGATTTGCCGTGCTAAATTGCCCCTTAGTGTTGGGGGGATTAGCAGGATAAGTATGTGGAATTAAAAGGATAGGGCCTTGGTGGGATTGTTGTTGGTGAAGGTTTGATGGGCTGAATGGCCTCTTTCTGCATCGTAGGGATTCTATGAAATCAGTTTATTGTATTTGACAGATTTACAATGATGCAATACAGTTCAGTTCAATTATTATGGATTGAATCTTATTTTTCGTTCATATATTTAGTTTATTTAATGATGTCAACTCAGGTAGCAGAGTCCTACTGCATTAATTCCCAAGCACAATAAGGATGTGAGGCATCAGATCATAGAGTCATAGAGGAATGCAGCACAGAAAAAAACCCTTTGGCCCATTGTGTCAACACTGGTCTAAGATAAACTAACCCATTTTCTGACACTTGGCCTTGTATGCCTTGACATTGCATGTGCACATCCAAATACTCCTTAAATATTATGAGAGTCTCTGCCTTTTAGGCAGTGAGTTCCAGACTTGTTTCATCCATTGGTTGAAGAATTTTTCTCTTACATCCCCTCTAAATCTCCTGCCCCTTAAATATTTTCCCCTGAGTCACTGATTCCTCCACCAAGAGAATAAGTTTCTTCCTATCTTCTCTACCTCTGCCCCTCACAATATTATTCATTCAGTTTATGTTCCTTTTCAGTCTTCTCTGCTCAAGGTAAAAGATCTTCAGTATATCCAATCATAACTAAAGCTCTCCTGCTCACACAACATTCTATGAATCTCCTCTGCACCCTTACCAATGCTATTACGTTCCTTCTATAATGTACATTCCAGAACTGCACACAATACTCTCCGTGTGGCCCAACCAACGTTTATATAATTCTAACATAACTTCCCTGCTTAAATTCTATACCTCAACTAATAAAAGCATGAACACCACATGCCATCTAAACCACTTTATCCATCTATCCTGCTGCCTTGTGGAGGGCATGACTGGTAAATGTTCAGTCATTCAGCTATAGGTACTGATCTCTTCTGCGCAACAGAATGCTGTTCACCTCTATGGTGACACTGGGCACATTTCAGACAATTTTAAACCGTAGCTATGTAGAATAACCTAATTCTAGTCTTATGTACTGCACTCACACAGAGTCAGTACAGAGTTTTGGTCCTGGATTTCACAACTGTAGCATCAATCTGAATTGAAAATTACTTTGTACTAACATTATCCTGATAGCTGGCATAAAGAAATCTTTAAAGTATGCCATTTAGTACCCTAAGCTCATCACGCAAATCAATCTCCCACCCATTGACTCTGTCTACTTGTTCACATTTCCCACTGCCTCGGGAAGACAGCCCAACATAATCGAGGATCCCACACACTCAGGACATTCTCTCTTTCAACTACTTCTGTTGGGAAAAAGATGCAAAAGTCTGAACACGCATACCAACCAACTCAAGAACAGCTTTTTCCTTGCTGCCATCAGACTTTTGAATGGTCCTATCACATATTAAGCTGATCTTTCTCTTTGCCCCATCTGTAACTACAACACTACATTCTGCACCCTCTCCTTTCCTTCTACCTTATATACTCCATGAATGTCTGTACAGTGTGCAAGAAACAATACTTTTCACTGTATCCCAACACATGTGACAACAAGAAATCAAATCAAATAAAGCAAAATTACATCATTATGTCTATGGAGCAGATCAGCGCACTTTTTGAATGGTATGTCAAATTATTGCAAACATTGTTAATTAAGTGGTGGAAAATTAAAACATGTTTTATTAATGCTGAGTTTTTTGAATGAAAAGTTGATTAGGTTTTAATGGTTATTTCTCTAAGATCATTATGGAAAAAAGTTAAAAGCCTCTTTTTTGGGGGGCTGGGAGAGGGAGGCAAGTGTTGCACTTAAGTTTGCCATCTTTTTCCAACACAAACTACATGTGTACCTATTATTTCCCATAGTTGGTAGAACAGAATAATTATACATATTCTTCACAACTAATTTATTGCCATTACATAAAGAGGCAAATGATTTTTTTTGATTTGATTTATTAATGTCATGTGCATTAAGGTTAAGTTTTAAATTTATTTAGTAGTATTACAAGTAGGCTTACATTAACACTGCAATGAAGTTACTGTGAAAATCCTCTACTTGCCACATGCTGAACTCACCTATTCAGGTACACTGAGGGAGAAGTTAGCATGTCAAAGGCATCTAACCAACTTGTCTTTAGGACTGTGGGAGGAAAGTGGAGCACCTGGAAAATATCCACAGACACATGGATGGGGAGAATGCACAGACTTTGCACAGATAGTGACCCAAGATGAAAATCAAACCGGGGTCCCTGGCGCTGTGAGGCAGCAGTGTTAACTGCCACCGTGTACAGTGAAAAGTATTATTTCTTGCGCACTATACAGACAAAGCATACTGTTCATAGAGAAGGAAAGGAAAGGAAAGGAAAGGGTGCAGAATGTAGAGTTGCACTCATAGCAAGAACGTTGAGAAAGATCAAATTAATATGAGGTAGATTCATTCAAAAGTCTGATGGCAACAGGGAAGGTTCTTGAGTCATTTAGTATGTGTCGTCAGACCTTTGTGCTGATGGAAGAAGCTGGAAGAAAGTATGTTCAGGGTGTGTGAGGTCCTCAATTGTGTTGGCTGCTTTTCAGAGACAGTGGGAAGTGTAGATGGAATCAATGAATAGGAAGTTGGTTTGTGTGATGGACTGGATTATGTTCACAACACTGTACTTTCTTGCAGTCTTGGCTGGAGCAGGAGCCATACCAAGCTGAGGTGCAGCTAGGGGAGATACTTTCTATACAAATTGCATCTGTACAAATTGGTGAGAGTCGTGATGGACATGCTGAATTTCCTTAGCCCCCTGAGGAAGTGGAGGCGCTGGAGGAGAGTATCTCATGACCGACACCATCGGACTTTTCCTGCATTGTTCAGCTCGAAAAGGTTTTGTGCCTTAATCTGCTTAAATTGCAAACTGCTAGTGATTGATGAGATCAACAGTTATCTGAAGACCTTCAAGAATGGCGAGACCAACAGTATACCAATGAGATTTCATGATTGAGAAATAAACAGCGAGTGATCAAGGAGGAAGGCAAACTAGAGTTGGAAAATTTAACGTCAAATCAGACACAAAAATACAAAATAAGGAGAAGGGGAATAAAAACGGATTAAGAGAGAGAAAGCAAGATTCAGAAAAGAAAAAATGTACATTTAAACATTTTTCAACAACAATTCACTACCTGACTGAATGAGACGCTACAGTTTTAATTGTTCACTTTCCAAGTCGTGAAAATTATTTAGCATTCATTTGCCATTATCCAATCAGTAAAAGTAAAAGTTTTTCAAAAGGGTAAAACACTGACTGAACTTTTTCTGGAAAGTTTAATGGGCAATTAATGTCAAATCCAGCAAATTCTTAGATATACTGAAGAGTTTAGGGCAAAATGCAATTTTTGCATCATAAATGGAGAAGTGGTGTAAATCGAGATTCTGAACCCATGTGGCATCTTTTAATGTCGTGAGTTTGCAAATTGATTTGCACATGAACAATACCATTCATCCTTCACATACTGTTGCACACTCAGCAATTTTTTTGCCCATTGATTCAGTTTCCTCTTCTTGGTATTGGGTGCTTTCAAAGTTACAAGATAGATGGCATGGAACTGTCCAACTCAGAACCATAAAATATCCATAGAAATGGCAGTTTTGAACCTTAGTAAGCCCAAATTCTCAAAATCCCCAACCTTTGAATTATGAACAAGCTGTTCATACAATTAAAAAAAAACTCTGTCCCACTTGTCAAAAGAAATACCAGAACCTTTTCATGCACTAATTATCTGGGCCTCTGTATTGTAACTATCTATCAAGACATAACTGTATATTCTATGCATGGCTCTTTAAAAGAACTGCACCTCTTTATTTGTTCAATCTTATTTCTGCAAGAAATCATAAGACCATAAGATATAGGCTTATGTTTAAGTTTACTTATTAGCATCATAAGTAAGCTTACATTAATCCTGCAATGAAGTCACTGTGAAAATCCACTGGTCACCACTCTAGTGCCTGTTCGGGCACACTGAGGAAGAATTTAACATGGCCAGCTCACCTATCCAACAGGTCTTTCTGACAATGGGAAAAAATTGAAACACCTGGAGGAAACCCACGCAGACACAGAGAGAAGGTGTGCACACTCCACACCAACAGTGAACCAAGTCAGGAACTGAACTCTGCTCCCTGGTGCTATTAGGTGGCAATGCTAACCACTGTGCCGCCGTGCGCCCTACAGGAGCAGAATTAGGCCATTTGACCCATCGAGTCTGCTCCACTATTCAATCATGGCTGATAAGTTTCCCAACTCCATTCCCCTGCTTTTTTTCATAACCTTTGATTCCCTTACCAATCAAAACCTATTTATTTCTGTTTCAAATATATTCATTGACCTGGCCTCCCCAATTTTTTGTGGCCATGAGTTCCGTAGATTTACTTCCTCGCTGGCTGAAGAAATTTCTCCTCATTTCGGTTCTAAAGGCTTGTCCCTTTACTCTGAGGCTGTGCCCTCGGATCGAAGGATGACCCCTTAAGATGTAATCAATGCTAAAGACAGTGAAACATAAATGCAGTAAATTTATTGGCAAACACATTGATAGTGACTCAGAAATGACTCAATCCCATGAAGCAAATAGCAAACAACTTGTATAATTAATAATACATAAATACTTGTTTAGCTGGTTTCACAAGGGGTCGAGTTGTTTCAGCCCCTTGAAATAGGATTCAAATCATTTAAACAAAACATCAAGCTGTTAATAGTTTCATACCACTTATTCATGGTATAATGGCATTTTAACAACAGCTGCTTTTATTTGGTTTTATTTCATTTCAGATTTATAAAACCCCAGTGTCTAATCCTATGTGCCAAACTCCAGTCGGATTATATATACTCTCTGTAATGGGCTTTGTGATTTACAATGGCTGTTGAAATTTGGCTGCTTAGTGATCCAAGAATTTTATAGTCTTTTATAATAATGCTGCAATAACATGATACAGCTGGTATTGTCACACATCCTTATTTCCCAATGAGCTGTTAATGAGCTCTGTTGTTTTGTGCCTAGTGTGCAAAGGATGACGTTTCTTCTTAAATTTCTTTAAGTTTGAAATGGAAACATTTTTACTAAACTGTGCCCATCAATTCAATCACAATTATAACAATTATAAATCTTTCACTATTCCTGTATTTCTTTTCAGTTCATTGATTTGCAATGTTCAGTTTCTATTGATGTATGGGCAAGTAGACCATTGATCCTACGATACTCATGTTCATCGAATCAAAGAACCTCTGCAGCACAGAAAGAGGCCATTTGGCCCATCAAATCTGCACTGACCACAATCCAATCCAGGCCCTAATCCAGGTACCTTACATGTTTATCCTGCAAATCCTCCTGACATGGGGGTCAATTTAGCATGGCTAATCAACCTAATCCGCACATCATAGAATCATAGAAATGCTACAGTACAAAAAGAGACCACTTGGCCCATCGAGTCTGCACTGACTACAATCCCATCCAGACCCTACCCCCATATCTCTACATATTTACCCACTAATCTCTCTAACTTACGCATTTCAGGACACTAAAGGGCAATTTTAGCATGGTCAATCAACCTAACCCATACATCTTTGGACTTGTGTTATAGATTTACTGTTAATTTGAGATAAAGGTGTCTTTTGAATTTGTGGCTTTGATTTCATTTTTATAATAAAACCTTGTACCTCTAAATATCAATTTATTGCGTCCTGCAAAGCAGCACTGAACAATTCACGCCCGACTATTGCAAAACATTTTACTTGATCCATTGCTATTTGCCTGGAGGAAGAAACTAAATTTTATTTGCTTTCATTAGAAAGGAGGATTGAAAGGAGACGGGATCCAAAACAAAGAAGGCAATTAATAATTTACATGTAAGCATGCGAGAGCAGAACGCGCATAAAATTAACAAAGCCTTCAGCAAGACATAGGATTAGTCAGAGTTATCTCCTTCAAAGAGAAGTAGACGTGTGAAACAGACTGACTACTAATGAATTCTGACAATTAAAACCTCAGAAAAGTCCTGGAGGAATATCTGGGTAGAAAAAGGATGGGAAGTGGTGAGTGTAAGTGGAGAACAGACTATCAAACTCTGTTCAAATACATTTATTCCTGAGTCTATTCCACCATGGAAATATGAAACAGGCATTACTGTTGGATGAGTGTAGGTCATGCGGTTGAAGTTGGGGTCCTGGAGAATCTCTTCATTTACTTTGGTGAGCCTGGAGAAGCTTTGGACCAACTTCGCTTGATAACTATCGCTAGAATAGATCATACTTACATCATGCAAACCAACCTCCCATCCATTGACTCCATCTATACTTCCTGCTGCTTCAGAAAAGCAGCTAGCATAATCAAGGACTTCAACCATCCCAGACATGCTCTCTTCTAACTTCTTTGGTCAAGAAAAAGATATGAAACTCTCAGATCACAGACCAACAAACTCAAGAACAGCTTCCTCCCAGCTGTCATCAGGCTTTTGAATGGAGCTACCGCATATTAAGTTGATTTTTCTTTACATCTTAGTAACATTAGATTCTGCACCTTCTGCTTTCCTTCTCTCATATGTTTAAGTTTATTTATTAGCATCACAAGTAGGCTCACATTAACACTGCAATGAAGTTACTTTAAAAATCCCCCAGTTGTCACACTCCAGTGCCTGTCTGGGTACACTGAGGGAGAATTTAGCATGGCCAATGTGTCTAACCAGCATGTCTTTCGGACTGTGGGAGGAAACCAGAGCACCAAGAGGAAACCCACATACACATGGGGAGAATATGCAGACTCTGCACAGACAGTGACCCAAATCTTCCCGATTGAAGAAAAGCAGCCAGCATAATCAAGGATCCCAAGCAGCCTTGACATACTCTCTTCCACCTTCTTCCATCGGGAAAAAGGTACAAAAATTTGAGAATACGTCTGGATCAAGAATAGCTTCTTCTCTGCTGCCATTGAACTTTTGAATACACCAACCTCATATTAAGTTGATCTTTCTTTACACCTTAGCTATGATTGTAACACTAAATTCTGCACCCTCTCCTTTCCTTCTCTATGTATAGTATGCTTTGTCTATATAGCATGCAAGAAATGATATTTTTTCACTATATAATACATGTAACAAGAATAAATCAAATCAAATCACATCAAATCAGTCTTCAGGCAGGAAATTCCCTTCTCTCCTCAGACAGGGGGTGGAATTTTAAGTGTGGCATGCATTCTTGATGATGTAACATTGGAATAGAAGTTGGTCATTCAGCTTGTTGAGCCTGCTTTACCATTCAATGCAATCATGGTTGATCAGATACTTTAGTGCCTTTTACACACACTGGATGGGATTTACCACCCAACCCACCATAAGCAGCCAACCATTTCGTGGTGGCAGAATCTTCTAGTCTCACTGTTGTCGATGGGGTTTCCTGTTGACTGAACCCCTTGCCGCCATGAAACGCACAATGGAGGGGGAGGGGGTAATGCCATTCGTGGGACTGGAAGATTCCACCACTATCTCCATAACCCTGTTATTGTTATTGTTAATGAGAAATCTCAATCTCAAGCACACTCAATGACTGAGCTTCCCTCTTGAGTAGAGAATCCCAAAGATTCACAACCAAAGAAATTTCTCCTCATCTTGTTCTGAAGTGGCACCCTGTCCTCCAGATCCACCCACCCCCATTGCCCCCACCGCATCCCCTAATTTGAAATTGTTTCTAGTAACCGGCACTGCACATCACTTCTACTCTCCTGCTCTTTTCCTTTTCCTACAGATTTTGAATAATAACCAAAGTACTGGTGACATGCATAGAAAACATGCAGTGGGGGAGGGATTTAATTAGTGAAAGGAACCATCAGCTGACAATATTGTGGACATGGGCGAGCCATAAGAGACTCCTGGACAGAAAGAGAGACCCTGCATCATGGCCACAAACATTCTGCCAAAGACAAGCAATTGTTTTCTACAATGCCTTCTTGGACAGCTGCATCCTAACCAGCCTGCCCCCTTTGATGCTGCCTGTTGCTGTGATTGTTCTGGACTATCAACAGCTTTCCTTTGGTATGTCCTTTTCTCATCTAAAAGCTGCAGGAAAATTAAGTAAGGACCATAGTCACACAAGTGATTGAAAAATTTGACAAAGGCAAACAATGCTATCAGAATATGTCTGTCCATGGATTTCACTCATTGGACTGAGGGCCAATGAGATTTTTCATTCCTTCCATTGCCCATGAATCAATCTCCACCCATCACACCCAGAATGCTCGGCCCTGACTTCCTCACTGAGTCTGACCCAGTTACATAAGGTTGTTCAGGGCTGAAAGGGTTCATGTGTGGGGCTAATCTTTGGGGTGGCACAGTGGCACAGTTACTTCATTCATGAGGGTTGCATGGCACACAGTTCATGCTCACTTTAAGATAGCACACCACCTGTTGGATTTTTGCAACACTATCTGTGACCAGCAGTTTTCTTTGCTGTGTTATGTGAGAGAGAAGCAGGAGAATACTGGCTTTCGTTGGAAGCATGGGACCAACAAGGGCATTTCAGATTGAAGACAGGATATGTGGAGTGAGGTCTGTTATATGCTGGTTGTGATGCCGGAGGATCAGTTACACAGATATAGGGATGTCTAAATAAGTGTCAGGGATCCGGTGGGTCACTGTCTATGTGGGGTTTGCATGTTCTCCCCATGCGTGCGTGGGTTTCCTCTGGGTGCTCCGGTTTCCTCCCACAATCCAAAAGACATGTTGGTTAGGTGCATTGGCCATACAAACTTTGCCCTAAGTGTACTTGAATGGGCACTGGAGAGTAGAGACTAAGAGATTTTCACAATAATTTCATTGCAGTATTGATGTATGCTTCATTGTGACAGTAATAAATAACCTTTAACTTTAAGAGGCTAGAAGGAGAAAGTTCATGGTTTAGACTGAGATTCCAGTAAATCTGTAAATAATTATGTACTTACAATCAGGCAGATATTGTTCAGACATCCCTATATCTCTGTAATTGATCCTTTGGTAAACACAACCAGCAAAAAACAGACCTCACTCCACAATACCCTACCTTCAAATTGAAATGCCCTTGTTGGTCCCATGTATCCAGGAAAGCCAATATTCTCCTGCTTCTTTCTCACAGAGCTCAGCAAAGAAAACCACTGTCCACAGATACAGCTCAAAGATCCAACTAGTGATGTGCCAACTGGACAGAAAGAGAGACCCTGCATCATGGCCACAAACATTCTGCCAAAGACAAGCAATTGTCTTCTACAATGCCTTCTTGGACAGCTGCATCCTAACCAGCCTGCCCCCACAGATACAACTCAAAGATCCAACTATTGAAGTGAGCATGAACTATGTGCCATGCAATCCTCATGCATGAAATAACTCTCAGAGGTGGTGCCCCTTCACAAAAATTCCTTTATTTACAAAATTATCTCGACACTGAAAGAGTGCTTCAAGTACATGGTCGGAATCTGGAGTGTCAGTAGACCTGACCCTCCCATGTTTATATACAGGTGAGGCTCCCTGATTGGGCAGGCAGTTTTGACCTCCATCAAGGGAGCTCATGCTCTATCTCATAGGCCTTGTCAAAGTTATTACAATGCATTGTTGGCTTTAACTTCATTATAAAATATAATTATAAAAGTTTCCTGCTAATTAATATTTATGATATTGCAATGAGGAACCCAGGCTTGGCCAGTGTGAGGCACAACTTGCCACAACCATACCGTTGACTTACTCTTGCCATCAGGAAATCGGAATTTTGGCTCCAGCCTAATTCAGCAACCTCAGTATGTTGTGATTCCCGCACTTGCGGGCCCCACAAGCTTTGACTTTGTCTGGATTTGTTTATGTTCCTTTCTTCAGCAGCTCCCAACAGACACAAATTAATTTGTTAAATTGAGTTCTTTCGTTTATTGTCTCACAATTTCCAGATTTTTCCATTCAGGTCTATTTGTCCCTTGGAATGCATGTTGCCTCACTTACTGCCTACTTCCTTTGTAGTCAAAACACATACCAGACCATGTTTTTTTAATTAATTGGAGACTGAATGGCAAACTGGGTCAATAATGCTGTCCTTTCATCTCTGCGATCTGAATTTGAATCCAGTCCAGGCTCACAGAATGGGGAGTTCTTCTTTACGTGGCAGCTGGAAACTTCTAAATAAAATTCCTATGGACAATCTCATCCAGTACCTAATGATTTGAATTCACACCAGAAAAAAAACTGTTTACAATTTGGCACCAGTTGGTACTAATTAAAAATCTCATTCAAATGGGATAGCGGGAGCAGGAGAAAGCAATGCCACCCTGGCAGAATAAGAAATAAAGCAATTTTCAGCCTGGTCTTTCGATGCACTGTTGCAACAGAGTAAATAGAACCCTACGCTGTGTCTGATTAAACTAGACCTGGCCTGGAACTACCAGTGTTAAAAGCGAGAAAAATAATTACATTCCCATGCATTAGTATGTCTAAGATTGCAACAAGAAAAAGCATTGAACAGAGTTACATTATTGTTGAAACTTTAAATATAAATGTATGCTCTCTTTTAATTTTTTACGATTTTAAATTTCTATAAAATCTACACTTGGAATGCAATAGTTTTATTATGGACTTAGAAATATGACTTGTGTGTAGATGGTTCTGTTAAAGGATCACTAAAATACGATGTCCTGACAGGTGTTTTATTCTTCATTGGTCTTTCACTATTGATAATAAAAAAAAGGGAATTTATGTACTTAGATCGTGTTTATCACAATCGCAAATATCTCCAAATGCTTGACAGCCAATAAGGCACTATTGAGGTGTAGTCACATTATAATGTGGGAAATATGACAGACAATTTTGCATTAAAGCTTCTGTGAAGTGGCTTGGGATGTCTTTCCTGTAATTTCAAGGCTGTATATAAACAAAATTTATGAGAGCTGAATGAATTATTTGCAATAGAGCGGATAACATTGCAGTTTAATTCAGCAAACCCAAGTTGTCCCCATGAAATTTTCTTCTGCACAGATGACCAAAACTGAAATACTCTGTGAGGCTGGCATTGTAACAGAACGCTGTTTGTATTAAATATCAGGATGCTGCAAATACATTTGCTATTCTGTTGGGAAACAATGCTTGGTCTGTCAGCCAATGCGAAGTCACCCAGTGTCACTACAAGGAGAATGGCGCAGTTGTGCTTTGGTGTCGTGTATCGAAGCACTATTTTGTACTTTATCAGTGCAATCTCCTTAGTCATTGTTCCCGAAATCTTTCAAGATTCAGTCAGATTTATGCCTAAATGAAGAGTCTGAATTACAATTGTTTTAACAAGTTGTTGTTCAGTCATTCATTGTTGAGCTGATAACGATTATGAGATTGAAGGGTGCCAAAAGTGAACATTCACGGTAGCGGTTTTTTTTCCTTTGTTAAAGCTGTCACCATCATTATTCGGGAGACATTTTTCAAACATTGGTACTTATTCCCATTTGCTGATTAGTTAACTTTCTAATTTAGTTGCAATAAAAATGTCATGGTTACTCTTCAACTGCATCTGCTAACACTGATTTAAAGTGGCATAGTCAAAGTTTGGGAATTTTGCCTACTGGCTTATTTCCAAAATCAGCTTTTGCGACACAGTAATCCCTGATTGCTGGCAGGGAACAGAGATTCCAAAATGCAACCCAGTTAAAATGCTGTTTTGTAGATTTAAAATGCATCATGTTGAGTTATGACAATGTAAAGCTTTGACACCAAGTTACTTGTTGTGCTTTATAAACAAGCAACATATTTGCTTTCACAATTAGAATGACTCTATTTTGATCTATTTTTGGTGTTTTCATACAAAAATTATCGGCTGCTAACTCCAAATAATGATGCTTGTAATGTAACTTTTTATTTGCGATGCCCATATTTTTCCAATTCTGTTCTTTCCCTTCTTTAGTCCCAATCCACAATGATTCTGACCTCTTTTGGGGGGAATTTAACCAATAAAAGGATGGGTTTGGGGGGAATTTAACCAATAAAAGGACCTTTGATTTCCTACATCAGGCCCCTCAACTCCAACTCAAGGCCTCCAATCCCCTTTCCACCAACATTTTGCCACGGAGGCCTCTGGCCTCTGCCCTGAAACATATGAGCATCAGCAGGCAGCCCACATGAACACCAACAGTTCCTCTCCAGAAATTGACCCAGAGTCAGCCATACTCTAATATTGTGCAAATGATCTTTTTCAGATTTACATCTTCAACACTGCAAGTTGCCGACATCTACCGCGTGTCCAAGAGAGACAGTGGATAGAATTCCCAGCGATAATTGTCTCCCTCCCCCCAGGAATTAGAGATCCTCACGCCATTTTTGCTCAATGTTAAACACTTAGAATACATCAGATTCCTCTCCAATCAGGTCCCCCTGAAGGGCAAAAAGACTACTTCTGTTGGTTAGTCAAATGGTGACTGGCAGTGCAGTGGGAGCAATAGCTGGTAGAGTAATACTCTGAGGCCTTCACCAGGCATCATCGCTGGATCCCTGAGACACATTAATGGGGGAAATTGGGATTGGTTGTTTACAGAAAAGAAGTGGCCTATTTGTGTGAGGAAGGTGGCTGGATACAAGAACAGGGAGATGGCTTTCAGTGGCCATAACATTTCCCCCACTTCCTATTGCCAGGCCCCTCGATTGAGAACTGAGTGTTTGTCAATGAGGGGCCTTATTGCAGGCTGTTGGCAAACCCAGCAAGATTTTGCTCAGCCTTTGGAAGACACGAGAGACTACGCGAGAGTCCCAATAACTTCCTAAGCCAGCATTAAATTCCAAATAGCCTCAGGAATAATTGGCTTCAAATGGTTTGTTCATAATTCTGATTGACATCCAAAGATGTGCACCATAGGTTTATTGACCATGCTAAATTGCCCCTTCATGTCAGGGAGATTACCAGGATAAATACATACGGTTACAGGGATAGGGCTTGGGTGGGACTGGGGACTGTTGTCAGTGCAGGCTCAATGGGCTGAATGGCCTCCTTCTGTACTGAAGGGATTCTATGGTTCTATGATCTTGCTGTTACTGAGTCAGATTCACATGTCAGGCCTTACAGAACTCCCACTAAACTGGGGACAGTTGTCCCACTGCCAGGAACTAGAAGCAGGCACTGGCACCTGATTCTTCTCCCCCAAAACCTAGCCCCGCCTGCCCTCCATCCCCACCCACCCTGCGACTACCATTCAAACGAGCTTCATTAAACCCTAACCATCGAGTGGAGATGGAGATAGGACACTTTCAGTTTAGAATTGAAGTAGATTTAATTCAGCTTACTCAAGCACAATTTCTAGTCATGAATTATAGAATGATGCTTTCAATCTACAAAACAAAATTGCCTTTCCAGCACTTTTGTTGCTAAATATAATGGGAAAGCGGAAGAGACCTATAACAGGATTAAGAAATTCTGAATGTATATCTGCACATTCGGAAGCGCAAGTCTATTGTTTGTAGTATCAGTTGCAAAGAGTGGCAGGTAAGAGAAAATATTATAATCCTGTCTTGAGATATTCTCTCTCCACAGATGCTGTCAGATTTGGTGAGATTCTCCAGCATTTTCTGTTTTTGTTTCTTGTCACTTGGATTACTTTATTATATGATCACTTTGCAGCTGTGATACCCTCACAGTCGCCCAACTGTGTAGTGGGATGGCACAGTGGTTAGCACTGCTGCCTCACAGCGCTAGGGACCTGGATTTGATTCCCAGCTTTGGTCATTGCCTGTGTGGAGTCTGCACTCTCTCCTCATGGGTTTCCTCTGTATGTTCCAGTTTCCTCCCACAGTCCGAAAGATGTACTGATTAGGTGGATTGACCGTGCTAATTTCTCCCTCAGTGTACCTAAACAGATGTCAAAATATGGCGACTGGGGGATTTTTCACAGTAACTTCATTGTAGTGTGTGTGTGAGCCAAATTGTGACACTAACAAATAAACGTTAACTGTATTACTGCTGCATAACTTGTCCATTTCCAATTATCTCTTGTTCATGTTTCTAATTAAAATATGGATAATTGTTAGATCAGATTTGCAACAAGGTAGTGAATTTTCCTAATTTCTGCAGAGGACTTCATGCTTTCGTCAGTTAGTATGGAAATATCATGATCAGATTAGGCAGCTTGGGATATATGAGTCACGCATCAGAATGACTACACAGAGGTTTAATTGTCCATTCCTGTCTGAATGTTTCAATACATTATTTAAAAAAATATATATCACACCTCCATTATATCCATGAATGTCTATCATTCAGCCACTAAGCACTTTCGATCCAAATTGCTCACTGTAACAAAGATTTAGGAGCTTATATTTAATGCATTCTAAGGCATTTCCCTTCCTATTAGAAACTTATCAAAGCAAACATTTTAATTCATTTATCAGTTAGTTATTCTATTCTGGAAAGAGTCACAATGATGCCGATTCCTCTTAAAAAAAACTGGGGCTGTAAAATAATTGTAGTGGCAAAATCTCAGGAACGACCTATCGAACACAATGATTAGCGCGGCTGTCTCACAGCACCAGGGATCTGGGTTCGATCCCCAGCTTGGGTCACTGTCTGTGTGGAGTCTGCATGTTCTCCCCATGTCTGCTTGTGTTTCCTCCGGGTGCCCTGGTTTCATCTCACATTCCGAAATACATGTTGGTTTGGTGCACCGACCATGCTAAATTCTCATCCAGGTACCCCAAAACAGTGTGGCAACTGGGAGATTTTCACAGCAACTTAATTGCACTGTTAATGTAAGCCTAATTGTAACACTAAAAAAATTATCTTTAAAATATGCTGAGCTTAAAGAGAACACCGAGAATATAGAAGCTATTACACTCGACATTTTTATACAAATATACATTTACTATTACTGAATAGAACACGAGGGAGCAGGTGGAAAAGATATTTTTTCTTAACCTTCCTCCATCTCCCAAAATGAAATACTAAAGAATTTTGTTTTAATTCATTCTTAATTTCTACCCATTTCAAGTTATATTTTCCAAATCCCTTCTGGCACCAAAGTTAGCCCATAGGACAGTGCGCTCATTGAAAACATAAACCTGGATTTTGGTGGAGCTGTGGAGATTATACAGTGCAAGGAAAAGGATGGATGGACACCAGATCTGGAGGTCCAACCTACATATCAGGCATTTTTGACCCAAGACTCAGGCGAGGGGGTTGGGGGAGCAGGTGTGGGTAACGTGGGCAGGACATGACTCGCACGAGGGAAACCCAAGCTCATCTTCACACATTCGTTCATGTGATATGGACATCACTGGCTAAGCCAGCATTTATTTCTCATCCATAATTATCTTCGAGAAGGTGGTGATGAGCTGCCTTCTTGAATGGTGATAGTCCGAGTGATTTAGGTACAGCCACAGTGCTGTTAGAGAGGGTGTTCCATGATTTTGACTCATTGACAGTGCTGGAATAATGATATAGTTCCAAGTCAGATAATGTGCAACCTGGAAGGGAACTTATAGAAGATTCTGGCCTTACCCCACAATGCGAGTGTTAAAAATTTTACATTAGACGTAAATGATCCTGAAAGGCAAATAAACTATGTAGAACTGTTAAGCTATCAGATTATTTCAATCCCCTACCCTTTAAAATTTGAAAAAAAACTACTTGTTTGCATTTGAGAGTTGGAACAAAGCCGTTCTAGCAGATACAATCATTGTCTTTTGATGTAACCCTAAGTGTTATCAGTATCATATTAACATTTAAGGGCTCTCCATAATGTACTATTATCATATTAGATACAGATGCGTTGTGGGTGGATAGGGGCTGGGGGGGGGGGGGGGGGGGTATAATTTCATAGTTTGATTGACAGAATAAAAAAGTTTTAGAAGGATTAGCTGTCTTTGATGCAGATTTTCAAATATAGTTATTTGTTTCATAAAAGATTAACTACTTGATAGGATTTAAATGGATCAAATAGGTATTTGTGAATGAGTGTATGTTATATATAGTAAAACCTGTAATAGATATTTTGTTTCATGGACCAGCCCATGGTGGTTAGTGTGAAGGGTAAGGTCAATGAATAATGGGTGGATGGCATGAATTGGCTAAGTTAATATTAGAGCTATATTGGGGCATGGGGATAGATAGGGAGTAATAAGTTGACATGTATGGGCAGGGGAATATGTGGGGATTGAGGGCTGTGAAAGGTGGGGAGAATGAGAGGGATTCATGTTCAAAGAAACAAATGGGATGAAATTCCAGAGAAGTGACAAGATTGTTTTATCCAACCTAGCTTGGCACTTGGCAGCCTCTCATTTATGTGACCTAACTCCAGCTCACAACAGCCTCCAAACGGTGAAAAGACTCTAAGATCATAAGACATAGGAACAGAAGTCTGCTCTGCTATTCAACCATGGATGATATTTTTCTCATCCCCATTCTCCTACCTTTTTCCCACAACTCCAACCCCCTTATTAACCAAGAGCCTGCCTATTTCTGTCTTAAAGACACTCAATAACTTGGTCTCCACAGCCTTCTGGGGCAAAGAGTTCCACAGATTCACCACTCTCTGGCTGAAGAAATTCATCCTCATCTCTGTTTAAAGGATTGTCTTTTTAGCCTGAGGTTGTGCCCTCCTGGGATGATGGGCGGAATGTTCCTGCCAATGAGATTTCCTAGCTCTGGGTATTTGTCTCGGGAGCACAATTCCAGGCCAAAGAACTCAATTTAACTTCCAAATTTGTCCATCCTTCATTCACCAGTGTACCTGAACAACACTCAGAATTATTCAATTTGTTTAATGATTGCATTGCATCGGTCTGTTCAGCCCTATTTCATCAAATAGACAGCTAATCCAATGATCTTAGATAAACTTTGCTTTCTTATTTAATTCAATCGAACCATGCAAAATCACCATTTAGGTACCACGGCATGAAGAAAGTAACAATACAGGCAATACAAGTGATGGAAAACTCGCTTTTAGAGAACTGAATGCAATTATTGTTACACATTACACGTGCAAATGCATACTGCATAGTTGATTAAATAACTTAAGACTGTAAAGCTCAAAATATTATGATCATAGCTGCAGTGGTTTGGAAATCAATGTCATTGTAAGTTGTAGTTTTAGCAGACTTTACGATACTCGCAAAATACAGGCGATGCAAATGTTTTAAGGTTGTTTTCTTTGCAACACACCTATATAGTGGTGCAGCTGTGGGTTGAAGTCTGCACAGTGCTGTAAGAGGCTGTGAGTTTGAAAGTAAAAGCCATTGACAAGGTTTGTTAACCAGAACATAATGACCTAGATTTCCTGCAGTTGAGAAATTGGCTACATATGTGAGGTGGCAGAATGTGTGCCTGCTTCAGTGATGTGTGCTCTTGACTCTGATCAATTGAGCAGGATCAAGACTACATTGTAGATGGGTTCCTTGGGATTGACTGGAAAATCTGTACGAAGCGGAGTGGAGGCAAAATCCTGTCGCCTCTTCCAGCAGCCTTCGATCTTCTGGTTACAAAAACAGGGTGCAAATTTAACTGCGCCCTCCTCAAGCCTGCACCTATTGCTGTGTGAGTGGTTTCACACCTCTTACCCAGAAAAATAATTGGAATCTCATTCCCTGCAGTGTGGAAAATCACCGGGAATTAATGAGCATCCCTATTATCCCAGTGCAATGTGTCTGAGGCATATTTGTCTCATTTATACCTGCTTACAATATGCCCAAACAACATGGGAAGAATGGAGGAGTGGAAAGTGGGAACATGAGACGTGTCCATATTGGATCAATAGAGTGCTCCTTCAAGCAATTCTTCTCGCCTGCATGCCTCAATCTTGCTAAAAATTTGGTCGGAAATTCTCAGCTGTATATTTTTAGTGTGCTACCCAAACCATTCAATGTTTCAGGGACATCAAACATAGGAAAGACAGTACATCAAAGGCCGCTTGGTCTTTTGTGGCAATGTCAGTCCGAGTTTTTCATCTAAAACTACTCTCAGTATCTTCGTATCCCATCACTGTCTTTCTTTTCAAAACCTGGATCAATAGCCACTTGTACATCTGTACGCATTCACTTTATAACCTGGATCTGCCTTGGTACTAGGAGGCTGTGGAAGAGTTGAAAATCTCGCCTCCATTCTTCATGACTCGTGATTGAGAGGTAGGCTTACTTTGCTGTTAAATCATACCAATAATTTACTGAAAGGAAATGGTCTGTTTTATGTTGTTCCACAGATTTTGTCTTACCCACCTTGGAAATCAATCCATATGCAGTTTGACCTCAATTTCTTTTAAAGCCATTTTCCATTGTACCATTTGACATTGAAACAATATTTTCAACATTCCTGCACCTGAGCCTATTAGAGGTGCAGAGGAGATACAGATCCTGGGGCAGGGAGTGGACAATTCCTCCCTTCCTGCTTTTGTAAATTAGTGAAGCACACTTTTCCAAGCTGGTGTGCATAAATTTTTTTGTAAATAGATTTCTACAGAGCTGTGGGAAAATCCGTCTAATTTTATTCTTAGTCATCATCTGGAAATACATTTTAGCAGCGACAGAAAACTAATAATACTTTCTGCAAGGAATATCAGACTGCTGGCTGGCATTTTCCAATTTTTTTTCGAAGTGTTGATTTAGTCAGGAAAAGCATCAGGCAGCCTGCTGGCTATCTTACTTGGATTTCATATTTTCAGATACATTGAGCCCAATTTTACCATCAAGTTGAACTTGTTTTCCAGCACAAAAACTTGATAAAGTCGGCTGTGAGGTGAGTGGTATGATCCATGCCTGCCTGTGTGCCCGTTCCTCCTTTACCAAGTGTCTAAAATGGCCGAAACCAGGACTGTGCCCAAAACGGGCACAACATCAATTTAAATGTACTTACCCAAACCTACTGGCACTTCCAGTCAGGAAGGGCAGTGGATGTTGTCTACACGGGCTTCAGTAAAACCTTTGACAAGGTCCCTCATGGCAGACTGGTGCAGAAGGTGAAGTCTCATGAGATCAGAGGTGAGCTGGCAAGGTGGATGCAAAACTGGCTTGGTCAAAGAAGACAGAGGGTAGAAGTGGAATGGTGATTTTCTGCATGGAGGGCTGTGACACATGATGTTCCTCAGTGCTTTGGCCTTTGCTGTTTGTAAACCCATTCTCAGGCACCGATTGGTGCTGCACAGCTTTGGGGATGTTAAGCCCCGCTGCTATTTTTTCAAGCAGAGTGTATGTGGGGACACCTGAGAATGGGTCTAAACGTCGGATCTGCAACACTCCCTGTTTCACATCCGTCCAATATTTAAACTAAAAATGGGAAAATAGGGCTCTCTGTGACAAAAGTGGAAGGGCAGGTCCTACGACATTGTGCTGGTGGTGTCAGCTCTGATCCATCAGCAACATGGGTTTTGAGAGGGCTTTTCTTATTTTAAAATGTCAGTGCCGGGGGAATGCCAGGACATTGTCCACTCCCTGCCCCAGGATCTGTATCTCCTCTGCACCTCTAATAGGCTCAGGTGCATTTTGTCAGGGATCAGTCATGATTCATGACATGTTAATGAGGGTGGCATTGTGGTTAATACTGCTATCTCACAGTGCCAGGGACCCGGTTTTGATTCCTGGCTTGAGTCATTGTCTGTGTGGAATTTACACATTCTCCCCATGTCTGCACAGGTTTCTTCAGGGTGCTCTAGTTTCCTCCCATAGTCCGAAGGACGTGCTGGTTAGGTGTATTGCCCGTGCTAAATTCTCCCTCAGTGTACCCGAATAGGAGCCAGAGTGTGGCAACTAAAGCATTTTCACAGTAACTTCATTGCAGTGTTCATGTAAACCTACTTGTGACACTAATAAATAAACTTCAAACTGATGTGAATGAACAACTACATGTGGGGCAACAATCAGGTGTAAAGCCCTGATAATGAGATGCAAATAGATGTAAATTGAAATCCTGACTTTTAAAGCCAGGATTTCTATCTTCACCATTCCAGTCCTCCAAAAGTAGCCATGCAAGAACCCAGCCAGTGTTGGAGCAGAAATGTTAACCTAAGTTTAGGAGTCATTCTTTCCCATCCTGATGTAAGTTCCATCAGATGAGTTACTTTCTCTCTCCACAGAGGCTACCAGACTTAAGGCTGGAATGTTATGGCTATTGACGCCTGCAGGATTTTCCCATCTCACTGCACTGATGGAGATTTAGCTGGCCGCCAAATTCTCCGACTTCACTGCAACGGGAGCCAGGCATGGTAAGATCGTGCCCTTCATCAATATTTGGAGAATTACCAATTTTTATTGTCGGAGTAGTTAACATTGTTGAAGGAAGCCATTCAGCCCAGCAAGCTTTTAGCAACAACAATTCCACTCAGGCCCTATCCCCAAAATTCCATGCATTTAATAAAAGCAAATTACTGCGGATGCTGGAATCTGAAACCAAAATTTCCAGTGTTTCCTCTTTTGACTCCATGCATTTACCTTAGTCCCCCCAACAGTGAGTGGCATGGCCACTCAACCTAACTGCTCATTTTTGGAGTGTGGGAGGAAGCTGGAGTTCCCAGAGGAAACCCACACAGACATGGGGAGAATGTGCAAACTCCACACAGACAGTGACCTGAGGCTGGAATTGAACCCTGGTGCTGTGATGCAGCAGTGCTATTGGCAGGATTTTCCAGAAACCCCTCCCCCCAGCATGTTTTGGGTTGGTGGAGGCAGCCACCCATTGTCCGGTGGTGGGATCTTTGCACCGATGTCCATGGGATTTTGCATGTTCCACATCCTCCGCCACTGGAGAACACGCCATGGGGGAAGGGGGTCACCATTGGCAGACTGGAAGATGCTGTCAGCTAGAAGGGCCAGAAAATTTTAGCTATTGTTCTTTATCTAGCATTTCTCCTGAACATATATGTATCTGACTGTATGGATACAGGTATTCATCCATTGCATTGTGAGTCTTGTCGATCAATCATTCCATGTCACACGCCAATGGATTTGCTCGGTAAAGCACATTTCAGAATTCACACACTTCATTCATATCTTGTATTCACGATACAACTGCAAACCACAAATGGTAAGCATTGTTCCAACCAAAATTAGATCAATAAACTTTAGTGAAAAATGACTAGGGATGTTTATGAAAACAACATAATGAGGTGGCTGCAAAAGCTACAAATGTAGGAAGACATTGGGCAAAACAATCGCATTACTTGGAAGTGCTTTGAAAATATGCCTTTTTTTCCCTCATTCATTTTTTTTGTAGTCTGCTTGATATGTACAATGTAACATCATACAAATTTAAAAATATTAAAACATTGCAAAATCTTTTCGGACATGAGCCTCCTAAGTCTGTCAGCTGCTTGATGCTTCTATTTGCCACATAATTCTATAGACCTGAGCAAAGTTTTGGAAATACGCATTTTTAAACATTTTTCCCATCTAACTGATGTCTTGCCTTGCTGGAGTAATTAATTTTTCCAAAACAATGATGCAGCAAGCATGGACTTATAAAAACATCTCTCAAATATACAGCCGATAGGATAACTTGAGGGTTGCTTTTGCAAGAAATGGGATTAGGACACAGGCTGTGAAAGCTTTATGCTCTCTCTCTCTCTCTTTTGGGCCCTTTCTCTGAAGTATTGTTCCCAAATTTCCAAAGTAACCATCTTGAGAATAAGCCAACTGCAAAGCAAAATTTTCTGGGGAAAACACTTCCAAAATTTGCTCCCAGCCGAACAAAATGATGAAAGTATTGAACCACCATATCAAGTCTAGCCAAAGCACACTTCACAGAATCACACAATTGCTTCAGCAAAGAAGGAGGCCATTTGGACCCTTATGTCTGCATCAGCTCTCCACTGTATCAAATTGCTTTCTGAAAGTCCATGTATACCACATCTACCGCATTACCCTCATCAACCCTTTTTGTTACCTCTTCAACCGTAACCATGTACTTTCTTGTTTTATCTTCTGCATGAGCTGTTAAAATCCCTGATGTGAATTTGCCAGCATTTTTACAGCATTGGTAAAAAGTCTCACAACATCAGGTTAAAGTCCAACAGGTTTATTTGGAATCATGAACTTTCAGAATGCTGCTCCTTCATCAGAGTCAAATCCTATGTAAAAATCCCAAATGTTCAGCTATTGGTTTCAATGTGTGTGTGTGTGTGTGTGTGTGTGTGTGTGTGTGTGTGTGTGTGTGTGTGTGTGTGTGTGTGTGTCTGTGTCTGTGTGTGGGGGAGGGGGGTGATGGGTGGGTCAGCAAATGTAACATATCAATGGTGGTTGGGATTAATCAAATATTTTTAACACATTTTTAAAGCATATTTTTTTAAACTCTGGAAATAGTTCCAACAAACTCGCAAAATCAATGATTAATTCTTTACAATCTAAAGGCTTCAGTAATGGCTGTCTGATAGTATTGGCAAAGCACATTCTCTCTAAATCAACAAAAAAGGTATTTTTTTTTAGTGCCATAAGTAGGCTTACATTAACACTGCAATAAAGTTACTGTGAAAATTCCCTCGCCATGCTCTGGCACGTGTTTGGGTACATTGAGAGAGAACTTAGCATAGTCATTGCACCTAACCAGCACATCTTTTCATCAAATTCTACAGGGCAGGAAGATGCTGTTCGATCCATCAAATCTGGATTGACTACTATCCCACCCAGGACCTATCACATAATCTGTGAAAGTGCAGACTCCACACAATGACCCAAGGTGGGAATTGAACCCAGGTCCCTGTTACGAAGAGGCAGGAATGCACACCACTGTGCCATCAGGCTGCCCAGAAGCCAATTGTACATTTATTGTGATGGGTTAGATCACTTTCTAGTTCAGTGAACTATATTTAACTTGCACTGAGTCAAACTTCATTACTGCAGCTTGGCTGCTACTTAATTCCCAATTTCTCACCCTGACATATATTACTAGAACTGACCTCCCATAATGCCACTTTGGCAATATAAATGGATAGAACATTGGAGGTATTGAAATTGACAAAATAGATTGATGGTTCACTAAGGCGATACAGTGGTCAGCACTGCTATCTCACAGCACCAGGGACCTGGGTTCAATTCTGGCCTCAGGTGACTGTCTGTCTGGAATTGCACATTCTCCCCATGTCTGTGTGGATCTTTTCCAGTGCTCTGGTTTCCTCCCACTGTCCAAAGATACGCGGGTTAGGTTGATTGGCCTGCTAAATTGCTCCTTAGTGTCAGGAAGACATGCAGGATAAATATGTGGGGTTGTAGAGATAGGGCCAGGGTGGGATTGTTGTCGGTGTAAGCTTAATGGGCTGAACGGCCTCTTTCGGCACTATACGGACTCTATGATACAGACTCCCTTTGTTGAAAGTCCTGGGCATAATGTTACATTTTCAATGACAGTGATATTTTGAATGCTTTCTTTTCATGAACTGAAAATAAATTTGCCAGGTAAAAACGTTTCTCAAAAAAAATGCACTTCAGAAAAGAAACATGATTCAGAAGCACTCATTTAGAGATTGAACAAAATAATATAACCAAAAGTATTTATCATGCCAAAGGCATTTTGTTTGAGTGTCTGTTTAAACTGGGTTAATGAAGGGACTTGGTAAATGTTAAGGACTTCTTTCTTTGAATGTGACAGCATTTTATTATAGTTTTAATATATTCTTTTCACACAAAATGACAAGTAAAAATTATGCAAAAGCAAAGTGAAGACAAACAAATCACTATATTTACAGGATATTGAATATTTAATCTGGAATGTGACTGTAAAATTATAGATGTTTCCATAGCACACGAACCTTTAAGGCCCAATAAATGTTTATTGTTATTTGTCGTTTATGTTCCTTCTCTCATTAATTTGTTGTGATGTCTTAGAAGATATTACCTTGGGATTGCTTTATAACTAATTAAACAGAGTCACAGTTTATTTCAGTCGATTTATTGATGCTCCAATAAACAATTATTTATCAGTGTTGCATCAGACTGTGTCTGTTTCATCTGAGCATTGTATGTAGAATAGTACAGGAAGGTGAAATGTTTTTGATTGCTCTGACAACTAAGGGAGCACAGCAAATGGATACAGAGTGAAAGGCCTTTTATAGCGAAGTCTTGTTCACTGCACACAGAAAAATTGTCAGTTTCTCAGGAGTTGGTTGATTGAGCATTATGGACTGACAGGTTGTTGAAACAAAGAAAGCAGCAAGCTCAAATTCACTTACAGGAAACACTCATCGCAGCATGGAGCAGCTGCATTCTCAATATTCAAAGATACTGCAATGTGAGGAGAGGCTGGATTCTTTGCCTGTCCAAGTCACGAGCCCAGCTTAAAATTGATGGTTTCTGCACCTCATCACTTTCCATTAGCAATGAGTGCTTATGTGCACAAGATTACAGCTTGTCTGACGATGCTCCTGTGGGGCAGCACCGTGGCACAACAGTGAGCACTGCTGCCTCACGGCACTAAGAATTCGGGTTAAATTCTGGCATTGGGTGGACGATGTAGAATCTCCACTTTCTCCCAAGTGTCTGCGTAGATACCTTCCCACAGTCCAAAGACGTGTGGGTTAGGTTGATTGGTCAATGCTAAATTGCCAATGAGTGTTACGGGGATTAGTAGAGTAAATACATGAGGTTATGGGGATGTAGGGGCTGGGTGGGATTGTTGTCAGTGCAGACTTAATGGGCTAAACGGCCTCTTTTTGCACTGTAGGGTTTTATGTTTCCATTAATTCTGTGTGTGGATTGCCATGATAAATTGCCCCTTTGCAACTCAAGATGTATAGTTCAAGACGGTTAGTGAAGTAAATACGTATGGTTACAGGAATAGGACCTTGGTCAGATTAAATGGTGGGTCAATGCAGACTTGATCAGCTGAATGACCTCAGCCTGCACTGAAGGGATTTTATGAAGCAGATTGCACCATTTTACTGTGTTAAAGCTCACTATATAAATGCAAGTTGTGTGTAGTAACTCCAACTTCGAATTGGTTAGGATAACTAGTTGGCTATCATTGATCAGAATGTCAAATACACAATTATCCCGAGGGCAAAATATGTTCTGCGTTCCTGTATTAATGGAACTATGACCCAGTGGTATTTATGAGCAGTTCTCCAAAGTGAGAAAACTGGAAGAAGAAATACTTTGCAAGACTGGATGTTTTTAATTCCCATAAAATTTGCAATATTGACTCAAATTTGTACTCTGTTAAACAATGAGTCACCAATGGCATGCATATCACATTGCGGATGTCAACTGAACAGAACTCATGTTCCTTCCGAGGTCAATGTGATGTTATCAAAATTTGGTTCACTTTCAAGACAAATCTGTGTTTGGCCAAAAGGCTGGGAAAAATTGATGCAAACACCATCAATCATGGAAGTAGAATGAATAAATTGGTAGTTAACTGTTCCCCTGGTGTATTCTATATGGCAACCCATCTACCATTCAGCGTCCACTTGCCAACCAATTAGCACTCTGTTTATGCAGTATGAATTGCTGTGCCCTTCACAATTGGTGCTCTTGCGAATCTTGTGCCTGATGAGTGCAAGATGAAAAACTTCAACAACATGTCTCTTTTTTTCAGCAATACTCAAATTAATGAATTATTCAAGGTACAAACTAATCTGTGCCTTCTCACTTGAAGCAGTGATTTTCATTGATCTCTGTCATATACACATGGTTCTTTATTTCTTTTAAGAAGATTAGTGGCAAGATTTTTAATCAATGGATAGCAATTTTGTTCGAACAGCTGTGTCAAAACAGTCAGTTCCACGGTAATTAAACTGTAATGTCAAAATCTTTGCACAATAAAGAAGGAACCACTGATTAAGTTCGTCCTGACTTATTTCTAATCCAAATCACTTGCTTGACACTTATAGCCATGTTCCCTCCTTCACTGTCAATGCCACTCAGCGTACGAGTAACAGACATTGAAAAGTAACACTCCCCTGATATCTTTGAAGATGTTAGAGTCAATTATAAAGGACGAAAAAGCGGAGAACTTGAGATTTACTTAATGTAATCAAGAAGTCTCTGCCCGACTTTGAGAAGGAGAAATCATGGCTGACAAATCTTTTTGAAATCTTTAAGGTGGGAATGAGCAGGATAGATAAAGGGGAAACTAGTCACTATAATATACTTGGATTTCCGAAAAGCGTTCGATAAGGTACTACACAAAAGGCTGCTAAATAAAATAACACTGTTGGAAGTAGTAAGTCAGATCCTCTAGAGGATTGGCTAATCAATAGAAGACAGGCAGTTGAGATAAGAGGGGGCAATTTAAGGATGGCAACCTGTGATTAGGGAAGTGCTGATGTAGAGATGCTGGTGTTGGGCTGGGGTAAACACAGTAAGAAGTCTGACAATACCAGGTTTAAGTCCAATCAATTTATTTGATAGTAAACTCACAAGCTTTCGAGGTTACCCACTTCGTCAGGTGAATGAGGTGTTCTGGTCTCAGACAGCACATATAACAGCACAGACAGTTTACAGATCACTGATTAGAATGCGAATCTTTACACCTAACTTGCTATTCAAATCTTAAAGTGGCTAACAATGTGAGTGGAAGAAGCACTCAGCACAAGTTAAAGAGAAGTGTATTGTCTCCTGACAGTTCAGTAAGTGAGGTTTTGCAAACCCAGGCAAGTTATAGATAGCATGACTAGAACACCTCATTCACCTGATGAAGAGGGTAACCTCAAAAACTTGTGAGTTTACTATCAGATAAATCAGTTGGACTTAAACGTGGTGTTCTCAGACTTCTTACTAGGGGAGTGCCACAGGAAACGGTGCTGGCTCCACAATCAGTTACAATATGCATTGGACAAGGTCAGTGAATACACTGTTGCCAAGTTTGTAGATGACACAAAAATAGGTGAGAAGACAAGCGTGAGGATGACATAAAGGTGGAAATTTTCCTATCTCGCCCACCATGGGAATCGTAGTGGGTGAAAGGTGGAAGGTGGAGGGAAGTGGAGGGTGGAGGGGGATGGAGGGTGGAAGGGGATGGAGGGTGAAGGAGGACTGAGGGTGGAGGGGAATGGAGGGTGGAGGGGAATGGAGGGTGGAAGGGGTTGGGCTTCTGGAGTTGGGGAGAGTGGAGGGATGGGTGGACCATGCAAAGCTCTGTTGACCTCAGGCAGGATTTTTTAGTTTTGGAATAACTGTGCCCAGAAAATCCCACGCAAAGCGTCTATAGAGATCGAGATCAGTTGTGAGAAGGCAAAAACTTGGCTAATGGAATTAAATGTAGAAACATGTGAAGTTATGCACTTTGGTAGGAAGCATAAAGGAGCTGAATGTCATTTAAATGGAGAAAGGCTGCAGAAAGCTGTAGGACAGAGGGATTTGGGGTTCTCGTGCATAAATCACGAAAAGCTAACAAGCAAATTCATCAGGCAATTCAGAGGTGGTTTCCCTTTGTGAGAGACTCCCCCTTGTGGGACCAAAGGGCATAATCTCAGAGTAAGGGGTTGCCCATTGCAAGACAGAGATGAGGAATTTCTTCTCTCAGGGTGCAGTGAATTTGTGGAATTCATTACTGCAAAGGGCTTTAGAGGTTTGTTCATTGATTATATTCAAGGCTGAGACAGATTTTTCATCTGCAAAGGAAAAAAGGGTTATGGGAATTAAGCAAAAAGGTGGAGTTGAGGATTGTCACATCAGATCAGTCATGATCTCTCATTGAAGGGGAGGAACAGATTCGATGGGCCAAATGGCTTGCATCTGCTCCTATGGTCTTTCTTGAAGTAATCTAAAATCATCAAAAAGGACCAACCAAGATCAAATGCTTGCATATTTGAAAAGTGGATGTGCAGTGATTAAAATAAAAATTTGTCTTAACATATCTGTCCTAAAATGGTTCAGCGCATTGCTGAAAATTATAATTATTTCCAGTGCACTGCCACTTTAGATCTCTGCCTTTTCCTATTTCAAGTATCGTTGAATAATCTGAATGCGAATGCTAAGTTCTCCCAGATGGATGGACAATAAAAGGCAAAACATCAGGACTTGAAGCTGTTCCTGATTAAAGTGTTGGTGAGAGGAAAAATTGAATAATTAAGTCCACAGTCAGCAATATCTCAGGGAATGTTTACATTCCAACATGTGGCAGATCTTCTTGCTTTAAACACAATTCAAGGGGCCAAGCATTGTGGGTGGCGCAGTGACATTGTGGTTAGCACTGCTGCCTCATTGTGCCAGGGACCTGGGTTCAATTCCTAGTTTGGGTCATTGTGGAGTCTGTGCATTTTCCCCATGCCTGGGTGCTCCAGTTTTGTCCCACAGTCTGAAAGACGGAGAGGTGAGGTGCGTTGGCCATGCTAAATTTCCTTGGGGCACCTGCCGGTATACACGGACAGATGCCCTAGTACCTTAATGAGGCAACTAGTGGATTTTCACAGTAACTTCAATGCAGTGTTAATGTATGCCGACTTGTAACACTAATACATAAACCTACACTCTATTACATATAGTCAATGATGCAGTTTCAAATTGCACTCAGAAATGTACTATTTTTAAGAAATGTTTTTGCTGAAATCAAATTTCTGCTCAAAAATAAATCCATACTCCTGAAGGTCAAACGTTCCATATCAACTAGCACAATTGGGTACAATTTTAGTGTTTTGTTTTACATGCTCCAGACATCGAAACTGTGAAATTTATTTGCTTATCAACACTTCAGGGCCTGCTGTTCACACCCATGTTTGGCGCAACATCGAAGGCCGAAGGGCCTGTTCTGCGCTGTAATGTTCTATGTTGTTATCCTGGGCGTGGGCAATGCCATGGACCATTCCCTGTGCAACATTGTTCAGTAACATGGCAGCTGGGTCCCCTGTGTGCATTCAAACTCACCATCCAACTGTCTGACATTAATGTCCTTTAGGGAAGGAAATCTGCCATCCTTACCTGGTCTGGCCTACACATGACTCCAGACCCATGGCAATGTGGTTGACTCACAACTGACCCCTGAAATGGCTGAGGAAGCCGATTAGTTCAAGGGTAACAAGGGATAGGCAAAAACCGCTGGCCAGCCAGTGATGCTTCTGTCCCACAAATAAATAAAAAAAAACAGAGATCCTGTCAACAAAGTCTTTGTTGTCCTCTCCTAAAGACAGGAATTTGAAGCAGCAAGATGGGCCTGGTTGTAATAATATTGTTTGAAGAACCTTGCAGCCCGATTAAAGTGAAGCAAAATTTCTGGCATCTTTCCAATTGCAAAGTGTTTAAAAGAGTGTTGTTGGAGGCGTTTTAGTTCATTTGACAGAAAATGTTGTGGAATTCTTACAGGGGTGGCAGAAATGTGGGTGATCTGCCCACATAAATGAACAACGATATGGGGGAGGTGTGGTCGTGACAGTGCCTCTAGGTCTACACCATGATAGGGGTGTGGAACAGAGGTTTTGGGAAGCTAGAGCTGGACTCCTCCATGCTCTGTGTCAATGACAGGAGATTGTTTCGACAATGCACTCAACAGCTTGGTGTGCGTACCCACTCTTGCATTCCAGGTCCTAATCTGCCCTGGAGCAGAGCGCATCTTGTCGTCCAGTGAGCTGGCAAATAAGCCATCCTTTACCCTTAGCCTGCCTGCAACCCACTCACGCCTGGTGACTCACTACTTGTTGGCCCAACTCCACATAGTCTTCAAGGTCAGTGCGGTGCCTATATCTGAATTGGTGGTTGCAAACATCATATCAAGGGACAACATCTATTTGTCACTGTTATTCTCCATTCTTTCCTCCTTGGGCTGCTGAGGCTGTGCAGATGGATGTCCGAATGCAAAAAAGCGAGAAGAGAAAGATGCTTGTGAAAGGAGGAGTTTGGGATGGACGGCAAGATGTCTATGGTTGCACCATCAGCAGCTTGCTCCTCATGTCAGAGAGCAGAATGAGGGTATGCTGGGAGTGAGAAGACGCACAAGGCCACCTAGCAACCCTAGGTGCTATGAGCCGCATCACATTCGACCCCATGTGCAGAGATCCATGTGCTCTGCAGGTTTCAGAAGATGCAAGTGTCCTTGCCCCTAAGAGCTCCACACTCTTTTGATGTGTGCTGCCTTGTCCTAAAAGGATTGGAGCAGAATGCTGGTGGTTGTGTCAGCACTATGCCTGGTTGAGGTGCACACCATAGCTTCATAGCTGGAGATATGTGGAGGCAGGGAGAAGCGTGTGTGAAAAAAAACAGCCTTGGTGGGAGTGTGAAGGCGAGGCGGAGTATCCGTGAGGCCTGATTGTTTGGAAGTGTTGCTGGCTCAGTTTGGGCGTGTGGTGTATTGGATAATATGAGAGGGGTTGGTGACATGGTAAGTGTGAAGATGCATTTCCTAATGTTGATTATCAGTGTGAGATCATTTGGACTCTTGCTGCTTGGTCCTCAGGTTACCCTTTCTGAACATGTAAGCTCCCATGTCCTTGAGGCCTCCAAATGCCTTTCTTCATGTCAAGCTCCTCCGTGAATGTCCAACAATGCCCTATCCATCAGTCTGGATCTCTCAGTGTGACCTTTTGTAGAATTTTCAATCACAATCATCTTCATTCCACTTTCCTATTATGAGTCTTTTGGTTTTTACGTAAAATAACATGAGCTATCTGTATCATGCAGTGTGTGGCTACATCTGTAAACGCCTCTAACTGCATATAGAACATAGAACACTACAGCACAGAACAGGCCCTTCGGCCTTCAATGTTGCGCCAACCAATATAAAAAGCAATGCCCCTCCAAACTAAACCATTCCCTTCTCTTCCATATACTTATCAACTAACCTCTTAAACGCCACCAAACTTGGCGCATCTACAACTGCTGCAGGCAGGGCATTCCACTCCCGAACCACCCTTTGGGTAAAGAACCTACCTCTGATATCCGTCCTATAACTATACCCCTTAATTTAAAGCTGTGTCCCCTCGTGCTAGCTTTCTCCATCCTAGGAAAAAGGCTATCACTGTCCACCCTATCTAAACCTCTAATCATCTTATATGTTTCAATAAGGTCTCCTCTTAGCCGCCTCCTTTCTAACGAAAACAACCTCAAATCCCTCAGCCTCTCTTCATAAGACCTGCCCTCCATACCAGGCAACATCCTGGTAAACCTCCTCTGTACCCTCTCCAATGCCTCCACATCTTTCTTATAATGCGGGGACCAGAACTGCACACAATACTCCAAGTGCGGCCGCACTAGAGTTTTGTACAGTTGCAACATGACGTTGCGGCTCCGAAATTCAATCCCCCTACCAATAAAAGCTAAGACTCCATATGCCTTCTTAACAACCTTCTCGACTTGACTGCCTACTTTCAGGGATCTATGCACATACACACCAAGATCCCTCTGTTCATCAAGACTACTAAGAATCCTACCATTAGCCCTATACTCTACACATTTATTATTTCTGCCATAGTGCATTACCTTACACTTTTCCACATTAAACTCCATTTGCCACCTCTCGGCCCAGCTCTGCAACTTGTCCAAGTCTCTCTGCAAACTATAACACCCCTCTTCACTATCTACCACTCCACCGACTTTAGTGTCATCTGCAAATTTACTAATCCATCCTTCAATACCCTCATCCAGATCATTTATAAAAATTACAAACAGCAGGGGCCCCAAAACAGACCCCTGAGGTACACCACTTGTCACCGAACTCCACGATGAATATCTCCCATCAACCACCACCCTCTGTCTTCTATCTGCTAGCCAATTCCTAACCCAATTAGCTAAATCACCCTCTATCCCATACATCTGCATTTTCTGCAGAAGTCTTCCATGGGCCACCTTATCAAACGCCTTACTAAAGTCCATATATACCACATCAACCGCCTTACCCCCATCCACCTCTTTGGTCACTTTTTCAAAAACTCAATGAGGTTAGTAAGGCACGACCTACCCTTCACAAAACCATGCTGACTATCCCCAATCAATTCATTTCTCTCTAAATAACTATAAATCCGATCCCTAATTATTCTCTCCAATACTTTGCCCACAACAGAAGTAAGACTCACTGGCCTATAATTCCCTGGAAGGTCTCTCTTCCCCTTCTTGAACAACGGGACCACATTCGCTATCCTCCAGTCCTCTGGAACCACACCTGTAACCAACAACGACCTGAAGATCAGAGCCAGAGGCTCTGCCATCTCCTCTCTTGCCTCCCAGAGAATCCTAGGGTAAATCCCGTCCGGCCCAGGAGACTTATCCAACTTCAAACCCTCGAGAATATCTACCACATCCTCCCTATCTACTTCAATACTTTCCAGTTTGCTACCCTGTACCTAACCCTGCGTGAATACCGAAGAGAAATATTTATTCAGTACCTCTCCAATCTCTTCAGGCTCCACGCACAACTTCTCACTGCTGTCTATGACTGGCCCTAGTCTTGTCCTAACCAATCTTCTATTCTTAACATATCTAAAGAAAGCTTTAGGATTCTCCTTAATCCTCTCAGCCAAAGTCTTCTCGTGTCCTCTCTTAGCTCTCCTCAATTCACTCTTTAGCTCCCTCCTGGCTAATCTATAGCTATCCATTGCATATGGAATTCATTGACTGTGCAGAAGAGATCAGCTCAAGAGGGGCTGAGACCAGCACCATCATCATTCAGATGAGGTGGGTAGACAAACTTGCGAATTTACCCTCACCATCTGAATTGCAGGAACACTGGGAATTGTGATACCTGAGCCCAATTATTGGAGTGAATAAATTTTGCACCTTGTTTAAATTATTGAAAATCTTAATAAAAATCCATGGGCTCATTTGTGGGTGGCATGGTGGCACAGAGGTAAACACTGCTGCCTCACAGCGCTAGGGACCCTGGTTCAACTCCTAGCTTGGATCGCTGTCTGTGCAGAGTCTGCACGATCTCCCTGTGTCTGCATGCATTTCCTCTGAGTGCTCCAGTCTCCTCTCACAGTTCAAAGATATGTGGGTTAGGTGGATTGGCCATGCTAAATTGCCTCTTAAGGGCTAGCTAGGGTAAATGCATGGGGTTATTGGAATAGGAACGAGGTGGGATTGTCATCAGTACAGAGTCGATAGGCCAAATGGCTTCCTTCTGCACTGTAGGATTCTATGATTCTACGATTTCCATTTTTAATGGGAGCAGGATAAGAGGTAGCTGGCTATTCCCTCTCAATAAGCTGGTTGCCCTCAAAGCAAACTTGTCCAACTTGTTTGCACAGGGGAGGGGGGATACATTTCAAAATTCGTCTCGTTCAAGGGGCCGATGAGTAAATCTTGGAGAGAAAATGTTCGGCACAACATGAATTTCAATAAAGAGCTGATATTAAAAAAAATAACTTGCTAAGCGAGAAACAAAATGAATAATAAATAAAATTGAATATGAGAATATAATTCCCTCCCCTCCTCTCCCCCTTCCCCCACTCTTCCAACTATCCACTACAGGGTTAATAATTGCAATG